>JACJUM010002543.1:8994231-9453341 GCA_020976665.1 Heortia vitessoides
CCAACTATATGCATACATTGTACTCCCAACTATATGCATACAGCATATAGTCAGGAGTACGGAGATAAAAGCTAATCCAACCAAAATATCCCAAAACAATTATTTTTATGATCTTAACTAATATTATATGTGTTATAGTACGTCTTATACTATCTATGTACACAACCGATCCACGAGAAATTTAAGACGGAAAGACGTCTCAAAGAGTCCGGTTTAAATTAGAAATATACGCGAGTAAAGCCGTGGGTAAGACGATCAAATTGATTTTTATAACAATGTTTTCTTTATTCGCATGCTTAATAATTTTGGTTAAAAATTAGCCAAAGTACTTTATAAAAAACATTTAGTTTTTTAATTTAAAAACCAAATGTTTTTTATAAAGTACTTTGGCAGATGAAAACCATCATTATAAGACTAATTGCAACAAACAAGTGAAGTTTCAAAGTAAATATTTTGTACTATATCTATTTATTTTCATCTACATTTAAACAGTATAAATATTTTGGCATAACAAACACATTTTTTTTTCTATAACTAAAAAAGTAAATAAGCGCTATTGATGTTAAAAAAAATGATAAAATCCAAAACAACGCTTGATTTCTCAGTGATGAAGTACATACACACTGAACAGAACAATATGATAATCATATCTAAAAATTTAAATAAACCTTTGAAGTCTGCTAAATAACTCGAATCGTCACATCTCAGTAATTATCTTGGGGGGAGACAAGTCTTCCGTCAAACTGGATTCCAGCAAAAAAAACACCTTGCCACAATGGGCCCAGTGAGTTGCACCGATTAGGCACAACCCGACACGCCACAATCAACTGTTATTGCTCGGAATTACTCAAACGTCTAGCTTTTCGTGTCGTGGTTATTCTGCCAGAAATCGGGATTATTCATCAAATCCCTTGCCGGTTTCCGGAGGGCGGTGCTGAAAGGACCTTTAATGAGCTAATGGAGAGTACGTGCGGGATCGCAGAGTGTGGTGGAACTTGCGGTTACCGAGTTGTGGTTGAGGCATTATCATTTTAATCAGCATACCTGTACTTAGTGCTTATTATTATGTGCTTATAATAGGCCATGCTATAACGAAAAAATTGGGTGGTTAATTAATCTGTTACGAACCTACCAAAACGCAAGTTCTCGTCGTGTTTGTATTAGAAATGAACTTAAAAACTATAAAACAGATTACAATTGGGTTTTTATTAATGGATGAAGAGATTTACTGGAAAAGTTGGGATGTAATATAAGTTAAAAGAATATGTAAAATATATGAAATATTCGATGTTTATTGAATAAAAAATAAATTGTATCTGAAGCGATGTCAGAATGTAACTAGTTATTATTTAATTTAAATTTGAAATGTAAGTGGGAAATCCGGGTTGCTATTGCTTCTTTAACTTCTTTTATTTAACATTATGTAAAGCTAGAAATGCCTTTCATGTGACTTTATTTTTGGTTTGACTAAAATACATATTTATAATAGATCTTTGTTAAAAAAAGGCACCTACTTCGATTCCTACTCAGAACAAATAATTATAGGGTGATATTTATTTTTGTTCTGTGCCTGGGTGTTAAATATATGCATTTAAGTAGTATATTTCTGATTCCTCTGTTGCCTGGCGTCCCTAATACAAGAGCTTTAAACGACGTACCACGGAGTCAGGTCAATGTATGAGATGTTGCTGGAATAATATATTAAATATCTAACTAACACTATTTGTAATATTAATTGAAATGGCGGTTGATGATACATCTTTATCAAAAAGTAGCTTCAGACATTAAGCTAATAAGTAAATCGAAACATTAACGCCAGATAATGGGGAGCAGTCAAGACCGCAACGGATAAATAAATTTTCACTCTATTAAGCGGCGCTGATTCAGCAAATGACGGCGAATTAGGGAGAGGGTCTGAGGCGCCAGTCTAGCGGCGACAAGAGGAATAAATCTTCGTTCATAAATTATTGCACGGGAGTGGATGCATCATTGAATTCCTGTACGATAAAACCAAGGTTTGATAATGTATTTGGTTTAGAGGTACGGGTCCCAAATCCTGCGACAATTAAAACTTATTCCAGTAAAAATTTGCTTGTAGTATGAAAGTAAGCATTTTAAATGTACACAAAACAGACAAAACGTTTTAAAATATATCTACTCGATACTATTAAAATATTACTCGATAAAAGTATATTGAAAATTTGTTTTATCTTGGTTCGTGCGTTTTGACTAACGGTTATCGCCATAAAGTATTCTATTTTAAATGTGTACACAGAAGGTTCTAATTGTTATATAGTACAGTTTCTTAAATTATAATATTTACTCACATAAAATATGGCAGTAATATATGTTATAAAGAAACCTGAGGATACACATGTTTTGCAGTCATGTATAAGAAATTTATAATTAATCATAAATTCATAGTCAAACATAGTTTTTCAGTTCTAAAAATTGTTTTATATCATAAAAATTAAGCGGTACCGGCAGAGTAGAATAGTAACTTCGCTGTACTAGTTGTCGAAAGAGGTCACTGAGGTATCGGATCCGACAGATGGCGGTATATTCATCCGAAACAGCGCAACTTAAATACTGCAGGGTGTGGATAGGCAGTAGCATCCTCAAAGCTGCGCTCTGGGATTACCACTTGCCCAGGGCGGCAATTATGGGCAAAAAGCCCTGTATCTCGGGGAGGCCTATGTCCAACTATGGATTTTCTATAATTGATATGATGAAATATTTTCTACAACCCAAATGTGCATATTTGTCTATAAAACATTTAGCTTTAGTAGTTTACACACATTTTCAGGCGTGGGACAAAAGGTCGTAGGTAAAGGTAAGTCACTTAATGCAATTGTGTTGCAGATATAAGACAATAAAGGAATCACAAATATAATACTTATATGCATGTTTTTAACACCAAGACACAGGACAAAGACAAATATCAGTATATAAATATTTGTTCTGGATGGGGATCGAACCCATAACAACTGGCGCATAAGATAAGATCACTATTATCTGTGCTATAGGGCCTGTCAGTTTTGTTGTAAAAAAATAATTAAGAATCAATAATTTTGCAATTATACACAAAATTTGATTCACATGGAAAAATATTAATAGAACACTGCAAACGAAGTATCATAATCCAGCTAGAGCTATTAAATGTATATGTATTTCAAATGACATCATTGTAAACATAGCTTTGTTGCGAATTTTGAGCAGAACCCTAAGAAATTGTATAACGCTTACTGATATGCTGTAAGTAACAATGCATGGACACGAATAACTCCCGGCTGTAACGAATCCCATATACGGCTCTTAAAACTAAGAACCCTGTACCAAAAACAGAGAGTCCAGTCCATTAGGTGCGATTCTATTGTTTTAGAATGTGGGCTTCTATTGTACCTTTTTTCGTTGTTAAGGAGATTAGTCTTTATTCTAAGGATTTAAATGTTTTCTTAATTAGCGTTGCGTTAACGATTCTAGCGAGAAAGTGATACTCAAAAATGTCAATCATACATATTTTTTTATTACTGCCTACTCTTTATTAAGTTAAATATTTTATGCATATAAATATTTTGTTTGTTTTTAATTTTATAAAAGTTTATTATTTTGTTTACGAAAAACATTAGAAAATACATTAACAAAGAAATAAATTATAAAATACAATTAAAGTAAAGAAAATTAATACAAATCAAGTAATGCAGCGTATATTATTTAATATCGGAAACAGTTGAATGTCAAAATAATAATCCGTAATAAGTGCAAGTTTATCCGGGTAAATTTCTCTGAGAAGAAGCTGATTATATAATTTAGAATTTGCTCATCCCATACAAGAACCGTTACCGATGTGAACAAATTGTGATTCATAATGCAAAAATACGTAAAAAAATAATAAAATTTTACAGAAATATTTGAAGCCTATCCAGTTCATGTCAATATGTTATGTTTCATTTAAAAGTTGCAAATTTATTTTAAGGATTTTATAATATATTTTTGTGTAATACACACAAGTTACATATCAGATCCGTGCTCTAACATACATAATCGATTATCCGTTCGGAAAATTCAATCATATTCTTAGATGCTGTAGTATTATGTATTTTTAAGGAAATTACAAAACCGACTTATGACTATATTTGGAATAATATCCGTAAGTAGTTCTAGGAAGCGACCGAGATCATGCATCTCGAAAGAATAACTTTTATATTTTCTTATGAAGTTTAACCTTTCTGTTATTTTTCCCAAAAAATAACCGGTAAGACCCGAGTTAGTTGATTACATCGTAAAATAAACTTTTCTACAGAACTAGAATTTTATTAGATAAGCGGATTTGTTAACCTCTTTTTGGAGGTATTCCGCGGATTTTTTATTGGGAAGTAAATTAAATGGCAGAAGTAAAAATCAATATTGAAGATTATTTACGCAAGTGACAGATGCTTTTGGTTATTTTTGACAGGTTCATGAACTGTCAGTTACATAAAAAGAGACAGCAATACCTAAACTAATCTATCTAATGTGTATAGATATTGTAAATTTGAATAGTGTCCAATTGTTAGTTAGCATTCAGGTCATCAGGTCAGGAAGCCAAAAATTTACTATTGACCTTGGAAAATATCTGCGAAATCGAGAGGAATCTACACTCGAACGAAGTTGCGAGGCAAAAGCTAGTTTTATAAGTGAAAAGAATTTGATGAAACTTCTAGCCTGCTATATTAAAGTACGTCCAAGCTTGCAGCTTGCATGTACTTAAAAGGTTCTTAAAAGGTCCTGTGGGACGCTTTATAGGTAACGGTGACTGACTTTTTATCCTGGAGATATAAAAAACCTTTTGGGATAGTATAATAAGTGAATAGGAAGAATAAATAGAAAACAAAACCTTGCATAAAAAGAGACCTGTTAAATTTTGAGAAATCGAATATAAGTGAAATTTTCCTAAATAAAGCCAGTGGAAATAAATATTTAATTATATTTAAATCTTTTGCCCCCAGAATTAAAGTATTCAAATTGTTTATGTCATTGTCCTAATTATTTATTTCATAAGTTCTCACGCATCTTACTCTTTAATCAGATTAGGTTTTCCAACAACTATATTAGTTACTAATATTCTATAAAAAATATCTATAAGATATAATTTTCAAATTTATAAAAAATGTATTTACCTGAAGTCTCATTAGTTAAAGTACATCACTAATTTGCATCACATTGTTCTTGTCTTAAATATACATGAATAAGAGCATTTCTAATACACTAGTGCTTCTTTTAACTTTGAAGCGAAGGGAAAAGGCGAAATAACAAAGGGAACTAATTACCGCGAGTCCATTCGGCTGTTCGGTTTACAGCGGACGTAAAGAATACAATCAAATCGACCACCTAACAAGACACAACCTAAGTTGTAAGTGTTAGCGTTTTCTTTATTTTATTGAGTTCATTCAGAGATTACAGGTATTGCAATTAATATGTATCATTAAATGTAATAATAATAATCAGCTATTATGTACCATAAATTTTGGTAATTTTTTAATTAAAGTAAAGAACAGTTGAAATAAATTTACAAATATTATTACTTTCACCAATTATTATTGAAAATACCGTAGTGAGAGTTATATCTGATATGATGATTACTATTATTCCAAATATTGTGTTTTTTTCCATATTAAGAAAAATATTAGCACTGATATTCATTTTTTTGTGTACGATATTGCCTAAGCGGTATAATAATTTCTAGTTCATGTCAAATGGACCGGCACAGGCTCCACTGCAATATAAAAGAGCACAATTAAATTCATTTTTACTTTAAGAATGAAAATTCATGGTGCCGTAGGTCACTGGCTAAATAGAATAGTATTACCCTCTGTACCGGGTGTTGTAAGAAGCGATTGAGGTACCGGAACCGTCTGATGATGTTATATCCACCTGAGACAGTTTATGCTTGATGTTGACATTTTTTGAACCAACAATGCAAAAAATTACACGATTCATGACAATATTCTAATAATTGTAAGAATTTTAAATAGAGGTTCAGTTTAATATTTATCACCAAAGTCTTTGATGCTACTTTTCGTTAATATTTGGTAAACCTCCAAATGTAAACACGGTACATATGCTAAATATACGTCATGGAAAATATAGTTTTCAAGTCAAGAAATTGTTAACTTTTAACAACTATTTTACTACCTTAGAGATATTGACAAACAGTGTTAATTCCTTGAAAAAGTGTGTACTCCTAAAACTACTTAGAACAATTATTAAATTAAAATTAAACTCGGTATTCCGGACAAACAAACTCTTAAGATAAACTCTTAACAATACAATATTTCCGACTACACTAACGATATTAACGATATTGGTTTTACAATTTTATTATTGTTGTGAATTACACTATTATTTTTAAGAAATCAGAATTATGAAATTGTTAGTTGACCCAAATAAAAAAGGTATAGTTAAGACAGCACAACATCTGTTGAGTTAGCTAGTAACTTATACAATGGTGTTAAAACGCTCGTATCTTTTGATTTGCTGCGCAGTGGCTCAAATTTTGATGACAGCTTTCTCCGATTTCATTTTATGCCTGATACTAAAAAGGTACAGCAAAAAGAATTATATTCAGCATTGTATAACAGCCAGCTTTTATAGAAATTGTAAAAAAGGTTAATTGGCAGTTAAAATAAGGGAGTATTTCATTACAATTTCTGTTCTGTTTAGCGATAGAAAATAGGTAAAGTACACATGCAGGTGACATAAAGAACAGAATAACTATTTCGCAAAAACATCTATCTTGAATTTTAATCCACGCTAGCCTTCTTATGGTATTTTACAAAATTAATGTCAATATTAAATTTCACATTCACCGAGGTAGCACCACTGGCAACGTAATATGTGTTAAGATGATACTAGGACGCTCGAATAGTACTATCTATACAGTATGCGTACATTTGTCCATCTAAGGTGGTTATATTTATAAAAAAGAATAAAGTGTAAGAACTTGGAGATTTTATGCACCTTCTTAAAGTGCAACTAGAGCAAGGAAGTGAAGTGTTTAACACCTAACAGCCTCACACTTGACCTCGATATTTCGTGCTGAAAAAAAGGCGTGGGTACAGAAGACCACAGAATTAGATAACTTAATTCTTACGGTGGAGATTAGCGTACGAGGCGAAATATATAAAATTATTTCCTGTTGACATTTAACGAAAAATTTTTTCATTCATTAGTCTATCAAGCGAGCTATCTGTCACTAAAGCTGCGCTCTGCGATTGCCTGATGGCTTGCCCAGCGCGTTAATCATAGGCAATATTCCCCCTTTCTTATGGAGGCCTATGTCCAGCAGTGGGCTGGCTGATATAGTGAATACCTGCTTTATAATTCTTCTACTATCATACTATTGTTTTTATAACTACCAATAATAACATTACATAGCATAGCATTTACTTAACAAACTCACGTTACGTGAACCACTTGCTTAAATATGTCATAATGATCGATTGCACTTTCTCAAAAGCCTTTATTGCAATTTCACATATCCCTAGCGCTGTTTTTACACCTTAACGTGGTATAACACTCGTTTGACTCCATCATTTACCTTTAAAATGTATCAAAGGGGGCTCTAATGCTTCCACCGAGCAATCTCCGAATCGAGGGGTGCATAATTTATCACGCAGGCCACTGCGTCATATCTGACGCTATTTTTATTATATCACACGTTCTGAAGAATGAATTTCAAATGATGTCGGAAGTTTTAGCTGGGGGAATAAGTCCTCGGATGCTACTGCTGGGTTTTGAATCTTGAGAGCAGAGTTAATAAACGAGTTCTTACACTTTAGAATTCTATTGTATTTCAAATAGAAAAGTAATATTATTAAAATTTTATTACAATATAGAGCTAATAGGGTTTTTTAAAGCTTCTAACATCGATTGACGGCTAGGTAAAGATGGAGTAATTTATCTCATAGGTAGGTCATTTCAGGATTTACAAAGCTAGTAAGTAATAACTTGTTTATAATTTTCAGAGTGAATATATAGTTTTTAAATGATCTTGTTTGAGTACCAAATTTCGGCTTGTGTTAAAAGTAGGTACGCTTATTCATCGCGATGATTTCACTGATGTGTACCAAATGAGAAAGTTTGCATTAAAGAAGAAACTACATGAAATTAGTTGCCAAATGTAGCCATGAGGTACCGGCTGAGTAGAATAAGTAGCTCATGTACCAGGTGTCGTAGGAGGTAACTAATATACCAGATCCGACAGATGATGGTATAGCTATTGGAAAAAGCGTAGTTTAGCGTACAGGATGGGGATGGGTAGTATCCTCTCCGTTGCGAAAACTGCGCTCTGCGATTGCCAACACGCTTGCCCGGCGCAGTAATTACGGGCAAATTCCCCCTGTCTTGGGGAAGCTATGTCCAGCTGTGAACTTCCATTGGCTAATATAATGAAATCTTAATAGTATAGCACTGTATTTTAATTAGAAAACATTCCAGACTTCTGAACTGATAACGGTCGATGGTGAATCCTGCTATGTCTTGTGTGTCGGGAATCCTTTCTCACACCAATATTTATGCTGAAATTCGTGTTTATTCTTTGTTTGGGTGTTTAATATAAATTATAATATTATATTTGTAACTCTTTATTTACTCATAACTCGAAGCTAGATCAAAGTATTAGATGTAATGTGAATTTATCGTTACTATTGTATTTTTCATATTATTTGACAACAAGAAAAACACGCGATACCTATTTATAGGTGACAGTATTTTACAGAATATATATATATATATATACCATTTTATTATGAAAGTTTAGTACCAATAAACTTAGTTCTTTTTGCATGATTTCTTAATATTTCGGTCCTGTTAATTTATTATAAATAACATATATATATATATTTTTCGAGATTGCATTAGGCCTAGATATATAAATAAATAAAAAGTATAGCCATAATAAAGACAGTAATGGTAATAATAAAAAAATGGCCGTTTTAAAACTCAATTTCACTTTGTTGTTTAAGTCAAATAAAGTCATTAGTCAACTTGAAACTGTTTCCTTGACAGTTGGCAGATGTGTGGAGCTTGTTACTTTGAGCAATAGATGAACAATCGCGGAGGGTGGGACAGATGTCTAGGGTAAAATTTATATCGTGTTTATTGAAGTGTAGAAGAGTCTAGACATAATTAATTGGTGTTTATGATTAAGGAGGACAGCCAGATATCTATGATAAGTTTAATAAAACGAGATTTGTGTACTTAATATTTTTTCCACTGTAATGTTTCTTATCCTCAGACTACGGTGGAAATATGTTATTTAAGTTAGTCTGCGACATTGTTCTTTTGTTTTGAGGAGTTTTTCAAAAGACAAAACTTAGTTCTAACATCAAATAATATGTGACAATATGCACAAATAGTGTTTAATATTATCTAATATTTACGCGTTTCCTTCTATAATTATAAAACTACTCTTTCAACGACTAAACTTTAAAACGCGCTTTATTAAACATTTTTAAATTTTGCGGCAACCATTCTCAAGAATACATAGAAACTGCGCGGCTAGTTTATTTCAGCTACTTTCATAGCATTATGTCTTACGGTATTCTACTGTCGGGTAATGCTGCTGGCATTATTGCTATATTTATGCTGCAAAAGGGCTATTGGAGCGATTTAGAAAATGACTTGGCAGGAATCTTTAGGATAAAAATATAAAGAAATTAAAATAATGACTGTACACGGTCAATATGTGTATGACAATATTTATAATGTTCATATAAATATGTTAAAAATATAAATGTTAAATATAGACTATATTAATACTATAAATAAGTATAAGCCTGCAGTGCCCATTGCTAGGCTTGCTAGGCAATAGTGTAAGATTTTATAATAAAATCCTGAGTAGAATTAAAAATATACCATTAAATTAATTAATAATTGCGTAAAAGTTGAACTTATTGCTAAGGATTATTACTGTTTGAATGATTATATTAATAAAGAAACTGCTTGGCATTCAATTGAATTGCTCTAACATCTACTTTTAAGACAGCGGTTTGCTAGCGCCGACGCCGATATGAGTTCCTTTAATACTTATCATAAGGTGTTATTGGAACCCACATCACCTTCAGTTTTACTTGCAGATTATTTTCTGGTGGCCAGCGTAATGAACCTGCTATAAACTCAGTTATAAAACCCGTCTGGTACTGGCGGACTAGTATTAAAGTAGGAAACTCAATGAACTGTTTTTTTGAATGACCTTATATCTAGAGACCGGATTATATGCAATATAAAAAACTTGTTTTATGCATGCAAATATGCAAGTTTTTTTTTAAATGTGCACGAAAATGTGTACAAATATATATCAATGACACAAACTACAATGTCACAATGACACAATGTACTTTTGTGACATTGTCACATTATATAGTACAAACGATAACTTAAGTACTAGTAGTACGTGTAGTAAGTAGTATGTGTAAAATATTGCGAATATACCAAAAATATGCATCATAAGTAAATCTTCAGTAAAATAAGCTATTACCGCTGAAAATTGCTTAAATAAGTCAATATGCATATGCATATAACCCGGTCCCTACTTATACCACTGGTTGTCAGTCATCGGTCATTTATATAAAATAGAAATAAGCAAATCTACATTCATAGATTATTTTGTTTTTTTTTTACTATGTAAAGTGCCTATGATAGGCCTATTTAAATAAAGATATATTTGACTTTGACTTTGAATGATAAAAAATGTCATATCTTAGTAGTTTTATTATAAATAATGTTACTCAAAACATTATCAGGAACTAAACAACCAATAAAACTGGGGTCGCCAGTACTAATGGGAAAGTTTTTTAAACTGTCTTAGTTAGAGCGCAACCCTGACGACCTATCGTCTTAGATTCCAGGTCAAAAGGTCCCCATTAATGTAAGAAAAGTTGAAACTTGTATAAGCATTAGACGAATTGTAAAATGTTCTAGCATTTCGCTAAATTATTTATTTTGAATAGTCCCGCGATATATCGACAATCGATCGTTCCGCGTCAATTCGTCCGGAGGTCGTTAAAATCCCGTTTCCTCTTATTAATTTTTGCTCCCTCGTGTTCCGGCACGCACTCTATATCCGGAGGAAGCCAGGAATTTGTTGTTATCTGCACAGATAATGCCGGGATTTATCGGGAACAGGTGAAAATGTGTAGGCGAGATGATTGTTGGTTTTGCAGCAATAATATGAGGGTGGAGACAGACTGCGCTATGAGTTTATTTAATTTGTTAAACTTGTAGTATTGATCACAAAACTTTGGCCATTTGTGAGTAATACAATAAGTGAGATTAAAAAATCCAAATTTTACGTTTATTCATGGGCGCGTTCGTTTTACGATATTTTACATATATACACATATTATAAAGCTATCGTTGCTTAACGGTGAATCTGAATTTAAAAAGGTTATACTTATAGAGTGAGGTTCCTATGGAATGGCTGCGAATGGAAGAAAGTTGGTATCTTAATAAATCTGATCATGATCAAGGTCTGAATCACTGAATACAAAAATTATTGTTAAGGTTAATAAGACAAAATAATTTCCTCATTGTCGTATTGCATTAATAAATTTAATATTGAGAGAGTTCCAATACTATTCATACAAAATACTTCGGCATAAATTATATTTTTACGTTTGTTTAAAATAAAGTTCGCTGTATTCAACCATTCCGTAGGGAGCCAACCACGCGTCTGAGTCGCGCGGCATGGTACCTCGCAAAGATACACTCGCGAGTGGTAGTGGCAAGCACGGCGGTGGGGCGTATAGATATGTTGGTTCCAACTCTGACATATGGTAGAGAATGTGTATGGCAGAAGAAGTACGCGAGTAGAATAAATGCTGTTGAAATGAGAGCACTTCGAAATATGTATGGTGTGAGTTTGAGAGATATATTAAAGAATTGTGTGATAAGAGATCCATGAGGTGTAAAAGATGATGTTGAGACAACAATAGAGAAATAAATGTTAAGATGGTTTGAAAATGTAGACAGAATGGATGAAAGTGGTAAGACTGCACGAATATATAGAGCGGAAGTTAATGAAAGAATTGGTATAAGACGACTTAGGCGAACATATCTTAACCAGGTAGAAGAGGTATTAAAAAAGGGCCAAGTCAGAAGTTCCAAGAATAAACGAGCGTGTATGAAAGGACTAATGCGAGTAAGGGACGCGAGAGAGGTATGCCTAGATCGTAACAAATAGAGACCCTTGGTCTCTGCCTCTCCCAATGGGACACAGGCGTGATGTATGTATGTGATATAAATGAAAGGTCACAATAACAAACTACAAGTGCACTAAGACACGGCAAATTGAACTCTTGTTTTAGGTACTTTCCGGTACAACGTCAATTCCGATGTACGCTTTTATGCAAATCACTCCCATATAGTTATTAACATTTCCAACTACCAGCATCAGTTTTTATTTTATTTTCCCATACTATCCTCCAAGAGGTAAACATTAAATGGAATTGAATTCCAGTTGCATTGTGGCGATAATAAAATGCCCGAAACTGAGGCCTGCCGTGAGGCCGAAACAAAAACTTGATAAACAGATGCAGTTTATTTGCATACTGCGGAATCGCACGCGTTTCACATGCGGGCGGGGATTTGAGTCGTTACTATGGGCTCAATTTCGAAATTTGTCTCAGCGCTGGCGATAAACATTTCCAAGTGAATTGCAAATAATCATGTCTTAGCACATGTCGACTGAAGTTGGTCTCCTAAAAATCAAGTTTCTTGTTCGTTTAATACTTGATATATTTAGAAGAGCTAATATAAAATTATTAGAAGAGTTCAAAGCTCGAGGCGAACTCACTCGATGCTTCTTTGTTATATTTAGATATACAATTAATATTAAAAGAATCTGCTTTCAGAAAATATTGAAGTTGAGTAGTGGATATAATAGTTAACTAAGGAAATTGTCTTTGAGTAACAATAAGCCAGAAAACTATATTTAACGATCACTAAACTTCATACATATCCAAAGAATATAGCACATTTTCATACATACATCACGCTTGTATCACATTGGAGCAGGTAGACACTTTGGTTCTCCACTTGTTACGATCTTGGCATACCTCTCTCGCTTCCCTAACTTCTTTTTTTATACACGCTCGTTTATTATTAACACATCTGACCTGGCCCTTCCTTAATACTTCTTTTGCCAGGTTAAGATATGTTCGCCTCGGTCATCCTATACCAACTCTTCCATTCACTTCTGCTCAATATATTTGTGCATTAATTCTACTTTCATCCATTATTTCTACATGCCCAATCCATCTCAACATTTATATGTCTATTATTTTCACAACATCATCTTTTACACCACACCGATCTCTTACCACGCTATTCTTTAATCTATGTCTCAAACTCACACAGTGCATACTTCGGAGTGCTCTCATTTCAACAGCATTTATTCTACTCGCGTAATTCTTTTGCCATACCTAACATTCACTACCATATATCAGTGTTGGAACCAACACACCTCTATGCTTTTTTTCTTGACATTTTCTTTAAATTACTTTCCTTTTATTAGTCTGAGTTAAAAGTTAATCATTACATGCGCTAGACCACATACAAGTGTTGTCTGCATTGGCATCTCATTCTCACCTATTTTTATTTCCAAATAGTTATTTGGTGAGAGAAGCAGAGAAATTGCTGGGCAATATCACACAATATCTTGAAGTCACAAGGTTCACTAGTGATATAATGAGTGTCTTTAGCTACAGTGACGCTTACTATCACGCGGAATGTATGCTTGTATGTCGACCTTGTCTAATAAAAACAGAAAAGTATAATTAATCGTATAAGCCAAATGTCGAGGACTTGTGCTAGTAACGTTTCTATAAACTCCATGAAGAGAAAGGTGTAACGGGCAGAATATCATGAATTTTAGTTGTTATAACACTACTTATTTATTTATACAAAATCACAAAACACATTTTACAAAAATGTAATTTAGAATCTTGTTCCCGGAATTTGATAAAATTGTATCGATGATTTAACTTAACCGGGAACTTGAAATGTTAGTAGTATAGGATACTTATTCAGTTACTTTACACCGCCGTTTGTTAGAATCTTATGGCAGTCAAAGATAATATAGTTATACTAACTCTTGGCATGAATAAACAAATGATGACAATATAAAAATTGCGTCTATACATTGATATTTTATCACTCAAGTTGAACGGACTGCAAACAGTAAGCAAATGTTACGAAATTTTGGTTTCAATCAATAAAATATTTTTATATATTATTGATTAGTATGCTTGCAGCGCACTTCGGCTTCACCTGTGTTAAGTTGAAGAACTTTTATATTAAATTGCTTTTAAATAGATTTAAAATAGGCAAAGCTCCTTTAAATATTTAAGCCCCTATTTTTTGAATTCTAATGATTCTTAGTGAATATTGAACGTAGGGGAGTCGTTTTTAAAGAAACCGTATGGCAAAGTTTTAACCTATATAGTTTAGGCCCTGCGTTAATATGTCAGTCAGTCAGTCAGGTTTTTATTGTATATACATATAAATGTAAACATTAACTTAAAGTTTAAATGAAAAGCCTATAACAATTAAAAATATAAAAAAATCTACACTAATAAGAATAATAAAATTAGGGTAACATCTACTTGTTACACGTAATGTATTTATCGGTAATGTTCCTTCCAATTTCCCTGGTAGGGCCACCCGCGTCATAAATGATACAAACTCGTCTGCATTTGCATCTATGCGCGGCATGCTTGCAAATCGCATGTTGCGGGTTGTTGCCTTGTGTTTGCCCAACAACCGTGCAAACGTCTATCTTATGCCAGGCAACAAGATTTACTTGATACCTAGATTATGTTCCCCGTAGCATTTGAAATGTGTTAAAAGTAAGATTGGAATACCACAAGCACAGTGCGGCCTTCTCGAATTCTTTGTTTGTTTATAAGTTATTTGTCTATTTAAAACTTACATTAGAAACATTTATTAAAATAAGTTTAAAAAATCTATAGAACTCTTTTTACGAAGCTTGTGTGTGTTGTGACAATGTAAAAATAAAATTTCTGTTCAAATAGTTCTACTAATAAATTATTTTGGATATTTATTGACATGACCTCTATATTAACTAGATTAGAGTTAATGTCAATTATAAATGATGGAAGATTGAGTGTTTATAACAAAAAACAACTCAATAAATATTTTCATCTTTGTTCTTAACGGTATTAAGGTAACAGTGACAAAAATCAAGATTTTGTAGTTTGATAAGTCCAATCTATGGTATGATTAATCATATAATTAACAATATCTATCATACTGATATTAAAAAGGCGTCAAGTCTAAACGGCTGGCTGGATCAACGCAAAGGCTATGTTTCACTGCGGGCGCCTTTGGTAGGTCGTGGGTTCGATATGGAATGACACAGAAAAAATATTTATATGATGAAAATTTTTGTTCTTTTTATCTGAGTGTTAAATATGCATTTATGCTTTATAATTGTGATTGTTGCCTGATGTTCGTTACACCAATGCTTTAATTTATCAACTGTTATTATTTTATGTTTATATCAAAAACGGTAATACTGATAAAACGTATCTTATATTAAATAAATAATTATAAATCAATGAAAATTTAATTCATAATAAAATTTAACCCCAGTAGAATTTAAGTTCACAGCTAGAGCGTGAGCTCAGCGTGTGAGTATTCCAAATAAAACAAACGAACGTCGCCCGCTTATTAAAATAATGTAATCTACAGACTTTATTTTATGTGCACAATTAATCCTTGACAACTGAACAGGCAGATATCACGCAGTATAAACATCCCGGGCGGGATCGAATCCGGGACCCTTCGCCCTGTCAAAATATTATTCGATTGTTGTAACTAAAGTCAATACCACGATGTTTACGTATGGTTATACGATAGTGACTAATGGATTGTAAGAGTTGCTCTGGTTCAAATTAATTGTATTTGAAAATAATAAACTGTTACACAGATTGCGTCTGATCTCACAGTGAAGGAAAATACTGTTGTATGTCTATCTCTATTGGACTTAAATCGATTTAATTTATTCAGAAATGTGTATATTTCTTTGAGAATATGCTTCTCAAAGGAATATATACACATTTCTAAGTAAATGTTCTTAAAAAAAATCACAATAACTTCATTATTTTCAACAAAACAGACGGTTTTAATTATAGCAATTACTCTGTAAGCTATAAACTGAATGCTTATGCTTCTCTGACGTCATCTTCTTTTAACATACAAATAATTACTATAGCTCAAGTTGGCACGTTTTTACGTAAATAATTATAAGATTTATAAACCTTAATGACTGAAAAAGAAAAAGTTACGATTCTGAAGTAACCATAAACCTATGATTACTTCTTTGTAAATATGTCGTTTTAATTGAAACACATTTCAAATAGCTAGATACAGAGCAGACTCAGGGGTTCCATAGACAAAGAGAGGCTTAACAGAAATGTGACTTTATATAGCTATGTCTGAAGTGATTGAACACTAAGCCCTAAATCTGTACAACCCTTTGTGCTTAATGACGCTGGTGCCATAGCCCGCCGCGCTTCTAACAGCGCCATATGATTGTAAATTGAATGGAAGAGTCTGTTCTGCACAAATAATGTTAAATATTTATTAACAAAAAAAAATATTTTTATCAACGACATTAAAACCTAGTTTCGTTAACATTTGTGTAAAATTTCTTGTCTATGACATTTTGACTACCTTAATTCTTGAATAGCTTATCAGTTTGACAAATTGTTTGTATTACTGAACCAAAAATAGAAGGGGCTTTTTGTAGGGAAATGGAGGTCAAGAGATTCTTATCCAGGAAGTGCTTTTAAAACAGATTCGAAAAATAGAGATACTCGTAAATGTTTCCCGGCCATGTTCCAAATTATCTTAGACTAATTCTTGCTTATTCGCTTTACTATTGGTGGATAAACATTATTATAACAGATATTAGTGTCTATCAAGATATAATTCTAATTTAATATAATTTGTTTTTTATCAGATTATAGGACCAGTTTAAATGGAAAACAATTCCAACCGAGAGCAATCTGTAACCATAAGGTGATACACTACACTAAAAGGCGATGAACCTTGCGGGTTAACATTATTTTAATCTCAATAACTCGGGTTTAGAGTTCAAGATTGATTAGACTGCCAATGACAGATGTAATATGAAATCATACCTTCATAGGTATGATCTCCTAGTATAAGTAGATGTGCCTAATTATGAGATCTTAGCGTGCGATTCCCATCACGCAATCGAGTCATTAGCAAAGAGGTTTAGTCACTTTGCATATCTTTTACGAAAACGTGAGATACGTCTCGAAACTGCATCGTCACATCCAGAGCTAATGCTTTCCAAATACAGGATCACCTAGACAAATCACCCTCCCTTTGTCGCTTTGATCTCAAACGGCGTGTTTTGGTTCTGCGAGGGTAGCATGGTATCGATGTCGGCTTCAATTCACACATACCAAAGGCTTAATTATTGCGGGGATCGTCTGGTTTTTAGGGTGGTCGGCTTTCAATAAAGAATGTGATAATCAGTTGTAGGTAGGTGGTTGTGTATTTATTTTGATTGAAAGTGTGTGTGGCTAATTAGGTGTATCAAAATCGGAATTGTAATTCAAAAATAAAATATGCTTGATGTACCTAAATTGACTAATGGCCTATCTATCAAAAGTCAAACGCTATTATTGTCTTTAGTTTAAAGCCCGTGTCGTAGTTGTACGATGTGACCATTGTGACCACACTCGTTGATTTTTTTATGTAACTGTAATTAATTTATTATGTATTTCTTTATTATTGTATATGAACTACCTACCTTACCGTATATACATTCTAGTTAATCTTACACTCCACCATGAGTGTAATATTTCTAAAAAGGTTTAAATATGTAGATCATTACATTATATCATTATCAACATCATACCAGCCATTGAAAGTCCACTGCTGGACTTAGGCCTCCCAGATAAAAGGGGAATGTTGCCCATAATTGCCGCGCTGGGCAAACGTGTTGACAATCGCAGAGCGCAACTTTCACGGCAAGGATGCTGCTGTCCATCCTCGCCCTTTGCATATGAGCTGCAATATTTCCGATGCATATTCCGCCATCTGTCGGTTCTGGTGCCTTAGTTGCCTCTTACAACACCTGGTACAGGGGAAGGTGCTAATCTACTGTGCCGGTACCTCACGGCACATTGTATATGTTTAGATAATTATTAAAGAAGCATTAGCTGGTAGAAGTAGTATTCGATGCACTGACCAGTAATTAAATTTAGAATGTCTTCAGTAAGTTTTGGTCTATGTGATCAGTTGATATGTGAAAGTATTAAATAATGTGGAGGAAGCAATATTAGTAGTATTCAAATAAATTAAGAAAGATTCATCTGGTGGCTTAAATTAAGAGGTATTTTAAAGTGGATTTATACTTTTTTTTCTCAGATGTTTCATTTAGTGACTGTATATGTATATGATTTTTTTACCTTGTTGTCTTTAAAAATGTAAGTGAAATTCATGAGTAAAACAATTTGTAAGAAATTTCTGGAAGTTATAAAATTTTAGAGATTTGCAGTTAATGAAGTTTTTGCATTTTTAACGAAAGTAAACGTGAAGTTAACATTTGCAGAGTTATAAAAGAATATTATATATTTATGAAAATATTTTATTACTGTTGATTTACGTGATGGTGCAGATGATAATGATCCTATCTTATGTACTAAGTGCCATGGGTTTGATCCCAATGCAGGACGAACATTTGTATCATGATATTTGTTTTTGTTCTGTGTCTGGGTGTTAAAAATATGTTTTTAACTATTATATTTGTGTTTCCTCTATTATCTGATATCCGTAATACAAGTGCTCTAAGCGACTTATCTCAAAGTCAGATCAATGTATGAGATGCGGCGAGAATATTAAAAAATGTACTGATATTATGATAAATATTGATAGCGTGAAATACTCCGCTTAATTGATGAGTGCTTGACTGACTCTTTCAAATATTTTATGACGATCATAATGAACTCGAAAAACTAAACGTAATTACCCATATCAGGTAGATCACTCTCGGTCGTCTGCATAGATCCTCTAACCTATTTCTACCGCCAAATAGCAGTGTACGTAGAGGCAGTGAAATTACTGGGTAATGTGATTAACTTAAAGTCACATGGTTGGGGTGACGTGGTGACCTGATCTATTAAATAAATATATTAGACACTGAACAGATTTTTATAGAAGAATATCGATGGGTATAAATTTGTGATACTCTTTATTACCTAATTGGATATTAGGAAAAACAAGAACCGATAAGATTTAAAAAAAATTAAGTACCAGCAAAAAGTGTGTAAAGCAACAAATATCATGTTTTCGGAAAAGAAGGCTCTCATATTCAATTAAATAAATGTCTGTTTAAAAAATTCACGGTTACATAAATACGGTTAGCATATTTTAAGCGTCGATTGAGAGTCACAAAGCGTAAGAAGTCGTTCCAAAGTGTACTTCATCTTATCGTTTTCATTACAAAGCCTCAGGAAGATAGTAATGGGGATAGTAGGGGGGCTAGCTGATGCATAAAAGCAGTGGGAAATGTGGAGGGCACAAATGTAATCAGGTAAGCGTAGCGTGGTTTTAAATATGATAGATATTTTTCAGTTGAAAATGTTTGTGATTTAACTGAGTTTACATTTTTATCGTAGACGCACTTGAGTTTTAGCCGTTATAAAGTCAGCAATTTTGTTTCTAGTTTCTTAAGTAATGCGAAGCGTATATTCTTTCTTTGAACATAACTTAGTGTTTGATTAGTTGCATTGTAACACATATTTAACACCCAGATACAGAATAAACACAAATATCATCATATAAATATTTGCTCTGTGTGCGAATCGAACCCACGACCCTTGGCGTATAACATAGGATCACCAACATTGCTACATCGGGCCCATATTATTCCATATTATTTATCACACTTGTTACTCTCTTATGGACAACAGAGACTAACAGATAGGATAAAACTATTTTTTTATCCCGAAAACATGTTCCTGTGGGATAGATCTGGCTTTTTATTTTACTGTATGGAATTATTTAATGGCTTGGTTTAACAATTATTCTTAGAATAACGATAATTCCTAGAAGCCGTAAAATACTTACAGAAAAAGTCGTGGGCGTACAAAGCTAAATTTTAACAATTTTATAATAATTTCTATTCTAATATAGTTGTAAACGCATGATAGGGCTCATAGCACTCGTATACATTATGTAATTTACCCCACGGGATGGCGCGAGGCGAGTGGATTTTTTATTTGATTTCGCACCCAATTTGCCCGCTCGTTTGCCAGAAGCGGCCCGACCACGATATTTACTATTATGTTGTCTACACACGCACACACCGATATACAAACACATAATGCATATAAAGACTCGAATGTAAGGAAGTCGAAAGGAATTTATATGCAGAGTATTTACTATAATTCCTGTTAAATATGACGTAGCCCTAGATAATAGCAGAAACAATTCATAATGATACGTTTCTCACTCTTCTTGAAACGTTGAGGTGTATTTGAATATTTAAATAAAACGTGCTTTTTTTAAAATTCGTTTTAGTAGATTTCAACAAACAACAAGATCTGAATCATGACCATAAAATCATAGGGCAAGGGTTTTATGGTCATGATTCGAACATTTACGTTCATTTCGTAAAGTCTACAAAAAGTTAATGTAAATTAAACATTTATACATATAAAAAATTATAATATATTCTATTTTGTACACTTTATGTTTAAATCATATAATATTATGGTAATTATGTATATCATCAAGATGTCCACTGCTGGACATAGGCCTCTCCAAGTGATTTCCAATAGGACTGATCGTAAGTGGCGCAGGCCACTTGGACGCAGGTCCAGTGCGATCTTGCGGTTTTAATCCGATCGTATATCCACCTTCTGGGTGGATGTCCTACGCTGCGCTGGCCGGTACGTGGTATCCATTTCAGAACCTTAAGACTGCATCGTTCATCGGTTCTGCGTGATAAGTGCGCTGCCCACCGCCACTTAAACTTGCTAAGCCGACGGGCTATGTCGGTAACTTTGGTTCTTTCTCGGATCTCCCCATTTCTGATTCGAACGTACAATCTATGTAAAATAAAAAAAAACAAACCTTCCTCCGCGTTTGTTTAGAAGCGATAAACTCAGAAAGTATCCTATGAATTTTTAATATAATAATAATAATAAATTCAAACAACATTTACTGACATTTTGACTTAGAGATAAGCCACTTAAAGCCCTTGTGCTACGGACAGAAGACAAGAGAGGAATCACAAATATAACACTGAAGTACATATTTAATACAGACATAAACAAAACATTTATCTTGGGTACTTAATAGATGACGAACACCATCGAATGCGCCATCCGGTCCGTATAATATGTTTTAACAAGTGACTTTTTTATATTATTTCAGATTTGAAAATCAAATATAATTTATTAAATAGTCACGTATGAGTGCCAACACACCCTCACATAACAACTTAATAAACAGTAAGAAAATTTCGATGAAGGGTCGCGACTCTAGACGTATTGACATCATTTGTCACCAGATTTCACCCTCTGTATCCGCCCCTAACAAAAATGCATATGCCTGTCAAAGCATTTAATTGGGGCTCAGGTGGAGACGCGATCGTAATAAGAGGTGGTGAATTACAAACGCCATATTGGAACTTATTAATCCAAAGATTTAAAACATATCCTCGGCACATCGGGTGATGCAGTATTAAAATCTGAAATTTTTACCCTAATATTTAGAGTACAAATTTATTACTAGATATGCATGTCTATACGTACATATAAATTGTAGTTTTTAATTGCAATTCCAGATTTACAGGTTTTCACTAAATTTATATAAAAGAATACGGAACATGCATAAAACAAAAAAAAATATTTTGTCTGTCTGTATATAGACCGTCTGTCTGTCTGTTTGTTAAGGCAATTTTTTGAAAAAGATGGACCAATTTTGACGGTACATTTTCTAGAAAAGAACTGAGGTTGAATGGAGTAAGGTATGTTACTTTTAGTTAAAAAAAAGTACTCTGCGGGATTGTTTTTTATAAAAACAAAGTTTTTATTTTCGTACGATTGTAGCGAAATTACCTTTGTGTGAGCGAAAAAAAATAAAAAATTAAAGTCCTATAAAAAAATATTTTACTAATAAAAAGTTTTAATATCGGCAAGTAACATAATTTATATTTTATCTCTGTATTCTGGTGGAAACCGGAACTACGCGAGAGATATCTGCCATGTGTACTATAAAAGAACTGCTAGATATGGTGTGACAAATTATTTTTGGACTTGAAATGACGGAGCCAGGAGCACACTCTTGACTTGTTTAAGCCCATTTTCAGGAACAAGTTTAGAAAAAGTTATTCACTAAAACTGTGCTGGCTCTGGATGTTATTGCTCGGTATCTCAGAAATAACACGACTTAACCCAAACTTTTATAAAATATTACTTGAGTATAGAACTTTCTGTGTTTTTATTCGCATTTATTTAATTATTGGTTGGAAAAAGAAATAATATTTAACTCGTGCTACTTTGGAGCGAATTCAGTTTAATCGTTTTATATCGTCTAAGCCTTAAACAAAAAGTTTTTTTAAATTAACAAATACATTTCTTGATGTAGATATGAGTATCTAAATTATAACAACAAATATAAAACTAAGAACTAAATAAATAATTCAAAATTACTTTTCTTAAAAAAATGTCATTGTCACACGTGATGGCGCAGATTTTAGTGATTCTATCTTATGCGCCGAAGGTCGCTGTATTTAACCTTTTTAACCGAATGATAAACGTAAACAATTTCTACTTTTATCTGCATTTATATTGTAGGCATAACGTACGCGGAATAAATTCAACATAAGATTATATCGTTATAACTTAATCAATCAATGCATTATTGTAAAAGGCGCCTTAAAGGGAGCCTTGACATTTAAACGATTATTGATCAATACATTACAGGAAACCATTACGAGAGTGGAATGATCAACGCCTGGTTTTTTATCGTGGCTACTGTCATTTTTGAAAGTGTGCGATAATTTTGTGAAAGTTAGTAATAAAGACTTTAATAATGCAAGATTGATTGGCGCCGATAACTTGGCAAATAAATTGCGATATGAACTTATTGAGAAAGCAGTGTTTTGGTTTTGTAATGTTAAATATAATTGTAATAAGGTTGTATTAATTTATTATATCAAAACATAATCCATCATTTAAGTAACTATATTTCATGGTTACATGCGGTTAATAAATCTTCTGATAATTATAAATAATAATATTTCACTCAATATCTTTAACATCTGACTCCGAGATAAGTCGCTTAAAACTCTTGTGTTACGGTCATCAGATAACAGTGGGATCACAAATATCATCGTTATTTTCCACCCAGACACAGAGCAAACTTCGATATGGCGCAGAAGATATAATTACTATCGAATGCTCCACCGAGACCGCCAAATTGTTATATAATAAGGTTTACATACCTACATAAATACTGACACGGGATGGATAGACGAATCGACTAGAATAACGGAATTACGGATACAGGCCCTTAACATCAAACTCTATTGAAAATCTCCTAGTATATATCAAACAGTGTACTTTGTAAGGCTAATATTTATTCGTGTTCTAATTTAAAAGCAAATAACATATCGCACACCTAGATGAAGACAGCACTCACTCAAAACGAAATTATGTTTATATGGAGCCACTATACGTACACTTATTCAGAAAGACAGTTTTTCTAAGCTTATTGACTGTTGTTATCTATCTGAAAGAATTTGACATTTCGTTAAAATATGTGGATATATAGCGTTGTTTCTAAAATCGTAAAACATATATTATTTTGAGTTGATGCAGTCTTGATCTAGGGGTGCGATATATGTGTCGCTGTAATACGAATGTACACACTACACACACTAAATCCAACTATTCAAATCTGTCAAAACTTCGCAAATGGTCGCCAGACATTGAGTTCAAAATTGACTGTAAAATTTTGACAGACTTGAGTAGGTTAATCTTGTTGCCTTGTATCTTGTATGCGAAATTTCGGTAATAAAAATGTCTTTGAAACTTCTTTTCGACGGACAAATTTATTTTAGACATGTCTTAGTACCAGTATCACCATAGTTAAATTAAATCTTGCATCATCATAGTTAGATAAAAATTAACACTGTGTCATCGAACCTTCTATGGGTCCCTGCTGGTAGCTTAACATAAAAACTGGGGATTAAGCAGAAATTGGGATCGTGTCTGCGACCGGGCTCGAGGGCCAATTAATCGGAGCTTGTTTGTGCGACAGGTTCGCAAACATATACAGTTAGAGCGATGGTCCCTGGCTAGATTTCGGTCGCGTTGAATTTTCAAAATCATTGAAGTAACATTTGTTTATTGTAATATTCAATCTAATTTAATTATTTCCGGTATCCAACTACCAAACTAGTCCTTTTTAGTAGTTTAACCGAGGAAAAACAAAAGGAAACATTTGATATTTTTTGTGTTTGGTTTTTTAAAGTTCAGCGTCGATTAGCTGGATGTTTTGTTATATTTGTTACGGTTATAGTTGTCTTTATAGTCTGGATACATTAAATATACATGATTAGGTCCTAGATTTACTAAGTCGGCATACAAGCATTATCTCCTATAGACGCTCATATCACAAAAAACATCTCAAGCACGTTGGCAAATTTCATTTTTAAATTGTCGCTATTTTAAAATAATATATTTTAAATCATTATTAAAGGACTATTATTAATGACACGGACTTTAGACAGGCCCGATGGCGCAAATGGTAGTGATCCTATCTTGTGCGCCAAGGGTCGAGGGTTTGATTATCACTCAGAGCAAATATTTATATGATAACATTTGTGTTTGTTCCGTGCATGAATGTTAGATATATTTTGTGATTATATTTGCGATTCCTCTGTTGTCAGGCATCCGTAACACAAGTGCTCTAAGCAACTTACCACGGAGTCAGATTATTAAATGAGATGTTGCGGAAATTTAATTTAATAGCACGATTGAAATGCTGAAGCAGTGAAGTGAAAGAGCTAAAAAAATGTATACGTAAAGTACGCATACGACTCTATGTGCAGGTTTATGACCGTGTCCAAAGTCTGCCGGACAGAGACGAAGTGGAGCAAGCCCTGCGTGACAGGTGCACCCGATTATGGGCGGTCAGGGGGAAAAATGTTTCGTAGATAGCCTTTATACATACAAGTAAAGTATTGGAAGGATATTCCAAAAGTACAATTGAATTAATAAACCAGGCAGGCAAAAAGTTTCTGAAAACGTTTTGACTAGGTAAAAATAGATCTTTAAAAATATTAATACGTTTATGTTTAATATTACGTAGATACCCTTAGGTACCGGCATATTACCTCTCTCTGTATCATGTGACTGATAATGATCAAAAGCGACAGTACACAGCATATCCACCTGAAAAAGTGTGGCTCAAGTGCAACAGTTTGGGGCTAGACAGCACCGTTTTCAACGCGATCGCCACCACGCCTGCCCGGTGATGTTAAACAAATGCTATGATAATGACGGTGATATAATATTTTCTATCTTTTACCCGCTTACTATGCAACCGGTCTCAATTTATAAATTAATTAAGGCCGGTTGCCGAAAGGTAACCAAAACGTTGAACTACAAATTTCAAAACTTAAATAAACCGCTTTAAAGCTGTATTTTTTTATGAAAATAAAAAAAAATATATAATAACATGGAATTTTTAAAGGTAAAGATCAAGAAGACAAAATCGAAATATGTGCTTAAGACGAATGATAATTTACAAAACACGAAATTTAGATAATCACCAGTTGATGAAATTGTAAGTCGTAGCTACCATTTTCTTTACAACACAAACAAAACCTAAAACTTAAAAAAATCGCATGTCGTTTTCATACACGCGTTCGCTTTATTCGGCTATCCGCCGGCTCCGAAAATTATCAACGAAATGAGAGGTTGCGGCCACCACACATGTCAATGGTTGGGCCGCAGCAGACATGATTGATGATTTAATTGGCAAAATATGGCAATTAAGGCCTCGACGCATCCGTTATAATGATGCAACCATTTTCTCTAAAATAATATACTGGTGCTTTGTTAAATTCAAAGTGTACGTCGCTTAAACATTTTATTGTACACACGGAATAAAAAGCATTTTGTTGCATTTTTAGAGAGGAACAAGGCGTTTTATATGAGTCTAATCAGAAGTCTCTAAAGGTATTTCTTCTTAAGAATTTTTGCCGTGGGGTACCGGCAGAGTACTATTCTACTCTGCCTCCCCTAAACCAGGTGTCGTATCAGTCTAGCTCAAATTTACAGGGCGGGAATGGGCAGCAGAATCCCCATCGCCATAGCTATGCTTTGCGGTTATCCAGCGCGGCAATTATGGGCCTCTTAAGGGAGGCCTATATCCAGCAGTGGATTTACAATGGCTGGTATGATGATGATGCCAGTAATAAAATAAATTGTTTATTATTATCATCATTATGTTAGCTGTAGGTCGCCTACAGCTGAACATGGACGACCCCAATTTTAGAATATTTTTGCTCTTAATTGCTACGCTGGATAGATGTGAGATGCAAATAGCCTAGAAATTTAATCCCGTTCCTATTTTATACTGGGATTTGGACGGCCCTGAAAGTTCAGGATTCTGTGAAACCAAGATTGAATTTTTTTTGACAGTTACGGGATTATAAACAAGTAATAAAAAGCCAGAGAATGAAATAATTTATGTATATATATAGTATTAAATAAAAAAAAACAATCTTTCGTGAAAACATTTAGTGGATGAAACAATTTTTAAGTAAAGCTAGACAGTACTCGCATTGTGTACTGAGATCGTCACAAGCCACGAAAAATTGGAATCATCTTCATTTGTTTATATTGTACATATAAGTTACACCTATTTAAGTTATTAATAATATTCATTAAACTTAAAAAAAGATTTTAAAAACAGTATTTTTGTATTACCTGAGAAAAAATAGTGCAAAGAATAATTTAAAGTTTATTAAAGCTTAAGGCATAACCATAACCTCTCAAAAGTGTAGTAAATTTTGTCGTCTACCAGGTATATAATGTTTTATTAATATATATACTTTCTTACTTTGATTGCAGTAACGAAAAATATTTTGCCTGAACATTGCCGTTATCGGAACTAATTCAATCAGCTGGCAAAACAAGATGTCTGACAAAATGTTAAGTCAAGTGTGTGCGTTTCCTTTCATGCAGTATTTATATAAAAAAGATCTTTTACGTTATCAATCTAATTGCGAAGTTGGTCAAAATTAATCATGAAATAAATGATACAGAAAAACGATTGACATTCCTGGGTCGGATTTTCTAGCTGATACCCATCTCGATGCTATTGCATTTGTTGCTAGGGATTTACCGACATTTGTCTTTTCCAGTACTACAGTGCTCTCTTACAACATTTGTAAAAAGGGCCATTTTATTTTGACGGCTTTAACTCGGCTTATTATTATGACTATATTTTGAATGATAATTAGTATAGGTTAGTTCAATAGATAAAAAAGGTTCAATAAATAATTGCTCTGTACAGACTATGTATATACACAGTAAAATAAAATTTTGGATGATCGTGACATATTTAGAAGCACAATTGTGATTCAGAAAACGAAGCTTAATGGGTATTACTCAATTAAATAACATAATCGCACAGTCTTCATTTGCTATATAGCTTTGAACACAAAAAGCACCGACATATCATCAAATATTTTCTCAAATTTTTTAATCCTAATAGAGTACTGCTGTCATATGTGCAGTAAATAGGTTTAATATTGTAGGGGATGTTCAATGCATTTATTTGTTTACCATTTTATATAGAAAACTCTTGTTATAACATTATTTTTTATTACAGTCATACGAATTATATAATAAAATGTATCTCTCTTATGTAGTCAATACTATCTTTGTTTTGAAACGCATTACAAGGCTGCTAAAGGAGTTTTATTGCGAGTGGTGAAAGCGTGAATATAATTTTTGGAATCACAACTTTAATATCGGAACACGAAGTGACTTCACCCACCGCCCTATACTTACAGTAATTTACTCGTGAGGCGCATAAACACAAATGATACCACCGACAATCCAACACAAAGTGCAAAGCCAACTCATCATTAAAGAGCAATCCCTAATCTACATTAACGATCTCATAAAATCTGACAGCAATGTATGGAGAGCCATGAATACACAATCCCACCGGGCTCGTCACAGACCAATTATTCGCATAATCCGGCCACCTCTTTAAAAGCAATTAATATTCCATTGATCCACAGTAATCTGCTATGGTGGTAACGAAATTTGGACACCTGAGAAAGTGTCTGTTTAGTGTTGGTATTCTGGTGACAAATGATTAGCTTTGTATTATACTTTAGAACAGTAGTTTTCAATATCTTTAGGCGGGCCCGATGGCACAGATGGTAGTGATCCTGTCTTATGCGCCAGGGGTCGTGGAGTCGATTCCCACGCAGAGCAAATATTAGTATGGTGATATTTGTGTTTGTTCTGTGTCTGGGTTTTAAGTATATGTATTTAAGTAGTATATTTGTTATTCCTCTGTTGTCTGGCGTTTGTAACACAAGTGCTATAAGCGACTTACCACGATGTAATGTAGAAGATGTTGTGGGATGTTTTTTTTCTTTTTTAATTAGCTTTTCATCTGTGTCCGTTTTATCTACATGAGCTTCATTTTATGTCACAACCAATGAGAATTATTACGTTCTCGGGTTTAAAATTATATTATGTCCGCCGGTAAAAAGAAATTACATTGATTTTTAATATAAACAAGCCTCATCATCACTTTAGCCATAGAACGTCCACTGATGAACATAGGCCAAAGAAATAGGGAGAAATATGCCCATAATTGCCAGTCTGAGCAGGCATAGTGGCAATTGCAGAGTGTAGTCTCGCGATGGGGATGAAAGCGCGGCAATTATGGGTGTAAATTATCCATGTTGGGGAAGTCCTATATCCAACATTAGAATTTCTATAGCTGATATGAGAGATACATTAATAATATAAAATATCGCATATTGGATGATAATACACCTCAATAAATACTTAATTGCACAGTGATTTTATAACATAGTTAAACGGTTTAAAAATATTTTCACAACTAGTTTTGAGTTACTAATAACTTAGTAACTATTTAGTACGTTACTAATAATTTAAAAATAGCAAAAAATAAACAAATATGTAAAAATAAACTATATTATATACGATAACTATATATGACACTTCGAAGTATGTATGGTATGAGTTTAATCTATCTAATTAAAGATAATCGTTTTAAGAGGTAGTTTGATAAGAGATCGATGTGGTGTTCAAAATGATATTGTGACAACAAAAGAGAAAGAAATGTAGAGATGGTTTGGACATGTAGAAAGGATGGATAAAAGTGGAATATCTGTACACATACATAGAGTGAAAGTGAATGGAATAGTTCATATAGGGTGACTTAGGCGAACATACCTTAACCAGGTAAAAGAGGTATTAAGAAAAGGCCAGGTCAAAGTACCAAGTATAAAGCACGTAGAAAAGTACTACTGCGAGTAAAAGAAGCGAGACAGGTATACTAAGATTATAGTCATATATACATAGATCATAGCAAGTAGATTCGTAGCCTCTGTCAACGCCAATGGGAATTTATCTGCTAATCTCAAAATCCTAAAATCATACATAGTATAGAAACAGGTTATAAGAATCAACAATATTGTATTGACTTCATATACTCGAATCTAGTGAAGTTAAATTACACGCTTTAACTGGCGATAATATTGAAATGGGTGATGTAGTCATAAATTGCTTCATATCACCCCTATAAATTAGGAGAACCGTATATGTTAATACATTGTTCGAATTACACAATAGGCATTCGTTCATGTCTGTTCAATTTTGGCGGGCTTCTGCTGACGTATCAACGAATGATCAGCCGTTACCGTCGCACTAAATCATGATATGTCCGTGTTCGGGACAATGGCAACAATATTGTTCTTCGCTGGGCGTCTGTCGGAGTCCTGGCCACGAGTGCAGTGTCCACACCCTCGCCACTTGCACTGAGCGAGGGGTCTTTATCATCCCCTACCAATGTTGCCGTCACAATTGTGACTCGTCCAACTTTTAAAAAGAATAAACTAAATAAATATGACTTACCTTTTAACAGTTTTACGGAGCGGTTTATTTTATTTGGTTACTTTGCGGTAACCATTTTGTAAATTCTAAGAACATTTATTCTTAAGAACGGTCGGTAACCGAAAACTTGCAAAGAAAACGAAAAAAGCTGAATAAAATGTGTGAAAGCAGAAATTAATTTCATTACAAAAATTTTACTGACAACACTTAAAGTAAGATTATCTTAAAATCCATTTATACGTATAAAGCGTGCATACTTCAATAAAAAATAAAAAATAATAACAGTTTTTTGTTAAGTGTACAGAATTATTACAAAAAGTGCACTGTTAGATTCTATGAAAATTTAGTTTCTATATTTCGTAGTATATATAATCTACGTTTTGTTTTTAATAAATTTGATAAAAGCTCGCCCTTTTTAATTATCGACCAAGTTTTAACATTTAACGATCGTCGGCTGTGTAAAATGTGAAAGGAAAAAAATAGCATTAAAAATATTGTTCTTTTTTTGCCTTACAGTGTATAAAACTATTATTTTGTGAGTTGAGGTCTTATAGTACTAAAAAGGGATTTATTTGCCGCGTAACGACTTTGTAATACAATTTGAGACCCCGACGAGCTCATGTCGTTTGTTATCGTTAGCGCTCTATAATGAAATGCACCAGCTTTATTTATTTAAAACATTCCTTTAGGATTTATTTAATACAAGTGTACCAAATTCCCATCTATTCTTCCTATTCCCAGCAAGTATTTTTTGAGCCCCTTGGATGAGGATAAACCATAAGAAATCTATGATTTAATGCTTTAGGCTTGACCCAATCATCAAACACAACCCTTCTCCATACCAACAATATACTATCTACACCAAAATACTAAAATTCCAAACAGGAGAACTTAAAGGAGAATACGTTAAATACGTCCAAATTAATCTGCGTATCAAAGTAAACCAAATGCTCGGGGCGCTAGTGAGATGCCGACACATAATTTTTCAATTTGCCAGTTAAAATGCGTTTAGGAGATTGATTAATAAATCTCAGTCGGTGAGGGGAGTTATCGAGTTAGCGTCGCCTCTCTCCCCCGGCGTTTCTCGAAATATATGATATCACACTTACTATTTGGCATGTCTCTTGTCTAGTTGGGTGTTATAGTGTTAGAGGTCGTCTAGAACTCCATTCTCATGAGATGTTTCTTAGCTCCATTGTAAGTAACGGTATTTATATCTTCGGTATGTTGGAACTGTATTTTAGTAGTGTGATGAAATACCGACAAATGTTTGTAATTTAGATTAAAAATGATATCTAATATATTGAGTGATAAAATAACATTAACAAAATATTTTTCGCAATTTTTTTTATGGTTCGGCTTCTTCTTTTTTGTATGTTTACGTAGATGTCAAATATTGATGATATCAAGATTAGATCTTAGATTTTATTTAATGTCTAACACATAGTACATTGGCAGGTTATGTATATGTGTTCAATAAATGAATTTCTGTTAGTTTGGTTTGTGAAAACAAAGTTTTCTTATAAATGTTGTGTTTATAAACAAGGTTTCCAACGCGACTTATAAATATTGGATTTCACGGGAAAATTACCGGAAATACGTAGTTTATATCCTTAGGGATTAAGCTAATACACAGAATTATGTATTCGATTCACCATCAGTTAAGCTACGAAAATGAACAATTGTACAGATACTTAAAATTTTCGATTTATAATTTTTTTATGGACGTTTCAGAAATATTTTGAAATATACAAATAAGCAAATAAAGCGTAATGGACTCTTTGTTCTTTACTGACAGATAGCTGTTGTTTTAAAGATTGATTTAGTATTTTTATTTAAAATTAGCTTTGTCCACGTGGAATAGTGCATTTTGGTACGCATATTCTCCTCAAAACGTATATTTTTCGTAGCGTGATGTTATAAAGCCTAAGTTAAATATTGTTATAATAGCTATCTGTCAGTGAAAGTATAATCTAAATCAGTCCAGTCGTTTCAGCGATTACCTCAAACAATCCATTTCTTGGAGAGTCGTATGCCATGATATAATGATAATGATGATATTTTTTCAATTTAATAGACATTATTAGTGTACCGCCCAAAGCAAATACGAAAATCTATTCTGAAATGTCCAGTTAAAGGCTTGTTTATTGTCGTAGCTGCCAGAATTTTTGTAGTACTCATTATTTGTACGAAAAATCTCTACTGTCTCATTTGCACCACCACCCTTCCCCGCTCCTCAAGTTTATTCTTCATCCGCGGCTGTTTAATCCGAGACAGTGTTTAATTAATCGGAGTTTGTCTTGTTGATTACTTTAACGCCAATTATAAGTTGGGCATGTGTTCTTGACGTTGATTTGTGAGATGACAGGGAGTTTAACGGAAATTCTTCAGTGACATATTTCCTTGGATGTGCGCTTGGATATAATGTGGGCATGTCTACGACGATCTCTTTGTGAAATAAGTGGTGTTTATAATGATATTTGCACGTGTTTCACTATGTTGATAATGTTCTATAGACATGCTAGATTTTCAACCTAAATTTATATGTTAAATGGAACGCAGTATATTTTTAATGTATGAGATATGTTACTGGAAAGACTTCTGAACCATTCAATAGTTTTTTTAGAAAAAGAGTTACTCAGATGCAGTTGACATCTTCCTAAACTTTAAAATTTGCAATACCAGTTGGACTATGTTTTAGCCTTTTTGTAATCGTAGTATTTGTGGATTTCGTTTCATCAATGAAATTACACCTCCAATTTAATTAAGGATTCCGGATATGCAGAAATTTTGAGAAATATAATTCGTTCGTTACAATAAAATAGAACAAAAAATGAAAATTGTTTAACTAATTTGACAGTATGGCGATATATAGATATATACGCCTAAAACCAGAGTAAATTTGTTTTTAACGATAAATATTCATTTCAATACATACATTGTTAACATATTTGTTCATTGATATTATCTCTTACAAGGAACACTTCTAAGAAATATATTATCGGGTCACCACATTTCATGACAACTTGTATAAAGGATACACAGGTTAAGGGAATATAAGGAAATAAGAATATAAACTAAATCTTGACTGTTCGTGAAAATATAGCTCCATATTTTTCTCATTCTCTCTTCTCGCTGAGGAAATTAGAGAGCAAATATAGGGTGGGTGGGTGTTACCGAGAAAGTTTTGATAACTAAGAAAGTAAAATACAGACGCGAATTCATTCGTTGTCGGGTTTACGAGTGATACCAATAACTCTGTACCAGGTGACGGAAGAAGCCAGTCTACTTCCGTCAGTTTAAATGGTATCGACAAATGGCGCGATATACAGTTTTGGACAGCCAAAACATTGTAAATGTATTAGACCGATAAAATATTTGGACAGGAACATTTGGATATATATACACAACGTTTCATACATTGACCTGCCTCCGAAAAAAATGTTCTAAAGCGGACATCAGACAACAATGGAATCACAAACATTATACTTAAATGCATATTTACACCCAGACTTAGAACAAACACAAATATTCGTCGTATAAATACTTGTTCTGATTTAGGTTTTGGAACCCTTGGCGCACACGATAGGTGCACTAGCCATAGGACCACCAGGCATTATCGAACCTGTTGAAATACAATTAAAATAAGAATTAAAACAGGCTTATCTTCACAACTGGAATGTTTTACTAATAATATTCTGGAGGTTATTTTTTAATGTTTTGTGCAAATTGCCCTATATCAGAAATTTTAAAGATTTCCAAGATTGGTCAAGCTCAATCAGATCACTGACTATTGTATGATCCGAATCATATTAAAGGTGGTGGTGAAAATAATTTCATTATATTTTCTATTCTGTATCTCTAGAAAAATAGTCTTTGCCAGTAAGCTGTGCGGCAAAAACTATGGCCCCAAGTAACTAATTGATTGACGAGCACAAAATTAGTTAGCCCTACAAAGAGGCCGGCAGTTCTCCCACTGAAGGTTATAATTAATATTTTTTCTTCTGCTTTTATCTGTTACCATAATCGCGATACCGAAATATTACTTTATTTATAACTTATATTTGTTTAGTAAGCCGTAGTGTACCTCATTTTGTACCGGGAGTTACAAAATGCAGTATAGAAACTCCTGTGCGTCCGTCAATGTGGAAATAATTGGTATAAATTATTATACTTCTTATTCTCAAAACTTCTTTTCGAGACCATTAGCTAAACGTCTTATGACTGAAATGACAATCCGAATTATCCGTCTTATGACTGATATGAAAATATAATAGTATATAATTATATATATATATATATATAACTATAATACTTCCAGATATAGAAAATACACAAATGTTTATTAGTTCAAAGCTTGTCCTAGTCGAGGATTGCACCCATGACCCTTGGCTGAATGCGCCTTGTTGAGCGTATGTCATCCGTTATAACTGTGATCGTACAATTTTAAAACATATTTTCATAGCCTTCATCGCTACAATACTTATTTTACACAAATTACTTACCTAATTCATTTAATTATTTAATTTAAGAGACACTACTCCATTGATTTCTCATAAAACAATAGTCCTCTCTATATAGTAATTAGCCAAGGCAAACGCAAGGCAATTAGAATAAAACAATAATCCTTACCTAAGGGGCCAAGGATTATTGTTTTCTAATAAACATTTAATTGGTCAGGATCAGCTAAACTATGAATTAACTTAGTATTTTTATTGTTAAATTTAATAGGAGATAATATGTTTCTAAATTATATTTAACAGAGGCAAAGTAAGGGTGCATCCATAGCATTTTCTTAATAGAATTCAAGATGCAGAGGTTAAAGGCGGAGAGTTAAAAAAATAATGTTTGTAGCCGATTTATATTTAATCATAATATGTGGAGTGGAATGGATTTACTTTACTTGTTTATTATACCTTGCTACTGCAAAACAACTCTACTGAGTTGTTTTGAAATTATTTAAATTTGACAAGGTGAATTTGGAATTCGATTAAAACTTGACTTAGTAACGGAGTTGAACGCAATGAAGTGGTGCATCCGAGATGAGTTTATGCAACACATTTTATCAAGATGAGAAAACTTTGAGCTTCGATTTAATCTACGAGCGTCTCACCAAACAATAACGTTGCAACGCTCTCCGCACATTGTCATAAATCAAAAGATGCGAGAACGAGCGGTTAATAGGGGTCCTTCAATCGATAGAGATATCATTATAACGATATTTGTAGTTGAATCAAGGGAAGCTTAAGTCGTATGCAAATAGATAATTATATGGATATAACATAATATATAAAGTATAAGCCGTGAGGTACTGGCAGAGTAGAATAGTACCTCCCCTATACCAGGCTGTTGTAAGAGGCAATTGAAATATTGGAACCGACAGATGGCAGTATATCCATACGAAGCAATTCACAGGGCGAGAATGGACTGCAGCATCCCCGTTGCCAAAGCTGCGCTCTGCGATTGCCAACACACTTGCCCAGTGCGGCAATTATGGGCAGAATTCTCCCTTTCTTAGTGAATCCTATGTCCGTACACTTTCAATGACTGATATGATTATGATGAATATAATATATGAAAGTAATTAATAATTTTAATTTTATATTGAAGAAAATATTGGAAATATTTTAAACATTATTCGCTTTAATGCATAAAACCAATTAAATTCAACCTTGTTAAAGTATAACATAATAATGTTTATAGGAGATTACTAACAACATTAAAGAGATGGTGCTGCCATCTCAACACAAAAGGAACACAACGAATTTCGACATGTTTCTTTCGACATTTCGACATCTTGGTAGTGTAAAGGTAATGTCGCTAGAGTCCCTGAAATGGCAATGGCGTAAGTTTGAGTTCAGTCGCAAATCTGATTTGAATCTTGAACTTTTCCTGGAAAAACATGTTTGTAATATACAGGTTTATAAATGATTTATTTAGTGTTATATGGCATAATGCTTGTTGTGTTTTTTATTTTAGGTTTTTGCATTTAACTAAGTATAATAAGATAAAAATACATACATATGTAAATTCAAAAATATTTTCTATGAGACTCTATTCTTTTATTATTTTATATTTGATTAGATACGTTTACATCTTATTTGAGGTGAACAGAAAGTGATTGTTATAAATAGCTAGTGTACTCGAATAATTTTCTATTTACCTAAAATAATCTGATAGTTTACGACATTAGGATGACATCAATGTTAACCTGTACCTCATATTCTACTCTAAAATATATAGCACTCCATAAAACTTCAATCATATAAGTTATCCATCACGAAGGCTAGGTAGATCGTTGATAGATAGCACCAAACATTGCAGCCGGGGAGACCGTAAAATACCACAGAGTATTGATGGAAATAGAATACAGAGTAACTGAGTCAAAGAAGAAGTATTTGATATTGTGCCTATTTAGCAAAAAATAATGGTGAATATATGTGTATGACCTGGTTTGTGTGGACTGTAACCGCTGAAGTAAATCTAATTATCTGTTATTTATTAGAGAGTCTAATATCAGATCTATCTGTCTAGTGTAAATCATCGGTAACTTAAAATCATGTACTTAATAGAAAATAACAAAGGAGAAACGGCATTCGAAAATATTTTGCGCGATCAATGCAGGAATGAATGAAAGATAGATAACTGTGGATCTGGAAGATGGAGAGCTAGGACCGGCAGGTACAGAATAGAACGTTCACCCACATTAGAACCGCAAGTTAGCGCTGGATGCTTGCTAGTCCCATTTAAGGTCCCATCTAGAGGAAATACAGAGAAAAGATGAACAGAAAATCCCGTCGAAATGGTGCCTGACTAGGACATGCTAGGTATTTTTCGAACGCTTTGGAGAGCAACTTGGGCTTGCCATAGTGTGTTTGCTGATAAATACATACTGTGTTTATCTGCAATTGTTACGAAGGTAAAAAATTCGTTACGGCAATAATGTATTTAACCGTTTACAACAAATTTGTATATATTTTCTAGGGAATATACTTTATTTATTGGTATTACATTGGTTCTTTTTTCATTAAAAAAATAGTAGAAGCTTGGATGTGTATAAAATATTAGAAAGAAGTCAGAGGTTACAGTATGTTTATAAATGATTACTTGTGTATTTAATTTATTATTACATTTAAGCAATATTGTAAATTGCATTGTAAATTTGTATCAAACACTATCATTTTATTTATATTTTTATTATTAGTATTTTCAAGATGGATCGTCTGTCTATGTGAATATTAAGTTTCCTGTCTGTTCTCATCTTTGTCAACAGTCGCATGACCAATGGGACATCAATTCAATCATCCGGATTTCATTACCTCATAAAACTTAGAGCCGTAAAAGAACACTTTTCACCAGATATGGATTTTTCATATTCGGTTTTTTCATGTCCGTGCTTGGTAATAAAAGAAATCACTTAAAAAAGTGCATTACGACGACATCAACGGAGGGTTGTGTTTTTTCTGTGTGACACACGAGTTTTTAGTTTGTGTTGCATTTGTGTACATTTTTTTATACAATTTTAACTCCAAAATGGCTGAATTGTAGTGAATAAAATTTTTCGCTGAGATAAATTGTAGACTGAAGTACCACAGGTTTTTTTTACTTCGGAAAAATTAATGGTATTCGTGATAGATTAGTTTTACGTCAAAAAGACATGCACATGATTTTTCTGTTTATTTATTATAAACATAATAACATTTTTTTTTTAAATAAATAGGATATTGATCCAACAAGAGTTCTCAAGTGACTTAATATAAAACTAAATCTACGTAGAAGAAGTCTAAGGGGACGAGCTAGTTTCTAATGATTTTATAGTAAACTCTCCATTAATATTTAATCAACAATTTGTTTTTTTTACATCAGTTACGTATACTGTAACTTTATTATGTACAAACATTATGTAAAAAAAGAGGTTTTCTCTTGCTGTTTTGGGATTTTTAGGATATTATTAACAATTCTAAAACATAACATTTATTACTCTGAATGTATATATTTTTAAATTATTTGTTCAAAATTGCTAGATTGAGAGGTTCTGATCACAACTTCTCAACCTTGAGATCTATTGCCGCAAGATACCAAAAAACTCTTTCAAAAAGTGAAAAAAGTCAAATGGAAAACATTTTAAAGCCGTTACGAAAGCAATTTTATTAATACAAATTCAAACAAATTCTGATCTAATGTTATTATAACTTTATATTTTCAAAATATCAAATAAATTCATACGTTTACCAACCTCCAGGGATGTAAGTATTTCTAAGGGTAGAAACACCGGGGCACCAAGCAATGAGCGAAGCCTTGATGCAAGCTGCAGGGGGCGCCACTGCCAAGCAATAGAAGATTAATACCGCCTCCTTTGTGTTTGCCTACAAATAGGGGCACGAAATTTGCCCTTGAAGCATTACCACGACGTTGATGCATTGAGATTTTGGATTATGGTTGTTGGAAATTGAAACTTGAGAGGAATAGGCGGTGAATTCTCGTCGCATTCATGTTTTCACTGAATAAATGGTTTTCTGGTTACTGCGGTTTAAGATTCCATTAATATTATTTTTATATAAATTTTGTTCACAGTTATATCTTGTTTATGCACGTGTTACTTAATAAAATTTTCGAAGATTTATTTATATTTACGTTAAAACTACTGAATTAACTTTAATGTTATAATATTATAGCATACATAAAGATAATGTACTAAAATAAGTTAAGAAATTAAAATAAGTTAAGTATAAAGATTTTATTTATTGAAGATCATGAAATACGTATAAAATAATTTTCAGAAAATCATTTTTTAGGGGGGTCAAAGGGGGTATAAATTTAGTTTGAAAATTCTACTACTTGACGCAGGTAAAACCGTAAGGCGCTGCTAGTTTTTATTGACGAATATTTTCAATTTGTTACGAGTTTTAATTAATTACTAAAACAAAGTTATTTCCTCTTCCCATACTGTGAAATGATAGAATAACTCAAGACGAAGGAATCTATTCAAGAATACGCTTTCAAATACGTTCCCAAGTTTGGGCGATGCTAACAAACGATCCCTATGCGTTCGTTAATCATTACCTTGTAGTGCGACATCTTAACAAACCTTATTATGAGAACAATCAATTAGGATGTTCTCAGGCGCAATGGTTTATACTCTTGTTTAAATTATATGTGTTTGTAAACTTGAACGATTGTCTTGAACAGGTTTGTTAAATATTTCAATGAAAAGTTTCTCACATTTACGTGTTCATAAGACATAGTTTATTAGATATTTTTCATGGTTAATGCAGTTTTTTATTTAACTGTCCACATTTCAGTACTCGCCTATTTTAATAGTCCTATTTGCATTGCTGTTTTATTAGACTAAGTCATCAAACTCGTCAGTAAAGTCAGTATATACGCGCTCGTCGCATCACAAAGATATCACTAGCGTGTTGCCAACCTAATAGATTGGAGATATTATGTCATATTTACTCAGTAATTTACTGCCTCTCTCACCATTCTAACCGGAATATAGCAATGCGAAAAGTTGGCGGTTGAAAGGTGAGAGAGAAAACCTTTCTTATTTCTTGTCTCCTCTCCCTCTGTCTTCCATCGAGAAAGATAGATCCAGTGAAATTACTGACCACAGGATTAGTTACACGCTAGTTTCTATATGTACGAGCCTCTACAATGACTTTAAGCATTTCATAAATTGCACGTTTGTTTAAGTTTCATAAACAAAAACAATATAATCACTAGTCACTTCTAACTTTTATGACAGTAAAACTTTGCATGGATTTTTTTGATCTTTTCTTGACCATCTCTGAATTTGATATTTTTTCTATCCAATTTAGTATTTCTTGATCTTGCTAAGGTGCCAAATTGTCCATTGTACTGAAAAAATCCTTCAAAATAATTTGTTTGATTTTTTCTCTTTTTTTATTGATTTTTTGTTTGATTATATATAAAAAATATTTATCCTGTATTATTTATCTTCTCAACCATTTAATAACCAATATTTTACGTCGACGTTGATTTTATATCGTTGAGTAGATTACATACGCTCAATAAACAAAAAAGGCCCCCACAACCTCTTTGATATTATTAAGTTACCTAATTATTGTGTTAATGACAGCTATATCATCACCTCCTTCATTCCAACAGTAGGTGTCAAATATATTTCAAGTTAAGTGCTTTGTAACCACTTCAGAGAAAGCCACCTACTCAAGTGATTTCCTTACTTAGCGGGTGTCATTACCCTCTGTTTACATTTGAAGGTGTAATGTCAAGCTTAATATGCTTTAGTATTAGATTAGTAAACGTCGACTTGTAATGGTTTTTATTTCTGCGACCAACTATAATTGTTCCTTGTTTAAGTATAATTTTATTTGTATTATAAAAGTTTTTATTATTTAAGTTGCTCCTTTGCAAGAATAAAAACACAACATAAGGTGGACTTACGAATTCTTAGTGATCTTATTTGGAGTCTTATTATTTTAGACTTCTTCATGATATTATACTTACTTATAACAGTCATTCTTTCAATGGATAATTTGATGCATTACGAAGTATACGTTCGTGTGTAAATCTAATCTTTATCACTATCAGCTAATGGAAGGCTACTGTTGCACACAGGCCTCAAGAAAGGGAGATTTTTGCCTATAATAATTGCCGCGCTGGTCAAGTATGGTGACAGTCGCATATGTGAATTTACACAAATCAGTTTGATTTGTGTAAATCTACTATCATAAAACAAAAAGGGTTGTTGAATGTCGCTTAAAATTCATAGCAATGAGAAGATTTCTCGAATAGCACTTAGGACAGAACACTATCATCACCAGCCATTAAAAGTCTACTGTTGAACATAGGCCTCCTTAAGATGGCGGTATGTTGCCCATAATTACCGCGCTGGACAAGCGTGTTGGCAATTGCAGAGCGCAGTTTTCGCGACGCCCATTCTCGCCCTGTACATTTAAGCTGACTTTTTTGCATGGTATTACCGCTACCGATTTTGGTACCTAAGTCGCCTCATACGACATCTGATACAGGGGAAGGTACTATTCTACTCTGCCGGTAGCTCACAGCAGAACACTGGTGCAACATTTTATCCATTATTTGTACAACTCCGCACAAATTTACACTCAATATATATTTCGTTAAATCTTACACTCTACTAAACAAAAATCTGACGATACTTAGTGGATTCACGGATACTGTAATAACGTACTGGCTTTTGTCCAGCAATGGATATCTTACAGCTGCTATTAAGACAATGGCAAGTTATCTCTGGAACTATAGACCGATTTATTATCAAACTTGTTACCAAAACCTTACTTATCACGCATCGGGTATAAATCCGTGCAGATTATTATTTTTAGATGCTTTCACTCGTTTCTAGATCGTCGGAGTTATTGGTATTATTTTGAAAACTCTGAAGGTTTGTTTTTGATATGCAGCAGTAGAAGGAAATCAATCAATTTACCCTTGACGCACCCTTCCAACAGGCATTGATTTTCCTCCATACATTCTCACATAACACGGATATGGTCATGCCATTTGTAAAACTAATAACATTTTTGTGCGTAATACGAGTACATCCATAAAATTGTTCTAGCTCAAAATAAATTGGCGTAATATTCAATAAAACTAGATACCTATAACTATAACAACATCTTATTAGCCGTAGGACGTCCACTGATGGACATTATAACGTCACCTCCGTCCTGTTTTGTAGTCATTCGCGCTGAATCCTGCGATAAGTTGTTTGTCCTATATCAGATGGACTTACGTGAGATAGACCTTATACAAAGGTCTTTCTTCTGCATTGGTTTCTCAATCGCAGCAATTACAACCACTAAATATAGCGACGTTTGCATTGCTGTGTTGCTGTTTGAAGGGTGAACAAGGCAGTAAAATTATCGGGTAATGTGATATAATGTCATCAAGTCACAAGGTTCACAACGAGTTAGTGATATTACGAGCGTGGTGTAGGCTGCAGTGACGCTTACTACCACGCGGACTGTATGCTTGTTTGTAGACCTGGTCTGAAAAAATATGATGGACGTCCGGTACCAAACGGCTTAGCCGATATCACAAGAATTACTGAACCTTAAAATTATACACAATTTCACGCTTGCGCGCACAATCGCACGCACAACCCCGGGCAAAAGCAAGATTCTTCATTAAATAAGAGAATATTAAATAAATAGAAATAATAAGTATAATCTATATTAGTGTACACAATATTTTACATAAAAGAAAATAACATTTAAAATTTATAAGTACTTCTGCATCATCGTCATCTATTGGATATATGAGTCCCAAAAGAAAGAGCGAAATTTTCTCATAATTGCCGTGGTGGGCAGACGTGATTGCAATCGCAGAGTGCAGAATGCGGCTGTCGATCACCGCCTTGTTGCATTTAAGTAAAGCTTTTTCGGTTTGAAATACCGCCATTCGTCGGCTCCGATACCGCAGTCACCGCTTGCTATACCTGGTACAAGAGGGAATTTCTTCTGTACTGGTACCCCGTGGCGACATTGTTCCATTATTTCTAATTTGTTAAAAGTAGCGAGTGATTGAGTGTTACTCTCTCTAGAGATGGCTATTCTGACTTGGACTATAAAATGAATGGCAACTGGGTGCTTAACAAATATACCGAAATTATATAAATTCTAGAGTCAAGTAGTTCATTGTCTAAACTGTATGTAGTTAAGAATGATGTATTTAATTTATCTTCAATTTGAAATTAAAGACAATTGAGGCCGTGAAAAAGAAGTCTGTCCTTAGCTGAATTATATTAAAACCACAATTTGCTATTTTAATTTAATTTAATTCATTACCACGGTAATTATTTTAATACTCCTCATTTTCTTATTGATTTATGTTTTATAACATTATTTTGTTTTGGTCGGTTTAATTTTGTGAGTGAGTATGTATATAAAAACTATATAGGAAACCGTCTACGCAAAATAACCGCATTTAATCCATTTTTGTTTCAATTAAGAATTTGTTGAGTTTCCTTTGAAACTGTTTCACAAAGAAATTTTTCGTTGTAGACATTGAAATTACTGTTACACTCCGTCTTATATTTTTAATAAATAAACAACAAAGACGATTCACCGGACTTTCAGTCTCGGAGCCAAGTGGGGTTGAGTTTTTTTTAATAAAGAAAAGAATTCAAAACCGGGCCGGCTGCACCGGTAAATTCTGGGGGTACCTTTGGTTAGACGGAATATAAAAAAAAAAACTTGTTCTGTAAAACAGGAATGTTTTTCTTTTAAGCTATTTATCCACAACGCACTGTAATAGAGAGTGGTGTTCGTAAACCACAGATTTATAGACACCGATGGTGTATTTCAACATATGTTTTTAATTAAAAATGTCATCTTTAAAAATGTTGCATGTGTTTTGGATGGAAGAGAATATATTGGTTGGCATTGGTACACCGATCTATTTCTGCCGCCATCGCGTTGCTGTATTTCGGTTTGAAGGTTGAGAAAGGTAGTAGAAATTTACTGGGTAATGTGAGATAATTGCCTCTAGTCACAAGGTTGGAACACGCTTATGATATCACTGTGATATTACGAGCGTCTTTAGGCTGCGGTGACGTTTACTATCACGCAAGCTGTATGCTAGTTTGACAATCAATAAAAAAATAATGAATATATATACATATAATGAAACGGTTTAAATTCATTGGACTCTGGTCGCAGACATATTTATACTATTTATGCTAATAAGCTATTATTGTAAATGTATTTATTAACATGTATTTTATTTTACAAATCAATACAATAAGCGAGCCATCTGTCTATTTAATTAGTGTCAAAAATAACAAGCACAAGTTTTCAGAGACTTGAATGATGAAGGGTAGATAAATAATATTGTGTGCATAAAAGGCGATGAATAAATTACAGTTAGTTAGCGATCACGCACAGTTGCGCACACATGCGAGTTTGGGGGCGCTAACGGAAAACGGGTTACATTTTAATTAGCTTCGTTCCTTTCACTAGTTAAGTAATCAGAGAAAAGGACATATTTAAAAAAGAAGCCATGTGATATGACGTAAGCACTAGGCCAGTCGGGTTTGTGTACAAATAAAGCTCTTATGTGTTAAGTTTCTTTTTAAACTAGGTTTAACAAAAAAAGATAGGTAAAAAAACTTTTTGAATTAAACGGTTTTATGTTAAACATACATTGCAATGTTTAAGATAAATGTACTAAAAACCAAAAAATAATAAAATACATACAGTCGTGGGAATTATAAACATATGCATAGACTAGACTAAAATAAAACCGTGGGGCACGTCAATTGTCTACAAATTATCGACTTAATGTGCGATAGAAGAATCGTTTAATTCGTCGTTAGGCAGTTGACGCAGACGGTGAGGAAATTACTTACTATTTTCTTGCTCATGGAAATTCCAATAGTTTTACACTCCATGTAAATAAAAGAGAGGTTTCAACTAGTTTAAGTCTCAGCTTTAATAATATCCTTCAAAACGCCTGTTATTTCTTTTTATTTATATTGGATATATACTCCTCGAACTATATTATGTTATGCTGTCATCAGTTTTAAGGGTCCCATAAATGTGAAGTATGAAGAAAGATACCTAGAAAAAATGGTGCATTAAGGTAAGTCCAACTTAAAGAAAGAAGTCAATCGCCGAATACAACTCGGCTGGGCAGCTCTCGATCGTTCCTCAATGTCTCAAGTCGAAAATCTTCCATCACTGTGTATTACTAATGATGATATATGGCAGCAAAACGTGGTCTCTTACTATTGCCTTTAGATTCAACTCAAAATAGCCCACAGAGCTATTATAATGCTTGGTGTCTCTGCGCAATTTAATCAGGAATGTAACAGCAGCAAAGTTGCCGATATAGCCCGGTGGGTATGTAAGTTGAATTGGCAGTGAGCAGGGAACTTAGTACGCAAAATTGATAGCCAATAGAGCCGTGGGTTTGAATGTAGAACAGGTACCGGCAAGCGCAGCGTTAAGGATGCGCGTATAGTTATTGGTGTATAATACTGAAAGTATATGAATTATAAACTCATCTTTTTCCCCTTCCATCACCACATCCACCTACGAATGCGTTAACCTTCGCATCCGCATCAGCCTCCGCCGAGAAAAGTTCCAAAACTAACTTTACCCCGTCATAAAACATAACAGGACATAAAATATGCATCAGGGTAAATTAAAATTACTTTTAACATCATACTATGCCATATTTAATTCATCGGAATAACGTTTAATATCAATTAAATACTTCGTGCTCAATAATTATACAACTTTAAAGTCTGCTTATTTTATGAGAATTCGATTTTTTTCTATTATTACATGAATATATTTTATTAGTGAAAATATTAGTTTTCGTGGCTGAAAATGGTGGGAACTGTAGCTGTTATAATGTTTTAACTAATTGCTGTAACGATCTGTGGGAGCTGACGGCGATCACGCAAGAATTGCATTAGCACCGACCCGCGGTGCACTCGGCAAGCCTAATTAACGCTCGTCTTACCTTCAACATTGTTCATCAGTTATTATGGATTGACGTTTTATGGTAAGTGCTCGAGTATAAAAACAATGATTAATTAAATACATCACAGAGCATGTTCGGAACCATCTTTAAGGAAAATATTAGAAGATATTAAAGTATTGGAGTGGAGCTAATTAACGTGGCCTTTTGAAATTGAAGCGTGTCCTTGAGTAGTGATGATTAAACTAAAATGCTATAGTCTAATTGTGATTACAGACTTAAGTCCACCTTAGACTTTACACGGACTTAAGTAACCACAATTTTTCTTTCAGACACATAAGTTGAAACTTCGGCTAATCGTGTTTCGATCGAAATTACGAAGAAATCTTCGAGTAAAGGATAATAATATAATTTCTGAGAGCTATTACTAATATTATTATTTAGAGATCTAAAGTAACGTTAAAACGCTCTTATTGTATGAGTATTTATATAGTTTACTTTTTTCTTCATTTTTTTTTATTAGAAAACAAGTTTTTAATAGTTATTGCCTATAACATCTTGATATTTCTCTCTAAATATAGTTTATGGTCACTACCCCAAAATTGACAAGCAAGCATACAGCTTACAATATTTTGCCGAGATTCTTGGAATGTCCAGTAGAAATCCTGCTGGTAGACTCCGCAAATATATACTTTAGTACTCGCTCCGGCCTGCACTTGTGTTTGCAGTGCCGGTCGTTTCAATTAATCTCAGTTTACCCCTCAACCATGTTAATGGTATACCCACTGGTTTCAGTTTACTAAAATCAAATTAGTTTTTTTCTCACATTTACGAGAGTATAACGACGAGAATGCGATTGCTGAACATTTCTTTAAAACTACTTATTTATCGGGAGAATAGTACCTCTCTCTGTATCGAATCCAGTAATGCGCGGTTGAAGTATCCGAATCGAAAGCGCAGCTCAAATACAACAGGGAGAATAAAAGCTGTCAATATAATTTTGTCATTACTGACAAAATACCTTCAAATTGGTTGGCTTATATGCAATGTAGTGCGGCTGTCATGATGATGACATCTGTATTTCTTGATGATTAATACTGACAATTACTTGTGAGCTATATCTTAGCAGACAGAACAGTACCTCTCTTTGTACTCGGTATCGTAAGAAGCCACTGATACCTGAAATGGCGTAGCTCAAATGCAATAAGTTGATTATGGGCAGTCTTGTTCCGTTGCGAAGATTCTCTGCAATTACCACCAAGCCTGCAGTTTTTATGTAAGTAAATTAAATAGTGCTACTTGTCTTGATTCCGTGAATTAGGGTGATCGATTTAAAAATAAAAAAACGCCCCTGAAACGCCAAACAACACATCTCTTACCAAGATGCGGTAATTATCTATCATAAATCTCGTTTAATTTAAAAACACGGAAAATTATCTACACAACGCCGCACACCGTGACTCTGTTTCTATTCAATGAAAAGGAACTCTTGGAAATGTTCTTATATACCAGTCGAGTCCCAATTAACCAGTCAAGGGAGTTGAGAGTATACGAGACTAACTTATACCTGCACTACACTACTTTTGAATAAAGGGAGTCCTGTGTAGATATTATCAGAAGAAGTATAGTAGGTACACGGTGGATTTGGATAAGATTTCTATTATGACCGATTGTATGAGAATTGTGTTCTGAGCAATCTTGTGGTTATAGTCAGCCTATCTCTACGAACTGAAGATTCTTGTTCGGTCTAACGAAATTCATATCACTGACAAGTATGTGTGGATTCAGTTTAATCATACTTTTTTTTTTAAATTAAATTCCTACATCTCATTCATAGTAAGTCGTTTAAAGCACTTGTGGTGCGGACGCCAGACAACAGAGGAATGACATTTATATGTGATTCCTCTGTTGTTATGGAGCCTGACGCGTTAATTTATGTCAATTTTGTTAGGTCTACACAAAATGTCAGCTTTGAATTGTTAGAGTCTTCATCTACGGGTGCGATATATAAATGGACAAGTTGAAGAATTGACTGACATATCAACGCAGGGCCTAAACTATAAGATATCTCCGGGTGCCTCTTAATCTTCTCAGCCCTCCCTTACGAGGGAAGTTTTTGGTTCTAATTCCCCGATTCCTAGACTGTGTAGACTACTTTACTTATTATAGAATTAAGCGCCAACCATCAATTAAACTTAAATTAAATTAGTTTTAAATTAGAAGAATAAGAAATGTTTAATGACGTCTGATCACACAACGCATGCTGTGTGGACCAACTTACATCACTTAGTTTTAAGTTCTAGCTTCTGTATACATATTATCACGGTGTAACAATTACTAGTTTACTAATAAATATATACAAAAAAGTTGGAAACTTGATACATTGCACAGGAGTTCCTCTTATAACTTAAAGTAGCGCTAAGTAAGGATTTTTGAAAATTTACCCCCAACAGGGATAAAACGGGAGTGCAAAGTTAATAAATAACTTTGAAGTCATTCGAAGGAAATTCTGTATGAAGGTTAGTATCAAAGTTATGAACAAGTCAAGTCATGTTAAGTCAAACGAGTGTGAAATATATTTTAAAAATCATCCCTTGAGTAGGTAAAAGTGGGGAGCAAAGTTGGTATAAAATGTTCCCAATTTTTTTAAGTTATTTTAATAAACTGTTATATTTGGTTTATATGTTTATAACCCTACTTTCATTGGTAGATAGCTATTGCTATAAGGAATAACTTACTACTTTTATTATTTTTATTTTTCTCACGGGGACCAGAACTAGTCGGGTGAAACCGCGGGGCGCTCTTAATTGTACACATGCAAATGCAAATGTCATATATAGAATCTATATATAGAATTATAAAATGATTTGTGTATCTATAGGGCACACTTTTCTAGCTCAAAAATGAATTGAAATGCTATTAATAGGATTTCTGTACCAAATTTCGTCAAAATCGTATTACTCATTTATTAAGTATATACGGATACATACGTATATATATAGTATATATATATACGTACAATCTCCTACAACAATAATGTTATTATAATTTATGTTGTCAAAAGATATCATACATCCCTATTCCCATCCATTGGCTGTCAAATCCGCATAGACCGCTATTAACTCCTTGACGGGGTCGCAATGAATGTAACACTCTTACCTCTGATTTACCTCCGGCTATGAGAATGTCAGTTGAATAGAGATATGAGTCTGACATACGGTCAAACAAAACCGCACAATATGTCTCAACTCGATTGATTTGTGACTTCACAGTCACATGTTGCAGAATGAAGCGTTTTGTTCTTTGTATATATTTATCACGGGCAAGTTTCAGAAAATACAACAAAAATCTTAATACAGATGTATAATGAGATAGATGTAATATAACACATATTACTGGTGGATCGTGTCTTAAAACAATTAAACATAATATTCATTTAAATTTAGTCAATTAACCCTACTACACTTATTATTTATCAGTCAGGAATATATACACACATATACAATCTTTTTTTGAATAAAGTCCTTAGAAGTTTTATGTTGTACAATTATTCTCATTCTTGTTTTACGGACAACCACTGAGGCTCTATGAGATAAACTCATACAAAGGTCGTCTGCATTGGTTCATCACTCTCACCTATTTGTACCGCCAAATAGTTTGCATTGCTGTGTTCTGTTCTGAAAGGTGAAAGACGCAGTGAATTAACTGGGTAATGTGACATAATATCCTCAAATCACAAGGTTTGTAATCCTTGTGTTATTTTAGGCGTCTATAGGCTGCAGTGACGCCATCACGTGAACTGTATGCTTGTTTGTCGACCTGGTGTAGTAAAAAAATTACATAGTATTCATGCACAATTTATAAAATACTTACTTTATTTTGTTGTGTCTATTTTATTTTGTAACTAGTAGGTATAGAGGTGTTTCTAATTGAATATTTAATATATAAATTTAAAATAAATTTTCTGTAACGTATAAGTTTATAGTTATATTTTTCAAATTTAATTTCACATCAAACTTAAATTTTCTTATAAACCTATGTACTTTCTGCCTACGTATTCGTCAATCTTTTTATACAGAAGCGGATGACGTAATAAAACTATATATAAAGAAAAATTAAATTATGTATACTCTGCTTTTTTATTAAATTTGTTTTAAAACATGTTTTGTTATAAGAGCCTACAGAATATTACATTCGTTACAATATGGTAACCTAGAAAAGTAGCATAATGCTCCGAGTCCGCCGCCAACGTATGTCAGACTCGTCACATAGCATTCTGCGACGATGTTATCGCGCCTTCGCCCGCGGCGTCTTTCTGAATGCTAACTGGCCGCTCAATGCTCGCAAAGCCTCTATCTACATCAGCGTGCTCCACCCGGGAACCCCACTTTGATAGCGGTGCGCCTGCAGGTATTTTTCTGTACCATTTAGATTACTGTATGGTCCTGTTTAGTGTCTAACAAAGAGCTTCGATGTTTGGCAGTGTGAGCTTGAGTTATCTGACTACTGATGTGCAAAATTAACTGCCAGTTATGAAAATATTTTGAGTTCAAACAGTAATTTGTGTGAAAGGCAAGGGTCTGGCGTTGTAAGGCTGTTTTGTTAGGTTTAATTGATATTTTTATAATATTAAAAACGGTCGACCGAAATTTTAATTTGCTTCTATTTTCCTAAATAAAAAGGCTAGCCTCTGTTATAAATAAGTCTGTATTTTAATTTATTATTTTCATGACGTAAAAATTGGCTATGATAGTTTGGGCACAATCTTTTATTGAATGTCACACCACAAATACAATGTTTGCCTTAAGTCTGTTCGTTTATGGTACTATCGTAATTTCATAATTCCAAATCACGAGAAATACCTTGTTATACCCAGAATAAAAACAAACAGATGTTGATGATAAGGTATTCATATAAAACTTGATCCAAATTAGGTCATCGGCATCGCCATGAAAGCGAGAAAAACATACATGTACATATTCACATTTATAATTTATTGACGCATTACAATTCATCGTCATAGTACTCCCAGAACGTCTGCTGCTGGACATAGGCGTTTCCAAGAATGGGAGAATTTTACCCAGAATTTTCGCAGGCAGGCGAGATCGCAGGCAGCCATAGCTATTATTTATTCCCACCCTGTTGGATTTAATCTAAACTATTTACGGTAGATATAGCGTCTTTACAAGCCTTTCCTGAGGTTCCGGGACCGGTACCTCAAGAAAGAAACAATTCTAATTTGCAGGTACCCCACACCTGCTACTGCCACATACAGATATAACTATCACATACTATAATATTCATGTTCATAATTTTAGTACCTATAGATGTGGTGGTCTAATGATCAACAATTTTTTATTTAAATTCGCCTCAAACCGTGTCTTATTAAGTAAACAGAAATATTAAAACATAATCTTTTATCGTATTTTATAGTAAATATTTACAGTCACAAGTTTCCACGCTAAGAACGAACAAACATACTGCACAAGGGGAAGTTGTCCAAAGCCCTCATAGCTTGGGAGACACCTGCATACCAATTATATTATCAATCCCGTCGCGTCTTTGTACTGCGTTTCCCGCCAAATATTTACGAAGCCGCCCCTGTATTCAATGTTGGGCGAGAGTTTTACTAGTCTATTTTATGTCCTCGAAATATTTTTTTTTACATTACATTTTCTATCATCCTATTTATTTTATTATTAAGAGTGAAATCAATTATATTGCCTTGCCTATCAGGCTGTGAGGTACCGGCAGAGTAGAATAGCACCTCCCGCCGAACGTTAAAGGCGACTAAGGTGGCAGAACCGACATATGGCGGTATATCCATCCGTAACAGTGCAGCTCAACTGCAGAGGGCGCGGATGGGCAGCAGCACTTAGCACACACAACACAAAGCTGCGTTCTGCGATTGTCAACACGCTTGCCCAGAGCGGTGGAGAGGTTTATGTGGACTTCGAATACCTGGTATGACGATGATGATATAATCAGGCCATGTGGAAAATTAAGCACGCAGCCTATAAACGCTCGAAATATCACAAGGATATCAGCGCGTTACAAACCTTATGACTTGAAGATATTATATTAAATTATCCAGTGATTTCACTGTCTTTCACCCTTCAAACACTACGTAAGTGTATGTATATTATTCTTACAATTATTGTGGTCTCATAACTAAGATGCCTTAACCTGGTACTGCACATTGAGCATACAGGACACTGCTCAAAATATTAAACAAAAACTATTAAACCAAATATATTAAATTTACAATACATACAAATATTATTTGACGTTAAGTTAATTACATCTTTGTTATTATTATTTGATTTATTTAAAAGAACTATTTATAATCTAAGTATATTTCACAGATTTTTTTTTAAGTTTAAAATATAGACGTATCACATTTAATTGTGAACTGGTCAGCCATTTATTTATTGAAAAAATAAGAAACAAACAAACATGCTTAAAATCACTTTTATTTTCTTTATTTATTTTGATGGGTAATGGAATGGCGCATTTTTAATAGATAAATGATAATGTTATACACTTTATGGAAGTAATTGTCCAATCGGGCAAAAATATAGACTAGGGTTTCTATTTTAGTATTATATAATTTTAATTTAATTTATTTTTCAAACAAAATAAAAGCACCACATGGTGTTGTGCAAGAGCAAAAATATGCTTTGGCAGTTTTGGCACGCTTGCAAGCGACGGGTGAAACGGGTGACTCGCGCTACAATCAGCTGTAAACGAAGTTCACGGAAATGTCCGTAAACCTCCGAATCTGTGACCGGTCTGGCCGACGGTCTCTTTACAAACGATTAATTGGTTAGTCGGCTAATAAGCCAGAATCAAAGTGGTTACATCGCTATAAATAATTTCGTTTTGACAGGCCCGATGGCGCAGATGCTTCGATTTCCACCCAGGATAAATATTTATATGATAAATATTTGTGTTTGTTTTGTGTTAAATATATATTTTGGTATTATATATGTAATTCTACTTTTGTCTGATGTATTTTCTTATAAATAACGAAGTCAGCAAACGAGCACTCAGTCCGCTTGATGGTAAAAGTGACCGCAATTTAAGATGTTCGTGTCATCACAAAAATATCACTAACACTTTGCCAAACCTATCGCCAACGATATCGTGTCACTTTACCTAGTAATTTCACTGTCTCTCTCACCCTTGAAACCGGCTTCACAGCATTGTGAATACTGCTATTTGGCAGTATAATAAATAGGTGAATGAGGTACCAATGCAGACGACCTTAGTAAGTGATCTACGTATAGTAAACTGTTCGTAACACAAGTTAAAGTACTTGCAATGTATACATTGATCTGACTCCAAGAAAAGTCGCTTAAATCTATACTAATATTATAAAGCGGAAGAGTTTGTTTGTTTGTTTAAACGCGCTGATCTCAGGATCTACTGGTTCGATTTGAATAATTCTTTTATCGATTCCATTTATAGAAGAAAGTTTGAGGCTATATAACATTACGCTGAGACCAATAGTAGTCCGGTCAATTTAGACATTCGAAATTACATAAAGTCCCAACAAGCTGGATTTTTGTGAAGTTGTTCAAAACATAATTATAAACAATGTCTGGAAGTTCCCCATCATTCCCCTGTAAGGAAAAAAATTAATTCAAGGTCAAAGGTCAAAAAAATGAGTTACATATTACATAAAGTCCCAACAGGACTTTATGTAACTTCACTCTCATTTTTTGGTCTAAATTGACCGGACTATAGGAGCGAAGCGTCAGTGAGAAATGTTGCAAAAACGCGGAAAATTGTTCACATTTGAGGTCTTTCGTCGCATGCGCATGCGTAAACGGTTTAAGTTATTTAAAAACAATGTATGAAAGAATGATTCCTTTTTAATAATAAAAAAAAGTCTGCGACGGCATATGTCTCTCTCTCAAGATTTACTCATAACAAAATTATTTGTCGAAGGCTTGCTACCATTATAATGTGCTTGTGTGTTTTTTTTCATAAAATTTAAACAAAACTTATTCACGATTATACAATAACACAAACCAACGTGAGCAATCAAAAATAATCTCGATAGAGTTTCCGACAACCACGCGAACGAAGCCGCGGGCACAGCTAGTATAAGATAATTGCCGTACGGTACCGGCACAGTTGATTAATTCGAGGCGACTAAGGTGCCGGAATTGAGAGCGCGGCTTAAATGCACAGGGCAGGGGTGGGCAGCAACATCTCAGATTGCCAACACGATTGTCCAGCATTTCAAATCTCACCTTTTTTGGTGGCCTATATCCAGCAGTAGACTTACAATGGTTGATATGATGATGATGACGACGGCCGAATCGTCCAAAAGGCCCGAATCACGTATATTCATACATGATTTTGATGAAGTCTAGAATAGATTAACCCAAAGGGATGACCTAAAGTACCCTCGAATAAACAAAAGATTCTAAGAAAAATGAAATAAAATTTGGTATAAAAAACGTTCGCATAACCAGGCCTTATTCAACACAAATAAATAAAAAATTGGACCGAAATCGATGAGCAAAAGAAATGGTAAACGAAGGATATCATCAATTATATTTCTGTTACAATTATTGCTATCTTAGTTCTTAATCCTGTTAGTAAAATTTTGGCCTGTACATGTTTGTAACCGTCTAACGTAATTTCACAGATTTCGTGAAACTATGAAAATATAAGCATATTTAGATCAAATTATTTTGAAAGCAGGGATCAGAAAATATTTTTACTGCTAACGCTATACTTTTGCTACTAACAAGTTGAAAATGTATTTTGATCTTAAATGAATGTACGGAATTATATCCTGATGCATTGCATGCAGTTCTTATTTATAGACTAAAATATTTTTGAAGACACACTCTTACGTTTTATGTTATTCAATTTTATCTTAACAATGCTAATATAACAATACAACGCTATAATACAGTCTTTTTATGTTTACAATAATACACTCAGCATTTTTACTGACTGACAGTGATATATGTCGCTTACAGCACATGTGTTACGGATATCAGACAACTGAGGATTTACAAATATATAAACACTAACACCAAATCACAAGACTAATACAAATATTCGTCATATCCATATTTGTTCTGATTATATTCGGATTCGCACCCATAACCCTTGGTGCACAAGATAGAATCATAACCATCTGCTTCATTAGGCCCGTCAAATATTTATCATCATTACATCCATTGGAAGTCCACTGCTAGACATATACCTCCCCTAGAAAGGGGGAAGTTTGCCCATAGATGCCGAGCTAAGCAAGCATGTTTGCAATCGCATAGCGCAATTTACGCGACTGGGATAATACTGCCCATGCCCGCCGTAGACATTTGAGATCGGATGGATACACCACCATCTGTCAGTTCTGTTATCTTAGTCGCCTCTTACAACACCTGGTACAGAGGGAAGTACTATTCTACTCAGCCAGTATCTTACGGCCAAAAACATCTATATAATAGCATAATATGTAAAAATATCTCAAATTACCCGTTACAAATGGCTGCGAGATCTTTTAAAATGAAAGCTGGCTGTGCAAGACTTGGCGAGGGTTCTGTCTGTGTCCTTGTAAATTCTATTCAAGAACAGAAACATTCTGGAAATATATAACATACTGTTTAGGTTTATATCTAAGATATCCTCTTTTGTCCAAACTAGAAGATTATTAGAGAATAAACTAGAAACTATACATTATAAGTATTTATGTAAACGAAAAATCATCAGTCTCTTTATTATTTTCTGCCGTCAAAATATTGGAACAGCTACCTTTCAGTATTCCATCGATAAAACCTGACACGAGTGGTCGGGAACAAACGTCAAAAAAACAAAGAGCCAACAGACCTATCACGCCAAGCTATGAGTGAAACAAGCGAAGAGAAGTGAGCGATTAAAATTGAACCTGTTTTGCACCTTTAAACGTTTTGATAACGTTAAATAAAGATGCTATAATATTTATCATTATATTTCAGACAAGCATAGGAATTTGATTGTGCAGTTGTGTGTATGTGTGAAAACTGCTAGAGGTAGACCTCATACAAGGGTCGTTAGCATGAATGTGTTCCGGTTTAAAAGATGCTTGAGACAGTGAAATTACTGAATATTGTGACAATAATTTAATAAATCAGAGATAATAAATGGGTATTGTGTAATATCTTCAAGTTACAAGGTTGGCAACACTAGTAATATCTTTGTCTTGAGTCTTGTCTATCGAATGAATCTAAAAATATAATAAAACCTTATAAGCGTTACAATTTAGGGCGGCAAAATGTGTAAACACAATTGAACGGTGTTCTAGAATTATTTGAATAGAAATTATGTTTTTATTTTTATTATTTTCATCCATCATCATCAAACTTCCTCAAGAAAACAGGAATTCGCAGGAATAGCTTCGCCTCTTTACTAATATACTTCTTTGTTACTAATTATTTTGTATATTGATCAAGTATACTTGACGAAAATGCGCTAAAATTCTATTGATGTTATACAAGAGTTTTAACACAAGAGTAGCCAATATAATTGATCTGATTTCTGTGTTATTATATACATTTCTACCAGCGTGTATTCCAATTATGTATATAATATAAATTTTCTTTAACATTTTTGATATACAGACAAGTTACCTATTATATCTAGACATATGGAAGTATTTTATCTCTGCTTACTAAATTGCCCGTTGGTGAAATGTTGAGTGCCTGTCATTTTCACCAGGGGTCGTGAGTTCAATTCCCTTTCGTGCCAAACGTTTATATGCATAGGGATAAGCATCTGTTTTTGTTATGTCTGAGTGTTAATATAAATGTATTTTGGTATAATTGACCGTAAGGTACCGGCAGAGTAGAATAGTAATTTCCCCTATACCAGGTGTCATAAGACTAAGCTACCAGAATCGACAGATATATCCATCCGAAACAAAGTGGCTCAAATGCATAAGGTGGGGATAGGCAGCAAAATTTTCATTGCGAAAGCTGCACTCTGCGATTGCCAGCACGCTTGCCCAGCAGGGCAATTATGGGCAAAATCTCCCTTCTTGGGGAGACTTGGCTACTTATTACCGGGTTAAGTCAATGCATGAGATATTGTTAAAAATACTTTGTCTCAGTTTCATCGAGGAAGAATCCTCTGTAAAGAATCATAGAAAAGTAATAAACACCAGATTTGTAGCGCTGATTTTACGCAGGCTGAAGTCGGCAACAACAAACAACTTCATACATCGATTTTCACTTGAGATAACTGCTTTTACTAAGAAGTTATAATTTAAACATTTTTTTAGTTATGACACGAGTAATACTATAATTTACATAAGGAATACATTACATAAACATTTGGAATTTCGTATATATATGTATATACTCGAAATAACTAAAAGGGTAAAATTTTATTTTCTATCTTTTAATGAATTCAATAGTTTCATATTACATTTTACCTGGATATCGTCGTAGATAGATCAGAACTATGGAAATGGCAATTGTCAATAAAGTTCAATAGCAAGACCTGAAATTTGGACCTTATTCACTAACATACTACATACGCGGTATTAACTATCCCAACTTAAAAAGCCTTGAGGTACCGGCAGAGTAAAATATTACCTCCCATACCTATACTATCAATAAGCTACTAAGGTACCAACACTGGCAGATCCGTACACATCCATCCGATAGAGTGTAGCTCAAATGTACAGGGTGGGGATGGGCAGCAGCATCCTCGTTGAGGAAGCTGCAACTTACGATTGCCAACACGCTTGCCCAGCGCGGCGCGGCCCATGTCCAGCAGTGGATTTCCAATAGCTGTAATGATGAACTTAAAAAAGCAAGTAAATTTACACATGTTCCTTTTTATTGAATATTAGTATTGAATATTAGTAATATCCTCCGTCCACAAAAGTATATTAAACAAAAGGACAAAAACTTTATAACAGTTGCCTTAAAAATGTTGCATTTAGATATTTTCAAAAACTGAATAACGCATAATTAATTCCACACCTACATGCACACTACAAAGCATAGGTGCCTATAAGAACAGGGTAGACCTAGTTTAGGTACTTAAGTATTAAAATATTTTTTAGTTTAAGTTTCCTTTTGTTGTTGAATAAAGTTATTATTATTATTTGAATTATGATGATGACATGAAAGTACATTTAAATCGATAAATTTAAAAATATGGTGATTCTTTGTGATCATGTGATTATCCCGTATTGCCTATTATGCTTATTAGCTCTTCGATGCTTTCTAAGCTGTTTCTGGATAATTGTTAATGTTAAAATTAAGTGAATGCCTAATTTGAGCAAATAAAGCTATCATAAAATGAACCGTCACAATGTAGGCGTCGGCGTAGCAAAATATAAAAGAATAAACTGAACGATTCAATATACTATTACGTGATTTGTCGGTTGGAGTGAATTTTAAAACCTCGTGCCAACTTTCCGAGGGATTTCGAGCGAGTTTAAAAATAAATTAATCTCTTGGGTACTTATAATGCCACTTGTTTCAATAAACATTCGACAATAGAACATACATTTTATTTCTCTCAACGAAATCATCTTTTCCAGGTGAAAGCAACAGCCCCAAAGATGGATCTCAATGGATACTTCTTCTACGTCACTTCCACGGCGAAAAAGAAAAAAATAAACTTGATGCAACCTCGACCTCCTCGCGTAGCTTTCGTCGACGAGAAAAAAAGGCCTGGGGTGGCCGAAAGGGTCCCGGTTCAAACTAGTGTCGCTCCAGCTAGCGCGGAGTGCGGTCGCATGGGGTCCGTAACGCAGCGCGGCTCGTCGCCCGCGCCACGCGCGCGTCTTTATTCGCAACTTGAGAGTTATCAGCCTAGGTATCATACGATTCGTGATAGTGTTGATGTGAAGAAAGTGGACAGTGAGTGCAGGAGGAGAAAGAAAGAGAAGCCGCCTGGAAGCCAGCAACAGGTTTTCAGGTAAGTTTACGAAGTTTTGCATGTCATAATAATTGTCCGTATTTGAAAACCCTTTCAAATATTGTGGTATATCAGTAAAGTTTAAGGTACTTACCCAACGTACCTACATGTAAGGAAACATATTTGCTACCTAACTGAATATAACTAACATTTTAGTTTAATTAAACTACTCTTTTAACGGCTTTTAGTGCATTAACTTAGTTCAGTTTTATGTGGCCGCTTTCTATTTACAAGTGCGCTTATTATTATTATAATTAATAATAATGAATTTTCAATTCTCATATTTAATTGTAATAATTGTACATAAAATAATATCGCCTATTTTGTCCTTCAGGAATATCAAATTTATAGAGGTCTATATCCTTGACTTATAAATAACAGCGTTTCATTTCGTCGAAGTTTGACTAAGAATGTTCTTTTTAAATATTTAATTTTTTTCAACCATAGAGCACGTTTCCCATACTACTGACATAAAAATACATTGGCTGGACTAGGTTTTCGGGGTTTCGATATATTAGATATTAGATTATATAGATATTGGTGCTCTGGTCTGGATATCTTCATATTGTGCGATAGTTTTGTCGTATTTTAGCAAGTAAACAAAAACAATTGGAAATTTACCCAAAGAATTATTATTATAACTAGCTTTGCCCTATATGTATTTTTAAGGAACTTTAACCTTTTACGCAGCGCACGCAATGAAAGCTTTCAATAAGTATATTTTTATGCGTATATCAGTTGGAGCCCATCAAAATCGCTCCAGCCATTTCGGAGATTGCTTCTAACAAACGGATAGAAAACATGTTATTATGTACCGTGTATACATCCATATGCATTTATTTGGTAAAAGCAGTAATTTAAATTTTACAAACAGGCACTCCAATTTTATTTATATTTAATGATAGATTTTTAAGAGGAAATATAAACAAAATTTCTGAGTGGAAAAAACGTATCATCATATTACATGAAAAATATCACACATCATCAAACATCTTCATAATTTTCATAATAATTATAAAATTTTAATTATCCTTTATAATAATGTACAAGGATAATTAAATTGAGTACATTATTTTTTAGACGATAAAAGTCGATAAAGTACCATCATCAATGATTTCATAATTTATCTATGAATATGCATATTAAATATGTATGTAAATACAAACTTTTGTAGATGAACAAAGTAATGTTGATATTTTGTAGTTAACAGATAAGTGTTATAGATAACAGATCAATCAATACAGTTTCCGGTCAAATAATCAGGTCAGTCAGGTCTGTTAAGATGGGATTCTACAAAATCTATACAAAAACAAAAGTCCCGCCAGGCCGTGCATAATACGCCTGGATTAGGTTGGTAAGCTCAAAATAATGGAAGCATTAAAATTTGTAGCCCTAAATTATTCTATTAGAGATGGTCTCGAATAGAGGTGAGCTTGCATATAAGAACCTATCTCTTATAAATAACCACAGCTTACCACGACTATAACGGGAAACGTAAACTAACAAGTGTTTAAATTATGATGTGAGGTACCGGCAGAGTAGAATAGTACCTCCCTCTGTACCAGGTCTCGTAAGAGGCGACTAAGGTACCAGGACCGACAGATGGCGGTATATCCATCCAAGACAGTGTAGCTCTAATGATCCTCACCCTATGGGTGGGGATCGGTGGTAGCATCCCTGTCGCGAAAGCTGCGCTCTTCGATTGAATACGCTTGGCGCGGTAATTATAGACAAAATTACCAATTTCTTAAGGAGGCCTATGTCCAAAGCAATGGACTTTCAATGGCTGTAATAATGACATTGTATATGACGATGACATATTGAGAGCATAATAATATGATTATAAGATATTAAAACTAAGATTCACCGTTTCTTGCTATGTGAGAAAATGTTTAAAGCACTTCTATTAGATTCTCGAGTGTTTAGTTTAGCAACATTTTTTTTGATTTATAAATATATATAGAAGACTAGCTGTGCCCGCGACTTCGTCCGCGTGGAATAGTTTTTTGGGTACCATACCTATTTACTTCAAATTATATAAACTTTGAATGTCACGTTTATTTATATCGAATCAATGGCCTGAAAAATAAGTTTTAAGTTTCTAGCTCTAAAAATAGCGATCCATGCAAACAACTTTTCATCCCCCCTTGCAACCCCTTACAACCCTTATTTCGAGTTCAAAAATAGCCTATGTCCTTTCTTAAGGTCTAAAGATTGTCTATGCCAGATTTCATCAAAATCGGTTGAGAGGTTTAACCGGGAAAGCGTAACAGACAGACAGACAGACAGACAGACAGAGTTACTTTCGCATTTATAATATTATAGTAGGGATTAAAACAACTTCAATATTCTTCTGAATCTTTAAAAAAGACTAATTATTTTAACCACTAAAAGCTCTTAGTGTGTTTTTTAATTATCACGTAATTCCAATAAAGATTCAAACAAAAAACTATTAAGTCAGTTCTACGTAGGTTTACATTTTCCTTACCCGTACCAACAAATATTCTCGAGATTCCGCTGTCACTGTTTACTCGCGTGTGTTTTATTCTTTTACAACTCTACATAGTTTTTGGTGTTATATAAAATAAATTTATGCTATAATATTATTGTTGAGCTACTCACTTATCATAAAATGCTTTTGAACCTTTCAAATGCAAATTATACAAACAATTTTCTAGCTAAAGCATTACAACGATTAGGCCAAATGTGAGCATTTTCCTTATTTATCATACCAGCCATCAAAAGTCCACCGCTGGACAGTAGGGCTCTCCAAGTAAGGAGGTTCTTTGACCATAATTGCCGCACCGGGCAGGGGTGCTGGCAATCGCAGGGCATAGCTTTCGCAACGGAGATGCTGCTGCCCATAACTGCCCTGTGCATTTAAGCTGCACTGTTTCGAATGGATATACCGCCATCGGTCGGTTCTGGTACCTTAGTCGCCTCTTACGACATCTGGTGAAGTCGGAGGTACTGTTCTACTCTGCCGGTACCTCACGGCATATTTTTTTACTTAGTACGGTTTTATATAAGCGTCTTATAGAATTAAAAATTTTAGAAATACTTAAGATAATTTACCCTTTTGGTATTTAAATCTGTTTTTGCCATTGTTAGTGTCAGGTGGAATTAATTTTTAATATGTTTGCATATGTTTTTTTGTCAATATTTACATATGTCAGAACTAGTGCTAGGTAGCATCATGCATGTGTTGGTGTTTCATAATATTTCCAGTTTTATTTTTTTGTTAATTTGATGTTGTGTTGTAAAAACCATCGACATGATTCAACGTTGTCGAATCGTTTTTTTTAAAATATTATGTTATCGCTTTAATACTACTAGATACTTTGGTTGCTTTTATATTTATAACCAAGTTAAACAATAGTCTTCAATTATAATCTTTGACAGAATAAATTACAAGGTGGTTGAAAGGAAATCTTCGCCATGGCCGTCGCATTTTTGTTTGAAATAATTATTAAATAGAATCATCATAAAATTAGGAACACTAATATCATGTATTTGAAATATGTGAGTGATTTGATTTGATATTTATCGAAATTTGAAACACCTGTGAAAATAATAACGGGAGATCATTACCTCCCGGAATACGATAAGGGAAGCCTACGCGAACAAAGCCGCGGTATCGACTAATTATTAATTAATTACATAACGATTTGCTAAAATATTAACACCTATTTAACTGCTACAGCTGATATTATACTATTTAAGATTATACTTCATGAAGTATTAGCGGTGTATAAATGAAGTAATAATTATGTGTACTAATGATATTGGGCAAAGCAATAAAATTTATGTTCCTACATAATTTGTCTGCCGCAGTAGTAATGTAACCTCGTAAATATTAATGTTATTTGCCATTATTGCAAATAGACACATACCCTGTTATTAGCTTATAGTTGCGACCTAAATTAAGTTATAAATAGAATGACAAACACTAATTAATATTATAAAAGCTAATATGTATTTATTTAATTGACTAAGGTACTGAATAATGCTGCACCCAATAGAGAGAACAAATATTTATACATTGATTTTTTTGTTTTTTGAATACAATTATATTTTGAAGTATGTATGGCGTGAGTTTGAGAAATAGATTAAAGAATAGTGTGATAAGAGATCAATGTGGTGTAGAAGATGATGTTGTGACAACAATAAAGAAAGGAAGGTTGAGATGGTTACGACACGTAGAAAGGATGGATGAAAAGGATATGCCAAGATCGTAACAAGTGGATATCTATAGTCTCTGTCTACCCCGATGGGACACAGGCGTGATGATGAATTATATTTTTAGTTAGTTTTAATAAGTATAAGTTTGCTTAATTTTACTGTATTTACCTATGACCGATAAGAAGGTTTGACTAGACTAGACTTGTAGAATCGCGTTAGATCTAGGTCGCGAACAACCGGTAGTACTAAAAGTAAGCCTACGCCCAGTGGACGTGCTACGGCTGATTTAAAGATGATAAATAAATGAATACTAGTATAATTGCTGCCCCGAAGTTACGCTTACAGCTTATTTAAAACGCCGCTGCATTGTCTTTTATAATAAAATCCGAAAGACCAGGAGCGATGTAGACCAGAAGCAAAGTCCTGGTTGACGATGCAGTAATAAAGTTCATGTAACAAGCTAATAATGTTGATAATTCTTAATTATATCACTCTTTACTTACGTTTTTCACTCAGACTATCTTGTTTTATACAAGGACAGCTTTGAACGCAGTTTGTTTAACTTCTTTTTTATGTACACAACATCTCATTACTTTTGTATAACCCTGAGATATCTTTTGTATAACTAGCCTGAAGTTTTGTTTTGTGAATATCAGACACAAATACAATACTAAACAACTAGACAGGACAATTACAAATATTCATCGCATAAATGTCTATCTTGGATTGAAGCTAAAAGTTTAAGCGCACAAAGCCAAGTTAATAAATTCCCACATCTCAAACATTGACCTGACTCCGTGGTAAGTCGCTTAATGCACTTTTTTACTTACGCCAGACAACAGAGGATCACAAATATACTTCCAAAAAACATATATTTAACACCTAGACATAGAATAAACACAAATATCATCATATAAATATTTGCTCTGGGTGGGATCGACGACACTAGCATCGGGCATCGGGCCCGTCAATAATTTTATAAGTAATTCAAACTTCTTAAAGTACTATGGTATAGAATCGTAGTCGCTTATATATTTGCTTATAGTATAATAGACAAATTATGTCTATGCGATCATGCCAAAGCAAATATCGCGTTTAATAACCATCCCCTAACCAAACACACTATCCCCGTCAATTATTCAGTAATAAGTGGTTAGGTAATTGCGCCGGCACATGACGGGATTTGATTCCGTACCGAGGTGTGTTCTATTGTAAGCCTCTTTACCATAAAGGGCCCTGTGTGATTAATCATGCAACGGTGGTACCTAGTATGGTCCGAATGGAGTGCGTTAGATGTAATTTTATGACTTTCAAAGTAGAGATGCGCTTATTTGTATAGCAATAGGGTTTAGTTTTGAGGAATAATATAAATACATTGTAAACTTCTAAACTGGGCATACCAAGTATGCAAACGAATTAGTAAGTTCTGTTTTTTTACACGCGACACATACTCTTATGATGATTGTTTTTAATCAAATGAATAAAATGTCTTATCGAAACTAGATTTTATTGCTGAAATCGAATCTCAGCTGTTAAGACAGTTTCGGTTCCAGTTTTATTAATCACTTTTTCATTTCCTGACACCATAGATGTTTTTTTTTAAATATATTGTTTACGACTAACATAACGATAAACCTTGGCTCCTAATAAATATTATAAGGTAGAAAGTAAAAGGAAAGAAATCCTTTTAATATTTGTACAACATGTAATAATACAGAATTACAATCAAAACTAATTTTTTGAAGAGTTTAATACTGTGCAAAGGAAATATCTAGCATATTCAGGAGGATTGGATAAGGAATTGTTCCAGCAAATTGTGTTTTATGTGTCTTGATTTGTCTAATGAGCATCAGTCAAAAATTTTATAGTGAAGTTATATGGAGTGGAGTTGTTTTACTTTATGACGATTCAGAATGTCACTTGTTTAACAAACTGATGAAAAATTTGGCGTAATAAGTATTTTCTTCAGCAGTTTACATACAAATCCAGAATATATCGATTTCAGTTAGTAACCCTTAAGGTTGCACAATTACAATACAATTTTTTTATTGGACACGCTGAAAATGCTAATGTCAATCTGATGTTAAACTCGTGGAAGTTATTATATTTAATAAATTATAGCTTAGTGATACAGATAAAATATATTCTAATATGTCAGGTGACGTTATTGGTTGTTTATGAAAAGAAAAATGATTAAATAATGTTTTTTGGTCCCAAAAATATAGTAGTATTTTGATCTAATCGTTTTAGACTTAATTTAATACAGACTCAATTAGTCTATTAAGCGATGTAAGCTTAGTTAGCACTTAAGTGGAACTATAAAACAACATAGTTATGAAACAAGAACTTGACAAGAAGGTTTTAATAAATTATTATCGGATAAAGAATCAATTTTCATCTGACCATTTTATTGAGTATACGATAGAACACGTTATTCGACCTTTTGCGATTAAGATTACATACACACACATATTTCAATGAAATTTGTTTTCACTGGTGTAGTTGAGTCTGACGGCCTTTTGTCTCAACAAAAGACATGATTTCCTGGAAATCAGTAAACAGGACTTGTTGGGTAAGTGAGACGATTTTGAAGCACGATCCGTTACGATTGTGTCTCTGCTCGTTTGTTCTAGATATATATGGCAAACCAAAGATGCAGAATGAATATTGAAAGTCACTTTCCTAAAGTTACGTTCTATTTGCGATATTTGAAAGAGATTTCATAAAAATACACAACTTTTGTTAAATTGCAAGAATATTAGTATTGTATACTAATTTTCCGTATAAATTTAGAGATAAAATATTTGTCTAGGTAAACAGAAATATGTGGTTTATATTTAATATACGTTCATTGCTATCATATTCCCAAATGATCATAGGGTTCCAAAAAAAAAAAAAATAAAATTGGATTGAATTTTCTATTCTTTAGAATCTACATACTATAAACTTTAAGCTATTTTCAATACATATAGCTGTTGGTTCCGATTCGACGTAAGAGACACCTAATGTGGAGCAGTATAATTTATTATCAGAAGATCAATAAGACATAAAACAATGACACCGTTAGCTTCTAAACCAAATAATAAGCTTACGCCATCAAAATTACACGGTTTCCATCAAAATTAAAGCATCAAGCAATGATGTGAAGTAATATTATAGCATCGATTGTCCCTTAAAGAAAAAGCATCAAAACACTCTGTTTTTTTGGTAACATGTTTAATTTAAAACTATAAAAAACATGTATATTGAGATATTCTTACAAACTGCCTAAACTGTACGTTATCGTTATTTACTAACACTTTTATTATGTAGATAGTGTATCCGAACACAAAATTTGCGTTTATTCAAATTCTTTAAATATAGCAATTATATTTCTTTATATATTCATTCCTTCGGAATCACTTTTTTCGTCAGTTTAAATTCTTCGGAAGAGAGGAAGATGTAAATAGAAAAAAAACACATGATTGTAGCTGGTAATTGTATTGAAGAATTACATACTTACCTTACAATTTACGGCCATCTTTTGCAAAGTAAAATATCAACAAAAGTTAATTAACTTAGCCTAAGTTACGACTCGACTTAGGTGTGAAACTGCGCTTAAGTAATTAACATTCCTAGCAAAAAATCTAGCATAACTTTACACTCCCATTTTGTGGTCACGAATGGCTTGTAACATTAACTTTTTATCCAGAACTCCTTGTTTGAAATTCTGTTTGTTAAAAAGTGTATTCACGTGATCATTTATGCGATAGCGGCGTGGCATTGTGCTTGTTCTGGGCGTAGAAAGTATGACACCTTATTAAACTGCATAGTTTATGAATATATTTCAAGTTTGGATAAGTATATTTTTTTGTAGATCTTTTCATTGTGTATGATACTGTAGTACTACTTATTTTGATCTATCTGGTCGGATTCAGCCAGCGTTTGCAATGTAATTGCAAAAAAATTAGTTTATTTACGACGTCATATTAGATTCTTCTAAAACTAAGTGTTTCATACACGTTTTATAAATAAAAAAAAATCTCGACCCAATATATCTATTTAAAGAAACCGCATCAAATCTAAGCATATATGTGGTCAGACAGACAGCGGGAAATGACTTTGTTTTCTACTATGTAGTGATATATAGGTAGTATATTTGTGATTCCATTATGGTCTGATATTCGTAACACAAGTGCTTTAAGTAAGTAGTAATTTATCATAGAGTCAGGGCAATGTAAGAGGTGTTGGGTGAATTATTATTCTTATACCGTTACTTTTAATGAAACCAAAATTAAATAAATTCGTAAGGCAAATTTCACTTTGATTATTTATCAACGTTTGCTGAACTATTAAGATGTCAATTCCTGTCTCACCGGAGGAGTATCCCAGCTCAGTCGGGACGGCGTGATCTCGGCGTGAAAATAATGCGGTCTATATGTGCTGTGTATAGACTACACGCACACGCCGGCCTGCGCGTTTGCACCTAATATGCGATACGTTGTGCTCGTAGAATGCGGATTGACAGTGAGAGGGTGACTGAGAGAGACATATTAATATTCGACGGGCCCAATAGTGCAAATGGTAGAGATCCTATCTTATGCACAAGGGTCGTGGGTTTGTCATATTTATATTTATTCTGTACCTGAGTATTATTAATATGTATTTTAGTATTATATTTGTGACTTCTCTGTTGTCTGATATCCGTAACACGCTTTAAGTGACACGACAGCTTCAAATCGACTTACCACGGAGGTAAGTCAATGTGTGAGTCGTATGAATATGATTATGAAAAATATAAAGTTATGCTATTATTTATCCCAATAATTCATAATATTATTTTCGTTTAAAACTTCATTGAATTTAATTCAATATCGTGCATGTTAGGAAAATATGGCTTTGATATATATTGATTGTTTATTATATTCTGCGATTTTTTTTTGTGATTGCGATCGACAAGTTTTATTTGATTATAAATTATTATAGTTCATTGAATGCATGCCGTATACAATTGGTACCGAATCAGTAGTAGACGTATTATAGGTAAAATGATGGCGATGTTGATTAGCCAATGTTATCCAACATTACTTCTCTAATTTATTACTTAAGTTTTAATTACACATATACGTTAAAAAATCAGTAAACAAACTAATAGTGGACCTCATCAGGTTGCACGCATTCCAGTTTCCTATCTTGTGCGCCAAAGGTCATGAGTGCGATCCCTACTGAGGCCAAACACATATCCGGCTGCTGGTGATGATACTGCAATACCGCGTAAGTAAAAGTTACAAATAAAATTGAAAATTCAATTAGAAAAGATGGAAAAGGAACCTTATTAACTCAAGCTACATACGCGGTATTGAAGTATTATCGACGATATGTGATTATCTTTTGTCTTTGTTATTATCTGTGTCTGGATGTTATAATATATATTTTAGGATAACATTTGTTATCCCCGTATTATGTGATATGCAAATAAGAGCTTTGAGCGACCTATCACGGAGTCTGGAGAGATATATTATAATTAATAAAAAAAAGTAGCAGTCCTAATGTTCAAAATGATTGTTCGCACAAAATGATCACTTGTTGAACTTGTGACCTTTCGGATCGAATTCACAGCCTTTTGACGAGCCATCACTGAAACAGTATCGAATAACCATCATTTACCGTTTTTATTGTTCACCTTCAGGTACAACAATATACTTACTTGCGATATTATCGGCCGCAGCGATGTAGCGTTTAATTCAAAAATATTTAGTACCCATAATACAAGAATTTGCGACGAAATTCTACTTATATTAAATTGAATCCGTTCTTCGATGTTATATTATTTTAAATTCGTAATATTATTTTTGGTATTATGTTTCGTTGTATAATTGAATGCTGTGTTGAACAAAATATTATGCCAGATAAGTAAGTAAGGTAAGTTCAATGTACAGACAGAGACTTTCCGGTCCGTGACATCAATAGCTCCAAAACAGATGGACCAATTATTTAGTTGTTATATTTGATAGCTTTGGGCCCAATATATTGGCCGTGGACTAAATTTTATATAAAAACGCAATAAAAATAATGCCAGGAACTTTTTCTTGATCAAATTTAACGTGACAAACGTGTAAAAGCATAATAAATAGACAGACAGACACACACCTTTTTACTTATAGCAATATTATGTTTACAGTTAAAACATTATTTTAAATAAAATCATATAAAAAAAATACAAAATTTAGGGACGCACCCAATGAGATAAATAGTATACCTAATGAAATATGCACAATACATACTGAGTTAATCACATTTGATATTCATATTTAACTAGCTGTGCCCGCGACTTAGTTCGCGTGAAATAGTTTTATTGGGTACCATACCTCTTTACCTTAACTTATATAAACTTTGAATGTCATGTTTATTTATATCACATGAGTAGCCTGAAAAATAAATTTCAAGTTTCTAGCTTTAAAAATAGCGATACTTCCATACAACTTTAATGCCCCTTTTTGACTCCTCACAACCGAAATTTCAAATAAACATTTTTTTTATAATATTAATAAGGATGATATAAATATAATATTTATTTATATCATTGAATGTGTCTTATTAGTGTCAGGGCCCTTGTGTATTTATACTATCTGTTTCTTTTTTCTCTGTGTGGATACTCTGCATGTATTAACTATGTGCTTCAAGCTTACTATTTCATCATTCTCAAGAGGGTTCTTTGTAAATTGCAATCGTTTCCAGCTTTATTGTAACCTTATTTATAAAGTGACATTGACACACGATTGCGGTAGTGAATATATTTAATACATAAAATTCTCGTGTCAGTGTTAGTTCCTACATCTGCGAAATGGTTTAACCAATTTGTTATTATCTTAAATGAATACTGAGATATAGAAAACGGTTGTTATCTATTTTCCAAACCTTTAAATAATGAGGATGGTCCAAACCAAACATTTTTTTTCACAACATTTAATTTTTTTATTTAATATAACAATAAATATGTTTACATCCCTAGATTATCGCTCTTCTACAACCAATCCGTATTTATATAATATATATTAGTAATTTAATTGTATATGGCGGAACAACATTCGCCGGGTCAGCTAGTTATAAAAGCAACTTTCAGATATAAATATTATACCGCATAGATTGAAAATATACGTTAGTTTTATTTGTGTAGATAAGCGAAAAAGTTTCACTAGTATCTCAATTGTCTTATATATATTTAAACATATATGTTTAAATCATCTTTATGAAAATAATAATATTATAAGCGAGTAAAATCAAAGCGTCTATGGGCCAGGTTGTTTTCAATCAATTTATAGGCAGCTACTCAGATAATAACTGATGGATTGAAGCAGCCTTCTCAAGTTTAATAGGTTTTCATTACAGTATTCGGGTTTTTCCATTCCACATTCCGGTTTCTTTACAGGGATATTTTCCTGGAAATTAAGAAAGTTTAATGAATGAGGACGTGCGGTGCTTCTTAGAGGACAGGGAATCGATTTTCTAATTTCATTTGACTGATACTCCAGTCCACTTCGTGTGGTAGAGGTTGATCAAAAGGTTGTCTTGATAATATTATTATGAAGAGCTCAATGGCGCAGATAGCAGTAATCCTTATGCGCCAAGGGTCGTGAGTTCGATCTCCACCTAGAGCAAATATTTATACGATGAATATTTGTATTTGTTCCGTGTCAAGGCGTTAAGTATTTTTTCGCGTTTGTTACTCGTAATCAAACTACTACTTTTCAAGATTGCCGTAAGAAACGACGAACAAAACATATAAAAATAAATTATGCGCACATTACAATATATTCTATATATTTAGTTATACTTACAGTTGGAGTTATAAAAGAGTCTAATTGAATTGGTGGAACAAGGAGTTATCAACTCGAAATTTTGTTAAATTGCTTGCCTCTTGTTATGTTGTATATCATAAAGTGTTAGAAAAATTAAAAACCTTTTTTTTATCAACATAATTTTATTAAATAAAACGTATATTTGATATTAATTATACCGATTCGAATTAAATATGCATTGTTAAGACATGACAACGTCTGTGGGGTCAGCTAGTATAGTAATAATATAATAATATATTCCGACAACATGTGTATATATATATATATATATATCCTTATCCTAATTCCGTGATAAGTCGCTTAAAGCCCTTGTTAAGGACATCAGACAACAAAAGAATCACAAATATACTACTACTTAAATACATATATTTGACACCAAGACATAGAACAAACATACAAATATTTGTCCTGAGTAGGGATCGAACTCACGGCGCCTCAGACAGGATCACTACCATCTGCGCCATCGGGTCCGTCAAGCAGCTCTTTAATAGCCCTATAACTCGTACAACGTCCTCAAGTCGTAAGAGCAATAATTAACTATCGACAGTAGGTACTAATTTATTATCATAAACGGTCATATCCACTCATGTAATTTTCTGGCACAGTGTCGATTTACAAAGACGCCACTGGGGCCATTTCACATAATTCATCGCTTCATAAAAACATAATTTGCCATCTTTTGCTATAAATTCCTTTTAATAACATGTCAGGCGCTGTTCGCAAAAGAAAAATCCCTCCTCGATTTTAAGAGACCCTTTGGAATTTATGAAAGTGACTGTCAAATATTCTCTTGAAGGTTAATGTTATACAAAAAGGGCAGGTGATAATATATCACTTTTTATTAAAAGCTTACAGTGAATATTCAAGCTCTCTCTTAAATTTGCCTAAACTCAGATTTATTTATTAAACGCTACCACTATACTGATGGTAAACATAAATATAGTAAAAAACATTATGATTATGTAAGTAAATCCTTTTTTGTGTTATTATTTGAAAACGATAAGACAAAAAGTTTTTTTTACTTAGTTTTTTGATTTATCCCTGGAGTCGCCTATTTATACTAGTGAACGAAAACGGTGAAATATTGTCAAGTAAGAAAAACACAGTCAGACACCGAAAAAGTATTAGTCCGCTTAGTATTAAATTAATAGTTTAATATTAGGGTGGGGATCGAACCCATGACCTTTGGTGCATAAGACAGGATCACCACCATCTACTTTATCGGGCCCGTCTAGTAAGGGCAGACAATAAATAAATATATGAGTAATTTACCTTAGTATAACAGCTGGAAAAGTTGCTTACCTTAGTCTTTTTAAAGCGCCTTTTGGAGTTATATTGTTTTTTTTATTGAATTGAATAAAGCAAGCTCTGACTTGATGGTCATCAAAACTCATACAGGCGTGTTTTTATATTATTTTTATCCCATCTGATATTATTTTTATCAGATGGGATAAAAATAATATAAAAAACACGCCTGTATGAGTAATTATTGTAATTTTGTATAGTTCTGACAGGACGTCTGTCGGTCAACTAGTATTTTTATCAATGTTAATATGCAGATAATTTTATCTGTCTCTGCTGGGTATTGTGAAATGTAACTTTCACAAATTTCAAATCCAGAGTTAAGTACAACAGTTTATTGTTAACAAACATTTATTTTTGTAATACATAAATTTAATACATAAATATTGGTAGTATTCCTCTTTCTAGAAATATCGTACTATTAATTTGCTCCTATTCTGATATTGTTATCCTATTTATATTAATCTATTATGTTATGGTTAGTTTAATTATGCTAATTATGTCTGCGAGCACTGCACGTGCGTTGAAGTAACAATTGATGAGGAACAATGAACTAAGGGATACCTTTTGGAGGTACTGCGCAAAATGTATGCTATTTAATATCTAACCTATATAATTTAGTTATTATTGATTTATTATGCTACGATAACACGTAATGGGCTGAAGGTGTTAGGCAAGCTTTGTTGGAAATCCACGTACTTAGGAATTAATGGTTAGTACTTTTACAGAGGTTGTAGCCTTTATTATATTTCATAATATCCCCACGCTATGCATTTAAGCTATACTGTCTCTAATGGATATACCGCCATCTGACGGTACCTTATTGGCCTCTTACGAGGCCAATATGGTACTATTCTATATACTGAATATAAATTTTCTATACATAAAACAGTATCTTAATATTCTATACACCTGGAAGAGGGAGGTCCTATTCTAGTCTGCCGATAGTTTCATTATAGGTATGTAGGTAGTTGAAGTAAATTGTATTTGATGCAAAATTTTTGCAAGTTACAGCTGCTTATTGATATAATTAAAATAAGTGACAAGATATGTGTTTCTAAATTTTAATTGTGGGTTTCAATTTTTGACCAACTTTTATTAATAGTTATGAAAGCTTTAAGACACAAGTATTCCGTTTCTTTTCCGCTCCTTTCCAGCTCATGCGCTCGACTCCCACCCACGTAGAATGCAAAAGAGAAATAATTATTTAATCATCATAAGAACTACTGAAAGTCTACTGCTGGACATAGGCCTCCCCAAGGAAGAGGGAATTCTGTGCGTAATTGCCGCGCTGGGCAAGCGTGTTGGCAATAGCAGAGCGCAGCTTACGCGGCGGGGATGCTGCTGCCCAACCCCGCATTGTGCATTTGAACTGCACTGTTTCCAATGGATATACCGCCTCTATACATCTATATATATCTGTCAGTTCTGGTACCTCTTGTCTTAGTCACCTCTTAGGACACCTGGTACAGGAAGGAGGTACTATTCAACTCAGCTGGTCCCTCACTTATTCTCATATACTTATTAAAATTATAACACATAAAATTGTATCTCTTTACTGACGTAAAGATAAACAATTTTAATATCCACATCGAATAATTTGGCCGAGGTTTTCTAAAGCAATTATAAAGTTAAATTGAACGAGAAAGAGGGATTATCTACGCTGGATTTAATTAAACGAAACTGCTATATCATTGACAACTCCCTTGGTGTTTTGTGGGTTGATACACTTTCTAACTTCATTACTATGTACTATGGTATTATTTATTATTTATTTGGTATGTCTCAAAACTAACTGTCATAATAGCATTACATTATAATTGAACAGACTAGTTTTGACTGTTGCTAAATAGCAGTGTTTGCATTGCTTTGTTTCATTTTGAAAGGTGAGAGAGGTAGGAAACTTACCAGTCATAGCTTTGCGATGACTTCTATAGACTATGCAACGCTTACTATCACACGGAACATATACTTTTTCCCTATTTAGTAATATATAAATAATTATCTACAAAGGTCAGCTACTTAGTACAAAGCTATCATATTTTTCTGTTGTCAAATTGCAGTCCTAATTTTGCTTTGTTCACATTTGTTGAATTACACGCTAGTGATATCTTTGTAATATCTCATAAATTCGGTGACCGCCAAAATCTTTTCGTGGACATGTTTTTTCGTTAAACAAATCACTCACTCCTCGACAAATGAATGAAATAAAAACTCTTTTGAATAAAATTTCATTAAAATGACAGTAGTAACGTCGCACGAGTTGTTTATATTATTGTTTTTGGCATAGTTATTGAGATTCTTCACCTTAAAAAAGTTAGTTTATATATAGCAAAATACGTAAAATTAACTTTAAACTGTAACAACAAAACCATGATGATTAATAACACTTTGGTTTGATAGTCATACTGATCAAGCTATATGTCATTCTAAGCAAGCTATATTTTTTGTAAACCTGTATTGATAGTAAAGTTTAGGTTTCAATTCGTTTTACTACGTAGTTATAAAGCGCAAGTTACCTCACTTAGCTGCATCAGATGGTTTTATGAGATTATTAGTCGTGATATGAAGATTCCCCTTATAGATCGTCTTATATATCACCCTACATTTTTTCCACTGTAAAGATTTTGAAGTTTCTTTGTTTTAGCATCAGATTACATATACTATCATTTTAGTGTATTAAAAACCACATTTTATTTTGACAAATAGAACCGCTTTGTATTTCAGGCTTATACTGAAATTATATAATTTAGAATCACTTTTATATAAACAGTCCGCATACTCGCGTGTTTATTTCACGTGGCGATAAAATTATTATTCTTAATATTATGGAGTTAGCTTAAGTTGGTTCTAATAGACGTTTTGACGTTTTTAGCATTTAATTAAATAAAGCTAGCTGATTTAGAGATAAAAGAAATACTTCGATTTAAAGCAAACTAATAGACGTACAAAAAATAGTGACCGACTGTTTTATTGATAGAGGTTATAAAAAATTATAATAAAATAACATATAAATTAAACAAACCGATCTGTTATCGAGACATACACTTGAATTATATGTATGAGTACAGGTAAGATTCAGATACATCTAGGCTTACGCCGAACCTAACACTTAGGTACATACAAGTACATGTTAATTGATATATCGATGTCAACATCAGAATCGATATCACAAAGCATTGTGTCGGACGTGCAGTGTAATTAATTAGCAGATGGCCACCGCGTACCGATGTTGTAGTGGCCAATTGACGTGACAATGCAGCGGCAACACTTGATACTAGGTATTGATCAAATGATCAGCAACGTGACACCGGCAACTAAATAATTGCGAATCACACATAGAAACATACAATAGAATATTCACAAGTTGTACCTTGTGACTATTGTTGCATTGAGTGTAAAAGTTAATGAACCGAATTGACAGCTTTATTTTATTATTACATATTTAAATAGACGGCCTCGATGACGCAGATAGCAGTCATTCTATCTTATACGCCCAAGGATCGTGAGTTTGATTCCCACCAAGGACTAATATTTATATAATGATATTTGTATATGACTTGTGTCTGGGTGTTAAGAATAAGTGTTTAAGCAAGGGACAAAAATTTGCTATCCCTCAGAAGTCTGATGTCCGTAACACTAGTACTACTAACTTAGTGCTTTAAGCGGCTTACCTTAGAGTCAGGTCAATGTATAAGATGCTATGGAATATAAAACCCTTGAAAAATTTAACAAATTATATAATTATTGGTGCTTCGCATATAGTTATGAGAAGTATTGTTTTACTTTGAGAGGTTTTATGCATAGAAAATGCTGCATTATGTTTAAAATGACATTTACAAGAAAAAATATCAAATTTTTTCAGATGTCAGGGACTCGAACCTGCACTTTTCCCATGCCGAGGGGCTGCACTCCCGTCGTACCTCTCGGTAGCACGCTGGACCTGAGACATGTTATTTCTTTTTTCCAGTTAATGTAATCATTACTTAACCAATTTTTGAAAAAAGAATTATAGATAATAAGATATTTTTTATATTTCTAATTAAGTGGAACAAACGAATGTTCTGGGTGCGATCTTTATATTATTTCAATAAGGTGCACAAAAATATCAATCTGTTAAAAAAATCATCCGTAGCGATTCCTCCAACACAGGCCGTTAAAAATGTATGTAAACGCGTAAGGGCGAGCTTTGCAAACTCGCTAAAGTAGGTTCGGCAACTTCGTCTTTCCAATAAAAGTTGGCCCACTCGAGTAATCCCGCACATGGAGCGTATACTGATGACGTGTGTCCCCGTAAACATATAAGTACATACACGCTGCGACACTCGGTCAGGTAAGATATGCTAATTACAAATGGATCCTTATCTATATTTGTATAAATATATATTGTTTATTCTTTTATTTTAAGTTAAAATAAACTTATGCGTTGCTTCTGAAAACGAAGATTTATTTCGTTAATTTCTTACAAACATTATTATACAATCTTACAAATAAATTATTTAACTACCCTATTATTATAACTTTACCTGAAAACGAAGAAACGACAATTAAAGTCTATTCTTCCACCAATTATTCTTATTTATCTATCTTAATTAACAAATCACAATAATTTAATATGTACAATGCTATTTTTTCCATAACCTCTCAACTGACTATTGACCTCAGATTCTAGCGCTTGTCAGTTGTCAATGTCATTCAATGTCGTTCAAAAATTAAAGAAATATTATTTCTTTACAAATATAAGTAAATAATAAACATAAACGTTCTAAGAAAACCATAGTTGACTGGACCGATGGCTTTAGTAGTACCTTATCTTGTGTGCCAACGGTTGTGGGTTTGATTCCCACCCAGGACAATCATTATAATGTATCTAATATTATACAAATATTAGTTCTCCGTTATCTGACATATCTAAAATATTGATGAAATTTACTATTAGGTACTAGTGTTCGCCGGCTGGGCGAAACTCGACCATGATATTTTTTCATTTTATTTCGCGTTCTTATCATTATCATTAGAGGTGCATTGGTATCTCACTCTCAACTATTCTATGTTCCGGTTTGAAGGGTGAGAGGCAGTGAAATTACTGGTAAATGTGACTCAGTATCTTCAGTTCATAGGGTTGGCGACACGCTTTTGATATCGTTGTGATGGCACGATTGTCTATAGGTAAGGTAAGCTTGTTTTTTGACCACATAATTAAAAAATAATAACTAAGTTTAGACTTTTATTAATAGCAAAGAGGATATCATTACTACATCTTAATGACAAATAATGTGTACTTCATTTAAATACGCTGTGTGTCATTCAAACAGTTGTGTATTATTTTTTTAAATGAATATCTAGTGAATTTTATGTAAGATATGTTAATTCTTCTCCAGAAATTAGATAATTATCTTTTCGCGTAATTTCCTTAAAAAGAGTTTGAAAATTTTCGATTTTATGTATTTATCTAGATTATCATATCAAATTAAAGCCTCACTTTCCATAGTCAGTTTTGCTCTTAAATACGGAAAGAAGAAGTATTTACTCTATTTGTCTGTTCATCATGACTGAGTGTAAAATTTAAAAATCAAACTAATAGTTTTTAATTCTGGCAAAAACTATTCTTTCCCGTTCATTTTTCCGCCTGACACTTGAGACAAGTTAATCTTTTTTCTAGTAAATATCAACTTAAATATAATACAGCATTTTTCTATGCATAAAACCAATCAAAGTATTTTTTCCTTTGTAATATCAAGTTACAGTATTGCACGGTTTAAAACGAATCGATACATATCCAGGAAAAAATTCCACTGGTACCACAAAAATCTTGAAACACGTATAAACATTTTAAAACTCACTATACAATCGTTACCGAGGGGGCCATGCTATAATAAAAGTGCCCGAGCTATGCATTCCGCGTACGTAGTTGCATAGTAACATGCATTACAGACTTCAAAGGTATTGCATTTGCGATGAAACCGGCCTCTAGCGGTAAATTAAAAATATTTTCAAATTGCAAAGCGGCTCCGTAACATTGTTTTGGAGTTAGTGAGTAAAAATACCGAGTTTTATTGACAGGGCGGGTGCCGGTACGCGTGGTGTATTTACAAACAGCTTTGCGCTGTGAATTTGTTTTCGTTAGTTCCATATTTTTTGGCAGCAACTCTATTGTTTAAAGCTCTTTAGTTGTGTTTATTTTGCTGAATAACGTGCGGCTTTCAATTAGAACGTTTAGTTTTACATTTGTTCCGGGATTTATTTGTTGGAGGAAATCAGTATTGAACACTGATAGGCAGCAATCGTAGCTTTCGATGGTGCTTTATTGCATACAGCTGATTGCCTAATTGCGTTTGGTTGCAATAATGACCATGTAAGTCGAAATACTGAACCGAGTAGTGCCGGAATACACGGCCCTATTTTCTCCTCTCTGATTTCTCTGATAAAATCGTTAACTATCTGTTCATTATTGCGTTCATTGTGCAGTTGCTGTATTGTGATTATGAGAGGTTAATATTTCTAGTTAAATACATTTGTGATGATAATAAATAATTTTGAAATTATCTAAATTAAATTTCTCGTAGGCGCTCCAAGTACGGTAAGTATTATTTGTGTTTAAGGCTTATATAAAGTTAGTCAACCGCTCTGAAACTGAGTGCTTTACTAAAATAATACAGATACTCGTTTATATCATGATAGTTACCTAGAAGCTAACCTAAGGGTTTCCTGGAAAAGTTTGCTATAAAGCTGCCTGTTATACTTTATGTATGTATTCTTTGTATTGTTATATTGCATTTAAGAACTAAGTGTGTATTAAAAAATATTATTTACATACTTATGAGGGCGCAGAGAATTCCTAAGTTGAAAATAGCATCGAAATAACGAATCAAACTGCTAAATCTTCTGAACGTCGTGTGTTGAGGCTTAATTTGTACTTTCGCAATAAAACTTAACCAATACCGACTTGTAAAGTAAGCAAAAGTAGGAGTAAGTAAGTGAGGCTAAGTATTGGTGACGGAATTGGGCAAGAAAAGGAAAATATACTTATTTGTTGTTGTTTTTGTTTATGAGAATTTTTTTTTTTTTACTGGATTGATTTAAAAGTTAAGTTGTTTAATGTTTTAAATGATAGCTTAAACTACATATAGAGATTATTTCATAGATTTATTCATACCTACTGTCGGGGTATTGATTTCCATATTCTTGAAACTCTACATACTTCTCTTGCTTCCTCCGCATTCATAGTGGAGTTTAGTACGAAGTGTTTTTTATTTAGATTTATCACTTTTTTAATACAAAAACCTATCTAAAACTATTAACTATACAAGCTAGAACTAGCAACTTTAGAAATATAAATTGACAAGCGTGCGTCATGAGCAGGGAAAAGTAGTTCTCTCTATAATAAATGAAAGCTATTAGACTGATGTCTAGTTTCGCATAATTATCAAAAAACTATATCAAAATAACTATTGGAAGTAAAAAAATGATTATTTTGCTTTATGCATTCTTAAATGAAGACTGTATCTACTTAAAATACTATGTTTTGCACAATTCGTCATCAAAAACATCGCCACTTATTCGCAAATATTGACGAAATAAAAATACCTTCTCGAAGATTTCAAAATATTTTCAGAAAAAATATTTCCAAATGTGTAGGTACGGGATTCCAAGAGGTTAATATAAAATTACAATTTTGATTTCTTGTAGTCTACCTAGAGGTGCGGTATATATTTGTAAATAAAATTATACCGAGTGATAAAATTATACTTAGAAAGAGCTCGCTAATAATAAGTTGTTCAATAATATATTCATGCTGTAATAACATACTTTAACGTAATCAAAAATATTATTTTTGTTATTATTTTATAAGGTATTTACATAATTTAAAAGATTTTAATAGGGTAATTTTGCTTGACTATTGAACAATTTATTAACGAGCCCGATGGTGCAGATGGTAATGATCATATCTTTTGCGCGAGGGGTCGTGGGTTCGATCCCCACTCAAGATAATATTTATGTGACGATATTCGTGAGTTCTGTGTCTGGGTGTTAGATATATTTAAATATAATAAGTGGTATACTTGCGATTCCTCTGTTGTCTGAAGTCCATAACACAAGTGCTTTTAGCTACTTACCACGGTATCAGTACAAGATCTTCAAATGTATAAGATGTTGCGGGAATTTTGTATTTATTATTTATTCTGAAAAATATTCATATAAAACTTTTTTTTTCTGAATTACATTACATTACATTTATACCCTTGATAAGGAATGTAGCACTTTGTAGTTACAGGACTACGAGTAGCACTTAAATTGTTTGTTCTTGAAATAAAAAGGAATACATAGCAAAGTGACTTAGAATCAAAGTAATAAAAAACCATAATTGATTTTTTTTGTTTTATTTTTATTGTATTACATATGTTCTATACTGTATATGTAATACACTCATTAGCAAAAAACGGGCACCTATGCAATGAATCATTTCAAATGTTACAATTGGTATGTTTGATAATTATGGGTAGTTTTACTTTCACTCTTCTAGCTAAAATCACAGCTTGAATTCGTCTGGGTATGCTAGCGAGGATAACCCGGATACTTGCTTGCGGAATATGTTCCCAATCCGCGGTAATCACATTCTTCAGCTCTCTGTCTGCGGAGCCAGTTGTACTGATCTCACGCGTCGTTTCAGAACGTCTCCGACATGCTCTATAGGATTGAGGTCGGGACTTCGAGCTGGCCAATCCAAACGACGAATGCCGACCTCTTGCACATACACTTCCACATCGCCAGACCGATGGGCGGAAGCGTTGTCGTCCAAAAAAATTGAGACTTCGTCTAAAGCGGCCAATGCGGGTTTGCATGAGGAGTAATAACTTCCGTTATGTATCGATGTCCAGTCAGTATGCCTTTTTCAATGAAGACTAACTTTGTACGATCCATTGAATTTATTCCTGCCCGAAACATAACAAAGCCGCCACCATAAAGTGTAATTTCTTCAAAACAAGCCCCGCATTCTCCTCATCTTCGTAGCACTTGCCGACGTCGATCTTCACCGAACAGAGATATCCTGGTTTCAACGGAGAACAATACCCTATTACAGTTTTCTTGAGTCCATGACTCACAATTTCGAGCAAACCTAAGCCTGGCAACTCTGTGCTCACGAAGTAACTTAGGGCCGCGGGCCGGGCGATGACTGCGTAAATTAGCTGCGAGAAGCCTCCTTCTGACCGTCCATAGACTAATATGCACATTTCTTACTTCTTCGAGGTTTTTCTTAAGGTCCACATACGAAGACTTGCGATTACTTAATGCGCAACTCACAAGAGAACGATCATCCCGTGGTTGGGTACATGGTTTTCTTCCAGAACTAGGCCTTCTCTCGACGAAACTGGTGTCTTGATACCGCTGCCAGGTCCTTTGAACCGTCGAGCAACTCACACTTAGCCTCTGAGCCACGAAGCATTAGCTGCAAACCTCTTCGAGCAGCGCAATAATTTTGGTAGCTTTTACCACTTTCTCTGACATTATTGAGACAGCTAAACAGCAATTAATGAAGCTTTGACTATTGAGAATATGAAATAAAATCATAAAAAATGACTATAAAAAAAAAAAGTTATGAAAACCGATATTTTGCTTTTGGATCTTTGCACCAAAAATTAAGGATAAAACGTGGTTTTCTGTAAAAACGAGCATAAAACGAAAATTTTAATTTAGAACGTACTGTTTTAAACACCACGGTTTTTTAAACACATTTTTAAAACCGGCCAGTAACATGTACAAATGATTGAAATCATGAATACTATGAATAATTCTGTGCCTCCGTAAATATGACTACTGACAAGTTGAATAATAATTGGTGGATGGTAGTTAAGTCGTTACCACACCTAAGTGTATCCTTTAATATTTTCTAATCACAATAATAATAAATAACTATTTTTATGAGTTTAAAATGCGCCTTATTTAACATTTCTCAACACTTCTCAATATTGACAAAATATTTTTTTGACAGTCTTAGGAACAGTTGCCGCGAGGTAACCGTATCATTGGAATGGTATCATGAAAAAGTTAAAAATCGGCCTTTTTAAGCTGTTAAAATCTAGTTTTATTATTTATTCGTCAATTTTGTAATCATCAATTATTTAAACTGCCACTATGAAAGCCCATCATAAAACGACTGTAAGTGTGGATCGATCTTCAGAAACAATTTCACATACTTACGTATTACAGTTCTGAAGTAATACAGCAGTGCTATAAACTTTTTAAACTTTTTAACTTACACAGCAATTTTTCAAGCACACAAAACCACAGAACATACCTTACACAATCAAAATTTACAAACTCGGTTTCGTAACGAAAACATAAAAATACATTTCCGCCGTTAGCAATCCCCAAGCGAAGCATATTCGACCTTTTTCTGATTTATTGTGGACTTCCCTGTTAGGTTCCGTAGTTCCAAGTTTTATTATGCCCGTGGAAGTCCGCATTTTGACTCGACTCAAATTTATCGAGCGTAAGAAAATTGTCACGAAAATCATTCAGTACTGTTTGTCGCGACACTGGCATTCGAGAATTCGAGAGAATAGCAAAGATCCTGATTGAATCACAAGTTTCAGGGTTCAAGCACTTGTGTACGCTACTCAGTACTAGTTTCAATACAAAAGTTTGGGCATTTCATTGCGCTCGTTTCAACTGGATATCCATGCTTACTATTTGAAAGACTGGATAAAAATAGGTGTAATTAAACTATTCTTACGTAGACAACGACTAATTAAAATGGTTTATAGCAAAATAAATAATGATTCACATAAAAAAATAAAATGTTCTTTTAATGTTTTTTTTTATTTCCACTATTTCGTAATACAAATGGCTGTGGCAATTAGAATATATTAAAAAAAGAGGGACATTTGCTTATGCTTGCCGCGCTGGGCAAGCGTGTTGGCAATCGCAGAGCGCAGATTTTGTGACGGGTTGCAATTTAGTTGCTGCCCATACCTGCCCTATGCATTTTAGCTACACTGTTGCGGATGCATACACCGCTATCCGTTTTTACGACACTAGTAACACCTAGCACAGAAGGAGGTACTACTTTACCAGTACCTCAAGGTTTTAACAACATTTTATTATTAGTAAATTTATCACCTCTCAGAGACGTTAGCCGAAAATAAAAAGAACAAAATCTAAGATGAAACTTTGCGAAAGAAACTTGAAGAAATAAAGCTTTAGGAAACTAACAACGAAAAATAGGAGCAAAAACCAACACCTAAGTAGAAACTAGTTAGTATGTAAATTGGTGCAAAACGAATTTAAAGAAAAGAAAACAAGGCCACAACGGATGATGGCAGATCCGGGAGCCACGCAGAATTTCTTTACGGAGACCAGTATGTAAAGGAGTACCTACTATTTTATAAGACGTAAACCTAGAAGTACGATGATGATTCTTTTGAGCAATAGTTATTTTTTTAAGCAATAATCTTCTATTAGGCGTTAAAGAATACTGTACTATACCGAAAAAAATTATTCTCTTTGTTTTTTGATTATTTTTGTACCAAAAAAGTTACTTATTTTGTTATTACATCGGTAATCGCACGTAGATATTTTTGGAATCCATTTTTGAAGAGCTATGATAGATTCAATTATTTCATTTGTGTGAGAAGGTACGCTACTTATCGACCGTAGATTTATAACAATGCAGTGTAAAAAAAATTAGGACTTACTTTATAGTAGAAAGCCATGAGATACCGACAGAGTAGAATAGTTCCTGCAGGGGCTGCATCAGGAATCGTACTCGTAAGGCGATGTCATCAATTATCTCTATCCGTCTAAAAATAGCATATATCCATCCGAAACACTCTTTGCAATGCGGCAATTATAGGAGGAATTTCCTCTTTCTTTGAGAGGCTTATGTCCAGCAATAGACTTCCAATGGGTGACATGATGACTTGATAGTTAGCCTTTGGATGCCTGCAAATGCTCCTGATGTCCGTGATACATAATAAATGGCATAGGTAAATGCTCCGTGATACTCCTGGTATCACGTGCGCGCTAACGTTAAATGTATCACCTTTGACGTTAGCGGGCACTAACGTTAAAGGTGATACGTTGAATAAATAATCTGCAGGGCTTAGTATGTTTGACGGATCTAGCCTGTATATTAATTTAAATCAGTACAATCTTGTTAGTACGTCACGAAAACGTAGAATGTGTGACAGAAACAAATCGTGAAGCACGAATGTTGATTCCATGGCCACTTACAAATTTCATAGAAGATTAAATACTAACCATAGTAGACACGTGACCATACATAATTGACATGCCCGGCTTTGTATCATTCACCATTCTCTCAACATTTTGCATGATAGTTAGAGGTCTTTGTGATTTTGTTGAACCGTTAGATTTCCCAGTTTTTAATGATGCGTAGAAAATTTTATATTCATTTCCATGCTTACAAGATTTGTGTATTTGCCATGCGTGTTCAAAAGGCTTTAGCTAACGTTAAAGTTGATAGTAGTTTCCAAAATAATATTAAAAATTGATTTAATTAAGCTGGAGAAACAAAAATATTTATTTTAATATTGATTTACATTTGAGCATTTGCCAGCCACAGGTTGTCATGAAAATGTACCAGTCAGGAATTGAATATAGAATCTCACGGTTGACAGTCGTGTTTGTGGTTATTAGGCCAAATAGGTGAGCAAACTACAAGACCAAATAACTTTAAATTAGTTTATTCTTGTTTCGATAAACTAAACTCGCATCCATGTCGTACGCACGTGATTGCTTTAGTACGCCTTGTGACTCTGCGAAAGTACGAAAGTGCGAAAGACACGTAAAATTTATTCTCATAATTCATGTGGAATGATAGCTACAAAAAAAGGAATTTTCTATATTTGCTATTTCGGACATGCGACGGCATCATATTCTTGTTGATTTCTATATTATATCGTATTCCATAAAGTTAATATGCAGTCATATTTGTTTATGCGACAGAATCTGAAAATTTTAGATACTCTAGGTACATAGAGCTATATTATTTGTTTTAGTAGTTTCATTTTCTAATTATTCAAAATTATTATAGACAATATAATAACGAAGAAAGAAGGCTGTTGACATGAATATAACTGGCGATTAAAATAAAAATACGGCTAGTCATACTTTTCATACACTTCTTACACTTATATAACTAGCAGATATGATAAACAGCAGTAAACAAAATTATTTGAGTTATTTGATATATGACAAATTTTGAATATATCTTTTCGTGGAGTACTGGCACAGTAGAATACTGAGTTACCGGAACCGACAGATAGCGGTATGTCCGCCTGTTAACAGTGCAGCTCAAATGCAACAAGGTGGGGATGGACAGCACCATTCCCGTCGCGAAGGTACGCTTTGCGAGTGCTACCATTGTGAGCCAGCGCGGTAAATGTGGGCAAATTCCCCTTTTCTTGGCTTATGTCTAACAGTGGACTCGCGATGGCTGATACAATGATATTCTTTTCAATCTTAATTAAGTAGAGATCAAATTATTTATGAGTTATTTTTATGATAAATTAAGTATATTGAATAATTTTATCACTTTTTATCCTAGAGTAGTATATGAATGAAACTCCCAAAGGAAGTTAATTCATGATCAAATATATCGTTGTGCCAACTGACGTGCCAGAGTTTTGGGAAACGCTTGTCGAATTGTCCCTCGGGTAGGGTTTTTGTGGGTATGTCAAATAACCTCTCGGCTCTACGTTATGACGACACATTGCGATTGAAGCGTATGTATTGTTTTCATGTCTGTTTTTATGGCTATATATTGTTTCCTTGCAAATATATTTTAAAATTGCTATATTAATTAAATATGTCTCTCAAGATAGGGTACAAGCCAAGAATTATATGATATGAATGAATATGAATAAATAGAATAAAAATGATCACAGTCATTATTATCACAGTGAACGGTTTTGTTCATTGAAACCTTTAAGTTTTATATAATAAAGGCAAGAGACACGAAGAAATAACAAAACTTTTTTCTAAAATATTTACACTATATAATCAAAGCATTATATATTTATTTTGGGTAAATGTTTAATATGGGGAAATCTGCATACCAGATATTGCTTGCTACTATATCTGGCAGTAATGGTGATTATCGTAAGTGAGGATAATAGTACGCTGGCTCCGCACTCATGTTTCTTTATTGAAGTCATTAAGAGAAATCGATGGATGGCAATTTCGAGTGCAGGGAAATTAATCTTATTCACGTGATGTTAATGGGAATTCCGTTCTTGACACTTGGTGAAATTATATGGTGAATTCCTAATTATGATTATTCTTTCACAAAAAAGTAACGCTGACTAATTGACGTGAACACGTTATACGTTAATGCTTTTCTTTGAGAGAAAGAAGTATTGCATGTTATTAGAATATAACAGATTAAACAGTCGTTTAAAATCTATTTGTAGCGTAGTAGAGTCAGACCTCAACACATTCTCAATAAACCGCTTGATAGCATAACTTTTTAGCTTCCTCAGTCACCCTCTACCTGGCATGCCATAATCACAACAGTTCACACAACATTCTTTACGTTTAGCAGTACACTGGTCGCTAGCAGTTTCTGCCCAATGAATGCCAACCGCACTGGCATAGCAGGCCTCATTCGGTCCTCCTCGTTTTTAGACAATGATTAATTATCCTTAACGACGGCCACTCGGGCCGAGGTACACTATCAGATGCGCCAATCGTGTAATAGCCGTGGATCCGCTCTGATCCGAACAATTGGGCGTAGAGTCGTTTTTTAATGATACACCTACTATATTACGCATTTAAAGTCATATCGAATCTAATAAAATTTCTAAACTCTACACGAGTTACAGATACAATCTATTGCTGTGGATAACAAGTATATTCTAAGAGGAACCAATACGTATACTATTTATAATATATTTCCAAATACAAGGTAGATAGATAAACGTAGTGCATCTCTTCTCATCTCAAATATTGAACATCTATTATTTCTAAAATGATATTTTTATTATTGCCATTAATTAGATCGTATTTTTTGACAACGCATCATGCACAAAGACAGACATTTAAAACATAATACAATCCCTCCCCCCACGACCCTGTTCCCTCAATGTAGTAGAAAAGTATAACTAATCAGGTTTGTTCATTAGAAAACAGCATACGCTTTACGCAGAAACAAAATAAAACATGTACAGGTATTCATTAAAACGAAATCGTTGACTTCGAGTTTCAAGTCAATTGGAATAATTATAATTTTAATAGGAAATTCCAGGCTTGTTATAAACCTTCAAGTTTAATAAAGTTCCATCAAATGGCCCTTAGGTACGTGAATTAAACGTTTAACTGGTACAATAAATAATTTCTCAATGAAACTAATTAGCGGTAATATTTGTGGAATAAGTCTAGTTGGTTATTATGAGTTAGTTGAATTAGCTCCTTATTAATTTTTCCTCATTTATTATTTAAATGATTATTAATATTGTGAAGAAATAATATTTACAAATATAGTTAAGAAGTTATTTGGTAAATATTTAAGAATATAAACGATTCAGTAAATTTCTATTTAAGAAGTTTTTGCTGATTTGAATTATTTATTTTTGCCAATTTTTTTTTCTTAACGTCGAGTAGCAACAAATCAGAAACTTAAGTTATTATTTTATTTATCTAAATAATATTTATTTGTACTAGATACATTTTAATGTTTTTGTGTGTATTAGAGAAACAGCTACAAAAAATGATTGATAGTTGCAAATGTGTTATTATAATATCTTTAGATACTTGATATGTAGGACAGCATAGTAGAAACTCTCCCAACAAATTGTAACCGGGCCGGGGATGGGACAATATCTACCTCAATGGCCACAAAGCTGGGAAACTTGACAAATTAGTCGACATTGTATAAAAAATTACAGTTTGAATCTCAGGTTTGCTTTTAGATAGTAAATAATAAATTCCTACAACATCTAATACTACTTTGATATATATATATTCAATACCCAGACACAAAACCAACATAATTATTTGTTGGTGGGGATCAAACCTACTACCTTTGGCGCACAAGACAGGATCATTACCATCTGGACTATTGGGCCCTTCAATTTGAAGACATGAAAAAAAAAAATTAAAAACAATCTTCAACTAAATCTTTATCGTTGTTTACATTAAAACATCTCAGTACCGGTTGGAAATAAAGGCCTAGTCCCTATTTAACCATTCGCCGTTTATACCACAGTAGAGATTTATAATACATGAGGACTCAGGGTCAAGTCCGAGTAGGGAAATGTACTAATAATTCCACCGAGATCGTACTTCGTTATATATTATTCTATTCTGTGAGAGTAGATAATTTGTCTCAGAACAATGAAGGATTTTTCGCTTGAAGCTAAGTGCATTGTCGGTTAAGACTGGTAAGTCAGGCGGTTGTATGGGTTTTAGTATGGTACAAGTAGTTCAAAATGTCGCGTAAATTCTGAGAACTGAATCATAGTTTTCAGATTTTTGAGATAAGTACAATATTAGCATATTTGTTATGAATGCAATCAAATAAATAGAACAATGCATAAGACCACCTGTCAAAATAATTATCAACTCAAATCAATCTATTTAGGTAGATAACTATAATTTTTGTTAACATATTCAAATACATAAGTCAAATGTATTTTATACTATCATTAAAAAGATGTCAATTAAATTAATACAATATATATATAATCCACTCTACAATAATGAAGTCAAAAAAGTGACTCAAGAACAGAATTGATTCATCACTTAAAATTACACTCTCGGATTTATATTTTCTTTTTAAACTTTATTGTGCTTCATGTCTAAAACTTTTCCATATAAAATCATACGCGTGTATTGTAATATACATACGCGTCCGCTTATAGTTTAAAAGGTACTTAGGCTATACACAAAAGCAGAGCTTATACCGAGATGGTGCGATAGCATCGTAGCATCGCTATCGCTCGATCCCCGCCGATAGCAAACCCCTGATGCACCACGTGAGCACCGTGGGATATGTCGGCTTTCTAACGTGATCTAAAGGTTACAGACTAATGCTTTTATTGATATTTGCCTAGCCTTTGTTGCGATTGTAATCTCTTATAGGACTTAAGTGTCTGCCTATTGAGCATCTGAAAGTAAATGAGTTATATCAAAGGCAATGATCGTTTATTAACTTCAAGACGATGCAGGACATAAATTAATTTAGACATTTAATCAAAATTTGAATTAACATTCAATCTAGCTATTCTACTTATGTTATGATTATGAAAGTTCCACTTGTTTTATATTATTATATCAGCATTATTGATATCCACCTAACATAGCCGCAAATTAAATGTTAAATAGATGTTAGGGAATGGGCATTGGGGCATTAAAAATTGTACCTATAATTCCTGCGCTCGGTAGGCATACTGACAATCGTCGAACGTTACTTTGCGACGGGAATGCTGCTGCCTATACTTTATTGCATTTGAGCTATGCCATTTTGGTTAGAAATAACGCTATCTTTCGATTTAGATACCTCAGTTGCCTTTTACGACACAGTACAGCGGGAGGTACTTTTCTACTTTGCCAGTATAATTTTACTGCTTTTTGAGTTACCTAGTTAATTTATGCAGACAAGACAAAAAAATTATAAAATTACAAGTAAAGAGTACAGGGATAGAAAAAATTATCATCAAATAACATGGATCATTTTTATCTGGCATCAATGTCTAGTTTCTAGTTAAAAATTATTATTGTAAATATGACTCGGTTAGTATTATGACCCTAAATATACTAGTAACATTCCCTGTTCTTTACCTATATAACTTTTTAGTAATTAAGTTAAAAATCGTAGTCAGTAATATAAATCCACTGTATTTATTATCTTGGCTGATTTGAAATAAAAGATGCAGTGACATTAACAAATTGTGTAGCATAATACTATCAAGGTGGGGGATTCGCTGGCGACATCTTAGCAATACTGCAAGCGCCTATAGATTACGGTGACGCTTACCATCACGAAAGTTTTATATTTTTGTCATCCTAGTACAGATACAGTTTACACGACGCATTAATTAATAAGTCGTCAAAAAAAATTATTCTCTCAATAGTATTAGATTTCCTCTCGTTCAGACAGACGATACGGGGGGCTTTCTTTATATCATGTTATGTTTACCACAATTCAATTACTTGGTGTAAGCAGCATCAGGTTAAATATGTAACAACGACCAGACTGAGCAAGGTAACAACGCGAGCAGTCCAGAAACCCGTGAATTATGCAGCCTTCGATTACCTAAACCATGAATTGCTTTCACCTATAAAGTACCTTGGCTTAACCATATAAGGACTATTTTTGGATACAATACCGTAGTGGTTGTTTGAAGTCTAACCTTAGAAAGCGCACAAAGGTGTTCTGCTTTAAATTTATTGTAGGTAGCACGAATATGTATATATATATTACTGATTACACAAAGCCTTTTGTTACTATGTAACTTTAAGATTAAATATTTGTTGCTTGTAAATTATCGATGAGGTGGATTTATATCCTTTAAAGTAAATGTAATGGATCGAAAAAATTATAAAGTTCAGATATTGTTTTGTATCATTCTAGCCGTCAACTACGGTTTTGGTTGTGTTTTTGAAGATAGCCAGTTCCTGTTAAAATTTTGATGAATAGAGAAGTAGTGCACTTGAAAATCGTTTTGCTACAATGATACATTTACAAGGAGATATATATATATAGCGTTTACAATGTATTAATGTATACCATAAATGTCTATGAATTCAAAAACTGTCAAGATATACTAGTATTCGGATAGTTTTAGGTATTTTAATATATTTAAGGTACTATGTACAAAGGTGATTAGCACTAAAAATAATGTGATTTCCTTTATATGCCTTACATTTTCCTCTCAATGTTTAATTTTAAGAAAGCTACAGATTTTCTTTCGAAAATGAGAATTGTCATGAACTTTATTCTAAGTTAGAACATGTGTGGATAATATTTTCTATGGAGACCTTTAGATTCATTTGCAATAAACACACAATATCGTAATCACATCTCCCCTAAACCGCTCATCTTGCTAAGCACACACGCACGCCGGGGATGGCCGCACGATGGTTCAAGCACCCTACATTTCTCGCGGAGAACGCGGCTGTTTTCTTGAGCTAATCTCGCGGTGCCCTCGGGGCTCGCGCCTCAATGCGCTTACTCAGCTATGCCAATGAGAGCCATCTTATTTCACCAAGATTCCGTTGTGGATATTTGGAATATGAAACTTTATGATGTAAACAATAAGTTATATTACGTATTTAATGATTATTTCCCGGATCTCGGAAGACTTTGTAACTTGGATCGTATAATAATTAAACTTGAAGTTGACATTTATTTTGTCATCATCATACCAGCCATTAAAAGTCCATTGCTGGACATAGGCCTCCCCAAAAAGGGGGAATTTTGCACATTTTTGCACACACCGCGCTGGGTATGCGTAATAGCAGAGCGCAGTTTAGGCGACGGGGATGCTGCTGCCCATCCTTGTAATGCGCATTTGAGCTATACTGTTTCGGATGGATATACCGCCATCTGTCGGTTCCAAAACCTCAGTCGCCTCTTACAATACCTCGTACAGGGGTAGGTATTATTATACACTGTCGCTACCGCACAGCTTACTTCTGCGTCCTTACGGCCTGAGGTTGACATTACCTATTGAATTAAAAAATACAAAAATCAAATAAAAATAGAGTAGGTAAAATATTAGAAGAATGTTTTCCCTGAATTAGTATCGCGCTACAGAAACTGGTAAATACATCAACTCTCAAAACCCAATACAAAATGAGAGTCTTCACCTGAAAGTGAGATATGTGACTGGTCAATTAACAATTAAAGTCCCCTTTTTCTTTCACCTAACGTGCGATACTTCCTTAATCAGCCATAAATATAAAACAAAACTGGGACCAAATTGCATAGCAATTCGGCTTACGATCGAAATTAAATCGTTTTAGTGACGATTTATTCCGTTTTATGCCGTATTTAACGTCGCGCATAAAACGGTGCCAGTTGTAAAGGCCGGGTTGTTGCAGCCAAATTGTACCGAAACGAAGACAATGGTACATTTATATTCTGCCAGAATTGCTAGTTGTATTGCCCAGTTAGTATTACTAGACTGTTTCTGTAGTAATATTGAAGTTACTCCATCCATTCATTTACTTGTTCTTAAGTCACCTATTCTAGTTATTTCATATCTACTAGTGTTATTCTGATCCAATCACTTGAGTTCTGACTGAGTTACTGAACTTTGTGTTGAAGTTTTGCAGAGAAATTGCAAAGTGCTTGCTCATCAAAACCGTACTGGCCTTCTCAACTGATGGCGCTGCAACTAACACTTGAGTAGTTCATCATTAAGAATTAATGATGGTGGTATCTTTGTCTGCTCTTCGTTTAAAAATGTTTCTATTTCTATTCTTAGATGAAGTCTCAAGTGGCTTCTATGATCTTTAGGATAACATCCTATATACAATGAGGATGTTCTGATTTCATTAAGATACGTTCTGTATTCAGATATTTCCAAATTTAAGATGTATCACGTATATATTATAATACCTCTTTTTTATCAGATGTCATAAAAGGTGACTGATATAACGGGACCGACAGATTGCGATATCTTTCTAAAATATGTATGCTGCTTAAATAAAATAAGCGGGACGATATCGACGCTCGTGTTATCCTAAAGATATCACTAGCTAGTCAACATTGGGATTTTAGACTATTTACTAATTTGCCTCTCTCATCTTTCGAGAACACTCGAACACTGAAAAAACACTGGAATTTGAAATTACGAGTTCTACAGGTTGATGGCAGAAATGGGTGAAAGTACCAAATATATACCTACATATTGTTTATATATGGATAAAATAATAAAAAAACTTAACGTCTTACTTTATAAACAAAGTTAATTGGTAAATTAACAATTCATAAAATTCTGCGTAAAAGACAACCAAGAAATACAACATTTCTGTTCAAAATGCATTTTATTAGCCTCTCAGAAAATCTTTAAATATTGCTATAATCAGCCATACATTAAAGCATCTAGTGGCTGGCATGGCGTAGGTACTTTCCGTAGGAGAGAATTATATCCCGTACAACCAGGTTCTCTGTCGGCGCTTACATGAATAAATTACGCGAGGCCGCTCGATTGCGATTGAAATTTGAAACAACTGTTTAGGCAGGCCATTCGTTTGATCCCTTGTGGGTTAACTGTTTTTATACTATCTTATAGACCTTTACGTGCCTCACAAGTGTGTTTTTACTACTGATAAATTACTATATATATATATTATATTAATTTATTTATTGATAAAAGTTAGAAAGAGGATGTATGGTTGTTTTTGTGATGGATGTATGGTTTGTGAGGACGTATGGGTAAAGTGTAACTCTCTTGTGTGCCTAGAATCGTGAATTCAATTTGCACTTAGAATAAAACTTCAAGTGTTATTTCTGGATCTTCTTCTGGCTATCAAATATGAATTTTATCCGTAACACAAGACTTTTTGTACGTACTTTGAGGTACTTATCTAGGACTCACTAGTACTAGTTTGCTGTCAGTAATGTACTAGATTCTAAGTATAGTCCTAGTGTTTTTGATATAATACTAATAGTTTTAATAATAATAATAACAACTTTATTCTACAACAAAAGGAAAAGTTAAACTAAAATACACTTTGATACTTAAGTACCTAAACTAGGTCTAGCCTGTTCTTATACCTACCTATGATCTATGATCCTACCTATGATCTGGGACCTATGATCTGTAGTGTGCATGTAGGTTTTTTTTTCAATTATAATAATAACTTTATTCAATAACAAAAGGAAAACTTAAACTAAAATACACTTTGATACTGAAGTAATATAGCTGTTTGGGTTTGATATTGTCAAAGGTATTATACATTTGTTTCTTCAATTATCATATCATCATAGCAGCCGTAATTTGTCCACTGCTGGACATAAGCCTCCCCAAGATAAGGGAATTTACCTATAATAGTTGCACTGGTCAAGCGTGGTGTGAATCGTAGAGTATAGCTTCGCAACGGGTACGCTGCTGCCCGCCTGTGCCCTCTTGTTTTTGAGATACACTGATTCTGATGGAAATATCGTTATCTGTTACTTCTGGTTACTTAGTCGCCTCTCACTACATATGGTACAGAGGAAGGTCCTATTTTATTGTGTCGGTTTTTCCACTTTACTAATTATAAAATAATATACACATCTAACAGAAAAAAAATCTAAGCTAATTCACTAATTCGCTTAGATATTTCGTTTCTGTTATTAGCTAAATTTAAATACTGTTTTTGGTAAAGATTATTAAGATTGGAGATTTTAAAAGGACAAGAAAGGATACTTTATATTTCACTCAACATTGTTACAAAGGATTAAACCTGATTACAGTTCTAGTTCAGATAGCAGACTAAGTTGTCTAAGTTAATGTCCGTTATTTGACTCCCTTACAGCTGTTAGTAAAACTAGTTCTGGTTAAGTTAACATTGAAGCGAATTATTTCGTTTCGTTTTTATAACATTGTGTGATACTATTGATAACATCATCTATTTATATCAACATTCGTTGTTATAATGAATATCAAGTATACTATAATGTCAAGTATCTAATGGTAATCTAATCTAATGTTAATGGTAATAACTTGCTATATATTATTAGACGGTTTATATTTGAGTTTCAAGTGTTTTAGGAAGTTAGTGTAACCTTAAATACATAATATTAACAGTTTTTCTGTCTACTGAAGTCACATACAGTGGAGCTTGTCACAGAATGTTTAAATTATAGTATTGCAACATGTTTCCCGTGGGTTTCATATGTTATTAAGTACCAGCTTGAAATGAACTTCTCAGTTATAAACTGATGAGAAACTTGGTGAATAAATATTTACCCACCTCTTATAGTAGGTCAGTGACTGTGGTGGAGAGGGCGGGTTGAGACGCCCAACTCGGTGTTTAAGTTTTTTCACAATATTTCTTGCAAGTTGTTTTTCATAATACAAAAAAATTTACAGTCTGAAGCCAGAACAGTAATATGGTTATGCAATTGTTTATAAAAAACACAAAACTAAACAGTTAATTAAAATTAACTTACATTTCGTTTCGTCTGATTAAGGACCAAAAATAAGGCGGCTATTGGAATGGCTCATAACATGCAGCAAAATAAGTTGTTGACCACAAATTTGTAAGAATAATATTTTTCATAGTTACTATCAATACTAATTTCATAATATTTGTATTAATAATAGTAGGGGAAAATACAATAATATTTTTATAATAATATTATATTTTTGTTTGTATTTTATTTATTTATACTACTTTATCGGTATTAGAAGTCTTTCAAAAACAGAAATCTACATTTTTTTTGTAGTAACAAACTATGTCATAGCTACACAAAAAATTGGATTCCTACCTAAAACGGAAATATGCAAACGGCATTTGCATTTTTATACGTTTGTAACAAATATATTAAAAGTACTGAATCGTTTTAAAAACACTGTCACTGATACTTTTTTAGGTTGTAACATAAGCAGTATTTTATCTCCAGATTCTTACGAGAAAGAGTGTAAATTCGCAGTATGCTGCCAGTTTTGTGTAAAAAATTTACAAGCACCATTTTTATTTTAAACTAATAAATAAGTCTTGGAAAATGTATGATGATCAAAGAAGCAGATTTATTTTCGCGTTAACTGCTCATAATAACCTTTAAATGTCATAGGTTGATATTAATTTTCCGCCGCTAGTTTTATGATGAAGACGCGAAGTATTTATTCGTTGGGATACAATGCCAAGTCTAATGGAAACTTTCGCTTTATAGCTCGTCCGCTGGTGAGCCGGGAAAACATTTTCTGCTATAAAAATACTATAACTTATTGATATGTTCCTCACATTTTTTCCATCACAGTCAATACAATATTATAAACACAGTTATATTTACGCACTCACGCACACTTGGTTTGACAATGTTAACGTCAAGTCAATATAATTTCAGTCAAATTTTCACTAGGTTTTGTAAGACTTGAGTGACACATACTTTGTGTTTGCTTTTTAATGAGGGTACTAAATAATAAATGTTATACTAAAACAGGTGTTTTTCTATAATAGTTATTATTGTCGTCCAGTCTTATGTAAATGTACACGCATGGCCTAAGAAAATACAGGGTTAATGCTTATAATTAAATACACTGTGTATTTCTCACAAGCACACCATTTAAGTACAGCATTACAAAAGTCAGAAAATAGCTGATGACCGACTCCACTGCAAACAGTTTAAAATACGGATGGGCAGCATCGTTCCTTAGTTAGTTCTGCAGTGCATGTTTTACGGTGACTTTTATGATGATAATGGTGGTAGTGATGATGATGACGCATGTAGAACTAAATTAAAATTTTGCTTGAAAGTGCTATCACAAAAGGTAAATAGGATTTAAAGTTTTGACGGGCCTGATACAACATTTGGCAATGGCCCTATCTGATGCTGTAAAGGTCGAGGTTTCGATCCCTATACTTGACAAATATTTACGTAATAAACATTTGTATTTTTTATGTCTGGCAGTCGCATATATGTTTTTAAGTATTGTGCTTGTAATTCTTGTGTTTGATGTCCCTTAAGTTTTTGACTTTTCAGTCAGGTCAACGTAAGAGATGTCTTGTGAATTTCATAAATTAAAAAAGTTTCATGCTGGTCTATGCCTATATTTACACCCAGTTTGTGTTGTATGTGAGAGTTAATTATAGAATGTGTTAATCATCAATTTGCTACAGCCCATTATTTTAATTAGAACCCTCGAAAATGTCACATACAGCCATTAAATAGATACGCAATCAATGTTTCACAATAGGCCGGTGTTGAACAAATAAATGTTTGCCTTTTATTTCGTGAAAGTAAATTGAATTTAAATAAATTCTATATAAAGGTATATTAAATATTACTATATCAATTGGTATTAAAATTACTATGGGATACCGGCTGAGTAGAATAGTACCTCCCTTTGAACTAGATGTTGAAAAAGCACTGTACTGTAGTCGCGGTACTGATGCGGTACATCCTTTCAAAATAGTGTAGCCCAAATGCAACTGGTGGGTATGGGTACTAGTATCCCCATCGCGAATCTATGCACTTCAATCATGTCTGCCTATCTACTATCAGCCGTCGACTATCAGCCAATACTTTGTAACATCTTAAAAGCTTTTAAAAACTTTATCTCCATCTCTTAGTTTATCACCATAGTAGCTATTGGAACCCCACAGCTGTAAAGGGGGAATTTTGCCATAGTTGCCACGCTGGGTATGCATTCTTTGTACGCATGTACGCATTCTTCAGCTATAAGGCATTTTCATGGATATATAATTGTTTTCAGATATAATCATATAAGTATAATTCTGCATTTCTGTAATGTTATTTGTACTATACAGTACTTATATATATATAAAAAATTAGTTAAAATATTACCTGTGCCCGACTTTTAAAAGTCGGGGTTTTATTTTACTCTGGTGAACACTAAATAAAGTGACATCGCCTGCACTCCGAGGAAAAACGGAAAAAACTGTGGTATTAAAAACTTTTTAAAACAATTTTGAAATAAACTGTTACGTGGAGCATGGTTAGCATTATTTGACGTGAACAAGCTTCGCCTTGAAATTTGTATTCTTTCATTCACTGCATGGTTTTTTCATTCAATTTACATATCATCGAAAATGTACTAATACTTATATTTGTGAAATATAGAAACGATCTAACTGGTGTAAAGATATTTAAAAGAAAAATCTCCCTAGAACGAAACCATTCGTATATTATGGTCAGGAACTTAAGTTCACAGAAAATTCAATTCGTGCCAGGCTTTAAGCGTGACTCGAACTTGCATCTCTCCTTGCCGGAGACGACACTACTATTATGCTACTGAGATCTTAGTAGACAGGTTGAAGTAGGTTCGAGTCCCGCTTGAAGCCTAATACAATTTTTTTTTTAGTAAATATTTTTTTTAATATAATATAATTCTGATATATCAAATAACGGCCACTGATTATAACCTTAAATAAAAAAATTATTTATATTTTCCATATAAACTTATGTACATAGTTTCGCAAATGGCGATATCCTATGCTTAACTAAGTTAAACATAATATCACTCGAAATATACCTGTCTGTGATCCGCTCTCCGCCCGACTCACACGAAATTACTCAAACTAAGTTTACGTGCATTTTGAGATGCCACTACTATGAAATACGAATTTCTTTATGTAGCAATTTCCACATAATATACGTATAATATATGTATATAATGGTTACCACATAATGAATACAGAAGTCAAAATATATTAGAAATGTGTAAAATCTTATTACTGAACACTAATATTGTATAAAAAGAATTATTTTTAGAGTTTGCGTAATTATGTTGTTAAAAGATTTGCGCATATTTTATATTATTATTACTGTATATTTTTAGTTCTTAAATGTGTTTTGATAAATTATATTATGATAGATTGTTTTCCGAAAACATTTTCTACAATATCAACGTTGTTGTAGGAATTGTGTACTCGAAATCGTTGTTTAAATGTTTATCACAATTTTAGACATTTTCATGGTGCAAACATCGATGCAATCCTTCGGAAGTATGTAGGTTATAGATTATTTTAAAAATCACTGATCTGGTCCAATATCACGAATCTCTCTTTATAGTCCCTCTCTTTTAGAAAACTGGTCTAAGAGAGCTGACTAAACAATAGAATCAACCAGAGTATCTAACATGGCGATTCTAAGCAGTAGCTTCTTGTGACAGGGGTCTGCGATTGCCATCACATCCACCCGGTTCCTCCCCAAATTTCATTGTGAATTCTATTTTAATTTGTCTGTGCAATCTCAGAGCGTGTGGAAATGATGCTTATCCTCACCTTACTGCATTTGAGCTACGCTGTTACGCTGGTGCCCGACATCTTAAAGGACTCCAGTCACTTTTTACGACACCTGGTACAGGGGAGGTTGTATTTCACACTGCTGGTCCGCCACGACATCCTTACATGTAGATTAAATATTCAATTTCGGGTGCTGTGGTAGGGGTTTGCCGTAACGAGTCGACATGGTAATCAGGAGGATGAGGAACTTACAGGCAGAAATAGGAAAGGCTCATTGAAATTAAGACCGATTCAGTCTATTCAAATAAAATGCTATTTCTCAAAGTAAGTACTGTACTTTGGTGTCATTATTGTATGAGATGAGATATCTAAACGTGTGCTTGTACATACATACAAATATGAAATAAATATTATAAACGTGGAAAATATGAAATTATATGTATGGGGTTTTTATTTATTTATCTTACCTTTAAGTCAGAACGGAACAGATCTGACGGCTTTGGCATATCTTATATATTTTTTTTACAGAACATTGCTTATTTAAAGGATATTTCAATGAAGCTGTCGGTTTAAACATTTATTTATCAAAATATACATGCGGTCAATGTAGTGGGCAACAGCAAGTCTTTACTGAAATTCAACACAAAAGCTAGTTAGTCACATTAAACCTACAGGAAACACAGGATTTTGAAAAGACTTAATTTTACAAGATTAAACATAATCCTAGAGCTAAAAAAAGAAAAGCTTCACTGAGCGGAATCCTATGTAAAGACTAGCTTCCTATTTATTTTTATTTTAACATGTTTATAATAAAACTATTATATTATGGTTTCGAAACGCAGTTTATTTCACTGAAATATTTAATGTTTAAAGTTTTGGCTACCTTGCGGAAACCATTTCCAAAGTTAACAAAGATATTGTGTTGATATGTTTATATTAGGGTTACATGTGAAGATTACACTTTCGGGAGTTACTTAACGTGACATCATGTTATTTTATTTATAATATTGGACATTAAAGTGTCGAGAACTAGAATATTATTAACAAAAATATATGCATTGTTTTAAATTTATTCAAACATTGAAACGGAAATTTAAATATGTACTTGAAGGTTTCTTATGGTCTTAATCCATCTGTTTCTTTACCCCAGGAGTATGTGGAAAAAGTAGAAAGATAGAAATCACCACGTTTTCTGTAATAAAATTGTGTTCAAATAAAACAAAAGACTTAAACATAATTTGCCAAAGCAGAACTTAAAGAATATAAAATGGAAACAACTGACGTCAAATGTTGTTTACGTTCAACATCTGTTCATTTTATATATTATGAAGGTGGCAAACAAACATACGTTCCCCGTAATAGCAGACAGCGTAGGTATACCGAGGCGCATCACCTACCTTGGGAAGGTGACATCGCACAATAACGTCACTGCCGCTCTCAACCTTCGAACGTTAATCATGATCGTCATAACAGCCGTTAGAAGTGCACTGATGGACATAGGCCTCTCTAAGTGAGGAGGGTCTGTGCGCATAATTGTCGCGCTGGGCAAGCTTGTTCCAAACGCAGAGCGTAGCTTTCGCAACAGAGATGCTGCTGCCCATCTCTGCTCTATGCAATTGAGCTGCACTGTTTTGGATGGATATACGATACTTGCGACACTTGGTGCCACCAGACAAGAATAGTACCTACCACTGGTACTATTCTTCTCTCTCGGTACGGTAAATTAAGAAATCGAAAGGGGATACAGTAATTCAAGCGACTGTTGAAAGCGGTTTACGCCTCTCCTCGAGTGATTTTTGTAGTAATATTCCGCAGTTTTTTTTAAGACAGTGCATATCTATTTTTCAATTACTTCAACTTCATTGCTTCATTGCTGGGCAATCTCGGTAACTTTAGATACATTATTTTTCTTAATCCTGATTAGATCAAAAAGGTCAGAAGAAATTCCAACCATTGCTCGGTTCATAGCTGTGAGTAATATCACAATGGTGAAATATGATAGATAATAAGTTTTTGTCTCATATTGCTCAAGGACATTCGATATGAGACTCAAGAGATGTTGATCCAGAAGACGATTAAAAGTATGTGGAAATTTAAAAAAGACAACCATAATGATTTTGACAGGCTCTATGACAGGCGCAGATGTTGGTGATATCTTATCTTATGCACCAAGGGTCGTGGGTTTGATCCCCCGCACGACATATATTTATATGCTGATATTTGTGTTTGTAATGTGTATGGGTGTTGAAGTTTATATATGAATATTATATTTGTAATTTCTCTATTGTCTGGTGTCCGTAACACAAGTGCTTTAAGCGACTTGTCACGAAGTCAGGTCATGTGTGAGATGTGTGAATTTACTTACATTTTATCGACGGAGAGTCCTAAGAAAGTGGTATCAGTGCTATTCCCATCATGTGTCACCCACGCGTAGTAACCAGCTGCCTCACCTGCCTCGAAGGACTTTTCAAAGACTAAGGAGGCATTATAGTAAAACACGCAGCGATTGTGGTTGCAGAAGTCTATAAAACAAAAGTTATTTTTCAACTTATACATACTTGATTATTTATCGCAATCACACCTTGTAGATGTAGATTTCAAATATTGAAAAAAAGCAAATATTTTTTTTTAAAAAGCATATTGAATATTATAAAAAAAAATCAAAAAATTTGATGGTACTCTTATATACTCTATACTCTTATATACATAATTTTCTATTGGATAGTGTTAGCAAGAAATTTAGTCTTAAGAATCATATCTGGGCAGAAAACTAGTTTGATCGTATAGTATAGTATTACTTGATCCAAACAATTTTACGTTTCTGTTTTTTTGGGTTTCGCCATATTGAATATTTTATAAAACTTACTGCCAGCCGTAAATACATCGAGTGGCGTTCCATCCAAAATCGTGCATCCAGGTTGTAATCTGTTGCCGCTAACGAACGCCCCGTAATTTGGCCAAATGTCTAGGTGGCCGAGAGATTTGTTGATGGCGTAACCGCCTGGGTCGCAGTGGACTATATCCACAAACGCAGCACATGTCTTGTTGATAGGCTCCGCCAAAGATGGTGGATCAAATCCTATGCGACCAGGATCTAAGCCAGTGATCCTAGAACATGCTTTTTTTGTAAACATTTTTTCTAAAGTGATTTGAAATATTCTAAAAGTTTTAATGCTGATTATCAACATTGTTTAATAGACTTGAACAACATTATTTTGTGGTATTTGCAGCAATTACATGATTCTCAAGTTAAGGTTTTTGAGAAGCAAGAGAAAATCTGCACGTTTTTGAGAAGCTTTTAGGCTAAGCCAAATACAGAATGGGTAGGTGGTAGACCAAAGCACTACAGAATCTGCAATGCAATCGCTGAGTCCAATGAAAAGATAGGAAATTCGTATTTATTTCTGACTTTCAAAATGTTTCTACAGGTAAGCCATCCTGCATTTGGCTACAATATCACTACAGAATTTGTAGTGCAGATAAGTCAAATAGTTTGTTGTGTTGTTTATTATTTGAGTTGAGAGAACGTAACTTTCGAATGATTGCTTTCTTTGGATATGATGACACAAACAAATAAATTCAGATATAAAAAGTGGGAGAACTATTTTTGTGTCAAAAGTTAACTATATACCATGGTAACATTTGCCCCTCTTTTTGAGTTTCGGTCCCCGCATATCCCGCAACGTGGGCACCTATTGAGTGTCCAATGACATGTGTATTTTCTAGTTTCATCCCAAGTTTTATTAATGTCATCAAAGCCCGTCCAAGTTTTGCCCCAACCTAAAATGATGTTAATATCATGTATCATATTTGTAACAAAAATTCTATACTTATCTCGTTTCTAAATAGATTAGTAACCAACAAACCTTTTTCGTCTCAGGCACAGCTTGAAAAGGATATCCAATCAAAGGTCCATATAATCCTCCCGATGCTTCTACTTGCCAATTAACAAGAACTACATTGATGATTTTCAGGCGCAGTAGACCAGGGATAAAAACTGATACGGCTGGACCTAATGGTTGTCCTAAATAGCCGAAAATAAAGAAAACTGTTCCTTTGTTGACATCAATGCAGGGATTAGTTGAATTTATCAAGATTTCTGGTGTATCGATTGAGACTTCTGTGTAGTTTTCGAAGACTCTGCAAAAATTTTGTCACTTTTTTTCATTATTAATGTACGAAAACAATTAGTTCTTGAAACAAAATAATTGAATTTAAATATTAAATAAAATGTTGAGTTCTAAAGTAAATATATAAATATATAGGCTTGTTTGGATTAACTTTATAAAATATTTGAATGTTTTGATCGACTTACGTTCTGTAACATCTTAGTTTGGCTGATGTACTGGAATTGATTAACCCTAGAAATACAAAACGAAACTACTAGAAAAACAAAATATAAATAGTAAAACAATGTGAATCTTTAAAATATTTTTAGTAACATTTGATTACACTCCCTAGCTTATGTGTCTTAGATTTATGGATTTTAATTCACTGATATAATTTAGTTCTAATATCATGTCTTAACTAACAATACATGTTACTACTTTTATTTATTTTAATTAACATAACAATATATTCGATATAATCAATAATAATCATTGTAATTATTTCACGATCAAAGATTTATAAATGAATAATAACATCTGGTTTTATATTTTACGTAAAATAAATTTAAAATATAACAACATTCCAAAATAATATTAAACACGTAGAAAATATGACATTGTAAACAAAAAAACATCAAACTTACATAGCAATAAAAAACTAATTTCTCTTACACGAAATTTAATATAAAACATCACGAATAAGCACTTGTCACAATGAAAACTGAAGTACCAGCGATTTTTTTTTGTTTAAGTTTGTTCAGCTGATAACTAGGTAATAAACGGTTATTTTGATAAAATTGCTAAAGTAAAGTATTTGCTAATTTGTGTATAAATGAGGCAGATGGGAATTAATTAAATACACCAACGTTGAATGTACGTTTATCACATTTGTCTTTCAAAATCGAAAACAAATTAAAATTCAGACACTTCAATTAGCATTTTAAGCAAAAATTTTTTATTTTAAGAAGTACAAAAAATGTCATCCTAACTGGAAATAATATTATTAATAGGTAGAAATGTTTAAAATTCATGTTTAAATTCCTACAATAAAATTTAAACATATACGCTACATGCCAGTTATAACTCGTAGTATTGCCTAACGAAATTATTTATTACAGTTTAAGTGACAGTGGGCATAAACCACGCAGAACCTATGGCCAATAGATCTGTCAAGTTATCGAATGGCGCCGACAATCGCAAGTTCAGACGTCAGACATTCAAGGCGGAAAGACTTGAGTTGAAGAGCGGGAGAACGCTAGAAGCAATCCACTTGCAACCGGTTTTCGTGAAAGGTTTTGAGGAAGCCAACTATCGACGTTATACGACAAAGACTATGATAATACTACATAAGATAATGCTTGTTTTTGGCAATGGAATGCTAATGATGGCAAAAATAACACGAATCTTTTATAAACTTATATCGGTGTTGTTAATAAAAATATGTTTTAGTTGGTTATTCAGGTTTTTATAATTAGTTAGCTTAGTTTATGCATCTTTTTCATGATTAACCATGGCTAAAGCACGTATTCAAACAGAAAACTTGAATGTGTCAATTCACTACTCCTCAGTCCAATGAATAGAAGTAACTTTCTAAAGAATCTTTTTTCTTTTCACACAAACAAATTCGAGCCAGGATACTAAAGTGTCTAATTAACGCCGCAGTCACTGGTCTAAGAAATGCATACTGACACTTCAGCATTGATTCTTGAATGTAAGAACACTTTGACTGTATAGCAAATGTCCGTGTTATAAAATGTTTGCACCAATAGATTATTTAGATTCATTTTTACGTAGATACATATATACATTTGCCGTGAGGTACCGGCAAAGTAGAATAGTTCCTCCTTCTGTATCAGGTGTCGTGAGAGGCGACTAAGGTACCAGAACCGACATATGGCATACCGACACATATCTATCCGAAACAGTGCAGCTCAAATGCACGGGGCAGGGATGAGCCGCAGCACCCCCGTCGCGAAAACTGCACTCTGCGATTGCGAACATGCTTGCCCAGAGCAGCAATTATGGGCAAATTCTCTCTTTTTTGGGGAGGACTATGTCCAGCAGTAGACTTCCAATGGCTGGTATGATGGTGATGATAACATACATATAGTTACACACATACATATATTATATGTGTATACCAACTCACACTTATTTCCTACTGGGTTAAGCAGAACCTATTCATTGTTATTTGCTTTAATCTACATACTCTTTCCTCGCTTTCTCTACATTAGTTTAGCTCTTCATACACGAAAATATCTCTGTAAAAAAATAACTCTTTCTAAAAATATCTTCAAGTTATTCAGCGTATGTATTTTGAGGTCTACCTCTTACAACCGGTACGGTGAGTTAAGGTTACCTTCGCTAAGTAAATCATGTTTTAGTACAAGCAGAAGTACTCTATCTTTTTACGATTGCTTTACATGCCTTAACCACTTCCAGTCCATTCCTATTTACCTACCATACTAAATACAAAAAGAGTAAAAACATTACATTGAGTTTATAAAATCTAGTCTTTAGAGAAACGTATTGACTTCTATCTCTTTATCCCTTAGGACTTACTAAATGTACGCAACAATATTTTTTGTTCAATTTTAATTGTAATTGAACTTAATTAATTACCTTTAAAAAACTTTATAGAAATCCATACTTGTTTGTTACTGTCAACATATAATTATAAAGTATACATTAAAAAAATACACAATTTTACTTTTAAAGGGCGACTAATATAAATAAATATTGTTTTGAATTTGGGTATAAGTCTATACATATGAGGGGGTTTCCCCCCCCCCCCATATGTATAGACTTATACCCAAATTCAAGTTTCCCCCCTCATATGTATAGACTATCGGGTAATCGGAAGATATCAAATCTAACTTAGGCTAAGTTTTCGGCTCCAGTTTTAGATAGTCCTCATTCACTAAGTTTATTACTTTTCCACACCTTACTATGTTAAAAAGTAAGTATTTTAACTACACTAATCTAAGAGGAAGGAAACGCAAGAATTATGTTTCAAAGAATTGCAATAAAAAAAGCTACATATATATATAGGATAGGATTACTCACAGAGGTAATTTATTTTCCACGTTTGAAAATTAACTTTGCCTTCTATGGAAAAAGAAATTAAAAAGTCTATTAAGGGGTGATGCGAAAGCTTGATAATTTAATAAAATCAAAGCGTTCGTCTTATTAAAACTGTAATGGGAGTCATTCTAATCTATTAACTTTTTGTTCTGTATTCTTTTCAATTCGGCACATCCACAGACGAGACCATACTCAGAGTTATTATAGTCTCGTCATGGTATCGTGTCCAAAATAAAGAGCTGAATAAAAATATAATAATAATAGAATAGCTGATAAACATGACTATGTTCTTGTATAAATTTGTACAACATTTCGTGGTGTGATTAGTGTGATGCAAAAATTATATATGGATATTTATTTTTTTATTAACATAATTATACGGGTTATCCCAATTATACAATTATGAAGCTGTAATAAAAATTTAATTATTCTACATCGAGCTTAATTATTAATGATTTGACGTTGTCGACAAATACGTCAAATCCGGGTGAGACATAAGGAGTGCGTTAAGTGCCTGCTAGTACGACATGGCAGAGACGCAAACAGCCGATGTCTTCGTCCGGATCGAATGCGCAGATGGTTGTAAAATTGTAAACGTTTACCGTTGTCAGGCACAAAGATGCGCGTCCACATCTCCACGCAATATTGCTATAGCGGTTGACATGTTGACTTTGCTACGTATCCAAATTTTCTATTTATGGTAAATTCTATATATTATGAACCGAAGATTGTTCGAGAAATATTAACATACTCTCTTTTGATCTTTAACCGTAGTAAATTGAATTTTGCATTTCGAACATGGCTCCAGTGTTTTCATGAATAAATCTTCTATAATTCATTTACAATGTCCAATATCACGCGTTGCTAAACTCGTGACTTAAAGATATTATTTCTCATTACCCAGTAATTTCTCTGCCTCTATCACCCTTCAAATCTGGAATACAGAACTATGAACACTGCTATTTGGCGGTAGATATAGGTGGACTTTCAATATAAATGCGATAGGAGCAAAATATATGATCCGTCTGATTCTGCATCTTCATAAGTCATGATAATGTTTTATCGATACATTTAATCTATAGTGCTATATTAGTAATAAAGTACGTCAAAACATTTCTTAGAGATTCCTAATATATTGGGTATGAACATTAAGCAATTATCACACATTTAGTAGAGATACAGCCTGTAACTAACTAAACATTATGATAGGAACCGTAGAACGTCAACTGCTAATTAAAGGCCTCTAGGAATAATAAAATAGGAAGATTTTTTCCAATTTAGAAATCTGCCCCATGGGCAGGCGTGGCGATAATCACAGAACGTAGTTTCACGACGGGAATGCTGCTGCTCATTCCCCCGCTTTTGTATTTTTAATTGTGCTGTTTTGGGAGGATATACCGCCATCTATAGGTTCTGGTACCTCAATTGCGTCTTACGACACGTGGTACAGAGGGAGGTACTATCCTACTTTGCAGGTACCCCACGGCACGAATTAAATACATACCCTATACAAAACAAATTCTTTCATAATCAATGTATCTGAAAAACAGCTATGCTAAAGTTTACGAAGCTTAAGTATTTACCTAAAATTTGTGAAAGGAATGCTAATGAAAAAAGTTATTGAATCGGGCAATATATTTAAGTAATGTTTTTACCATATATTAAAAGCAATATAAATTCATCAAATACAATAGACTATGAAACAAATAATCTAATACTCTTTTATATCCAGATGTTTATATACACATATATAATAGTTTAGTGTAAATTAGAATACGTAATGTAGGGTACTGGCATAAAATAATAATGCCTCCTCCTCTACCAAATGTAGTAAGAATCGTCTGAGGTACCGTAACTGGCGGTATATGTACCCGAAACTGCGTAAATGAAATACAGCAGGGCGGTTATGGGCAGGAATATTTCCGGGGCGAAACTGCGCTCTGCGATTGCCTTGGTGAAATTCCCTCTTTCCTGAAAAAGCCTGTCTAGTTGTGGACGTTTTATGTAGTAGTGATAATGATGATAATTTCAAACTTCGTGATAAGGTTGTGAGAATCTTGATATACTTATTTTATTGGACAAATTTGATTAAAAGGAGAATATTATATTAACAAAGTTTCGATATCAGGACTTGATGGGAGAATATAAAAAAACAAAATAAATACAAGAAGAAATAGAATGCGATTGGTCCAAGTACGTCCAAACGATATTAACCTCATTGAAAACGTAAATTACTGTCTAAATGTGGTGTAAGAAAGATGAAAAGTAAATGGAAATAAATCGTCCGTGCTAAACTTCGGGGTGAAAAGTCGTTTAAAACTTCCAAAAACTGTATATTTCCTAATATAAGAAGTTTAAATAGTTCGCATTAGTACCTAACTCTCACCTTTACCGCTAATTTGCAGTGTTCTAAAAGGTGAGTTCCAGTTTGAAGGGTAAAAAAGGCAAAGAAATTTTTGGGTAACATAATATCTTCAAGTCACAAGGTTGGCAACGCGCTTTCTTTGTGATAGATATTACGAGACTGTCTGCTTGTTTGTTCTATATCAATTATACAAAATATCATAACTTCTGGACTTCTGAAGGCCTTTTTAGCCCAAATTGCCGTGCTGGGCAAGCGTATTGTCAATCGCAGCCTTCGTGATGGGGATGCTGCTGCCCATCACCACCTTGTGCATTTGAGCTCACTGTTTTGGATGGATATACCGATGATATCTGTCACTTCAGGTAATTTAGCCGCCTCTTATAACACTTGGTGCCGTTCTTGGTACACATGGAATTCTAATTGGTGCGAATAAAAATAATTTCGTCAATCCATCCATCATTAATCTTTGTATCTGAAAATATTAAAGTCAAACTTTGTATGACTAAGCTGAACAAAGGCATTTGAATCGACAATAAAATAAAAATAATTACGTTAATTTTACCCAAAAATTATCCAAAGGAATAAGAGTCATTTAATAAAAACCTTATTTAATTACGCCTACTTTAAACTAGTTGGCCTAATCAAGAAGGGCTTTAAAACTGAGTTTACTATAGAAAACTGGTGGTGACTAAATATTGAAAGCTTACAAAAAATGACCAGAACTTACTGATTACAAAAACTTGGTGTGTATTTGTTAGTTCTTCAAGCATATTTACATAAACCTTTTAATTTTCTTCTATTAATGCTCTCATTGAGCTTATTTAATGGTCTTCCCGTGTTCGTTAGTTAAGTTAAAACTATGCTCTCAGACAAAAGTACATTATCCACTTAACAGTTCTGATTTACGAGTTTCTAAATTACCCCTGCCTTATAAAGTTGTATAATAAAAGTTGAAAAGAAATTTCCAAGTTATTTTTATTTCATTGTTACGACAAACGTGTAAATATTTATTGAACTCGGAGTATCGTTGTTTTTATTTTAGTGTCACTATTTAATACCTTGGTCTTAAAATACAAATATAGTAAATAATTAAAAATACCTAATTATTTGTCGTACTCCAACGAATCCTTATTTAAATAAGTTATAATTAGTTATTCCTAGCAGTAATAGTGACAAAGATCCAATTAAAGAATGAGAAAGATCATGCAAAATAACAGATTTCAAATTAAAATTCAGAACTGATTTAAATATAGTTATAAATAATATAATCAGAGTATATCTTCAGGTACCGGCAGAGTAGAATAGTACCTCCTCCTGTACCAGGTGTCGTGAAAAAGCCTCTGAGGCGACGGATGCGGTATATCCATTCGTAACAGTGCAGCTTAAATGTACAGGGTGGGGATGGGTAGCAGCATCTCCGTCGTGAAAGCTGCGCTCTGCGATTGCCAAAACGCTTGCCCAGCGCGGCAATTATAGGCGAAATTCGTAGACAGGCATATGTCCAGTAGTGGACTACTAATGGCTGGGTTGATGACGATTAAAAACTGAAGTTAAGTTATAAGAATATTTTGGGCGATAATTACTTGAATGATCATTAATTATAATGAAACTAATGTGGATTATCTTCTGGTTGGTGATAAATTCTACGGATATTATCTTCGTGATATTTCTTTTTCTTGGAATTTCCATATGAATACCAAAGAAGTTAATGTTTATCACCAAATAGTATATAACAAAATCACTTCCCGCTGTTTTTCCGCCGCTTTTGTATGCTAGGATTTTTAAAACTATGAAACGGATGATGGTAAGTATGAAGAATATATTGAACAGAGAGTGAAAGCTGGAAATAGTATCAATGGAGCCTTACAAGAGGAGTAAAAAAGGGGAACGACTGGCTGTTGAAGGTGTATTGGTTCTAATACTGACATCAAGTAGTGAATGTTGGGTATAGCAGAAGAAGCATGCAAATAGAATAAATTCTGTTGAAATGAAAGCACTTTGAAGTATGTATATTGTGAGTTTGACGGATAGATATACAGGTAATACACAGAAAACACTATTAACTTTTTAAGTTTCTCATTTATTTTTTTGCGTTAATATTACCAATGCTGGCTGAACCTGACAAGGTAGATCAAAATATTATAGTATAGTATTGTACCCCTTCGAGGGGTCTACAAAGAAGTCCCCGATACCATATATCCATCTCTAATAATAATAACTATTTTTCTTATTGCACCCATCCTAAACCGGGGTTGGTCGCTAGTATTAAAAAATTTGGTAAAATAAAGTACGTAGCAACTGAGCTACGTACTTATAAAGTAGGTAATATCATTAGAATATTCGTGTAAAATTGTACAAAAACCATTATCTAACTACTGCAATGCTTCTGAGTAGTAAATAAATAATTTGGGCGCCCGAGGCAGCTCGACCCCGGTATTTCCTTTGATAATGTTACTATTGGTGTTTCGCCCCTACTATTTGTTTTCGTTATACAAACCACGATTTAGCTGTCTGAATTAAACACTCTTGGTACTTGTGAATATGGACAAAGAAAAATATTGAACAGTAAATATAACTTAAATGCATTATATGTAAAGAAGACTATTGACAGGTCCAATGGCGCAGATCTTATCTTATACGAGAGGTGTCGTGGATTCCATCCCCACTCACGACAAAAAATTATATGATGATAATGGTGTTTTTTCTGTGCCTGGGTGTTAAAAATATGTATTTAAGTATTATATTTGTGATTTCTCTGTTGTCTGATGTCCATAACACACGTACTTTAAGCGACTTACCACGGAGTCAGGTCAATGTATGAGATATTGTGTGAATACTTACTTATTATTACTATTAATTGTTTATACACATTGTTGCTGTGTGACACCATATTAGCCGGTTAGAATAACATCACCTTTAATGCCGTAAGAGGTACTGATAAATAGAAATGTGGGTATATTCCTCTAAAATAGTGTACCTGAAATGCAATATAGCAGTAATATATACTATCGTGATTCAAAGCTTTGCGATAGCCACCACGCCAGTCGAGCATGCCAGTTACTAATATTTTATATTCACACAACATTGTTACATATAATATCACACACAATAGAGGTATTACAAATATAATATTTGAAAGTATATTTTTAACACCCAGACACAGAACAAACACAAATGCTCTTCACGGAAATGTTTGTCCTGGGTGGAGTGGAATTTGATCAGCTTTACCTGGTGGTATCCAATTTCTAAAAACAGAATGAACAGCCTAAAAATGCTCCTTGTAAGTGTAAAAAAAAAATAAAATCGTTATTTAAAAAAAATACCCAGCAGCAACCTAAAGCAAAACATGTATATGTTCCTAATAATTTTAAACATTTAATTTGACGACAATAAAAATTAAGGATTTCTTTCATAATTCAAAATGTTTTCAAACCAACAATTCTAAAATAAAAAATAAAACTCATTAATATTGCGAGCCTACCTAACAAACGAGAACACGTAGTTAATCTCCCAGTTTATTTAGGCCTCGTTCTAACTCGCATTTCTTTGTCAGCCTCTTTACCTTCCCAAATAAAATATTCAGGATATCTTCATTCGGAACGCCCTTGCAATATTAAGGGACCGCTGGGAACTTATTGATAAAGTGGGTGGAAGGGCGCGATATCTAGAGCGGCATCATTTATTAATAGTTTCAATAAGGTTTTTGAAGGCTCTCATAAATGGGTCGGTGATATTGATCTCTTTATGGACTTTTATTGCGGTTTTAGTAGGTCATTCTTTGATATCTTTTGATATTCGCTCAAGTTTTTGTTTATATAAAATTATCAAAGAGCGAATGTCTTAAATACTAATAATGTTTTATAAAAAGACCTCATTATTACTTACTTTTTTGCTTTACATTATGTTTTTTTTAATTAGTACACTAATAAGTCACACTAATAAGTCGCACTAATAAGTCTTTAAGCCTATACTTAATCATTTTGTGTTATGAGATTACTACGTAAGTATATATACGTCTTATTTGTTTTTACACGCATTTTTAGTTTCACCTGTATGTATTTTTGTATCCAACTTTTTTGGACTCAATTTAGATTTTTTTTAATTTTAAACCAGATATATTTAATTTTAACCTTTTACATTTATTAAAAGCCGGCGAAAATATAATAACGATATGCGATAAATATAGCACAAAGCACCCCTTGCCTTTTTACGATAATACTTTGATTCTTAATTGGGCATATAATAAATGATTATCGCCATTTTGGGATATTTAATATAATAGGTCATGGGTCTCTTACCAATCTACGTAGGTACAGACGTTAGGTAATACATTTCTTTTCATACAAACTTCCTGATTTCCTTGATCTCTTACACTCGCAGAAAAGACAATTAAAAACAGAACAAACAATAATTATAAAATTAATTTCAGTAATTTTATAGTTATTCATGTACATACTGTTTGTAATACTAAAATAACCACTGCTACTACATTCTAATACGGGCGAAAAATTTACGTTTGCGTGGAAGATTGTATATCAAAAGAAAAAGTCACAATTCCATGCGGACAAAGTCGCGGGCACAACTAGTTAGAAATAAATTAACGCTCTTTAACTTAACATTAATAACATGTATGCACCTACTACTAAAGATCCGAAAATAGAAACACGATCACTGTTTTCGTATTATAGAGAGTGATAATAAAATTTCTGAACAATGTTGACGGCATGTACAGTGGTTCAAAGTCCCGATCGCTGGTTCGAATCCGTACAAAGATCCATATGTTTTACCATGAGTCTGATATTTTATATCTCCATTGTGATTGGTCATTTGGAGTCGGAACCATTTATGTAATGTTGCTAAAGAATTGTTGAATTAATAATGTAATCTTGATTGGGAATGCGTTAATTATCACTAACGCGTCGCAAATGTCTTTTAACTAAGGTAAATTCATACATCTTATATATTAACCTAATTCTGAGATTAGTTGCTTAAAGTAAGCACAACAGTGTTAAAGATGTCACACAACAGAGAATTCACAATTCAGAACAAACACATACCTTTTATTATTTCTTTGTCTCAGAAGGATCGTTACCATCTGTCCTATAAGGCTTGTCAAAGGGTAACGCTTACTTTCATTTAGATCGAATGAACAATTTGCAAAACTACTCTAGTATGGAACTTAAAAAAACAAAAGCATAGCTTTAGAAGCACAATTGACCTATTTACAAATGTCTGGCGTGTAAATATCGGAGCCCACTGCATACGAGCTAATTTTATTAATTTTAATCACCGCCCTTGCGTGTTCCCCCACATTAATTCTCGCCGTTGAAGCATGGACTCGATAAAATAACTTACGATATTCATAGTAACGCCCTCTTTAAAGTATCATTAGAACGTGTATGCCGCGATAAGCTATTGTTAATGAACCGTATTATAGTTAATGTAATACGCTTTCAGGTTGTTTATGACGCTAGAGTAATGTGAGTTTTTACGGCCTCAATAGCTTGTTTGGATTCGATAAGATTTTTTGTGTACACGAAAAAAGAAGGTAGGACTACGTTCGTAACAGAGTTGCGTTACGTTCGTAGCAGACTTTTCACATTGCATATAAATTATAAAAATTCCATGTCAGGATTTATGTTGGTGGTCTACTCTGGAATTGACGTCTGAGCTCAACATTAGGTTGGTCGGTAACATTTAATTACTGACACTGTTGAAGAAGAAAAGATGAACCACAATTGATGACTGCGAGCTCCTCCATATTTTAGAAGGATCGCTCTTTACTCACCCAAACGGTCATTGCCATAGTTTTAGAAAATGGCTGATATTGTAGTAACATTGTAGTAATGTTTTAATTTGGAGGCTTGATCAAACACCCATTTCTTATTTGAGTAAAATCAATTTCAAAATATAAGAACACAGTTTGCTTACTCAAAACGACATGAGCGGTGTTGTGAGGAAAGTGCATTAAATATTTTTGTATAGCACGGATAAAATGCCGTGCATAAGGAAGAGACAAAACGAAATTTATATGGATCGCTTATTGTGTTAATATTAAAAATTCTCGTAACAACAACATTTGGTCTTAATCTTGTGGCAACCCCAGGACTTTTATCAAGAGAAAGAAAAATAAATACGTTTCTCATACGTCATTGTATTGTTATTTCTTTGCAGCGTTAAGCCTTATTGCCCCAATTTACCTCACTAATCTCAACTTTGCTAATGAGAAAAGTTTTGGATTATCTTAGTGCCTTTTTTTACAATATAATTAATGTTTCCTTTATATTACCTAAAGTTGTCTTATCACTGAAGATGGAAAGGTCTTAAACATTAGTTATGACTTTGTTTCTAAATGTTTAACTCTATGATTAACTCTTATTATCACAACTAACTTTAGAATTAAAAATACAATCAAATGCCTATAAATGATGAATATGATATTAAGCATTTGATCACTCACGGCCTACTCAATATTTTCAGGTGCCATTGGACAACAGGTTTGTCAAAAATAACAGCTCTCTACATATATTCGAATTTCAAATATGATATCTATATTTTTTTTCAAGATTTATTACGAACCAAACCGCGTTTTAGAGTCTCTAAAAGAGTTTGCGTAAAAAAAGCTTAAGAATGATTATATTACAGTTTAAAAACTTGCATGATTAAATTTACCTATTAAAGGTTATCAATTTGTACTGAGAAAACTGAAGTAGCGACTGAAACTATTAATAATTATATTATCGAATGCCGACAGCTAACTACGCTATGGACTACTGTAACGATCACGCAAACCTTCAAAGAAAGTGAACTGGATGATAAATTTAGTTTTCATTTAGAATTAAATTCGTGGCTTGTTATTATTCACCCTGCTTTGGGGCCCTCTTCGTTTGCGACGAAATAAATCAAACTAAGTTCTAGTTCATTAGTAATTAAAAATATGAATTCCGTTTGTTTGTCTGTTGTAACTGACAAAAATTTAACGAACCATTTGGAATCGTTACTTTGTATAAATTATTCAACGGGACACGTTCACCGTGTTTTGTCGGAAGATAGTTGCAGAATGTACCTGTGTGAAGTTATTTTTAATGGTGTTAGGTTATTTCTTACTAATTTAAATAATAATATTTGCTAATATACATTATTTTATCTATAGAATTATATGTGTCACTATAATAGTCGAAAAACTCCAATAGCGTTTGACTGATCATTGTAAAATTGTCTGTTTTTTAATTATTTATAAAATTATAAATATTTTAAATAAATAAACATCACTAAATGGTAGTATAAAATCTACTATATTTAACTACTATATTTTATAAATTATGTAAAAATGCTGTATCCAAGTTGAAATCTTTTAACCCTTCTTGCTCTCGGGGTCTCCTAGAAATTCACAATATTCTAGCATATTCTAGATATTTAACTTAAACAATTGAACTAAATGTAAGAATGACCAAATATTTCAATTTAGTTTAAATGTTCCGAATTCAAATAGGCAATTTAAAGAGATAGGCCTCATAAAGATGAGGACACACACAATTCTTTAAACTTAATTAGAAAATATATTTTAGTAGTTTGTGTTAAACGATTGAATTTAGCATTAACTATTGGTATTTAATGCATATAAATTTATGAAGGAGTATTTAAATGTACAGCTGAACCCTTGATAAGATCCATTCTATTATCTTTGACATAGGTTCAAATATTTGAACTTCAAAGGGCGACCCGCATTATTCTATAATCTCCTTGCGTTACTGCGTAGCATATTTGACAGTTTCGCAATCCTTTCGTTATTGAAATATAAATTCATTATTCACTATGTAGGTCACATTTAGTTAATTGTTTGCAGAATAAGTAAGTTTAACCATCAATACATTTCAAGGCAATAGTTGAGCCAGTGTGGCATGGGTGAAAACTCTATTCAAATATGACTCCAGCGCTAAGAATAAATTATCGCTGCCAACGTACTAGGCGTTGCCTGCGACTTTGTTCGCGTGGAATAAATTATAATATCGTCTCACATACGTGCGTAAATACAAATGCACTCTCTATTATCCCATTCTTTCATAGTTCATGTGACAGGGCCAAATGCATTCGTAGAAGGTCAAGAACTTTACGTGTTCTGTAAGACATGGCAGTACAACACCATTCTTCTACCAGTTTCTAAATCTCGTGCTGTCATTGTGAGTAAATTGACATACAAACTTGACACAAAATTCAACTCAGATAGCTATAGCTACAGAGATTTTATTGGTAAGACTTTATAATTTTAACTACTAGGGTATAACCCATGTGATTATATTCAATTGTCTTCTTTTTTTTCAGGTAAATCCGATGTCTTCAAGAAAAAGTGATTATTCATTCTCGTACATCCACATGTCTATGATGATGATGATGTAATGGTTCATAAAGAACTACATAATCAAGAGAGCGAACTATTTCATTAAATCGCAGAGTGAAATAATCATTTACCATGTGAGTACAAAATTCTGGTTAAGAAATGCTTTTAAATCTGACACATAATTATAATACTATAATTTTCCTATTTTCAATATTTTAAATAATTTGTTTTTGAACGAATATTTATTTTTTTTAAATATTTTAATGTGGCTAGTCTCTCAGTTGAACTTGAAACTTTGATTGAAGTAAAAAGTTGCAACGATCGATGGGTGACATATATATGCTGGTCAAAGCCACTATTCCTCGCGGACGAAGTCGCATGCACAGCTAAACTATGTAATTCCCACAACATCTAATATATTGACCTGACTGCGTGGTAAGTAGCTGTACATTGCTGTTGCACTTGTGTTACGGACGTCAGATATATAGTTAACACCTAGACATAGAACAATTACATATAACATCATATAAATATTTGTCCTGGGTGGGAATTGAACCCTTGGCGCACAAGATAGGATCACTACCATCTGCGCCATCGGGCCTGTCAAAAAATGTGTTATTTGTTTAATTTGATTTTAATTATATTTCTTTAGTCTAGATGTCTACATACATACAAATGTGTATGCAATTTTAAATATGAAGGCGGTTCATTTGCGTCAATAATAAATATGACCTAACTTTTGAAGGTACTTAAACAAGTAGTTTCTTCCGATGTTATTGTAACGACATTAAAGAGATTGATGAAATTATTGAATCTTATTAATTTTAAATATTTTCAACACGTTCACCTAAAACAAACTACAAAAACGCGGCTTAACTTTAATTTTTTTGTTTCGGTTACCCTGTTGAAAGTAGTTTCCGCATATTAATCATTAATCAAAAGTTAAAACTATATAGTTTCTCTATTGACCGACAAACTAGGAAACTATGAGGAGGTATATCGCAAATTTCGGATTAATATCCCGTCTGTGTTTCTTCTATTATCGTGAATCGTTCACAAAAGGTCACCCGCATTGTCTCTGAGGTTCTCTGTACGGAATCTGCGGAATCCTGGACCATCGGTCCAATAATTATTTCCATTGTTTTATTTACAGCAATTAAAAGCTGCGCCTTTGTTCGAACTGTAGAAGAGATTCCTATATTTATATCTATATTTTATTATAACTGAGGTATGTATAAACCGCGTTTAAGACTTATGTAAATATAATGTTTAAATATTTTTATATGTATCAAAATCTAGTAATAATAATCACTCACATGACCTCATTTCTTAGTAAGTCGCTTTAAGTACTACTTTTGTTACGGTGATTACATTACGGTGATTCCTCAACCAATATAATACTTAAACACATGTACTCAATCTTTCATTGCCATAGTTTCTGGATTCGTTTGTTCACATTTTCTCCTTATACGTAGCAATAAAAAGTTTTAAAAAAATGTGCGTCTTACAACTGATTTGAGGTCGATGATATCAGGACAAAATTGCTTCTTTTACCTTAAAATCAATTTCTAACAAAAAGCGAAAATAGATAAGATTATCTTATTATTACTTTACCTCTTCTTGTTGAAATTCATAAAACAGAATGTTGATACAAGGTACAATTAAGTATTTTCATAAAACAATCCCCTCTTTGGGCGTATTGTAATATTTCTGCAGACTGGCAGAGGGAATTTCTAAATACTGTGAAATAATTAGTAGTATGGTAAATTCGTAACATAGTGCTGAGGAATTCGAAGAATGTTGCATATATATTATCACACAAGTTTGGTACAAATTAAATTGGATGTTGTGCTAACAAATTTTATACTTTTTTAATTTTTTGAGTTGAACGCATTAAATCTAATAAGGAAATATTAAAGATTGCTTTACTGTTTTCGGTACAAGTTGGTTTTATCTTAACACGTAAGCGTTTTAATATTTATGAAAACCTTTTAATTTTTTTTTAAAGTCCTACTCGTTAATGCAGTTATATTAATTTATATTACCATCTAAACAAACTTTCTATTTCTTAAACTTCTTACGTATTTAAACTTTAATTGCCTTACATACAAAGCATCATTGGTAGATTATATTTCCTTAACGATAAATGAACAGATGACCACACAAGTTTCATTGCCATAGTTTATTGCTTGTAAAATGTAGGTACAGTAGTTTTATTTTATATTTACTTACATTTAACTAATTTTCATAAAATATTTTATAGCGTCTTTCAAACGAGGTTAATTAACATTTCAATGTATATTTCGACGAGTTCTCAAGACAAAGAGTGTGTGTCACAATTCGAAAGTTATTACTAACCAATATTTCGTAGTCCACGCGGTATAGATTTTCTACCGAAATTGTATACGCTTATTTAATAATCAGAATGTAAATCTGTTTCTAAAATATAAGTATCTACGGGTGCGACAGTCTTCAAAACTGTATGTCACCGTTAAAAGAGGTGCATTAACAATGCAGCGACGCTTGAGCCTAGACGGGGGATGCAGCGCCAATCATATTAAAATAACCCCACTCCGCGCGGTTTGGCACCGCTCGGCTCATTGTCCTTTGTGGCTGTGTGTACTGTGATCCCTTCTAATATTTTTATTTTGTTTCACCAGCGACTGAGACGATTATGGGTTTGAGGGTAGAGTTGGATATACTTTGCTTTTCTGTAGTTTTAGTGTTAATATTTTTTAAATTTCCATATCAATAGTAAAAACATAAGTTTGTAGTTACATTAAATGAGCCTTGCCAGCAATAAAAATAATTATTAAAATAATTAAAAAAAAATAATAGGTATATTATAATTCTGTTATAATCTTGTTACATAAATCGTCATCATACCGTAAAACGTCTACTGCTAAACAAAGGCCTGCCCAGAAAGGGGGAATTTGCCCACGCGGATTTACAGCCATCTACCAGTGCCGGTACCTCAGTCGCATCTTACGACACCTGATATAGGAGGAGGTACTATTCTACTCTGCCGGTACTACACACCGGTTACAGTACCTCATTTGTCTTCTACGACGCCTGGTACAAAGAGAGGTACTGTTCTACACCGCCGGTACCCCACGGCTTATATACACTATAATGACAATTATAATGTGACAGTTTTATAAGATGACTTGCAAACTACCCTCGTATCTACAGTTGTATAAATCAACAATATATTTTCTGTGTCAATACCAAATATAACATCGAGTAGGTAGGTGTAGGTAATATTTTTTTGATAACATATATTTAAGTATAAGAATGAAATTGATTTATAATGTGAATTGATAATTTAGTCATATCATTTAGGTTAATTTATCGTAAAACGAGATATAAGTGCAGACCTAGTATGCCTTTATACCATTATTTGGTTCAATTACCTTAATAATGGTGACACTGGTCCCATTGGAAATCAATTAGGGAATCCCATGTGTAGCAGTGGATATGACATTATTAATCCAATATAACTTAATCTAAAAACCGTAAAACAAAAAAGTAAGCTATTGGGAGAGTAGAGATGTTTTCATCAAGTTCGGATTGATATTTCCAAGGTTATATACAAAAGGAAAGGCAACTATCCCGGGACAGATTCGACTCTATTAAAATTCCCGACATCTACCCGGTGACAGTTACGTCTGTCAAAGGCACAAAGCGGCCGCACGCGCCTCCACGACTCACGCCCGCATTGTGACCAGAATATTAACTGTAGACCCGCTGTCTACTGATGCTCTGGTAATTATCGCATCACCTATCTACCTTAACGCTTAGCATTTGATAAAACGTGTTCTTCTTCTGATAATACTTCATTGGCATAATGTAAGTCGTTATGTTAATTACATAGACATAATTGTGAAATATTTTCACACCACCGTTGGTAATTCTAACTAAAAACTTATAAGTAACTTAACCTGTGTCTAAATTGCTGGCAGTTCTTGGATATATTTATAACAAAAATACTGAAATTTTATGTTTCAAGTTTTCTAAATTATATTGTAATACTACACGTACTTTTGTACAGAATCTATTAAGACATACGGAAGGAAAACAATCCGATGAGGTTTAAAAATAAGTCATAAAATTACCCTATGATTTCTTCCTATGATTTCAACTATAATCATCGTTAACTATAAAGAGTCATAGGCATAGTCATGTAACTGGAAAAGAAAAATACGTATTCAACTTCTAATAAACCCTAGAATCAGTTTACGATTACGTTGTATATAATTATACCTATATCTTGTAACCTCGAAAACAGGAGTGGAGACTTTCCTTACTTACCTAATATGGGAAAATAAGATCACTTAACGGTTATTAAATTACATATAAAACGTTGATTGTCATTTAAAATAATATTAATTATTTAAAATCTAACTTCATTTATTTTAATTGAACATTGACCCTGATTGAGACCCTGAATAGCGTTACATATTATAAGACAGTATGATTATGATATGTAAAAGAGGTCGATTTGATTCTTATTATTAAATTCTAACATCTAATTCTTAATCAGATAAACAGTAATATTGATAAAGAAAATATTACAGCAAAGTAGAGTAATATCATAAATATATTTAATTTATTTCTTTTATTCATTATTCTACTAGACGCTGTACCTCTTAAGACCTTATTCTATACCAAGTTCATTGGTGGTCGTATCATGTTAAATTTATAATAAGCAATAAGCTATCGGTAAGTATGAAAGACTTACAGGAATATACAAGTCGGACCGGATTATTAAATTCATTTACTATGAAATAGCTACAATATATGATGGCTATAAAATGTATAATTGCTAAGCTATACATTACGGTAAATATTTTCTATATTACGCGTTCAGTACTCATTAAAAAATATTTTTATCGGTTCTTAACCGTGGTGAATATTTTTTTTGGCTTTCTTATGATAATCGTTTTCACATGTGAAAACAAAAAAAATGTGAAAAGTTACAGAGACCGCGTTCTATGGCCTTTAAGATGTACTTTATTGTAAGTTATCTTAATTAAAAATAGCCTTTTATGCTATCATTTCAGTAAAACGTTTTTTCTATTGGCTATTATTTTAATGATTAAATATTTTTGGAAAAATTATAGGGTGACTTTGTTTAAAAATTATTATTATATAAGGTAATATTTTTAATTGTATGTTTTTAAGAAACTTAACTCACTATTTATTGAATCTTATAAGAATATAGCTATTAAACAGTTTTTCAGATTGCGACGAATGATATAAATGTAAGTTCATCACATATAAATTGATAAATCGGAAATATTATTTTTATGGTCCGAGAGATCAAGCCATATCAGAGTTTTTAATAACCCATTTTCGAATAGCATTTCTTAGCAAACAGGAAAATCAGTCGGCTTTTCGCTTCTCGACGTTGCTCATTTTTGCTTTTTAAGATAAAAAAATAAAGATGAAAGAGCGATCGCAGACAAAAGGAACGGATAGAGGCAATGAAAAAATAAAGAATACCACTCAAAGAAATTGAGTCTCACAAAATTTTCGTACGTCTATCTATCTGTCCTTTCTCTGTGGTCGTCTGAAATATTTATTAGTGACTTAGAGACTGAACCTCACTTAACCAACGTGCTTTCTGCGTTCCATCGCAACTTTATCTTTGTAAATAATATTATTGAGATAAATTTTAATTGCTATTATAATATTCATTAATATTTATTTTTAGTTTCTGATGGATGCTATCTATGACTTTTTTACAGTAGATATGTCTTGATTTATTGTTCGATTTTAAAACAAAGTTTTACTAATCACAGAGATATTATACGTAATGACAACAAAGTAAGAAATTTACAAATTAGACAGTCTTTGTAGATAAAATTTTATAATTGTCTTAATTTCGGATTATCTTTACATATAATGTTTTCATTAGTAAACAAATTTTAAAGTTGCCGAAAATAGAATAAAAGAAAGCAGAGAATACACAAAATGTTTTAGCTACTTGTTTTACAAAAACGCGAATCACTTAACGAACAATAATTTTTTTAAATAACTCATTTGATATTTATGTTAATGACTGTATACAATTCACTGTCATAGATTGAAAAAGATACATACAATTGATAAAATAAGCTTTGAACGCAGTCTGTCGGCAGGATTAGGAACTAGAGAGTTCCTGAGGGACATCGCCCACCGCCGGGAAGAAAGCTTCTCTAGTTCCTTGACTTTTCTGTAGATGGCGCTTTGCGGGTAACATGGCATGTATGTTTTTGGATACATTTCATGTAGCAGGATATTGTTACGAATTAATAGTAAAATATCAGAAAACAAAGCAATAGAATAATTTAACTATGAAGCATTTCCTTCATTAAACTACATCTTAAATAATAAACAGTAGTATTTATTCATTTTTGTGCATGATTTCAAAAAAAAATTCAATTTGGTATCAACATTCTTAATAAACATCCTAGTATATAACTTATCAAAGTAAAAATGTTTATTTAATAGTAATTTTAAGTAATAAACGTTAATATTTTATATAGAACAATAACAAATAAATGACATAGACTTACAAATTAATAATTGCACAAGCTATTTATTACTAATACTTTTTATTACATAAATATATTGCATTGTAATATTTACGCATTTTTATTATTCCTTAATTTTATATAATATTACTTTAATATACTTGTTTTCTTGCTAATATTTATGGATAATTGCATAATAGTAAAGGTGTATTTTAATTCAAGATTGAATTTTTACTTAAGTACATAAAAATATGCAAAGTGACTGAAAACAATGTTTGTGTCGTCCCGTCCGGTCTGAAACCGACAATGGGAAGTAGTTTAAATTATTTAAATGCGTGCAAATTTCATTCGTGCTGTATCAAAGATTATAAAACTGATACACACAGCTCTCTTGTTAGCCAAGCAAAATATAGTCGTCAGGGCGAAATATTTTTCCAATAAAATTTGAGTTTGTTTTGAATACTTTAATAAAGAGACTTTATAACTTCAATAGTTATTGGAAGGTAATATCAAATCAAAAATCATCATTAAATTTTGTAATACGTAACATAAAACCCAACATAAAAAATACCTATATTTTGTAGCAAAATTCTAAATGTATACATACATATATCATGTCTGTATCTCATCTGGGTATACAGAGACTATAGATCTCCATTTGTTACGATCTTGGCATACCTCTCTAGCTTCCCTTACTCGCACTAGTCCTTTCAAACACGCTTGTTTATTTTTGGTATTTCCGAACTGGCTCTTATTTAACACCTCTTCTATCTGGCGTTCTCTGTAGCCTGATGTCCGTAACACAAGCGCTTTGAGCGACTCATCTCCGATGTGACATGTTATGCGAATTTATTAAAATAATAATGTTAGGAATGCCAGTCGACAAGGCAATAAGTATCGTTTCCCTGTAAAGATATGACGCGTGAGGTGAAGCGCCCCGTTACATTGTATAGGGTGGATTGGAGAAAGCAATCTCGTGTCACCTCTGATAGACAGGCAGACAGTCTCACTTTGTATTTGTTATTAAATTTGTACGAGCTAGCGTCATGCGACTCGAGCGGTAATGCGATCTATTTCGAGAGTAGGAATAAAGTGGGTATTGGAATAGCCTGAATTATGTATAATTTTGGACTCCCTGATGGCGATATATATGTCATTTAGTAGGAAGTCCTTCTCAACAATGCATGGCAAGTTTAGCAAATATCTTGCTGCGAGGTCAACGGTAAAAGGAATATCGGTATTGTGGTTCAAGACCACAGCTACGTCAGTAAATAATTAACATTTCATAGTCATGTTATTTGATATTCATATTCGTAGCAATCTATACTTCTATACTAATATTATAAAAAGGAAATATTTGATTTTTTGTTTGATTGGTACGATTTAACTCCGAATCTGCCTGACTAGTTTAAATATTTCTTTCAGTTTTAGAGTGTTTATAGTTTAGTTTTATAAAATATGTTTCTAACATATTTTATAAAACTAAACTATAAACATCTATAATTAAATATAACGATTTATATTACTGTGCGTTTATAACAAATGCACTCCAAAAGTACTAATAATAAGTTAATGCATACTATCAGATATCAAAATCTATAAGCTATATTATCTGAATTATAATGTTTACAGGAAATCCATAGATAAAACTGCAGTGCCCTGTTAGTTATTTTAAGTGAACATTCTACTGTATTATTTACATTAAATTAAACTAAACATAACTCGACTGATTTGATGATTTAAAATAACGGGGTAAATTCAATGTTTCTGAATTATGGTATGTCATAAAATTCTAACTCATAAAAACCTTTTTAGGAGTTTTTCTAATTTATAAAGTAGTTCTGAATATTTTTTAAAATATTTACACATTAACTCCTCCCAATAAACTACTTAAATAACTACTTTTTTAGCGGCTCTAAAGTGGGGTTGTTATTTTTTTGTCGTTTTTTGTTCGATATGTCGGTAACCTTGCGGCATCGTTCTGAAGATTGACAAAATATAATTTGAATATATTTAACCACAAACAATACTTTTCAAACTTATTTATAGAAGCATTAACACAATTAAAAATATATTTTAAAACGCAACCAATTTTCTTAAAGACTAATGATATTGTTAGTATATTTTTTCGCTCCCTACCAGTTTTTAACCCATAATGGAAATATACAACCCATATACTAATGGAATGTAATAATTTTAGTGGACTATTCCTATTTGACCCAAGATATACATTAGCTTTCACCTGTGGAACTTTTGGATGACGCGTAAAATGTTTTTTTTTGCTATCAACCCTAAAATATATTGATATTATACCTACTGTTAGAATATATATTTCCTAGCGGCAGTTCACGATAGATTTAAATTTAAAGTGTAGAGAAAAACGTTTTTGATAGATTATACATAAATCTGCACATTTTTTAAATTTACCACCAAAGGCAGGCACTACTAGAAGAAGACTTCAAACAGGGGTCGTCTGCATTGGTACGTCACTCTCATCTATTCGCATTTCTACCGTTAAACAGCAGTATTCGTATTGTTGTGTTCCAGTTTCAAGGGTGAGAGAAGCAGTCAATTACTATGTAATGTCACAATATGTTTAAGATGCGACTTTGGCGATGCGCTAGTAATATCCTTGTGATAAAACATGCGTGTAAAGGAACGAGTTCTTTGTCGACTTAAGCATATAAAAAACTTTTTAGCTATGAATAAGGTATTGGCAGGTATAACGTAAAAAAACAGTTTTTTTTTAAACTTGAAAACAATCATAATAACTATGTAGAACAAAGCATGCGACCGAAGTCGCGTGTATGAATTAGTTAAATACCTATAACTTCACACGTGGCCTGAATCAGACACATACCCGTGACCCTCTTTTTATCACCTTTTTAATAGACATTGTGTTCCTGTTTTACCCTCATGACAATTATTAACTTTTTTGCCTTGCTCAAAAAAGTCCTGTCAACAGATGTATCTATTAAAATATCCCCTTGGAGATTTTTTTGTGAGCTTTCAAAAAATCTTTAAGATTGTAAGTTAAGTAGCTTCGCGTTAATCTTTTTAATAATATATTTAAACTGTGACCTTTCTTAAACTGGAACTTAAAAGTTGTGTATTATTTTGGAATAAAAGTGTTTCGTGCATTAGGCTTTAAAATTCGAGCTGTAAGGTTGGAATGGAGTCCACGCAGCGTTAGGCTCGGCGTAGGTCGTTTACCCATATGGGAAGAGACTATCTGATTAAAACCGCTGGATGCATGCCGCATACAACTGGTCCTATGGAGTTCAAGTGGACCTTACAAGTAACTATAAAATTTAAAATCCTGATTTAACATCATATCCTATATATCACGAAACTGCAAGATGAAATTTTACATCTGTATATATAAAAGAAACTCATTGACTGACATATAAACGTAGGACCTAAACTATAAATGTTAGAAAATTATAATATCATTATATATAATATAATTTTGCACAGGAGTTCGATTTATAACGTAAATACTAAAGTATTTTAAAAAATCATTCCCTAAAGGGGTAAAAAGTGGGTGCAGTGTTGGTAAGAAACTTCGCTGTTGTTAGACTTATTTGACTGAAGTTTAGTATAATTTTTCTGCGAGAATTATCCCTTAAGGCGGTTAAAGGGGTTAGCATCAAACTTCAAGAACAGTATGCGGGCGAACCCGCGGGGCGCTGATAGTATAAAATAAACCACGTTTTGAAGCAGCTTGATTATGTGTAGAACATAATACATTCCCACAAATTATTTCTTTTATAATATAAATAAGATTTTGTGAAACTTTCTAACGCCCGTAACTTCGCTTGAATGTTCCAAGTTTCCGGATAATACGGATGTACTTAAAGTTTCGTTGTGAATTTATATTCTTCATTCACTTGTGGGTATTGCATCTTGTTCCGATCTTGAGCCTTGCGAGGGCGGTTCTGGCGAGCGAGAAATGACCTGACCTCTTTCCCCCGGTTGCACTGAAATTGACATCCAAGTCATTAAACGTATATTTTTCAGAATTTATTTCTGTAATATCTTTGTATTTTTAGTTGCTGTCGGAAGACCAGCGCTGTGGTGGTATCCTAAGCTATGCCGCTGTAGCTTATGCCGAGGCTGGCACCTAATTGACCATCATCTTCTCTTATAAGTCTTCTTTCATATTTTTCTCTGTGACTGTAATACTATTTATAGATTTGTAATATTTTTGTATTATTCTTTTTTTGTAATTTTTTTGGGGAGTCAATAATTTTTTCCTTATTTTAGTGGATGAAGAGAGAGAAATAAGAATATATTTAGCTAACATTTACATTAATATCTGAAATATAAAAACAAATACCTATTAAAATATTAAATTATGCCTGGACTGAATGTGCATTAAAATACTTTTAGGACTCTCAGAAATTAACTGTTTACAAATCAGTGATTAAAACTTAACCATTGATAATATCGCTTTATTAATATATCGCGTAGGAATTACGTAAAACAATAATAATAATAATCAATCACCACACCAAACACCATACAATCACTTGAGCATGTTACAGATAGCACACAATAGTGGAATCACGAATGTAAAATTTAAATACTTATTTAACACCCAGACATTGAAAAAACACAAATATTAATCATATAAACATTTGTCCTGTATGGGGATCGAACTCACGAAATTTAGCGTACAACCAATGAACATTAACTAATGCACCATTTGTCCTATCAAGTATATATGCTTAGTACTCGATAGTATCACGAAATGGCGCAAAATTTAGAACGCCACAAAGGCACGGAGCATAGAAGGAAGGCGGGCCAAGTGGCATGTCCACAATACTTACCAAGTTACCAAGACTTGGGTAAATTTACTCTATCTACTTGGTCTATCTAATTAATGATAGGGTGAAACGAATCCTATTTTGTTTTTGCCTCCTTTGTAGACCAATGTTTAAATAGTGAGTCAATTAATTTTATCTAAAACACAGTTTTATTTATACTCTTATAAATGTTCCTATCGTTTTTGAAACTTGATGGAAACATAAAATAATAATAAATAAACATCAAAGTTCGCTTCCCGCTGACTTTCTATCCATGTCTATGCTTAGATCTTTAGAGATAGGTAATGGATTTTGATGCGGGCTTTTTAATAGAAAGCGATTCAAGAGGAAGATTTATATAGTAAAGCAAGAATTATAATTTAAGAGGTTTCCAATGTGGTGTCGTAAATAAACACATTTTTTTTCCGATTACATAGCAAATGCTGGCTAAACCCGAAGAGAAGGATCAAAATAATTTAAGTACTATACTTACTGGTGTAATCCTCATTTCACCAGTGCTAGTAAGGTAGGGTCGCTAATATATAAAGGGGTGCATCTGTCAAACTACATAATTAGTATTTTGTGCCACATACATTTTAAGTTTTTCAGTCACAATGATCGTGAGTACATTTTTAAACACTGTCATCAAGTAAAGAAATAAGCCCTTAATTACATAGATATACAATATAGCTTTTTAATTAAGAAATAACTAATCTGACAAATGACTGCACACACAAATTGATTTTTAAAAATAGCTAAAAATGTAATCTCTCTAAATGTGCACTGGGTACGATACGCCAACAAAACAATTTGTAAATTATTTCTGGCATGCCACGCCTATTAGGACATCTTGATGGCTGTCTGTCGACTTCTTTCAACGTCTATTTAAAAGCTACCGAATGCATCTAAAAACATACTTTTTAAAACGTCCAAGTTGTAGCAAAATCAACCTTAGCTCATTGAATTAACAATTCATCAAATTTAGCCGGCTGTAAGTTTACAGTAGCTGATGCATCACCGCGTATTTCTGGTAACTTTTACAACCAATTAATGTTGGCTTTCCCTGCCTTGCACTGCTCTTAATTTTTAGTACTTGGTCGAGCGTTCTCTAGTAATCTCATGGATCTTCTTATATTGGACAGAATAAGAGCTGAAGAGCGTTTTGTTATGACGCTAGCTTCAAAGAGCGTAAGGATAAACGGTAACATATTTTAAGTGGTAGATGTATGAGCTTTTATTTTTGGATTATAGGAAGCAGAGTGCCATATACAATCCATAAGTGATTTGTAATGTGGAAATAATTTGGATTAGGCACATTTATTTTTGATGACAGGTCTGAGTTATAATTTATGAGGCCATAGAAAAGTGTGGACAAATGGACAAAATATAAATTTAACTTCGCGTTTCTCAATATAAATATTAACCTGTCTCTGAATTAGTAGCCAAAAGTTACAACACATCATTATAAAAGCCGTTGGACATCCAATGCTGGACAAAGCCCTCCCCCTCCCCCAAGGAAGGGGAAATTATGCCCATAATTACCGCGCTGGGCAGGCGTATCGGCTGAACATATATTTGCCCATCACCGCCCTGTTGGATTTGTGTTATATTATTTTAGTGAATATAAATTCATCTAACAATCAATGAATGATCGATGTCATACAATGACAACGTAACTCTTTATAGATTGAAGTAAAATCCAAGTTATCAATATTCCAAATTTTACCAATTTCACAGACAACGAGACAAGCAGATAGACTGTTTATTTTACAATATTCGTATTTATAATACTGCTAAGTATATAGAACACCCTTTTTTATTTCACCAGCTCGACAAACAAGGAATCCGCGTGATATTCTCCCATCTATACCGCAGTCTGTACACGCTTGTAATATTACAAGGATATCAATAGCGCATCGGCTACCTTGTAGCTTGAAGAGAGAGGAGGTAATGAAAACGAGCTTTGTATAAGGATCTCATGAATCTCTTTAATAGCCATAAGCAAGAGTGATACCTATAGAGATGACATTCGTAAGAGGTTTAACTAGTATTCTGAGACTAGCAGTATCTACTATATATATATATACAATACATGTATGTTTATTAGTGATAGTTTGCGCTGATTTATACAAAACTATCAGATATTTTTTTTATATTCACACAATATCTCGTAAATTATCTGACTCCGAGTCACTGACAGTCACTTAAAGCTCTAGTGTTACGGACATTGGATAACAAAGGGGTCACAAATTTAATACTCAAATACATATTTTTAATACCCAGACACAAAACAAATACAAATATCATCATATATACTTATCATACTTTTCCCAAATATGCGAATGATTTGCACTACACCCTGCACAACTCTGCATAACTTGATCCTCTCTGGAAAATTGATATGGCTAGTTGCTTTGAAGCCTTGTCCATTGTCTGCGGTTAGCTTTCATCAATATGAAATTCAATATAGGTAATATGATATGAAATTCAGGTCTACGCGGCTTTTGTTCAAAATATATTTATATTTTTATAAAGTTGTATATCTGCTTAAATGAACACAATAAACTCATTTGAGTTCGCATATTTACGTGGGACTACATTTTTACAGACAGGGTAATTTTAGTTTTACATGGTAATTAAAAAGCGTTCCTAGTGTATGCAATTAATAACACCCATTATTCCTATATTGCATGTACAACATCAAGACGGCAATATTTTCAGACCTCATCGTATTTTCATATATTTGCGCTTTCAGTTGTTTTACTGTCAACATTTTAATTCGATCGAGATAAGAGCTCCTCTAGAAAATGCAATCAGTCATAGATAGCCCTCTAGTGGACAAAGGCCTTCGCAAGTGTTTTTTCATAATTTCTGCGCCGAGCAAGCGTAGTGGCAATCGCAGAGGAACTTCAGTTACTACTTACGGCACCTGGTACAGGAAAAGTACTATTTCGCCGGTACCCTACGGCTAAAATACGGCCACAAAATTATTACGTTTTTTTCAATATGTAGCTGAAACAAAAAGTGCATACTTATCAGAAACAGAAGTGGCGCTTACATCTTAATTGACATTAAGAATATCACGAATACGGTATATATAGTCGCATAATAGTTTATAATATGGTAAACTTGTCAGGTTGTCAAATAAGATACAGATCTTGGTTTAGTAATCAGAAGTTCCAAAATTGTGAATCTACAAACTGGTTATATCTTGTTCTTTCTAATGTAATTATTTTGGTTTTTAATAAATGTATTATTATTTTAAATAAAAAAGGACTTGAATTTTTATAAGCGATAAAATGACTCTTGGAAAGTCATGTGATCATAAATTAACTGATTTATAAACTGAGGCTATGAACAAGATCAAGTCGATCCCATAGTTAAACAAATAAAACCTTACTTTGCATGTTTTCAATACCAAAGTAACCCGTGTTATTTCTGACTCAGAAACTACCGCCCGGGAAAGAAATTATGTCAATCCCTTTGTGAAAACATGCTAATAATTAAGTCTGTAAATATTTTCAGGACAAAAAATAGTGTAAATGTGTTACTATAATCTAACACAATGTAAAATTTCATCTACATATGCTCAGCCGTGAAAGAGGATCGAGCATCCACACATTGTATAAATTCACAAAGGTCACTGTTCATAATATGTAAAAACAAATGCAATATCGTAATGTAGGAAAAAGCTTTTTCTATAATATCGCGATTAAAATCACCAAACATTTACTAAATCACAAAAACTGGAGAGATTTTATAAATAAACTAGTGAAACTTAAAGCAATTCTACCTATACGAGTGTAGCTGTTTCATTGCCAAGCCTATCTTCTTGGAATAGAACTGGTGTAAAGGGATCGTGAAACGGAATAATTTATAACCAACTAAGAGCACAGATACGATACGAGCGACGTTCGAATTACAATGTCACGTTACAATTGATAGTCATCCTTCTAACAAATCGATACAACTAATCATTGGCTCGAGATTAAAGATATGGAGATACTTATTTACAGCAATAAAATCATGGTACATACTGTCTAACTAAAACTGTACTAGCTATCAGTATGAATGCTAATGTCTATGTATCTAATGTGTTACGTATTTTTACCTTAACTACTGGGATCTCATACGATTACATCATACTAGCTGTGCCCAACTTCGTTCGTGGATTATAGTGACTTTGGGGGGTGTAAAAGCCTTCCTCGATAAATAGACTACCAATTTTGGAGATTAACACGTACCAAACAAACTCTCATCTTTATAATATTAGTATAGATTTTGTACAGAAGATTACAAAACTACAATGCGTGTAGGGAATGTATACACAAAAGGACATACCGTTTAACACGACTATTTAATACTAACAGCGCTCCGCGGTTTCGCTCGCGTAATTCCCCTTCCCGTGACAATATAAGGATACAATGTCAGTTGCTGATGAAGTAATTTTCTATTTCTGAAAGAGTTATTGAAAGTAGCTCAGTCATTTCTGAGTTTATTTGTTATAAACGTACAGATTCTGTTTGTAGCGATCTCTTATTTTTTTTCGAAAATATTACATTGTTTGTTACTTCGTTAAGAAGTAAGTTTCTAATGGTGTAAGGATGTTTAAAATCGGTCTAGTAGTTATTGAAATTTTGCAACTGACAAACAAACAAAAAATCTTACCGTTTAAATTAGTACAGACAATCTCTTTTGAGAAAGTGTATACATTCTAACATATTCAGATAAAGAAGAGTAGTCCGTCCGTAAAATGAAATTGTTTCCACTGTTCTTTACAAAAAGTAGATCAACTATATATAAATATAAAAAGAGATACTGACTCAAATTATTAGGATTATAAACTTGAAATATAGCACGATTTTTTGTTTGATGACGGGTTCTTTTTATAACGTAGTCAAAGCATTAAAAAAAAATTTAGATAGTTTATCCCAAAATATGTAATATAAATAGAATGGAGATGCAAAATGAGTATGTAACTTGGCTTTTTTTAAGTTATTCAAATATAAATCAGCATAAAGGTTCTTCATTGAAAGCTGTTAAGCACTAGTAAAATGATTTTTTTTAAATCATCCCTCAAATCTCTTTCAAAAGCTGCTTTGGATGGGACTCTACAATTTAACGCGTGTAAAACTGCGGGACACTGCTAGCTATTATATATTTGTATCCTTTATGATAAACTATGATATCAATTACAACTGCTTGTAATGAAGGCAACATGAGATACACTCGTTATTGGAGCAGTTGTGGAGAATACTTTAAACACTACTTATAACATTCTTTAAAATTTGCAAAACCTATTTAGTCTTGGGATAGCTTCGGATATCTTCTTTTTACTTTATTTTAACTAACGATACGTTTACTATTTTATCTAATAAAATTATTTTAATCAACAATAATAAAGTAAATTTACTACTGAATTTGTCTTATTGAAATAGATGGAAACACAACCCTTGTCACTTGCATTAGTCTTCAAGATATTAAATAGTATAATATTAGTTTTGTGTTGCTATTTATCAAGATAATTTCAATCATGTAAAAATTACCTATAAATCCGTTATAAAGCTATAATGTTAGTATTATTCTTTAATTTTTAGGTTTTTTAATAAGGGATTTTTAACATATAGGGGCTATACGGACAAATGTGCAAGTATAAACTTCTTGATGTAGATCTTCACAAGTACATGAGGTAGACCTCATTCAAAAGATGACGTAGACCTCACACAAAGGTCGTCTGCATTGGTTGCACCTCACTCTCACCTTTTTCTACCGCCAAACAACAGTAATGGCGTTGATTTGTTCCGGTTTGAAGGGTGAGAAAGGTAGTGAAATTACCGGGTAATGTGACATAGTATTTTTAAATCACAAGATAAGCAACATCCTAGAGATATCCTTATCATATCACGAGCGTCTATAGGCTACGATCACTATTATGGGGCTGTATGCTTGTTGGTCGACCTGGTCTTATAATAAAAAATAAATAAAATTCCCGAAAACGATGATGGGTTCAATGGTCCATTAGGTTCTGCTCCCTTTTCGTGCGCCTCTCGGGTCTCGGTCTTCGGGAGTCTCGGGGATCCGATGCTTATCCTCACTCCTACCTCTCCACCATCGTAGCCGTAGAACATCAATAGGCCTCCCCAGGAAATCCTGCTCATTATTGCCGCGCTAGGCAGGCGTAAGGAACTACTACGGTACCTCAGCCATCCAAGTACCCCAAGAATGAATTTGATTACTATATTAGTAGTTATTCTATTGCCTGATATATCTGTAACGCAAGTGCGTACCTCCTATGAGAAGTTTTCTAAATTTATTACTTTTTATTTTTATTAATTTGTCCAACGTATTTGTTTCCGGATCTACCACCATGAACTGCTTCATAAATTTTCGCCTTGTATTTGATTTTGTAGTTTTTCTTTTATTTCAACATCATCATCATATTAGCCATTAGAAGTCTACTGCTAAACATTAGCCTCCCCAAGAAAAGGGAAATTTTGTCCATTATTGCAGCGCTGGGCAAGCGTATTGGCAATAGCAGAGCGCAGCTTACGCGACGGGGATACTACTGCCCATCCCAGTCCTGTGCATTTCAGTCACACTTTTGCGGATGCATATATCGCCATCTGTCGGTTTTGGCACCTTAGTTGCCTCTTTCAACACCTGGTCGTTCTACTCTACTTTGCCGGTACCTCTTTTAATTCGAAAGATAATCCTGTCTCTTTTATTTTGCTGCTCTGAACCTATTGTCAAGCTTTCAAACCCATTCGAAATGTTATGTTTTTGTAATGCAATCTTACTTTGCAAATCATGCGTAAAGAATTAATTTCAATTAAAAAAAAATTTAAGTAAATATTTGACAATAAAAACTAGTCTTATGAGATCAAATGCATGAATAAAAAATAAACTACTAATTATAAAAAATAATTTTGTAATAGAAAATTCTGCTCCAGCAAAATTTGCTGGACATTAACCTCCGTCATCGAATTTTTGCCTGTAACCCCGAGCGCTACCAGAAATTAAAAGCAGTTCCGGAGAAACTACTATTAATTTCTAGTCTGCTCCATTTTCGATTTATTTTTATATACCGAATACCGGTGTCAGTCGATTTTGAAAGCTTAGTTAAATTTCATTTGTATAGTAGGTGCTTCTCTATATTGCCTTAAGGCTTACTTTAAATATTGTAAAATAATGTTGACTGCCTTTATTTATAGGATAGATACGTGCATGCATGCGACATCAAACACACATAAATATGTTTTTTCATCGTGCAGCCACATGTTGCCAGCAACAACTCGTAACAGCAGCGTAAAACAAAAACAATAAATCAGTTCGACGACACAGCCCGAGTAGGGTATAAACGAAACGGAGCGAAACTTTAATTTCGATCCGGGCCGAGTGCACTTTATACAGCAGAGGAATAACTATTGACGGCAATCTTATCCAATGCAGTAAACATCTTTTGTTGGTTACTGCACTATAAATAATTGGAAATAAGATACAATTTTAACTTTACGAAGGACATTTTCATTGATTTCGCACTCTCACCTATTTCTACCGCCAAAATATCAATATTCGCATTGATGTGTTCCGGTAAGCGAGGCATTACTAAGTAATGTGGCAATACCTCCAAGTCACAATGTTGGCATCGCGTTAGTATATTATGAGCGTCTATAAGCTGCAGTGATGCTTACTATCACGAAGACTGTATGCTTGTTTACCTGGTGGTGGTGTAATAAAAAAAATAAATTGTTCATAATAGAATATTGTTTAATAAAGTGCAAACATTAGGGCTTAATCCATTTAAATTCTCAAACTTTATCTGCTTATGCTATGCTTTCACAAGTTAATCCGTTGACCTTTTTAGATAAATCTTAAGTGTGATCCTTGATCTCTGCGATAAGACAAAGACTATTTTTCGATCTTTTATAATCAAATTATCGATTGATATTTTCGTGAATTCATATCCGGAAAATGGTAAAAGGAAAAATCCGCGTTTGATCTTATTTAATAGTAGTGTTACGATGTAAGCCATGGGGTACCGATGGATTAGAATAGTACCTTATTTTATACCGAGTGTCGTAAGAAGCAAATAAGGTCCATCAAACTGATATCCATTTGAAAAAACAACATAAACACGCCTGCCCAGCACAGTAATTATAGGAATAAATCAGCCAATCTTGTGGAGGCCTATATTCAACAGTGGCCTTTAGATGACTGACTTTCATTTATTTTTTTATTTATATCTCTAGCGTTTGATAATAATAATGCGGTAGTACACTTTATAACACTATATCTTAGAACTAAATGAAAACAAACATTAAAGGAAAACACTGCATGCAAAAATGATAAAAAAATGGAAACTTATACAGAACTAAACTAATCGATTTTGACGATTATGAGAAAAAATGGGCTAAATAAATAACTCTGGCCATAAATACTCTATGGCTATTCGATTTTGTAATTTATTTCATGGAAATTTCCATTTAATACCTGCTTTTACAAAAATAAACGAATAAGTGAAATCGAGTATGCCATTATTTAAATGTGTTCTGCTCCATACACTCAAGTTTTAACTGCCTAACTTTTAAGCGGCCATCTTATATCGTTCTGTTTTGGTTTTTTGTACAACATAGCACAATGTCTTATTTGTATTTTACCTAGATGAGTAAAGATCATCAGGTTTTAATAGTAGATTTGATTGATTACTATAAAGACGGATTCAATAGAACTTAACGAGTTGTGTAACATTGAACGGGGAGGCCATTTCTTAGGATACAACTATGTATAATGTATGTTACAAGAGATTATAATTTTGCCTGGCAAAAAGTAATTTGTTTTAATTTTGATAATAATAGTTTCAACCAGAATGCCGGCAAACACCTACACTCATATGTATACAAACGATTATATATAAATAAAATAATATCAAACAGACAAAATAATAAAAAAAAATGTTAAGAAATTAACTGATTAAGTTCTACTTACACTAGCGAAATTTGATAATGTTAACGAAGCTTTTCCGAAGTTCTCACAAAAAATATCACGTACAATTTAAGAGTACAAAAGTATAATGCACTTTTTTGTCAGGCAAAGAAAAGCATTCAAGCTTGGGGCGTCCGAGTTGTCGTGATTCTCTAAATGGACTACATAATACGAAAGTGTCCGCCATTTGCACTTAGAACGTTCCTTCGTACTCTCGAAACTTTGAAGCGGAGTTAGGTGCTTTACGAACTTGCCGTTACAAAAAGATGTACATTACATAGATGTACATACGGTCGCTAGTGCCCCACCAATACGAACTTCATGTCTTAATTATAAATATTGGTTAGATCATGTACAAAGATCATCAGCGTGGTTACCTCCCGGTCGTTCCCACCAGTTTTGTGCAGCACTTCCTAAGTGCTGCACAAAACTGATGGGAACTTCTTCTTCAGAACAATGTTCTGTTCTTTAATACAGAAGAAATATAATAAAGTACACTTAAGTTATAAAATTGGCCACGTGCTAAAAATGCAAAAGTAGTGCAAACAGACTTCCCTTAGCTTGTTTTTGGTGCTTTATTGAATTAGTCTCTTTCGCACAGTATGCTATGCTAACTAGGAATAGAGTTGTTCAGTCAAAATGGCCACGTATTCTATGTATTTACGCTAATAAATTCATCAGATGCAGATAATTTTATGTAGCTACAATGGCAAGCATTCTCCAGAATAAAAAATATTATCATCAGTCTACTTACGTTTGTATTCCCGTCAATTCTTTCAAACTTAACGGGATATCTATACAGATATTGGAATCACGATTATTATATTTTTAGGCTAATTAGATCTAGATTTGTATATATTTGTTTGTGAAGACTCCACAACGCTAAAATGTTGGTGACTACAGTATATTGTATGGTGTGACAACAGAATATTAACCTGCATACCTTAAAAGATTAAAAGTAAATAACATTCAATAAATAAATACAAGTTTAAACATTTTTTGTGTATATATGATTGAACTCTGTTCGCTTTTCAACAAATGCAAATTAATGTTAAGACTAAATAAATATTATTTCATGGGATATGGGATGATGTTATGAATCTGGCACACAGAATAATTAGTTAGCGAATAAATAAATACAATCAAACCCTATACGGAATGTTATGTTATGTTCGTCTAATTACCTTTTTTAACAAAAAGTAAACCGTACGCCAATATAAAAGAAATAACATTTTTCGTTCTATCTTTAACCAGATTCATTTCATCACGTTAATAAAATGCAGCAGCGTCTTTCTCACTTCAAAAACATTTTATATAAATAACCTCTAATATACTGTTAGTATATTTTTTGAAGAATTATTCTTTTGGATCAAGCCTCTATACATATATATATATATATATATCTACATCCAACATTTAATTAAATCGAATTCAATGACGGATTTAAGTTATACTTAATAGCTAAAACAAATATATATATATATATATATATATATATATATAATTGACTCTCAATATATTTAATAATAACCAAAGAGGTGTTCACGATAAAAGTCATTGCGTTGGATGTAGGTGTTTATTATTCTTACGTCTTACGTGTTTATTATCACTATTACTAACAAATATAATGATCGTGAATGATCGTGAACGATATGAATGAGGTGAGTTTACGAGTTTTAGAAACTTTGTATTTTGACAAATTTTTACACCAAGTAATTGTATAATGGCTTTATTGTTAATTTTTTAGAAAAACGTCAACGGTATAACACGAATTTGTTAACCGAACTCGTGTGTCCCGTTCATTGAGAACCTCTCATCCGATGATTTGCATATGAAAGCCGTGGCTTCGTGATACGGAAAATTTAATCTTTGCCATAATTGAATGACAGGCGCTTCGCTGACCTATTTAATGGTATACATATTTTTTATCTAACAAAAATGTTTTTGTTCCAGGTAAATATTTTAGAAAACATCAATTTGTGTGCATGCATTTATTTTTACAAACGAATTGGTATGTATTAAAGCCTTTGTAGTAGTAATAAGCATTAGATATTCAGTTTTTGACTACACAAGAGGAAACAATATTGGCAATAAAAAATAACAAATTAACTTTTAGTAATTTCTAAATAACAACTTTTTATTAAATGCCTTTGTTTCATGCTACTTCTAAATTACAAAGATTAAAAGACAATCGTATTAGGAGTTAACAGAATAAATAAATAGATGGACATTGCATATTATAAACAGGTATAGTTTAATCAGTAAATAACGCCATACGTTTCATTTATCTCTGTAGTATAGGAAATAAATAAAATTATATATTTTTTGTTCTACTTGTACTAGACTTTTAAAGTTGCAAAAGTTGGAGTTAATTATGTACATGAACTATACAATTAAATTGTTACTAATAAGATTAATTTAAAATAAAACTTGAATTCTTATACTAATTAGGTAAACTGGTCAATGACTTATATATTCCAGAGCCTAGCAATGTAACATTCTGATGTATGTCAGATGGACTACTAGGAAAGCATTTTACTGGGAAACAGTAAGCAGCTTCCAGCCATCTTCGAAGAGACATAAAGCTTGCACCAAGGACAGTTCTGCACTCAGATATATCAACTTATTATAGTAACCTAGGAAACTATCGAGCAGCCAACTTTCGTTCTTATTTCGAGCGAGCTAAAAGACAATTTAAAATAAAACGTTCGCAATATAATGTTTGCCTTCCTCTCGCGCCTACCAAGCTTATTACAACAGGACTGCTTTTCGAAAATGCCTCTTATGTCAACCGAATAGAGAAATATCTTTAGTTTGCGATGGAACATTTTAATGGCGTCTTTAGTTTATGACATATTAAAATCCGAGCTTTGTCATTTGCTGCGTAAAATGTGAGTGCTCGCAAAAATGTTCCAACGTAAAATGATAGACCGTAAAGAAATTCCTAAGAAATATAATGTTTAACATTTCATTGTATTGTTAAAAGATATATTCATTGGAAACTATAAATCTGCTTGGAAATCTTTTCTGTTTAGTAAATTTATAATATTAAACTGCAGCGGTTTAATCACTGTTTTGTAATTGAGTCTGTCCTCAAAATTTGCCCTACCAAAATGAAGTAACTAAATTAATAAGCCGCCCATATTTGACTATTTATTACAAAAACGTATCACTGTAAAACACAATTAAAGTTTTAAGGTGGTAATACATATTTTAAATTTTTAATCGCTTATAACATCACAACGGCACTGCAATAATGGCAATTGGCAAATGTGTACCCCGAACCATAATACTTTGGAAAAAGCGATTATTTTCCAAATACTGTCCGCTTGTTTTAAATTGAGTTTGAATTGAGCCTACGATTTTTTAATATTTCATTTATGTGTTTTTTTTGTAATGTTAGCAGTCTTATAATCAAAGTCACTGAAGACCTTACTATTGAATGTTTACCTAAAATATTTTTTCTATAAATTGATGTTTCCTATTTTTTATAGTTACGCTTTAATATTTTCATTTATCTCCAAGAAAGAACCTTTCAAGTATATACTAAAGTTTCAGATTCTTCTGTAATTAATAATTAGAGACCATTCTCAAATAAGACAAAGCCCTCTTTGTTTCAAAGTTCAAAAAGAAAGATCTGTTTCAAAGCTATAAGATTTATCCACAAAGAAGTTTAAAAGAAACACCTAATTGTACCTTTGTATCTCTCATTGAACTTTGATGGCAGATAAGTCACTGAAATGGATTGGAAGCCAAAATAAATCGAAGAGCGCAAGACCTGGGTTTTGTGGCTTTTATTTGGGAACCTTTCTGCTCGGAGTTTTCCGAGGCTAAAACAATGGTCACGGATATTTAATGGATCGTCCACAATACTCAATTACGGAGTGAGGCTGGAACAAAAAATACATTTCTTACCGTTTATAAACAGAATTTTACAATTATATTAATGGTTTCTTTTAGTTCTTTAGAACGGGGTAAAATTGTTTACTCCTGACGGTTTCTCATTTTTAACCTGTTGATAATTCTTAAGTATTAAATACTTCTAATTTAAACTACTTGTAACGACATAAAAATGCCGAAATGTACCAATTTTTTTTCGACCTTCCAAGAGCGACTCAAATAATGTGACCATAAAAAATATAAATAATATAAAAAAGTAATTTTTATATTTGCAGTGAGGTACCGGCGGAGTAGAATAATACCTTAAATTGCACCAGGTGTCAAACAGGTGGTGAGGAACCAGAACCGACAGTGCTGGTATATCCATCCGAAACAGTGCAGCTTAAATGCACAGCGCGGATATGTGCAGCAGCATCCCCGCCGCAAAATCTGCGCTCTGCAATTACCAATACGCTTGCCCAGCGCGGCAATTATGGGCAACAAACCTCGTTTCTTGGAGAGGCTAGAGGGAAATGTCTAGCAATGATCTATGTCTAAAAGCTGATATGGTGATGATTTTGATATAATAAACATTTCTTTTTTGTTTATATGTATAAGTTGTTGCTCCGTCAATTGTGCGTGTGAACTCCAGAAGTACTTAGAAGCGGAAAGAGGTGATTATTACATTCACTGGCCCATTCGTAACACTGGCTCCATAAGTAAATATGTAAATGTATAGAAAACTAGCACTAATTGTATCGATTAACAAAAGCAATTCGGGATAACCGTTATGATAACGACATCTAAAGGCAGTAATCCTCAGAACGATAACGGACCGGATCCCGTCGTGTTACATTTATTGTTATTAGGGCAATAAAGGAAATATTACATAATGACTTTTTAGACGGAAATAGAACGTAGTATTGAATAAGTAGACCTTTTTGTCAACTTTTTTTAAAACTCATTTCAAATGGCCATGGTTCGTATTCCCGTGAAAATTGATCGTTTATCTCACATGAAATACTTATAAAATACGCGAAATTTTTCACATAAAAGAAAATATAGAGAATAAAAAGTTTTTCTCACAAAGAAAAAAGCACCTGTCTATTTCGTAACAGGCGACTGAGGCATCAGGGCCGATTTCGCAAAGCTACTTTGTACAATTGATTAGTAATCATCACATCTACCTGCCGATTTTTAAAAAGCTATTATCAGCAGTGGACGTTCTAAGGCTGAAACAATTACTATACTAATAAAGAGCTGCAACGATTGATGTTAATATGTGCTAGAAGTATCTATTGAAGATGCTGTAAATTGTGAAAAAATAATTAACCTATTAACCTATAAAAATATACAGTACTGTATATTTTTATAATAAATATTTTATAAAATATGAATGAACACTGTAGGATATTTAGTATTCATTTATTCTTATGTAATAGATACGAAAGTTTGTCTGGAAACCTGTTTTTGAAATTTTCAAGACCGCTGTAACCAGTGAGCCAATTTTTATGGAATTGATTAACTTAACAGCCAGTCTAAGGGATATTAATTCCAAGAAAGTTGCTATAGGACGTGATGTATGGAGAAGTCTATATAGATGGAGTATCTAGTGGTTTACTATGGCCCGGATTTCAACCAGGAGCTGACAACCTGCCTAACGAACTAAAATAGAACTAGGACGGTTTGAGTATGTTCTATGTTCATCCTTATATGTTCTAATTTGGCGTCATATGATAGAGCAGAACCTGAAAGAGAACAATAGAATTAATTGTTGACAACACCATTGCGTGTAGCGGAACGCAGCAAAAAGCACACAATCAGCGATTGGTAGCCCGGTAAATTAATTAAACGGTGGCACACGCGTCAACGTGCCGGACTCCGGCCGGTCCGGCGCCGTAAATCAATCAAGCAACCGTAACTGGTCCGGTTTTAATTTAATCAAGTGTTTATCGGCTGGGACTCTGGTGTGGTTGCTCTGTGGTGCGTCGCGATGATAGATGTTTGTGTCACACATGATGTTGCTTTTGTGTATGGTGATATAGGTGCAGATGGTACACGGTTTGTGAGCTACTGCTGTTAAACGCGCATAACATCGCAACGATAGATTAACACAATTGATTTTAAAATGCTTGTTAATTTATTTATTAATTACTACTGACCAATTATTACTACTGTCTGACAAAAAAACGATGCCCATGAAAATGTTTAGTGCTAAATTGTGGAAGTATGTGTGTGGCAAATAGAGGCGAAATCCTGCTTTTCACGATTAGTAACGGAACTTTTTTTTGTTATTCTATCCCTCAGAGATAGTTAATATCAATGTTATAAACCCATAAACTGCCAATACGTAAAATATTAAAATCAGGCAAAATTTTGGGAGAATGAAGTTGAAAATCCTGAATTCTTAAAAAGTACTTTTAACATAGGAGACGCGTTAAAAACGCGTTCTCATGAGTACCTTCATAGCTTTCGAGGGTTATCAAATAATATTCGACTAAGCTTCATTCAACATTTTAAAAACACAATGGACAACAACTTATGCCGCTTAGGATTAACCCTATGAAATCCACTCATTAACTTACGAACAAAAGACAATAAAAAGGGTAAAAGAAGTAAGCGGATGCTAACTCCCAATTTTATGGCTTATTTCGTAAAAATGCGCTATAGATCATTATCCGTACCATCAGTCCACGGCGGGAAGTCACGCAAGAACTCGAAAACTGTGGAGTGAAGTTGTGAAACACAGTTATTTCCTTAAATAAGTAAATCACTAAATAGCTTTTATTTTTTGTCTTAGAGGAATCTTACAATTAAACTATAATGCTATTTATATTATAATGTTTTCCCAAATGTGCTCAATCGGGTTAAGATCGGGACCGCATGCTGGCTATGATAAAACGTGAACCCCGACCTCATTAAGATATTCGATGGCACGTTGCATTGTCATATATTAATTAGAAGTTGCCATTAATAATTGATGCGAAAGGCACGACATGGTCTTGGAAAATTTCTTCTACGTATCTTTGACCACTTACAACGCCTCTATCGAACACAACAAGGTCAGTACAATCCTCGTAAGAAATATCTCCCTAAGCCATGGTTACCCACGCTTTTGGTTATAGCGCATGGAGCAAATCTTTCTTTTTTGGAACCTAAAAACACGTTCATATCTGGACCTCTTAAGGCAATTTTGTTTTCGTCTGAAATCAGAACGTCCTTTCATTCCTCCATATTCCAATCAGCATATTCTCGCGCAAATCAAAGTCAAGCTCTACGGTGCTGAGGGACACTGAGTTCTGGCACACGAGCTAGATAAAAAGCTCTTAAGCTGCTTTCTGCTAGCCTTTTTCGTATGGCTCATTCACTCACTGACATTTCTAACCTCAAAAAGTCGTGTACGAGAAGAAGTGCCGTGTAGAAAAGTCTAGCGGTGCAAAAGCAATTCCTCTAGACATTGCTAACAATGAAACGATCATCTCTTGAAGTGCAGTGATGTCGGCCTTGACCTGGTCTCTGGGTGTATGAACCAGTCTCCTGAAATCATCTGATGGCATCCCGTATCGTGGTTCGAGGTACACCAAGTGTACGAAGAATGTGACATTGGCTGTATTAAGCATCGCCGAAGGCCACAGCCCTATCCAGGGGCATTTTTTTAAGTTTCACACAGTAAACAATCACTCCGAACTCAAGTCGAATAATTTCATTCCAGACAATAAGTAACAGGGAATGTTTATTCGGTAACGCTACTGCAAAGAATGTCTAACAACGACTACTTACAGAGTTTTAAAACCTATAGCTACAACTAGAAAAATGTGACACTTCGCGTTTGGTCGACCATTTTTTATAAGAAATATTGCTATATTGTACATTTGTTCATAGTAAGTTAATTCAAAGCTAATTCTCAGATACAACACCGTAGTAATAGCACCAAATATTTTTTTGGTAGCTGGACTTTATTTATGCACCATTTCCGCGGGGGGACTTTGACAAATGCCCGCAATTTTAGTATCCGCTGTGTTCGCCTTACCTTTCCATACTGTACACCTACACATTTTATCGTGTTATAGTTAATTTTGTATAAAAACATGAACTAGATATTTCAAATGTTAGCATATGAACTAATTTTAAAGATTAAGAATTCCCGCGTCGGAAACTCACTCCCCATTTTTTTGTCGATCTATCATGACTGGTGGTTTGTCCGGTGGTTTAATTCCGACCATAATTTATAAAACGTCGAAAAAGTACTTCGTTATTTGCGTAAATTTGATAGATAAATATTTTTTCTTTATTTAAATACCCATGTCAACAAGTCACACCTTAGCTCCAATGCATTTTGCGTAGATATAAGAAAGTTTTATGCATTACTTTCCATATAAACTTTAACTGTGCCCAAATTTCACGTTCATCCGTTCACGAAATTTCCTTCAAAATTAAATTTTTTTTATTACACGTAATAATATATAAATATTATAATTGATATTAATATACAAATTTAGATATCATATATTAAGGCAAGTCATAAACATACATATATAAGAAAAGAAAATGTTAAACAGCTTCTTACTTTATAAAATTTAATTCGAGACATTGGACTAGTCGTTTTCTCTAATTCGCTCTTGGGGTGGTTTCATAAATCTTAAGTTTTAATTAAACCATGCTACTAGTCTGGCATTCTGTCTACAATTCTCAGCATAGGAGCGTCCGTTAAAAAAAAGATAAGAACCTGCTTTATGAATTCACAAGTTTCCGTGCTGTAAAATGCGTTTCCTAAGCAGTTGAAAGAAAAATATATATTGCCCTAATGATTTTTCGAGTTTTTATATCAAGGGAGAAAGGGAGGTAACCAAATATATCCATCCAAATATATCCTTAAATAAATCCATGAGGTACGGGGGAACTAGGCTTACACATACCTAAACATTTTTTTTATTTACTTCTTTTATTACAAACTACTGGAACTCCCCTAAATATATTAAACAATGTTACGCACATAAAATGATCTTGTACGGTAATTAACAAAAAACAAAGTTGAACGATTCAGTTACAACATTCACAAATGAAAAGAAACTTTGTTTAAGTTTTGATTAACGGACCTATAAATCATAAATCTGGGATACCTCCAGACCACTGTTCACAATTTATTGCGTTTTAATTGGAAACAGACGGAAAGTAGGTACGTCAGCAAACCGAATCTAATTAGTGACTAAAGCATACTTTGTAATGAAGAATTTACGAGCTCTTAAAGAGTGACATCTGTGAAGTATAATCGTAAAATCAAAAAAAGTTATGTTTAGGAGGGCAAAGTTTTGTATTCATGGCTATGGTGACAAATCGTATACTGGCACCAATGATGAAAGAATTATTATTACACACAACTTGCCTTGACTCTGTACTAGCATATAATAAGTGCATTTTTATTCGTTAAGTAATGAGTATTAGCTATGTTCCAACAGTGAATCTCAAATCGATCGGAATAAAAGTCATTTTTGCGACAAAAATTATGAAACATATTATGTCATAAGAATTGATTATACACTCAACATTTCTCAAGAATTGCTTTGATCATTTGTGAGAACTGTTTCAAAATTCATGCGGTAGTACTTTTTGATTTCATCGTTCAGTGATATATTTGGTGTGGAGACTATAATATATAATATGTTACATTAAATAAGGAAAAAAACGTTTCAATTGTTCATTTAGTAGTTAAACAACTAATAATGACACATTACTTCTTACATTAGTAATGGAGTCATCACTGCTACCTGCAGAGCAGTAAAATACAATGCAAATAACTTTTTTATAGTTTACTCTTTCTAAACTAATCTGTAGATAAGTTCTACTGTCAATAATACGATTGTATATAGTTGTAAGAGAATAGAATAACCCATATTTCACGGACTTCAATTATTTCATTAACAAAATAAGGTCAGCGCGCTTCCTCATATCAGCTATGAGAAGTCCAATGCTGGACATATGCCTCCCTAAGAAAGGGGTAATTTTGTCCTTGATTGCCGTGCTGGGCAAGCGTATAGGCAATCGCAAAGCGCAGCTTTTGCGACAGGGATGCTGCTGCCCATCCCCGTCCTGTGTTGTGCTGCACTGCTACGGATAGATATACCGCCATCTATCTGTTTTGGTACCTTAGCCGCCTGGTACAGTGTACTATTCCGCTCTGTTGGCACCTCACCGCGCTTATAAAGAGTTAATTAAAAGTGATAAGTGATATCTATAGTTTTTATTATTTTTGTAATGTATAATCTGTAAATATTACATATAAGTAATGATTTTAACTGTTGTGAAACCAGGAAAAGCGATAGTAAAATAAACATCTAGTACTAATAGTCCGGGTATATGGAGAACTATTGTTTATATTGACGCAAGAATATAACCCGCTTCCGTTACATGGTCCGCAAAGGCAATTAAAAGTTCTCTTGAAGGTTACCAAAGGTCTCGTTACTTTCTTTTCTTTTTCCACGTAGACTTAACAAAGCGTTTCGCAGGATTTCCTATTCATCATCCTTCATCATTGTGATCCAGATTACTACACTAAGATTTCATTCAATCATCATCTTCACCACAAGGGCCGCAGAAATTTTACAGCTGAATAAAAGCCAAATCAAGGAAGAACAAATTTCGCCAATAATTGCCGCTCCGAGCAGACGGGGTTTCAATACCGGTATAGCTTCGAAGCGGGCATGCATAAGAATGTATGTACGTTACACGTGCCAAAATATATTTTCTTACAATTTTTGTCTGTCTGTCTGTTTTCTCCGGCTAATCTCTAGAATAGCAGGACCGATTTGGACCGGATTTTCACTGGCAGATAGTTTACGTATAAGTAATAATTTAGGCTATATTAAATGTGGCAAAATGTGGCAAAAACGGGCGAATAACTTACGTTTTTTGCATGCGCTGCGTGGAAGTTTGTAGTTCGAAAGAAAATATGCTGCCCAAAGTCTAAGTCTAATTCTACGCGGACAAAGTCTCGGGCACAGCTAGTAAGCTACAAAACTGTTATAAACAGCCATACGAATTTGTACTCGAGTTCATTAACAAGTAAAAAACACTCGCACAATTGTGAATTATATTATTGGTGAATTAGTTTAATCACTGAGTAGTGTTACAATTGATTGGTAGCGTGCTGCACGTTAGGGCATTCCGCAGAGACTCGCGGAAGAGTGATTGCTCCAACAGAATATTAGAGGATGAATTTCATATCCAACAAAGTAATGGAACACTGGCGAATTATCAGTCTCATATTATACGTAATTGTATAGTATATACGATTATACATGTCTATATACAGATCATTGTTATCATCATCATCATATCAGCCGTGCATTTCCACTGCTGGACATAGGTTTCCACAAAAAGGAGGGAATTGAGCTTACTTGTGGCTCTTGAGAGGCGTAATAGTATTTTTTATTATTTTTTTTTAGATTAAGTCAACAAACAGGGATGCATAACAGTAAAGGTCATCGCAGGCTAAAAACGCTCGTATTATCACAAGGATACTCCCACCGCGAAGCCCAGAGAACTTAAAAATTATGTCATATTACTTAGTGATTTCACTGCCTCTTTCACCCACTGAATTTAAACACGACTATGCGAACATTGTTGTTTGGTGGTAGAATAGGTGAGCGTGTAGTACCAATGCAGATGACCTTTGTACTTCTAGAATACCATCTAATCACATAGCGTAGTTTTCCGACAGGGATTCTACCGCCTTTCACCATCGTCATCATATCAGCCACAAGACGTCCACTACTGGACAGGCCTCCCCAAGTAATCTCTAATAGGACCAGTTGCATGCGGCCTGGGTGCATCGCAATCCTGCAGTTTTTATCAGATCGTCTGTCAATCTTACGGGCGAACGCTCAACAATGCGCTTGCGTGGTCTTCATTCTAGAACCTTACGACTCTATCGGCCGTCGTTCTGCGTACCAAGTGCCCTGCCCACTGCCACTTCAACTTATTAATCCGCCGGGCAACGCCGGGCTTTGGTTCAGTTACGAATCTACTCATTCTTGAATCGGTCGCGCGAAGAGACTCCGAGCATTGCACTCTCAATAGCTTGTTGAGCTATTTTGAGTCAATAGCAAGAAACACCATCGCTACTGTCCAATATATGATTTCCATTTGCTGTCAGGTAATTATACTGTAAGAATTAATGAAATTATTGGATAATGTTCGATGTCCTCAGGTTGGCGACGCACTAGAGATTTTCTTGTTATAACACGATTGTGCGTATGGAATTGTGAGGCTTAATACCATGCGGGTTATTGACAACCTAGTAATATGTAATAAACACTGGTCGTCTACTATATAGGATACAGAGTGGAGATAGTTCGATACTGTATTCAAAGTACGCAAAGCAGATTGTTTAGTCTGAAACGATAAACATTACATTGAAATAATTAAGTTTTGCACTACGAGAACCAAATGCTCTCTGTTTTACTTAATTCCTAGGATGTTACGACATCGCACTCATCACTAAGATCTACGGAAGATCCCCAGAAGTTTTTTTAATAACATCAGTTCAAAAGTAACAAAGGTAATTTGGCCATTGTTCTAAAAGTAAATTTAGAGCTAAATAATACAAATTAATCAAATCAACCCAATAGCTCACAGACCAAAAATGGTAATAGCAGATAAATACCGAATAGCATCAACAACGTATCGTTGATGCCACGCATTTTCTAACCAGTGGTATGCTATCTGTAATATCATTTGTAACAATATTGATCCTAACTTATTACAGTAATATCACGTATCAAATTTATTAATAAATAAAATGTATTTATACAAATGAATGATATCTATAAAGCATAGTGTTGAACCTAACTTTGTTTTTTTTATCACATCAGCCATTGGATATCCTCTGCTGAACATAGGCCTCCCCAAGAGAGGTGGAATTTTGCCCATCAATGCCGCGCTGGGCAAGCGTGTAGGCAATCGCAGATTTCAGCTTTCGCGACGTGGATGCTGCTGCCCATCCCCGCCCTGTGCACAAGAGCTACACTGTATCGGATGGATATACCGCCACCTGTCGGTTCTGGTATCTTAGTCGCCTCTTACGACTTCTGGTACAAGGGGAGGTACTATTATACTCTACCGGTACCTCACGGCCTTGTCCATTTAAAATATTTGAAATAATTGATTTTAACCTTTCTGGCTGTATAATAGCACTAACTGACCCAACTGACTTAATCCTGTCTATAACTATATATAGATCACGAAATGTTGCGAATAAAAATTGTGATATAAACTATCCTATCTCTCAAGTTGAATCAAACGGTACAGAGTAAGCCAATAAATATTAAAATCGGTTCAGTAGCTCAACATTCATAACGGACAAGCACATTCATAATTCACATCACATTAATTCCAACATTAACAGAAATTCCTTCAAATAGGTATTTTATTTACAACGCTACTATATTTCATATTCTAAATAAATAAGTTGGCATGTAATTTTACCTAATACACACTATAGTTATTTATGGATTTAAATGGTCATATATAAGAGTCATATATGTAATAATTAAATACAGAACAAATACAAATAATCATCAATAAAATATTTTTCCTTTTTCTCAGTGGGGATCGAACCCACGATACCAGGTGCATAAAATAGAAACACCACCGTAAGCGCCATCAGGCCCGTCAAAGCGTATTGGCGCCACAAAAACCATTCATGATGAAGTAAGTTAAAGTAAACTTTTCGCGTTCCCTCATTTCCCACTCCATGATAAACTGTATTGCAACTGGTCTCGATATAAATGACGCAATTTGTTCCTAAGCCGAAAACTTTATATTGAAACGTGAACAGTGCTAGTTTACTATAAAAATATATCTACTTATCGGTAGTTTACTCATATATATATATTTTAATTCTCATATTATCTTAACGTCACCCTTATTGGCTGGTGTCCATACTAGAGAAAACCCCCACTGTCCCTCCAGGCCCTCCCCTGTGGTCTAGAAATTAAATTCTATTCTATAGGTAAACTTACCAATCAATTAATAAGCTAAGGTGCATGTCTTGCACTTTGCTTGCTTCACAGTTTATAAAAAAAACATTCACGATTAAGATTACTTCTATATATACTATATTTTCTAGCATTTACGCGTTCCTCATAATTGTCAAAACTAATCTTTTATCGGCATTTTAATGCGATTTTTTTAACAAAAATCGATAAACCGCGTTAGTTTTATTATTCTTTACATCACTGAGTCTTCTAATGGTTTGTATATTTAAATCACAATATGACCGCATAATTACTATTTACTATAAACATTCGAGACACCGCAAAGCAATCAGAGCGTCACAATTATTCTCTAGAGATGTATCGACTTCGCAATAGAATTATAAAGGGATGATATCACTAGGGCGTATCTAATAGCATAGCATTTGTACACAGAGTCAGAGATGTTAGTGATTCTTACCCAAGAAAATACCAAATATGTATCTTATAAAGCGGAGCCAAAATAAACGATTGTGAAACTAGTAATTAAAGTCAGTAACAATCCCCTTGAATTGCCAACAGATGGCCCGTGCTCTTATGGCAATGCGCCCAGATCCAAAACTTTTAAGGGAATTAACGTCAATTTTGTTTCGCTGCTTGCTTAGGATTACGTGAGATAAGCGATGGAACTGGATAACTTGTATAATTTCCTAATAGAGAAATAATTATGGTTTTATTATTTATGATAGGAGTAGCTATTACCCGGCATCTCTCCCGCTAATTTTCCATAGAAATAGCACTCTCTTAGAGATGACAAGTACCGTATATATCATTGTAAAAATTTGCAAATACCGGTTAAGTAGTTAAACAAGAAAGGGTATTAAACAAATACATCATAACATTTGTAATAAAGTTACAAGCTAAGAATAATTAAAGAAATGGATTGGTATACTCTGAAAAGTCAATCTTTTGTCCGATAACGTATTTTAACATAGCTAAGTGCCATCTTATATTTTTTTGTAGTACTAAACCTAAATATCTTTAACCCCACGGGAATATAGCATTTCTTTGGGATGAAAGGAAGCCTATGTCATTTTTCGTAGTAACAACTATATATATATCTAAAATAACAAAAAAATTGGTTAAGTAGATAAAGCGTGAAGAGGTAAAAATCAAACTTACTTTCGCATTTATAATATTAAATGGAAATATTTAGTCAGAAGATATTTTTACCTACAAAATATATAAAATAGCAACATGCATTAAATAGCTTAAAAGGGTGCAAAACTATATTATTGTTGAGTGTGGATATACGAAAGGCAACATCTATAAGACGTTTAAAACGATAAACGTCTGAAAATTTGTTAATTATAATTCCCTCTAATTGACTGAGAGAACTAAATCGAAAGAAAGTAATTGATGGCAACAGTGTTAATAAATTAATTTATTTAATATTGGATTACCAACATAACAGTAAATTATAAACAATAATTGAGTTTTTAAAAGATATTAACTAAGTGTTCTTACAATTACAGGCAATCACATCATGCATAATTATTAATATTCAAACAAAAACAAAAAGTTAATAATCAACACTCAGTAAGAACACACTCACCAAAACTCAGTAAGAATGTAAAATAAATAATAAAATACACAAAGTCAAAAATCAACATTTGTTAATAATTTAATAAAGATATATCAATATAAAAGATAAAGCTACAGACTAGTTTACTACTTTTAAATTATTTAAATCGTACAATAATATAAATTTATCTTGTTCACAAGAAAAATACTGCATTTTATTTTCGTAACGTTCCTTATTAATGTAATTAAAGTAATTTTGAGAAGTGGCCGTATTTGGTATTTTTATTGATAGATTGACAAGCAAATTCAAATTAAAATTAGTAGTGCAGTATCGCGCTACTTATTCCGAAAGTTTTACATTCACCATACAACTTCATACAGCTACAGTACAAAACCGATACCAAGACATCGGTCGGAATCGAGTCTGATTTCGTTAACATAAACAGAAACCAGATACTTACAGTTAATTGCACAGCCACAGATTGATCGAGTGATTAACAAATTACTCCATCTGAACCAAATTAACATATTCCCTCGAATAAGATAAGTGCCTTCGATAACATGACCAGATAAGTCGAATGGATTTTAAGGTTAATTGCACAGTAATTGGAGTTGCCGCTGTTATTACAATTATCTCGTTCTTATTAATGTTTTAATCAAGCCAAAAGTGAACTGTCGATCCAGCATGGTTTGATTAAAAACGTTTCAATTACCAGGACGTTGATTGTAAGCTTTTAAAATTTCTGATTAACATTTTTGTAATAGTATTTATTAGTTCCAATTTAAAACGATAATATTATGGACTGATAAAGGGATTTACAATTTTCCTCTGGTTAATAAATATGTGTATAAAAATTTATATTATGTTATAATTTTAACTGTTAAATATAATAATATGTATAACTACTCACATAAATTATCAATTCGTTATTTAAAGGGTCTTTGATAGAGTGATATCAAAACAACTTCTCATTGGGAGGATAGGAAGTATGTATATCCCTACAATAGGTATTTCATAACAGTTATAACAATGAACATTACGTTCCTTTGCCGTAGGTGATTTAAACAATGCCATTCACCACCGGATTAAAGATCACAAAGCTCATAAAGGAATATCCCCCAGTACTTAGCACCGACGTATGTATGAGGATTGACGGCCCCTAGTCAACATACACCTGACAATACAACCGTCAAACAATACTAATGTTTACCACGCAAGAATTAAAGCCCATAATCTAACTAATTGACCGCAAAGTTTAATTATGCACAGGTGAATTCAGCTCAATTGTTTTTTTCTTTCCTAATGAGGCACAAGTGGTCGACAATGGCTGTCATTGTGTCATTGACTTTTGGACATTTATATTTTCCCCTTTAATTTGTCTCTTTATATTAATTTCCGTGTAGGAACGGATGTGTGCACGAATACAATTCAAACAATGCTACTTTCATGCGATACAAACTCAGAAATATAATATAGTATAGTTAGCTTACCTTAATATATTGTTTCATAATTTGAAAAATATGAGAGACGCCATAAAGGCTTACTTTAGCTTTTACAATTATAGTACTTATTGCATTACTTGTCCAATCCTTTGACAACCCATTAGCAGTGCCTTTGAATGTGGCCATCGTTTGCTTCTCGAATACAAGGTCCAGATTTCAGAACGCAAGCCCGTTAGACATGTCTAACTCGCTGTCTACCTCGTTAGGTAATCAAATTTGTTTGCCTCCACTAACGAGGCAGGACCGGACGACTTTTCAGACACGAGACCTGTTTGCAAATGTAGATTTTCGACGAACAGGATTGCCAATAGTATGGAATAATCAGCCAACCTGATCGATTGGGTCTCTGACAATATATTTGTTATTGACAGCTTTCTTGTGATTGAAACGAATTTGTTGAAAGTGTTTAGTTATGCTCGCATTTCCTTGTAAAGACAAATTACAAGAGTCGTATATCTGTAAAAAATATATTTACTATATTTTCTAGTATTTATGTGTTCACTATTGAAATTGAAACTCTCGTTTTATTCTTCTTTAAAACGCGACTTATTTTTCGGTGACCAAAACGTCGAACAAAAATGTAGCCATAAGAAAAGTAATGTCATTAAATTCTACTACTTGATTTTTCATTGAAATTAATTCATAATGACGGTCATAGCATTAATAAACTAGGAACCAAACGATCAGCATGGTGTTAATTTATTTTTAGTGGGACCTTGTGTATTTATTAACGTATTAAAAAATAAAATAAATTTATATTGTATTTTTGCAATAAAAAGAGAATTTTTTTTATCAAATATCGTGACACAAAATGATTATATACTTAGATGTACATTACTACATTATCATTTCCACACATAGGGAAAAACACATTCATTTATTTTGTCTAAAAATATTGTTTTAAGCATTCCACGTCAATTGCTCACGTAAACGCTCGTTGTGCCATAAAAACGATTTTCCCGTGTCAACTGACGCAGCTCGCAATTAACCAACATTGTCCAAATAAATCTTTATTTGCACGTCTGTGACCCCAGCTTTTTACGAAAACTACCCATCAGCTCTCCATTCAGTGGGCAATCCGTTTGCATTGCCTGTGGACTTTTGTTTAATGGTTTGCTAGGTTGCAAATCTGACAATATTTGCACACCAGTTATAAGTGATATTTCATTTAATTGTTTATATGTAGCTGTGTTTTTATTAAAAGCATTGATATTTATAGTTCTTATAAATCCGTTAGTCAGACTCTTTACAATAAGCTTCGGGCTACTATGATTCCAAGTTCTATTAAACCATTTGCCTGTTTTGTTTTCCAAAATTAAGCGCTGCTGACACCTCATTTTGTTCTTAGTGCTTCTTAGCTTTTCTACTATCCTCTTTATGGTTATTTCTTTCGCATTCCTTTAATATTTTACTAGGGATTTCTTTAATATTCTTCTATTTGGTACCATTTCAATAGAAATTTACAAATATTTATATATCGTAGCCTATGTGTTATTCTATTGTTGAAGCTATACTAAACAAAATTCTACAATTACTATCTACTACCGAGTCAACGAGAAATATTAGCTAAAAAAATATATATCGTTTCTCATAATATTAGGTAGTAGAAGAATTAAAGCGTATAAATACGAGTAAACTCCTTTAATATTTAAAATAAGAACATTAATGCTCACACGGGGTACCTATGCAGACGTTAGAAAAATATAGACAGCCGTCTAAATTTCAAACTGCCTCAGGCCTTGCTGCGACCGCGTGTTCGCGGGCTCCGTGTCAAACACCGCAGCGGGGGGACGATTGGCGCGGCGTTGCCAGAGCGTCACTTAATGTAGCATTTTCAAATATTCTTGGCACTTATTCGACCTCATAGTTATGGGTGGGTTGAAACGTTTTTATTTGACGGGCACGATGGAGCAGGTGGTAGTGGTACTGCCTTGTGCGCCGAAGGTCGTGGGTTCGATTCCCACCCAAAGCCAATATTTATATAATAATATTTGTATTTGGTCTGTATCTCTTTGTTAAATATATGTATTTAGGTAGTATATTTATGATTCCTCTGCTGTCTGATGTCGGTAACACAAGTTTTTTTAACCGACTTATCACAGAATCAGGTCAATGTATGGGATGTTGTGGGAATTAATTTTTTTTGAAAAATGCTTGCCAGAGAGCGATTTCGTTATATCTAATATTTAATATATTTATAATTATGCATAAGGGTATTAAAAATATTGAATATGGACCAATGATTTTTGAACATACTTTTATTGATGTCATTATCTTCACCATCATATCAGCCATTGAAATTTTACTGCTGGACATAGGCCTCGCCTAAAAAGAATTTTGCTCATAATTGCTAACTGTTTGTAATCGCAGAGTATAGCATTTATAACAGGATGTTACAGCCTATTCCCACACAGTGCATTTAAACTTTCGGATGGTCACTCGTATCGGTTCTGGTAATTTAGAGGCCTTTTAGGACACCTGGTGTAGGGGAAGGTTCTATTCTATTCTCCTTTGGCAAATATTGATATCTGTTTTAATTAAAGAAAAATTTTTAGTGGCAACACTGAGTAGGTAACATACCTATGAACATTCATCTAAATTAATATAATTTGTAATTGACGATTAAAGTTTGCAGAAGTATTACAGTTAACATATTCTTGACAGAAACTAATTATACAACCAACACAATTGTATTTAAAATACCGTTATAAAATATACATTACGTTATTTTTGAAGAATCTCAAGCTAACTATCGTGATTTCAGTGTCTTTGGCAGCGCAATGCCATTTCAGTTGTTTAGTACCATAACTTTTGGCTATCGCCACTGGCAACACTGCGGCAAAGCACGGCGGATGGCGGAGCGGGACGGCGGGACGGTAAAGCGGGTAGCGGGACGGGCGGAATGGCGGGAGCGAAACACGAAAACTCGATAAATTTTAAAGTGCTCGTACCCTCACGCCTGCAGCTATCCATCCCGCGTCTGCAGCTGCCGAAATGCGCGCCATTTTCGAAAGTTCATTAATATTGCGCGAAGGATCACTTTATTGTTTGGAATTTTCGACCCTTCGAATTAAAAGTGTGAAGTTCCGACAGGTTATGATTGCGGAAATTTGGTAACAGATCTCCGTATTGGATCTTCATTATTTCTGTTATTAAAATAATGACTGAAATGATGGCAAATATTTATATGATGATATTTGTGTTTGTTCTGTGTCTGGGTGTTAAGTATTTAAGTACTATATTTGTGGTTCCACTATTGCGTGGCGTCCGTAACACAAGCGCTCTTAGCAACTTACCATAGACTAATGTAGTTTTAAGGGATGTTGTGGAATTTATAATTTAATAATGTTACTGAAATTCTCGTTCCAGTATCATTTTGCTTAACCGTTACGTTTCAATTATAGCCCTTAAGTTAATCTCTGATGACTGAAATTGTATCTAATATTATTGTAACTGAGGTACTCAAACTGAAAAATATTTACAACCGAAACAGCGCATCTCAAATCTAACGCGGCAAATATGGGCAGCTACCTTGTCGCAGCTTAGTTACGCTCTTCGATTGGTACCAAATCTTTCCTTTCTTTGAGAGGCCTATGTACAGCAGTGGCCATTATACGATTGCTATGATGAAAATAAACGTTTATCTCTTCCTTGCAAGTCGACGTCCTACGCTGCGCTTGTAGGTGCGTATCGTGCCCTGCCCATTATCTTGTTGTTCTACTAGGTTATATTAGTAACTTTGGCTCGTCAACGAATCTTCCTACTACTGATTCGACCACGCAAAAGGACACCGGGCATTGTATTCTATATTTTAGATAGAAATAGAACCAATTGGAAGTCCACATATATGACTTAATTATAAAGGTAATAAAACTGCGTTAAGATGCATTTATTATCGTCAACTCAAACCACCTTATAAGCAGAGCTAACGACATAAACACATAAGTTGGGCTATTATCTATTCACGGAGTCACGACACAGTAAATCGCTCACAATGATTAAAGTAAACAATGTTGCCCCCCGAAAGAGATGTCTTTTTTTGTAAATTACTTAGTAAAAGACGAATTCCGGGAACGATAAGAGCACGACGCACGTCTGATGGGGAGGCGGGCGCAAGCGGAAAGGTCTTGCGATGTTTATTCTTATATTTACGGAGCATAAAAATGTTGCTTTCTATATTATCGAGTTCTGTATTCCGAGAGATATTTTAAGCTGTAATTTTCCGTACCAGCCGTAAAGTAACGGTAGACCAGGTGTCGAAAGAAGCGTCTAAGGTACCAGAACTGGCACATGGTGGTATATCCATTCCAAACAATGTAGTTCTAATGCAGAACAAGCTGCCCAATGCGGCAATTATGGGTAAAATTTCTTTCTTCGAAAAGAATGTTGAAGATGAAATTTCCGTAGACACTCTTTTAACTAATCTATTTTGGTGTTTTGGTTGACGTTACTGGACAAGACTTGACTAGATCACGGGTAAATCGCATTATAAACAGGAAACAATAGATACGTCACTCAAAAAATTAATTCGTTTTATTCATATTTTAAATGCCAGAAGGAGGTATAATGCCTGAGGTTTTAATACGTGTAAAGTAGTTTTCACGAAATAACTCATTGTTAATTTTAATACATTATAAGTCATCGGAATTTTATTGGTGAATGACGTCTCCTTCAGAGATTGGCCCTGTAATACAACAATAATCTTGATTAGAAATTTACTTGTTATCATGTATCGAATCATTGAAAATACACACAAAATTGAGAATTAAAATATCACATTATGAATTGCCATATATAAATTGTCCACTAATATTAAACATCCTTATATACTTTCTTCCATATTGATAAAGGCGCAGATGAACAGATCTTATCTTGTGCGCCAAGAGTCGTAGGGTCGATTTCCACCCAGGGCGATTATTTATATGATAATATTTGTATTTATATTTTTCTGTGTCAGTATGTTAGACATATGTACATATAGTAGTATATTTGTGAATCCTCTATTGTCTGGCGTCAGTAACACAAGTGCTTTAAACGACTATCCACGAAGTAAGATAAATGTATAAGATGTTGAGGGAATTATTTAATATTATTATATATAAACCTATAACAAAGTCCTCTAAAATTCTAAACTTTTAAAGAAAGAACTTTACAAAAAATAAACATATCCTACTATAACATCTGTCCGGTCTATCACAAGTTAATTCACAAATCGCGATCCCCCTTGCGTCACACCACGCACCACCCCCACGCCACCTGGCGGCAATGACGAATAATTTATTACGTTTCTTAAAAGCCATTACCGGGTGACACCATCAATGGACCGTCACGTCGAACCCTGCAATTAGCATGAATTTTATAATGAGCACTTCGCCAGCCGGCCCTTTGTCTACTTTATTTGTATGTGACAGTCATATGAAATTAAATATTAAAGTTTGCAAGTACATACATTTTCATGTATTCAATTAATAACTAATGAAAAAAAATCAGTACATAAACTGTAAGTTTTTTCCATTTCTTCACTAATCGATTGTTTACTGTCTTCGTATATATGAAGTGTCAACATTTGACATAGAATATATATATTGTTACGGTTAATAATTAAAGAATTGTTTCAATTCTTCGGTCTAATTATAGTATAATACCTAATTATCATTCACATGTAACTAAGTTAGAATACACATTCTCCAAACTGTACAAAAAAAATCCTGTTACTTGGTAATTTCTAAACGTGGTACTTTGTACTGAAAGTGGTACTTTCTAAACCGAATATCGAATCTCAAGTGGATTATTATTACGCGTCCTCTGTCACCATTATAGCATGAAAAAGTTTGTCATAATACATATTGCAGTCCCCAAGTCAGCGTTAATTAGTTCAGACAAGAAAATTACCAAACACGCGCTGAAAGGATTGAGAAACTGATTTATGTTATTAGAAGTGAATGTTTACAAGTGAAAATAACCCTGTTTATGAGAGAGTGATGTGCGTGTTTATCTCTGGAGGGTGAATCAACTGTATACGCAACTTGTCAGGTTAAATTATTAATGAGAATTGATGGAGTCCCACAGGCTACTGCGGGAGATGCCGTGCCCGACCGTTACATAGCACGATATTTTATAACTATATCTATATTTTATAATATTATTGAAGAAGGTATATTACTATCATTTGTATAGCTATTGAAGTTAAGCTAAGTTATTGTTATCACCTATTAAAAAGCAATTCACGAGTGTATTGATTTCACAATGCAAATTGTATATACTTTCGTATACTTGTGACAAAATACCAATAACTTAACACTTAACACTATTAAAAATAGTTGCCAAACTATAAAAAACTCACTTGTTTCATTTATTAATTTAATAATCATCATAATATTATATTTCAATTTATTTTTAATTAAGTTAATAGCTTGTTGCATTATTTTTTTAAACTTAACGTCATACGCGTTGCACTCTTTTCATTGAAAGTCTATAAAACAGACACTTAACAAAAATTACGTTAACGATTAGTAATGTACTCAAATAACCAAGTATGTAAGTATAATATCCAAGCATCTTTATAGTGGCATAAAGATTCAAGCGGTTAGCCTTGTTCTAATACGTTCTGAGAGGCAAGCAACACCTTATTGCTTGCCTGCGATTTATTTTTAAAATTATTTACAATTAAGCAAATTTTTGCCTTAGCACTGTCCTATCTGAATCCAAAACTGAAATCTCGGTTAAGAATCAATATGAATGATTCTGTTTACCATTCTTACTTACACGTATGAATAATAATAAATATATAACTTATGTACATGATAGATAGAAGAAACATAATAGCATAAATCGCGATGTGGTCCACTAGTTCAAGCATTTTACAAAAAAGTAACTAACTAAGTCAAAAATATCGAAATGATCACTCTTTAAATGCATCACTAGTTTTATACTAAAGTTAATTCAAAATGTTCCTACAACTAATAAGGTTAAGCAAGAAATCGCTGGCATTCGAGCACTTAATTGAAAATACCACTTTGAAATACTTCCTCGCAAACCTGCACAAATTATCTCGGTCATTCCATTTGGAAGTAAAAATAAATTGCCCCAACAATTTAATTCGCTCTGATAAGATTATTCTTCAGAAAATCCCAGCGAAAACTTACGGAATCGAACCCCTTGCCCCTCAAAAGCCAACTTCTCCCCACGGAGGGCGAAACATTTTGAATGTGAAAAATTGACATTTAATAGGCGCCCGGCTATTTCGCAAATGGCGGGAACCCCGCACCTAAGAAGGGTGATGATTTACCATGGAACTCTTAAATATAGGAAGGGACTATTGGCTTTTTTACATTTCTCCCTAGCGGAGATTCGTTTTAAACATAAAACGATTTTCAAAAGACCCACTTAGATTCATCAGCTCCAGCTATTAAAAGTCCACTGTTGGACATAAGCCTCTCCAAGAAAGGAGGTTTTTACCCATAATTGCCGCGCTGGGCAAGCAATCGCAGAGCGCAGCTTTCGCGACCGAGATGCTGCTGCCCATCCCCACCCTGTGCATTTAAGCTGCACTATTTTGGATGGATATACCGCCATCTGTCGGTTCTGGTACCTTAATCGCCTCTTGTGACACCTAGTGCAGTGGGAGGTATTATTCTACTCCACCGGTACCTCACGGCTACGGCACTCAGACTGTATGGCCTTAATTAAAAGGAGGAAAATATAGTCTTCTCAAAACATGGTCACTGTAGGTGGATTTCTGTCCAAACCACCACGTAAGCGTAATGGCTGTCACAGAGTGCAGCTTCATGATGGCGATGCTGCAGCCCATCCTACCTGTTGAATTTGAGCTATTTTGTTTTGGATTAACGTACAGCTTTCTGTCGGTTTCGGTTCCTCAGTCGCCTCTTATGACACTTGATTCTATTCTATTCTGCGCGTAACCCACGGCTTATTATCTTTGGTGTTTTAAAAATGGTAGCAAAGCAAAGAAGTATTTTCATCGTTAAAAAGACGTAAGTACCTGTAAGAAAATTTCAAGCCACATGTTTTCAATATTTACATATTTTGAAGCTGGTATATTACATAAAGTTGTTTGTTGTTATAAAAATCCAGACCGCATTTTCCACACCAGCTGGAAATGTTAGAGTAGCGTCTAGCTAGATAAAGGAAAATGAAAATTCCTATAGCGAACAAGCTCCAGTAAGCGTTTGTAGCAAGCATTTGGGTCAAAACAGTTTCGTATAAAAACGAACACTTTTGTTGTAAGCTTTCATTATTGTTTACAATAAATTCTTGTGGAAACTATTTCACGTTAGTTCTACTTACTTACAACTAATAATTGTCTATAGGGCTCAATGAAGATTGGACAATGTACAATTATTTTTTACAGGTCTTAGCATTTTACCAGGACGACAAACACATGTACTCTCTATCGGTATGCTCAATAGCATCATAATAAACTATAGACGCTCTTGTTAAGAAATTATCACTAGCCAGTCAACTATGAGCGCTGAGGATGCCACGTTACATTACCCAGTAATATGACTACTGCTATTACTAGAGTAGACCTAACACCAAAGACGTCTGCATAGGTTTCTCACTCTCGAAATAAGTATTTGTACCGCCAGGGTTCGCATTGCTGTGGTCCAGTTTGAAGGGTGTGACATTATATCATCAAGGCACAAAGTCGGCTAAGTTGGCAGTAATGATAGCTTTGTGAGCGTCTGTAGCGTGTGGCTACGCCTACTATCATGCCGACTGTATGATTGTTTGTTGATTTAGTCATATAAAAAAACTAAGTCTCTCGCTCTTCCAAATCGTAACTCAGTAATGTAAGCCAGATAGATAGATGGCTATTTTTTATCTTGCTAGATCCCCGGGTTCTAGTTACAAGAATTAGTATACTATCAAATAACTTACCCATGCAAAGGATGAACCCATGAACTCAATGACTTTGATAATAACTAGAAAGGACTAGTGATCTATTAGGAGACATTCTATTTCATATATATTTATAAGTTATCCTGACTTGGCTTAAATTCCAGTAGAAGCGCTGAAAGCTACGTCAAATGCCAAACAACTGCCTGTGATGTCTCCAGGAAGTAGCACGCAGGAAGTCAAGGGAAACATTCTCCGACACCGTGGGGGAAGACTTAAGAGGAAGCGATTTTGTACTCAGTTTAGTGATATTCTATTTTAAATTAGACATGGTTAATCTTCATAATTTCTTAATAAATTACATGGTTAAATCTAATCTGACTATTAAAGAATATGAAAAATGTATAAGTCATTAAACATTAAATATAACTATTACTGTTCCTAAAGGGACATAGCTAAGGAGAGAAGCCACAATTTCATAAAGATCAAACGACTTAAGGCATTAACTTGTTACTAATCTGCAATAACCGGAGATAAAATAAATGAATATAATGAATTCGCATAACATCTCATAGTAGACCTGATTCTGTGATAACTCGCTTAAAGAGCTCGTTTAACGGACATTAGACAACAGAGGAATCACAAATATACTACTTAAATATTATTATATTTAACACCTAGACACATAAAAACATAAATATCGTCATATAGTTATTTGCCCTACGTGAGGTCAAACCCACGACTTTTGGTGCTTTAGACAGGATAACTACCATCTGCGCCATTACATAATATAGTAATTTTATAAGATTCTACTAAAAATTCAAACGTTTACAGATCATACACCGTTGTCATTACATACAAAATAAAATTATCCTATTAGGTAGTTTTAATGACATTATTAATATTAACATATTGCCTTGAGGTACCGGCGGTGTAGAATAGTAACCTCCCACTTTTTTCTCGTAAGAGATACCAGAACCATCAGATGGAGATATATCCATCCGTAACAGTGCAGCTCAAATGCACTGGGCGGCGATCGGCAGCAGCATCCCCGTCGCGAAAGCTGCGCTCTACTATTGCCAACACGCTTGCCCAGCGCGGCAATTATGGGCAAGAAACCTCCTTTCTTGAAAGGCATATGTCCAACAGTGGACTTTAATATGGTATGTGGAAATTGTAACGCTACCGCTTGCCACTTTTACTTGCCCATTTTAAAAAGCATAAGTATTACGTACGCCGCCATTTCGAGATTACAGCCGGACTGAGCGGTGCTACTTAATTTATTGCCCACCAAAGTGTTTGAATTGTTAATGCTATACTCGTACTTAGTGTATCGCCGGAACCAGTTGCTCAATTCTTTATTTTTACATTTCCAAATGCCGCTGGATTAGGCAAAGGAAGTACCGACATGTTTGTGATGAAGGCAAAGGAAATTTTAATGGAAACCGCTTCTTATAGATTAGGAGATATATTGCTTTTGGAGATATTTAGTTTATATATTCACATATAATGGTTCAACTTATTTGTTAAAACATTTTATGTATTAACAAATTTTCTTTTCACCCAATTTAGTGTCAATTAACTCCCAACTTAAATATATATGATAAAAATGTTTTCGGTTTAATAATTATTTTTATCAATTCAATGCTTAGCTACAATTCGTTTTGATAAAGTATCCAATGCTGTTTGGTACCCGAAGAGTAAAATAGTACCTCCCTTGTACCAGGTGGTGTAAGAGGCGACTGAGATCTCGGAATCGACTGATGGCAGTATATCCATCCGAAGCAGAATAGCTCAAATGCACGTGGGCGGAGATAGGCTCTCAATCTCAATTATTGGCAAGTTCATCCTATTCTGGGGTGGGTACAACAGTGGACGTTTGACGCAAATCAATTACTTTTTTTTTAAATGTAGATCAACCGATAACCGTAACTTAACCAAATTGTTCATTCTATTGTTAAATAGAATAGAAGAAAAATCATTTTCAAATTTCAGAACATTCTTAGTTCTCTGCAGACAAAATATAATATATATTTGAATATTTTGTTATTATCAATATTTATTATTTCGTTGAATTAAAATCACAACCACACACAATTGACAACGCTATGTTTTTTTCTTCATATAATTATTTTATCCAATTTCTTCATCTCTCATAACATACACAATAGGAGTATAATTATCACGACTCCGAGAACCCAGTAGTGCTGACATTTGATACCACTCACACTTACTGACTTTATATTATATAATAATGTATTGATCGAATATGTCTATAGAAGGATTCCGGTTGAAAGGGCAATAGTCAAGTACCGTTGCGCAATAGCCTTAATTCCTTTCAAGTGAATGACCACTTATTGTCAAGTAGCATTTAGCTGAAAGACGACCTAACTGGGATCGCAAAAAAAGACGTAGGTTTCACACAAGTATTTCTAAATATAATGAATGGATAGTCTGAAATCTATAACATACAACCTTTAAATATTTTGTCAAGCATCGACTTTACGTGTTCAAATTATATCTATTAAATACATTTGGTTTTGCAGAAACGTAGATTTATAGATCATCTGTAGTCCACAAACTTCCGCGTTTATCATGATTCATTATCATCATCATACTAGCCGTTAGAATTCCACTGCTGGACATAGTCCTCTCCAAGTGAGGAGGTTTTTTGCCCATAACTGCCACGCTGGGCAAGTGTGTTAGCAACGCTGACACACTTGCCCAGCTTCCGCAACTGGGATGCTACTCACCATTCCCGCCCTGTGCGCCCTGTGCGCCCTGTGCCCATTTGAGCTGCACTGTTTCAGATGGGTATACCGCTATCTGTCGGTTCTGGTACTTTAGTCACCTTTTACGACACCTGGTGCAGTGGGAGGTACTATTCTACTTTGCCGGTACGTCACGGCAAGGGTAAATAATTTAAAAATGTACATGCCTGAGGGCTCCAGAATACACCAGTGTTCAAAATACAAATTATTAATTTGTCATTGTCTATTGATTCTTTAACGTAACCACAACTCTAGTGCAAAAAAAACAAGTGAACTGTTGGCGCGGTGTTTCAAGTTGATGCAACTACATGCACGGAAAAACCTTGATTTAATTTAAACTTATTCACATTTTTAAATTAAGACTAAGGTTTTTGTGACTGCTGTTTGTAGTCACAAAATCTGACTAGTGTGTCCTTGCCCGCTAATCTTCGCCAACCACGAAAACTTTACCAAAGAAGATAAATCACCAATTAACATGTCGCCTCCTGGCAAGAAAAGTGTCACAATACAAAAATAGCTGTTTTGAGAAAATTCAACTTTCTTTAACTGTTTTTTTTGTTCATTCATACGTTAATCATTTGCAAACTACAAAAGACAGATTGCTGAAATGTCATTTGTAAATAGCTTATTCATTTGGTAACTAATGAACGCAAAATATTATAACTAAATTGCATTTTTTTTCTTGCCGGTAAGAAGCTTGTATCTATATGTATGTATGTAAGCTTATATTTTTAATCAGAAAATATTGTGTATAATTTTGTCAGCATACGGGAGCTCAGAAGATCGGTATTTATAGCATTGAACTTGTATCACGTGGTCTGCGCTCACTTACTCAATTTATTTGTTACCCAAACCCATATTAAAGGAGCCATATAAACGCCGACCACCCAATAATTAAGAACTGTTCTTCTGTGACTGAACATATCACACTCGGTTAGTCTGATCAACAAGCAAAATGTTCTTTGCTTTATATATCAGCAAAAAGAGACATATAATTCCACTTTCAAAAATGTGTATTTTCTAATTAATCATTTGACTTATAAGTATCGATAAAATTCAGATAACTTTGTTAAGTTTAATGCTAAATCCTCTAAATAATTACGTATATAGGTGCGTACATTTTCGTATAACATCCATATATATATAGGCAATATGGCTATTGCTGTGCCATATTTATTAATTAGTTTATTCAGGACGGCACCGATGGTGAATTCGATAGTATCTCTAGCTAGTGGGCCAAGGATCGTGGACTTGGTACCCATTCAAGACAAAAATCTATGTGATGATTATTTGTGTTTGTTCTGTATCTGGGTATTATATATATTTAAGTGTTTTAATTGTGATTCCTAATGTCAATAGTGCTATAAATACCAAACTCGGAGTCGGAGTTAATTATTATTATTCATCATTAGATGTCCACTGCTAGACATAGGCCTCTTCTTCTTCAAGAAAGAAGGTTTTTTGCCCATAATTGCCGCGCTGGACGCGTGTTGGTAATCGCAGAGCGCAGCTTTGCAGTCCGTAGCAGCGCATTTGAGCTGCACTGTTACGGATGAATAAACCGCAATCTGTCGGTTTTGGTCCCTTAGTCGCCTCTTACTATACCTGGTGCAGTGGGAGGTACTATTCTACTCCGCTGTTACCTCACAGAACTATTATTAATATTTTTTTATTTATATTTTTCTGTTGTCAGATGTCAATAGCACAAATGCTTTGAGGAAAATTTTCCGCAGTAAATTACGCAATTTACTGCGGAAAATTTTGTGATGTGAGAATTTAATTAAGTAATGAAACCTCTATTAAAACTTGCTTCTACAGTATCGCTCCCACCATTGTCTAGTTCGTTATCGTCGAATACTGTGTGTGAGCCAAAGATAATTGGGACATCGAAAATTGATAGGCATTGAATGCGGGTCAGGCGTCCTCGCCTGTTGATACCGCGCGGACATTACTCTCGATTGGCAGCCATTTTTCATGTATTTAGCCGTTGACAAATACGAGGCGATTGATTGGGGCTCATTGCTTTTATATCTCACGATTTTATCAATTGTTTTGAACGCCTTTTTTTAATAATTCCAAGACGTTTCTAAGTTTTTAAGGTTTTCGAGACCAATTACATTCTCACATAAAGCTAAAATAAGAATTTTTCAAATAACATAAGCTATTGCATAATAGATAACAAAATTAAAAATGTATACCCTGATATTCTAACGCTCAAAAGGCCCAGAAATACATATAAACAAGACAGACTAACCGTAGATATTATAAATACAACAGATAAATATGTTTTCCCATGGAACACAAGATTCCTATATGTATGAATCATTAAAGTATTATATTAAAGGAATGCTCAGAATTCTATGCATACAAATGACAAACTTAGGAATAAATTTATACGCGAATATATGCATTTGGGCGTCGATCCATTTGGCTGCGTTATGAATAACTAATATTTATTTCTTTAGCGTAAACAGTAAACTTGAACGACCCTTTTTCATGAAGAAGGATAGTTGATCTTTTTTACGAGTATACAAGACATCTTAATGGACAAATTTAGATATTTATATATAATTCTACTGTACATGTGTATGTCACTGAATTCCACCTAAACAGCTGGATCGAATAGAATGTTTTTTATTGTATACATTTGGATGGTACACGTTCACAAATTATGATGCTGATGACGTTTCAGTCGAGATCTGGGTTATTTATCTATACTACAACTAAACGGCTGTATCGATTTTAAAGATTTTTCGTGAATACATTCAGGTGAGAGCCTGGATGATTTAGATTCTAAACTGAGTCCAGAAGATGGTGCTGCAGTGCAAAACTAGGTTATTTATTAGAACAACATCTGTCCGGAATCGCTATAAACATAATATTATATTGATGGGCCCGGTTACGCAGATGATAGTAATCCTATCTTGTGCGCCTCGTGGGTTCGATCCCGACCCGGGACAAATATTAATATAATGATATTTTTGTCGTTTATTCTGTGTCTGGGTATTAAATTTATTAATTTATTAGTACGTATATTTGTATATACATACTACAAACCTGCCCTTTTTAAATCCCTCGTATACTTGGATATTTTCACCTAGGTCGTCCTATACCAACAATTCCAAATTCTTCCGTTTTATATATTTGTGCAGTCATTCTACTTACATCCATCGTTTCTACACGTCCAACTATCTCAACATTCTATTTTCTATTGAAGTCACAATATCATCTATCACACCACATCAATCTCTCTTCTTTTATCATAATAAGTACACAACTTTATTAAAAATTTATATATATTATTATTTATATATTCCATTATGTACATAAAACTAACGTATATTAATCAATCAAATGTCATCTGCAAATTAACACATTAAGCGATCTAATGCCCGTTAGGGGCTTTACTACTTTTAAAAACGTAAACACAAGTTAGAATTGGGTGTTTTAAACACGGAATAGTACAATTAAGGTTGTTATGGGGCCCTTGAATTAATACAGGAAGGGAGCGCCATGCGACGGGCTACTGTAGTTTTTTGAACAATTATACCACTATCTAAACGATAATGTCTTTGTTTAAGTTTAAATAGATGGATTAGGAGGGACAGGGCCGGAATGGATGTAGATAAATCTTCTACAGGCGATCGTGTCTGGTATAATCATTTCGTTTATAATCTTAACTCTATTTGAGTTGCTTGTTTGAGTTTTAACTTTAAGCTAAATGGAATTAGAAAATAAAAGAGGCGTTGTTTTTTTTAATATTAATAAATTCACACGACGTCTTCTACGTTGACCGAGCTCCAAGATAAGTAGCTTAAAGTAATAACAAATATTTTAAACTAACAACTTAAATATTTATAAATGACACCCAGACATGGAACAAATAAAAATATTCACCATATGAATATTTATCCTGGGTGGGGGTCGAACCCACCACATTTGGTGCATAAGGAAAGATCACTAGCATCAGCGCAATTAATACTCTGATTTAGAATATTAATTGCAAATACTTATGTAAGCTATTTGACATAAAGCATGTAACATGAGCCCGATGTTGTGAACAGTAGCGATCCTATCTTTTCGATCCAAACTCTACCCAGGTCTCTACCCAGATATTTCTACTGTTCTATGTCAGCTGCTGACCAATCCCGACCGGTGCATTTGAGTCACACAATTTTGGATGGATATACCTTTGTCTGTCGGTTCTGGTTACTCAGTCGCCTCTTGCGACACTCGGTAGAGGGGAAGGTACTATTCTACTCTGCCGGTACCTCACGGTTTATAATGAATATATGTATTTAATGAATATTGTGACTCCTCTGTTGTCAGGTGAAGAGATGACATGTTAGGTGAAAAAAAAAACATAAGTCACAGTTATAATTTAAGTTTCATCTATTAGTAATATATATTTAAGCTCTGGATGTCAGAAAAGACTTACAAATAAATTATCTAAGAAACCGTCCGACGTCGTTAATATAGTACCCTATGCAGAGGCAGCGTGTTTTTGTACATGTATTATATTAAGGTTACAGCTCTCTGTTTGGATGGCAAAGGAAGTTTAAATACCGACATAGGTTGTTGACAGATCCGAAATTGGTAGGTACGTTGGCAATGAAAATGATAGCTCAGTGGCATTTTATCAATACACAAAGCTTGATGTGTTGTGGATACTTAGTCTATTTAAAGTGCATACGTTTACGTAAATAGTATTATTTTCTACACTTTTCCGTGTGGTACCAGCAGGTAGAATACTCGGCTGCCTGAACCAGGTACCGTAAAAAGGGGACTAAGGTACCAGAATCGACTGATGGCGGTATATCCATCCGTAACAGTCTAGCTCAAATCCACAGGGTGGGGATGGGCAGTAGCATCCCCGTCGCGAACCTACACCCTGCAATTGCGCACACGCTTACCTAGAGCAGCAATTATGGACAAAATTCATCCCTTTGTTGAGGAGGCCTACGTCCTACAGTGGACTTTCGATGGCTGATATGATGAAATACTTATATTTTCTTTGAGTTAATAATATTGAATTCTAAAGCTATTGAATGTTGTGCAATAGAAAATAATATAGAAAGAAATGAAGTTGTCAAACTCATTATATTAATCGGAAATCACTAAATCATAGAGTCAGAAAATATATGAGACGAGCCCGACATATTCGGTAGTGGTCCTGTCTTGTGCGGCAAGGGTCGTTATTCGTTAGTATGATGAATATTTCTGTTTGTTCTGTATCAGGGTATTAAATATGCATTTAAGTATTATATTTGTGATTGTGGCTATCTGATGTCCGTAACACAAGTGCTCTAAGAAAGTCATTCCGCAGTGAGGCCAATGTATAATTTGTTGAGTAAATTTATTTACTTATTATTTATACGCAAATGTGATTTTTATAAAATATTTAAAAGAACATACATTACAAACAATCATTATAATGCGACGTAAATAAAAGCCACGCACGCACCCAACGTCGCGTCTGAAGTAAAGAGATTGTAATGATCACGAATACTAGAGATGTTTAGAATCATGTCGGTCGCTATAGCTGAATTTAACTTTTTAAACCTAGTCATAAGCGATATGTCACTATATCCGTTCCGGGTGAAGTTATTCTATTCGACCAAGTTTCTTGGATATTATATAAAACCTAAACTTCATAATGATAATGCTCAAGTATATATCATATACATTATGCGATTTGGATATCATAAGCTTAATTATATATTTTTTTATTAACTACTTTCGGATTTGAGTCTTAACAATAACTTCTAATATTGTTTATTATGTGTTTTCTCACTTCTAAACAATCTTAATAATGGCTACATCCACATAGAGTCTATAATTCGTTAAGAGTCCATAAGCGATGAAGATGAAACCTTAAAATAGGCTAATAAAACGATAACCACCTCCTAATGTTGCCTTTATTAATCATAAATTTAACCTTTACAACCTAATGTTTGGACACGGTGGTGAGCAATAAACGTTTGGGCCTATCTTTTAATTTATGATCCAACGTATTTCTGTAATGAAAATGATAACGCCTCGGTGTTACTTGGCTTCGATAAAAATGTGTTGTAGCGTATCCCTGTGCTCGTAAAAAAGTCATAAATATTAGGCATAACATTAAAAAGTAAAAAAAATAATATTTTTTTAAGTTATACTTGCATGCTTCATAAACTACAATGTTGTTTATAATAATTCTAAAGTACAGTGACTACAAAAAGTTTTAAGAGCTAAATAATGTAATATGGGTTTTTCTTGAGATATTTTAATCATTATCGCATAATAATAAACAACCCACATGGCGTAGTAGTTCAGAGTGACGGTTGTAAAACAGAGGTCCTGACTTCGATAGCAACACAAAAAACAGGTTTCGGCTCGGCCTTCGCGGTGCTTTCGCTATTAACAGGTGATGTAGTTTTGTTTCCATTGATTTGATTAAATTTAAGTCAAGGAATTATTATTTGTCATCATTATCATCATATCAGCCATAGGGAGTCCGCTTCTGGACATTGGGCTCCTCAAGTAATCTCCAACAGGACCGGTTGTGCGCGGCCTCTGTCCAGCTCGGAATAAAAGAAGGAATTTCTCCCAGAATTGCTGAAGTGGGCAAGCGTGATGGCAATCATAGAGCTTGGCTTTGTGAAGGGGATGCTGCTGCCCATACCCGCTCTGTGCATATGAGCTACACTCTTACAAAAGTATACAGCGTTATCTGTCGGTTCTATCACCTTAGTTGCCTCCTACGACATCTGAACAGAGGGAGGTACTATTGTACTCTGCGGGTCGTACACGGCATATTTATTTATTGATTTTATGATGTGTTTACCATAAAACAGGATACTATTTAGGAACCAAAGATATATTAAAGCATTGATATCTTCTTTTCATCGAAAAATATTGACATAACTTTCTAACAATACCTATATTGCAGACGCATTAGACTCGGAACTTCACGGTGTTGATATTCTGAATCGAAGATTGCTCATTTCTATAACTCTGATCTCAAATCTACTTGTTTGTTTACCTTGTCACAGTTGAGCTTCCGAAAGATAAAAGCATTCTCTAGAACATGAATCTTGCATCCACTTTGAAGGCATGAAATAGCGCGATGAAAAGAAAACATCTGAAAACGACTATAAAAGTGTGTTTTAGAAATGATCATGAATTTAAAAGTTCCTTTAAAAAAACCCCGAATAGTTTTCAGCAATTAAATTTATTAAATAGTTATACATACACCATAAAAAAGTACTAGTAGAAAAAGTAAAAACAATTTTCCAGACGACAGCTAAAACAAATTTTGTTCACAATTGCGATTGCCATGAAATATTCTAATAAAGTAATTTTCCCGTCCATTATAGAGCTAGTTTATTATTCATCTCGGTATCCGTGCCAAGGGCTGTCGCTTTTCGAAGTTATAACAGTTGGAGAAAATTGCATGCTGGAAATCTCTGCTATGTTAAAATGTTTATACTCCTTTTATGGTTTCAATTATAATTGGCTAGTCTTAGATATGTCTGGCGCATTACTTTTTTATATACAGAAATAGAGAATTGAAAGTAGTATTATTTATACAATATCGAAGTATTCTAGTTAAATTTCATATTTAAAAAAACGTATGGTTGGGAGATGCTTCTCAAGGATAGGGGGAGCTACTTAGCAGAAGTTGTTTGTGTCAATCTCAATTTCCAACTTCTTAACTATTCACTATACTAAAATAAAAAAAGAAACATATGGTTTATAAATGCCTCGGCCTTAGAAGGATTTAAACGAATAATTCAATATCTTTGGGGTCTAATGAACAAACTGAAATACAACTGTTTTCTAGGTCTTTATCTTTATATAAAGTAATATTCTACATAGTATCAAAGTGCACAGATTAAGTCACTTAATATTTAATATAGCGACGAGTTATTGTGTAAAGAACATTAGGATTTTTTTTATCGGATACTCTGTTTACGATTATAATAATTCTTTTAAATTATAGTCCCTTGCTCTAGCTACATATTGTTAGTAATTTGTTCGGACGAAGTTGGACGTATAACTTTGATTAAACTTTAAGTGTACTATTTTTTAAATTTTCCAAATTAGCCATTAGGCCATTTTTCGGTAAAATTGTTCAATCATTACTATAAGTGCTTCATTACACCAGATCCACAAACATGCTTACAGACCGCTATATTAAGCGTCACAGCAGGCTACAGATGTTCTTAATATCACAAGGATATCACTAGCGCGTTGCCAACCTTATGACTTGAACATATTATATCATATTACCTAAAAATTTTACTGCCTCTCGCGTCCTTTAACCGGAACACTGCGATAGAAAGAGGTGAGAGTGCAGCAATGCACCAATGTAAACGACACCTTCGGACCTCATGCAAAAAATGTGGAACTCTTCACGATTTTACGTTCCCAGGATATAACTACAGCGATTTATATTGGGTTTAATGAATATATTATTCCTATATTACCTACTGAATTCTAATTCTAGAAGAGCAAGTAGAAACTAGCAGCCCTAAGTGTCAAATACGTGACAAGCCAAACCAATGACTAAAGCCGACTATACTCCCGCCAATAGGTACTCCGGGAGAGCATTGAAATTACCTCATCTGCCTGGAAATACTACTCATAACTTTGCCATTGAGTTATAACCTATATATACATGAAGACACCGCGCAGAACAAGCATTAAATCCGACATATCCATGAAAAATGTCGCCTTGTTACGATATTTGCTTGCTTAATATACAGGTTAATTTTAGTATGATAATGCTGATAAGGATCTTGAGATAGATAGATAAAAATAGTAGTAGAAATAAACTTTATTTGTATTTGTAATAAATAAACAGTAATTTTGACTATGATAGAATATCAGCAATACCTTCCTATTTTTAGGGTATTTTCGCTGATTTTTAAATAAGATACATTTTGTCGCTAAAAACAAAACTTGAAAGAGGGGATGAAGTATATTTTGTGAAATATAAGCGTTTTTTTTTTACTCCTAATAGGTTTTCATGAACATTGTACCAATTTTGAAAGTCGCTGCTACAAAGCTACTTGCCAGGGCTGATCAAGTCGTGGGTTTAATCCCCACCCATGATAAATATTAAACAACAATTTATAAATTTTGTCGAAATAACATTGGTGCTCATTCCGTGTCTGAATGAGTTATGTATCTCAGTATTATATTTGTGATCCCCCTGTTTTCTGATGTCGTAACACAAGTGCTTTAAACAACTACATGAAGTAGACCTCATTCAAAGGTGGTCTGCATTGGTAGCCCACTCTCACCACTTCTACCATCAAATAGTAATGTTCATATTGCTGTATACCAATTTGAAAGGTGAGAGAGGCAGTAACATTATCAGGCAACGTGACATAATATCTTGAAGTCACAAGGTTGGCAACGCGCCAGTCTTGTGACTTCTAGATATTATCTACAGCCTTGTCTATAGGCTGCGGTGATTTTTACTATTGCCTGGTCTTTTAAAAAAAAACTTATCACGGAATCTAATCAATGTATGAGATATTTTATAAATTATTTTGATATTGTTACCCATTTACAAAGTATTAATAACCTTTTTCTATAAGATTCTCAATCCACGAACATGCATTTAAAAGTTTAAGAAAGAGGTTTAAACCCATGCAGCGATTTAATGCTTGAAATAAATTATAAAGCACTTAACCTTTATAACCCCGACATTGAAATGGTCTGGTAATAACATTGTACCACTATTATTATACTAAATACAGCTTCATGTGAACTTATACTCGCGCTATGAAAGGGCGTCGATGCGTCGGGCGGAACGGTCATGCTTGCACGCTCAGCACAAGTTTTGATTTTAACTTCATATTTTTAGGTAGCTGTTACCCGTTCAGAAATGCTATTATGTCTATGATGAGTTTAAATTATTGTTTGACAATATTTTCTCTGAAATAACAGTAGCCTTAGTATTATTTATTATTACTCGTACCTTACTAATACTCGTATTACGTCGTCTCTTGCTGTAGCGTACATGTTATTCAAGATTTGATGATACTAATTCAAACAGTTTTTTTAGTCATTTTGATAAGTCTACTAACGTTAATAAATAAAGGACTCGATTTGTTTATATGGAGATGTATATCTAATAAAAGTAAATTATGATTTTTTTCTTTAAGTATTATCTTGCGTGGTGTACCGGTGGAGTAGAATATTACCTCCCCTGTACTAGGTATTATAAGAAGCGACTGAGGTACCCGTAATAGTGTAGCTTAAATGCAAAAGAACTAGATTCTAGACATAAAAAAATTGCTGCTATTTTTTTTATTATTTCAGGACAACCTTAACTCCGTTGTAACTTAGTGTCCACTATTCTGATAGTATCTTTCATATAAGCAGTAGTTGAATTTAAACTAATCTTTAATCTAAACTTGCAAGTTGAATACGATAAATTAGGATTATTGTCTTATCTCTCCAATTACGATATGCGATTATATTAATGTATTGACTATAATCTATCAAAGCACCTACTAATATATGTAACTAAATACTAGGATACGTATATAATATTCACTTCCTCATAATAAATGTTATCAAAATAAACACAAAACCGTAACATATTATTCTCATATATCTAACAAATTTTTGTACTGGGATTGTAGCGCATCAGAAAATATGAGTCGGTCAGTCACGCGTAGCATGCATTGCTTGATCAGCTGTGACAAGGATATTATTTTAATGTGTACCGTGACGCCCCTGCTTCCGGCCTTTCATTGAATGCTCAGCTATACAATATGTTTAATTTTTAAATGTATTCCTTCTACTGTTGGTCTGTATTAACAGACCCATTATTATGATTTGTATACATACGAGTAATCTTGCTGACGTCTTACTATGACTTCAATAGATACAACAGTCTTAGTTTTAGGTACAATTTTACCGTAAAACAGCGTATTAATGACGGAAAAATTTTAAATGGTTTGTTTAATATGACAAATTCAGGCTAAATACGCTGCATATTACGTGTGCACATCCTAGAACGATTGTAAATATAATTGCTGACCGGTCACGTAATATATAAAATAAATACGAGTAAGTCATATAAAACCTCATACGTTGTTGTGACTCCTAGATGCGAGTGATAAAACACTAGTGTTACGGACATCATACAACAGAGGAATCAAATACATTTTGTTTTTTATAAAATACAAATAAATACATTGTCCGCCCACAGGTAATATGCGGCGTGTATACGATGCGTTCCTACAGCATTGGGCAGACCGCCTATTTACCATGTTGATGGACGTCCTACGCAGCGGTTGTCTGCACGTGGTCTCAATCTGAGGACTGTACGATCCCTGCTGTCATCAGTTCTGTCTCCTATGAGCTTTATCCACTGCCATTTTAATGCTAATCTGCTGTGTTGTGTAGGTAACTTTGTTTTTTTACAGATATCCTTATTTCTGATTCGATCATGCAAAGAGACTCCGAGCTTTGCCTATTTCATGGCTTGCTGGACTATTTTGTAGTAAAGGATAATAGTTCATTATTTTATTTGTTATAATTATAATTATTAGTGGCGTACCAAAATCCACGTTGATAGAATTAAAAATAGCTCTTTTGGAAGTATCATATTCATTACCATGTAGATTTCCCACAGTAGTCATAACAGTTCGCCAACTCTTTCGACTACAAATATTTCTGAAACATGATTCAGTTACTGTATTCATCCCAGAATTAAATGGGATTATAGCATCTTTTTGTTGTAACTACAACAAAAAATGTAGCAAACCTACTGTTTTTCGCTGGCTACCAGAATTAGATTACAATGCGACAGATAAATTAATCATGCTACATACGAGTATATAAATATGTTAAGTAAAGAACCCACCAAAAAAAAGATACAAATATTAGTGATACTAAGCACAAACATAGGGTGTAATATATATAGAAACACAGGCTTTCAGTTTGGGCACCAGTCTTCCACAAAAGTTTATAAGAAATATTGTAACAATAGTTTATATCATAGTATTAAGATGTTTATTGTGGAATAACAAATATACATTAATATTATTACATTATTATTGATTTCGGTTGCACAGCTCCCAGATGTGACGCACTCGCAGTAAGAGATTCATCGATCATCGTCTCAAAGCTATGTAACTCATTTTTATTGAGACAAGCTTGGTAAATATTAATACACTTTAGATATCAATATATTATACAAAAGTAAAAGAAATGAAAAATTAGTAGTCAAAATCTCACAGATTATGTTTTATAGGATGATGCCCATATTTATTTTTACATTTATAAAGGCAAAGTAAAATTTCGTCGTTATTTCCGTCTTAGTAATTAAAGTAATCGATTCCCTGTCTTAACATAAAATCTCGCTTTTAACTCTCAAAATGATAATAGCGATGGGGGAAAAATGGTATTTCTAATACAAACTGTATTGGAACAATGAATGCGCAGACATAAACGAACATCACCCATCTCATTAAGATAAAGGATTTGAGATAAGAAAAACAAATCACTGGGCACAAGAGAGGAATCTTCAGGTTCGTTCAGATGCAAATGGAAGCATTAAATTTGCACTTTCGGAACTGATAACAGAGCGTAATGGAAGATACGAGTCAGCTGAGAAAAGAAAGTATGTTACACCTTAAATCGATAAAGCTAGTTGAGTTTCTTTTGTGAGTTGTATTTTTTTTTTAGTTCTATGGAAGTTCTTTAAGACCTTTTCTTAATCAGGGTTAATAATAATGTCTCTACATATTATCTTCTTCCGTATTTAATGTAAAATATATTAAACGATTTACGTAATGATCTACGACATTATTCTCATAATATCATTACATATAAAGAAATTTTGTCTTTGTGTTTGTCCGGTATGAACTTATAAACTACTAATCCATTTTAAATTTTTTTCTTACGTGTATTATAGTTTTTATTTCAATTTATAGTAGATATATTATCATGATAAATATATGTGTATAATTATATAGACAGGACAACTTTTTTTTAACTTTTTTCATACAACGTATTACCCAAAATAAAACTACTTTTTGACGGCTATAAAATTACTTTCGTTGATAAATAAGTAATAAGTAGAAATAAGTAACAGAAACGTCAAACAAACAATTAAAAAGCTATATAAACCGCATGTAAATGTAAAAAGTAGAATTATTAGTAGACGATTTGTTTTTATTAAGTATCTTTAACTAGTTACCTAAATTCCCAGGATTTTAATTCTTCAATTAGGACACCTTTGCTGAACTTTGTCCTTCAGTCAGTTAGTATTACCCTTTTATAGTATTACTATTTTATAGTAATCTAATAAAATTATTTGATTAAATAACAAGGGTCTGTTAATTTAATTTAGCGGCTGTGTAAAAACAAAATAAATCTTTTGAACGTTAATCTCAACCGTCCATTCGAACAAAACAAAATGGCCCCCGACTCGTCAGAGGTAAAAGAAAAATGTCGCCATAGGGATAATCTATCTGAGATAATTTCCAGTGAAGTGGTCCGATGTCTTCGCTTAGAGAACGGCGAGTAACGCCGCGGGGCGCGCGAACTGATGGGGACTTAGCAGGATCTCTTAATTTATAGCTTCGTTCTTTTGTTGATGTCCAAGAGAGAAGCGATTGCATTTTACCAACATTTACAGTTAATGAAGAACGTTACATAGAAAAGTTTGTTCATTTATTTGAGGACCATCTACAAGCAAGTCGCAATTACAAAAGATATAGGGTATCAAATTACCTCAATTCTAGTTACAAGCTGACATTAATTAGTTATATAGTAAAATAAATCAAGTATTATCTATATTTCCAGGTATACAAAAAGATATATGCCATTCACATATATCTATATATTATTTTCTATCACATCATCGTCTTATTATTTCTATAACATTAGCCGTGGGATGTTCTATGGCTAATGTGATTGGATTCAGGCTTCCCATAGTGATTTCCAGTAGCACCAGTTATATGCAGTGTGCGACCTGCGTGACCCCGTGGTTATAGTCAGCTCGTCTGTCTACCTTTTCAATTATCTGTCCATTTTAGGACCTTACATTTAGTGTTTCATTCGTAATATACAAATCAGTGCAGTTTAAATATACAGACGCAAATCCGTGCAAATCGTGATTTATTACTAAGAGATAGACATATAGTCTTAGACTTTTTATAGACCTTTTATGGTGTAGAGTAAATTGTTTTGTTTTACTTTGTAGCAATGTAATTTCCAAAAATTATGTTTATTTACGACATCACATAATGAACAATTTATAAAATTATTTATTATTATTAGAGTTTATCTAATATATTATTTAATTTAGATTTAATTAATTAATTTAATTTAATTTATTTAATTTCATTTACAATAATAATAAACCACTGGAGAACAATAAAATTTTTTTTTCTGCGGCATCAGTTCTGTTTACTAATTTGAATACTTACAGTAATTATAATTACGAATATAAAATGGTTTAGCTGGATTGGCTATAGTTTCCGAGATAAACCACATTCATGTGCGTTTGATAGATCGAAAAAAAATTATTCTGCCACCATTCCATATTGCCTTAAATAAGAGTGGTGATTGTTTTTAATATATTTGCCGATTTTTCCCTGGACTTAGTATGGAAAAATTTAAAGCAGGAATTTTTGATGGCCCACAAATTCGCAAACTAATGAATGACGACAAATTCACAAACCACATGTCCCAAACAAACGTAATGCTTGAAGGAATTTCGCATTGGCAATAAAATAGTTTTTAGGGAACCATAAAGAAGAAGACTACCGTGAAATAGTCGACAACTTTAGTCGACAACTAAAGCATTTTGAACATTTTAGGGCTAATATGAGCATTAAGGTGCATTTCTTATACAGCCATTTAGATAGATTTCCTGACAACCTGGGTGATTATAGTGAAGAACAAGGAGAACGTTTCCATCAGGACATTCGAATCATGGAAGAAAGGTTCCAAGGACGGTGGGACTGCTACATGATGGCAGATTACTGTTGGATCTTACAAAGGGATTGTCATAGTGAAGATTACGCTCATAAATCATACAGAAAACGATTTTTGTATGTATTAGACTTGTAAAATTTAAAATACTTCATATAAAATATAATCACAACGTATTATTAAAGCAATAAAAGAATTTATTTGCAAAATAAGTGATTTTCGTTATTTGCGGTTGGTTAGCTTTATCTCAAAAACTAGAGCAAATCCAGCTAATTTAATATTATTAAATTATTACTATTAAATTTTCAGCAGCTCAAATTGAATTTAAAACAGTTTTAAGATCCCATGCCGCAAAAACACTGTTCACCTGTGTTATGCATATTTTATTCATATAAAACTCTCAATCTATTTAAAAAACACATCACAATCCGTTGCCTAGTTTAAAATATCTAAGTTTGCATAGGGACAGACAGACAACGGAAAGCTACTTTGATTTATACTATCTAGTAAAAGTGATTTCATAAAACTTATTGATAATAATAAGTTTCTATTGTAATACTCTAATTTATATTGTACAACTTTTTAGTATCGAATCTGTTAAGACGGTTGGTACTTTTTCTACGTTATTAATAGTCCCTTTGGCTTTGATACCTATAACATAAAAGAAGACTATTTTAGGAAATAGAGAGGGATTAAGAAGTCTCATCATTACAACCATTGAAAGTCTATTGCTGGACATAGGCCTGCCCAAGGGGGATCTTGCCCCTAATTGTCGTGCTGGGTTGGCAATTGCAGAGCATAGCTTTCACGGGCTGTGCATTTAAGCTACACTGCTTCGGATTTATATACGCCGTCATATGTCGGTTCTGCTACCTTAGTCGCCTTTTACGACACCTGATACAAGGGGAAAATACTCTTCTACTCTACTGATACCCCAGGGCTAACTATCACTACATCCAAAAATAAACAAATTTTATGTCAAATATGTTCGACCGTATGTACATTTCAAAGTCACTATAAATATTTTTCTCATTTTCCAAAATCTCTGGCTCCCGCATTTCGCGCCCCAGGCGCGCTGTTATCTACCGACTCATAGTGGGTGAAATAATCTGATTTGTCCATTTGCCGCTCGTGCACAGTAACAAACGACCGCGTTTCGATTAACAGGATTGCTTTTTGTACTATTGTGATTATTGCACCGGCGTAATTGAAGAAAAAGGTATGACTCCTAGAATTATACCATCTTATTTATGTTGTTCGTGAATCTTATAAGTTATTATTGACTTGATAGATTCCAGTGTAGTGAATTATTAAATAACATAGAATTTCTCACTGTTTTCAGTACACCTTTATTTCTATCAAGATTAAGTTGCCTTTTGTAAAGTCAATGAACTCGATACTTTAGTTTTAGATATTACGAAAAAAATATACTATTAAACATTGCTCTTCGTGTAAATTACTTCTGATTCATTCAACATAAATATTATCGTGTGTTTAAAATCAAACTTAATACTAAGAAATAAGTTTAAAATTACAATTATTATCAAAAACAACAAAGAGCTACTTAACAAACAATACTCATGCATTTATCTTTAGCACATTATATGGATATACAAAAGTATTTATACTATCCCCGGGTGTATCACAAATCCGGACGCATTTGTAACAGGCAGGATTATCGGGGGGCCCCGGGCAAAAACAGGCACCCAGTTCAAAAACAGGACCCCATCCGATGCGACATCTTTCCTGGGCATAAATTTTCGCCCATGATTCATGGTGGTAGGTCTTAGCGAAAGTTTTTGCGCGCTCAATTAATCTGAGGCTTTTAGGGTGGCTGACTTATTCATTCGCTAATAGAGACAGCGCCGGTTTTAACTAGAATGAAAAGAGATATCAAATATTTTGATTGACTGATCTGACGAGCTATGGCGCTCGGCCTTTTTCGTTCGTAATAATAGTTGGGCAAAGAATTGAGATTCAATAAATATTTTAAGAATTGTAAAAAGTATATTTTAATTTTAACCATATTATATTAAATCTTCCTGAATATTCATATTTACGTCAATATATTTTTAACCGACGTCAAAAAACTAGGACGGCTTTTTTTGTATGTATGTCATTCAATATCTCTGAGAATTGTAAACCGATATCAATTATAGGTATTTGATTAGAAGTAGTTAGTATATTGGTAATAAATAAATATAATGTCTTTTTAACCATATGTCGCCACGTGTCAAACGCATGCGATTCCAATATAGTTGAGATTCTGCTATATTTTTCTGGTTGCAATTAAACAATGTTTAGGATGGAAATACTGCCATCTGTTGGTTCCGGTACCGCAATCATTTCTTACGACACCTACTCAGTTTTGCCAGTATTATATAGCAAATTTTACAATTTAGATAAATGAAGTGTAACATAGAACAATACTAGTACATTATATATTGACAACAAGTCGCTCGAACATCACTGTCGTTAGTCAGGCATTCGCTTCAACTGTGCAGTAAAATGAAGTAACGGTTATGCTCTGTGTGGTATTTGACGCTCGCTCGCTGGTGATATTTTGACGGAACCGCCAAATTTACCGCCCATATTGAAATTCCATTGGTTTATTTGAAAAGTTGTATTACCTATGGGTTATTAACTTCGTACATTACGTATTAAAGTTTAATTTATACTGGTTAAAGATCATACTTACTAAAAATACGACTTTTCTTTAGCTCCAGGTAAGATTTGATAGGTTCATATTTCCTATGCCAAGGGTCTGCATTTCCATTGAGCTACCAAGACCGAGACGGCGAATATTTTTTAGTGTTCTATTAGTGACGATAAATCAAAGCCATATCTTCAATGTAATAAAACCTTTAAAACTTTCGGTTGACATACTTCATTGTCATGCTTACAGCTAAAAAAGAAATAGATTTATTTATTGGTTTTATGCAACGAAAAATGCTGCATTTTATATTAAACACAATATTTAGTAAAACAAATTCAACTTGTATCTTATTTTGGTTCAGAATGTCCTATCTCGTTAGGATTGAGCTTGTTTTGTGTCTGGTGTTAAATGTGTATTTAATTATTTATTATATTTGTGATTCTTCTGTTTTCTGATATCCGTAACATAAGTGCTTAAAGCAACTTATCTTGGAGTCAGATCAATGAATTAGATGTTGGGTGTGAATTTATTAATAATGACAAAAATGTGAAATAACTTGATTTATTACACAAAAATAGGCTGTTTAGCTTGTGTGGAATTATACATCCAGTGGGGGGCGAAAGTTGTTGAGGATGGTTGGAAACATCCAAACCCAAAAATCGTCATCGTATACATCCTTAATTTTTATCCGTTCGCGGAATAATAGTTTAATGAAGCTATAATAATTCGAATTTTTTACTAATTTATATATCTATGCTATACAATTCCTGCGATTGCGGTCAACTGGCATTCAGTCGTCTTTTTATAATTCGACCTCTATTCTCGCTTCAACTTTATTAGAAAAACCTGTCACTTTGTGGTTAATACGTGAATTAAATATTTGGGCCGTTAGGATTAAATTGTTTATCATTTTTATAATTAGACTGGTCTCCTAAAATAGACCAAACAGTTAAATTATTAATTATTTTGCGGATTGTTACTGATTCATCATCCTGTATCTATCATTAGCAGCAGTGTAAATAATAATTAAATGAGTCTGAATTGGTATGAGTTCCAAACACGGAATATAGACGTAACATACGAGTAATACTAGAATTCTTTATCAGGAAATTGAATTTATTTATAAATGTTTGCGAATGTTACGGAAAAAATTCATCCAATTTTATAAAGGTTTTGTATGATGTAAGTACGTTAAATCAAGCTTAATTTTCCATAAGAGGATATCCTTAAATATTTTTATTTCACATCGAGCTTTTGATATCTTATATGTATTATAAAATATTATTTAAATTATTTATTTTTAGTTAGAAAAATATAAATGGTAGTTTAGTGAAAACTAAGAAATATGCCGTTCGTTAGCAGGATTTGTTGATTTTGCCGTGGGTACCGGCGGAGAAAAACAGTACTTCCTTCTCTACCTGGTGTCGCAAGAGGCGACTAAGGTACCAAACCGACAGAAGCTTTACAGGCTGAGGATGGGCAACAGCATCCTCGTCGCGAATTTGCAATCTGCGATTGCCACCGCGCCTGCCCAGCGCGGCAATTATGGGCAAAAATCCCCCTACCTTGGGGAAGCCTATGTCCAACAGTGGACCTTATATTATACGCCTAATATGATAGTTGGAATAAGAATGTTAAAACTGATTAACAAAAAGTAAAATTAATTAACAAGAATGAACATTTCGTAAGTAACTTTCTGATGTTTCACAAATCTTTTACATTTAATATAAAACACAATCACACAATATATGAAATATGCTTCTACATAGATTTTGTAGCGTCGATATTCTGCTAAGAAATTTAGTTCTAACGCACCCCTAGATAAAGACTGCAATAACTCAAAATAATATAATTCCCAAACTTTTGGAAGCATAGCCATTTATTAGAATATTGAAACAAAATTTTAAGTTCCTTAAGGAAAATTTCAACAGTCTACATATTTAGTAAATTGAATAATAAAAAATCGTGATATACTCGTAGTAAGAGTTACCAACCTTGTCCCTGAAGGCATTATGTCACATTACCCAGTAATTTCACCGAAACACAGAAATGCGAACAGTGCTATTTGGCAGTAGAAATAGGTGAGAGTGACGTAATTGAAATAGGTTGACTACATTCGTAAATGCTACCCTTGAATCTAAAAAATTGTAACGTCAGCCTAATAAAACAAGTTAATACTTGTAAGTAAGTTAGAAGAAATGTTATAAGACAGGTTAAAGGAAATCTCACTAAGTGTAACAGTATACTATCCGCACCCGGTAGTTTCTGTAATTTAATAAAGATCGATGAGGTTAATCGAGTGCGATCTGTTTGAGCTGCCGATGCCCTTTGGCATTCTAGAAACACTACAAATGGATTGAGTTTCACTGTCTTTTACTTAGTTTCATATTAGTCTCATACAATCTAAGTAAAATGAGCGAGTTAATTTGACATTCATTTTTTTAAGACTAGGTCTTGACGGCGCATTATATCAAAAAGAAGAGCGTCTACTGCGATTTTTAGGTTGATCCCTGCAGATGAAACTAATAATTATAAATTCACACCCCATGTTAAACGTTGATATGCGATAAAGTGGTATGCTTTCAGTTGCTTAAAGTGATAAAAACATAAGTGATGTTACATCAAACAAGGCAAGAATTACAAATTTAGTAAAAGGACAGACAAAGAAGAAATATTCACCATATTGTTTGATTTTTATCATCATATATTGGGGATCGTACCCACGAACCATGGCGTTCAAGATAGGATCACTACCATCTGCGCCATCAGGCCCGTCAATTCATTAACAAACATCCTAATTTAGAAAGCGTACTACTGACATCAAATTGAAGAGCCAACTTGCCAGACCGAAATCGACTAGCTAGCAGACTTAAAAAAATAAAATTATTCAATGCCCGAGAGACGTATATATCGAGAGAAGTGTGAAAATGGTAGTACCGCGTCGTATTTAGCCGACAGTTTGCACTGCATTACCGACTCCGTGAATAGCGCGAGGCGCGCCTGAGGCGTCTCTCAATAAGAGGCACGCACGGGGCGCCGCGCCTTTGTCCGCACTCGAGTGCAAATAGCCTCGCGTTCTAATTTCAAAATGTCCGCGGTTTTTATAACGGTGTTCACTTTTAGATTTCTCTTGCGTGGCAGTTTTATTTTGCATTTTGCAGCACGAGTATTAGAAGAAAAATTGTCAAGCAAGTTATAAATGGGTAAATATCTGCTTACGAAGGTATTAAAAATAATTTATCAAGTTGGATTAATTAAAGAAAGAAAAATATCCAAGAATAATGTCTAAATTTTTAATAATAGCTTTAGGAGTGAGCAACGAAGAGTGTATGATTTAGTTTTATTTTAATACATATTTTTAGCATTTTACAACGGGAATTACATTAATTCTGGAAATTAATCCAATTATTACTGACTAATAAAACTTATCTTTTAACTTCTTTAATAAGCAAAATTTATATTTTTGATTATTTTTAAATTATTTTTTTAAGTTTTCGTTACGAGCGTATTTTAGTAATTTTTTATTAAATAACCATAAAACAATTGTAACATTATACTTGTGCCTATACAAAAAACATACATTGGCCTCACTCCAAAGTAAGTACTTAAATCATCCATGTTTTAGATATCAGACGACAGAGAAATAACAAATATTTTATAATATTTAAATACACATAAACAGATACAGAAAAAATAAAAATACTTATCGTATATATGATTGTCCCGGGTTTGGATCGAACTAAAGATCCGCATTGGCCATCGGGGCGGTATCCTCATAAACAATTGTTCCAATTCGGATTGCAAAGTACTGGCATCAAATTTAAAAGTTGACTTGCCAGACCAAAATCAACCTATTACCAGACTTGAAAAATTAAAATTATATACAGTCCGATAAGAAGATATTGAAAGAAGTGTGCCCAAACTGGCCCTCCAGAATTTTTTTTAAATTTTTTATTATAAAATATTTAAAAAAAACTTTATGTTTATTGTATTAGAAGATTAATATTAAAATTTCGAGCGCCCACAAACATCTAACCCCACAATTTCATATTAGAGTGAGTGCCAAAAGCGAGCATTCATACAACAGGTAATTTCAAATTACCCCCGCATCAGTGAACTCGACCCTCCTCTGACGTGAGACGTTTACCCTCCGACGTTTTTCTTATCGCCCCAAATTATTGTCTCAAATGTTATTTTGCCATTTACGATATTTAGCTAAATCTCCGCAGAAGGCTTTGTTGCTATTGATGTGGCTATTTCTGCGAAGAGCGTAGGAAATGTGCTGTTCCTTTTTGTTTTATTTAGCTGCACATTATTTCTTTTATATACGCTGTATTGCAAAAATGTATGTAAATGAAAGAAATTGCTTGATGTTGCTCAATCAATGTAACTTTAATAAAATTCCGACATGGGTGTGAATGTATTTAAATGTATTCACCGTTTAACCATGCCCATATTAAAGTTCGATTACTTGAAGACACGCATTAACCCTTTAAAGTTTATCGATTGTGTGTCATAAGCCTGTTTATTCTCTGTTTCAGGTACGTCCGCAAAAGGCCTGTCACCGATAAGAGCGAGTGAACGTAATGGTGAACAATAAGTATACTGTCCAGTTAGTTATCTCATGCTCGTCCCAAAATGGAGAAGTCAATTAGCCGGATTCGTATTACTGCTGGGGTCGCTGTGTGATGTGATGCGGCTTGACACCGCTCTTGGCCAACCGAATACCTTTCGAATGGAGGATGTATGTTCTCAATAATAAGGTTTTAAATAGTACTTAAATAAATAAATTGCTACTATTGATATAATTGGATTACAAAAAACATGTATTATTTTTAGAGTGCACAAGATGTACAATAAAGGCGAAACTCAGTAGTTGCATAATAAGTTAGCTTTAATAATATCAGGATATTCCTAAAACTAATTATACGGGGCAATCTAATAATAATCTTCGGCAACGTCTAATTTTTTATACTATTCTCTAATAAGTAAGACATTCTAAAAAACTATTATCATTTATAAAACATTTAAGACATATTGCATAAAAAATCATAACTAAGTATTCTTCTTTATTTTCCATTCGTTATAGAAATTGATTACTACAAAGCTCCTATAAATCCACTTTCCCACGACTTAAAGGGTATCAGATTACTAGGGTGGACGCATCCTGCACTCAAAGTATGTTCGCCCCTCACACTATCAACAACTTTCCATGAAGTTGACTCAAAAAGTTCATTTCAAATGTGAACCTTATTCCTTCCATTTAAAAACTCTGAGGTATTACTCAAGTGTTTCGATGTCAAAATTATGTTTGTGGATATAAAAATCTGTTACAAGTGCTTGAAATGACGTGCCACTGCATTAGGAGGGTTACGGGCCCAGAGGGCTTGGGCAGAATTAAACGGGTCACTGGACAGGTAAATATTATGGGGCAAACAAATTCCACCCACTTTAATGCATCATTGATATTTATATTTTTTCGGAGCGCTAGTAGGGGCGACATGATTGAAATTAAGTTTGGGTCACAAATGAAAAGATTTGATTTCAAAACGCGTTGGAGAAATAATTATGCAAGGGTTGAGACGGAGAGTGGTGGATCTAATTACTTTTGCTGTGGGTTTAATTTTAATTATGAAAGGGTAATAAAATAACGTAGAATAAGCACTGCAATAAAAGAAATTCTTATAGCTTTGATTCTTTTTTTTGATGAAAAAAATAACGTCTATAAAAACCATTTATGTATTTTTGTATGTAAAAAAAGTAACTTTTTGTAGTATTTTTATTAACAATTATCTCTATATTTTTTACCACAGTTGCCTTAACGCTATTATATTCGCCAAGTTTGATCCGCGCAACGATAAAAAATTGTATTCGGATGTTAGAGAAAGATAAAGGAGGCAGATTCCTACCTTGTTACTAAAACAATCATACAAGTTATTTGTAAATTTACCAGAAATCCTATCAACCTAAACAATATGTCTGCCTTATTAAAATAAAGCACAAGCAACGTTAACTAGCAGTCAAATTCTTAGTCTGACGTATGCTGCAAACACGTCAGAAGTTCATCTCCACGTAAACAAGGTGAAATGACGCGGCTATACCACATTTATATGGAACGGCAACGCAACAAAGGCTGGAGCCTGTGCCGGCATATTGCCTTCACATTCCCTATTGTATAGCCAATTAGAGTCCATCTGGGCTTACCTCCATTTACCTGCCATTCTCGTCTTGTCTACCAGTACAAATTCTGGTACAAAATTTGCGAAACTTCCTCACTTTACGGTAATGATCGTTTACATCGCATTTTGTGTCGGTTACCCTGTCAACTGGTGTATTATTGTGATGTCGCAATTGCAAGGGGTAAATTTGCTATTTGGACTTGTTTATGCATCCATAATCATGACTTTTAACTTAATAATACGTTTGGATCAGCATGATTCAGACAGTTAGCTACGTTTCGGGCTCAATTTACGTAAGTAACATACCTTAAGTTACCTTTTCAGGTTAGAATAATACTATTATTTGCTAATGATTGTTAGAAATTTGTTTCGTATGATTTGTATAATATTACAGTTATTATTTAGTCTTCCTGGAACTAATATCAATGATAGGTTTTCTTTTTTTTACTAGTGACTAAAAATATTTACAAATAGCTTTTTATCATAACAACCATTGAAAGTACACTGTTGGACATAGGCCTCCTCAAGTAAGGGGAAATTTTGCCGATAATTGCAGTGCTGGGAAGCGTAATGGCAATCATAGAGCTTAGTTTTCACGTTGGGAATACTGCTGCCCATTCCCGCTCTGTGGATTTGTCTTTAGTTACCTGGTACAGGAGGAGGTACTAATTTATCTTGTTGGTACCCCACGACGCTATATGTCATTCTTATATGATTAATACTAACTTTCTCACCGCGGCTTTTCCCGTGTAGACTTTATATTACGCATTCCTGAAGAAGTCTTGTTTTCCTGGTATGAAAGTATGTCCTTTTATTGAATCAAGCTAAACACGCCAAATTAACCAAAATCGTTTATTTGCTAAGGCATGAGACACCATCAGACTTGTATCACATATAACTATGGTTTTATGATTATTGTTTAATTTCCTTAGTTCTTGCGTGAAAGTATAACAAACCTCTCACGAACATCTGCGTCTATATAATTACTGAATATTTTTTTATATTTTTACATATAAAAGACGAAACTTCTGACTGAAATTTTGAAAAATTACATTAAGACCCTAAGAGCCAGCGTCTTCGAAGTGGGTCAAATTCCTTTTAAGTTCGGCATTATCAACTTTCAACTATATTATACCGTCAAAGAACATTTTTACATTGAAAAGGAGTTCCTGGAGGATCCGATAAAGGATTGCAAATGAGTCCCTTAAAGGCAGGTTCTTCGCTTTCCCTTTAATTATAAGGAAATTGTTTGTCCGAATTCCGGATCTCACGGTGTAATTAGTTCCCCTTCTAAAATCTCGGCTGGCGCAGTTTACGTTTTTAAGTGAATACAGGTCTGCTATGTACTTCTAGACGTATGGAGAGATTTTGTTCACTTTTTGAGTAACTTTAAAACATTAACTTACCTAATTTTGCATTAAAAGATTTGGTTTTCTTAAAATGGGTTAACATAATGGTATGGAGTTTATCCATAAAATAATACAAATTTAAATACATTATTACAATATCTAGCTAAGGACTACGTCTAATTTGATATTATAAATGAGTAATTATGAATAATAATTACTTTACTAGCATAATCCCAAACGCATTAAATAATATGCGTCAATATTCCGTTTAATTAAATAGTGATAAGAAAAATATATAAATGTTTGAGCTTAAAGCAATAACAACATAGATATAATATGAAACTACTGATGTAAGAACCAACTAAAATTCCAATAAAAATATTGCGTAAACCACTCAAAAGTATTAAAATACAATACAACATCCAAAAAAGCCATCTGTTTCCGCCACCCGCCCGCCCTACGAAGCGGACTAGGAAAAACGCAACCACGCATCCGCCTGAACTGCCAGTGCCTCTCCACGCCAGTATCGCGCGGAGCACCGCGGTGGACGCACGCCCGTTGTCGCGTCACACAGTGCAGTGATAGGGTTCGTTAGTGTAAATTTCATGATTTCCAGAAGGTTGGTCGGATCAGTTAAGCTCAAATTGAAGTTTTTTCATTAGATTTCTCGTAACAGAAATATGTGTGTTATTGATATATACTGTTAAGAAAAAAGTAAATTAAATTTATAAATTACTTTAAACCAATAACTGATTATTCGGTTTTTATACACTCAAAATAGTTTTCAATTTATTCTCTATTAGAATAGGTACCTAAATCGTTTGATTTAAAAAGGTCATTCCAAATAGTCTAAGAACTTTTCGAAAATTTTCAAAAAAACTTATTTATATTTACCAATTGTTTTTATAACTGCCTATGTGGCAATGTCTTAATCTTTAAAGGGCTGATTTACAAAACTTATTGAGCAACTTAGACTTATAAGCAATTTTATATCCTGATAAAACTAGCTGATGCAGTGCTTCAGTTCTTACTTCCTTCAAATTTATCCTAGACAAGCCGGTAGAATCTTAGTCTCAAGAGCTTGCTTACTCATCAAAACCTAGATTCTAATCTAAAGTATCTCATGAGCTAAATGGTGCATTTTTCCACCTCCGTCAATATCGGATATATATTAATATGCTCAATAGCTTTAGAACATTACTACAAAAACATTTTCATTGATTTTTCACGTAAGTTAAGACTTTTATACTTTTTATATTCATTAAATAATCAATTTTGCGATTGATCTTTATTGATTGATTAACAATTAAACATATAACTCTAAGAGTCCTTAATTATTATTTATGTTAGTAATATATTAATACTAATATAATCTAGACTAAAGCAAAAGATTTATAAAGAATACAGTTGAAAATATGTCGAACATTGATGAGCGGTACTGGCCGATTATTTTTATAGAAGTAAATGAATGGACACTTTTAAGGCTAACATTAAATTTTTTTTTTTCTTTTGAGATGATACTAAATTAATGGGTATGAAAGATTGAAGGAGCAAATTAGTGGTACTTAAACTAATAGTGTTCATAGTATAGTGTTATGATATGTCCTGTGTGACAAAAAAACATCCAATACGATCTATCGAGCCGTTCAAATCAAATCCAGATTGGGTATGTACTATCAGTCTTTAGTAGTTCATCACTTTTGTATACAAAAGTGATGACTATAATTAAGTATTCAAAATAATCATTTTTAGTATATACAATATTTTAAAGTAAGTTAAACAGCTATTAAATATTTTTTTGTTTGATAATAATATTAGATTTTTATACGCTTGTTTTTATACATTAAAAGTATTCTGTAAAATAAATTGCCCTGTTTCCTGAAGTGTGGTGTAATGGTGGAACACGGTTTGCTAGACTTTTAGTACTTATCAAAGGGGCTGTCAAAGATACCGTCATGGAAAGAATTCACTATGCACACACTATTCCCATTATGTTAGAGAAATTGTTAGAAACTGAAAAGAAAAGTAGCCTAGTTTTCTATCTAAGAAATAATGTGTGCGCCATATTTCTTTTAAAGAGTTACTGGTAAAAAAAATATTTGCTAAAAAATTACCAATAATTTCTGTGACCTTGATAATAGTTAAGTGATAAAATCTTTCCTTAAGACCGAAATGTGATTTTTTTAATACAAGGCTGTGTGTTACTTTGAGACCTTTTTAGCCAGTAGTAATCTTTATAGTGACATTAATCTAAGTTATAAAATGATATGCTGATAGGTCTAATTGTAATTTTTATATATTACATACGTTCATAGTGTAGCCTCGCAATACCGGGAGCATTTTAAAAGAAACCTTTAGGACTGTCATGTTTTTATTAGTTACGTATTTTTAACTTTTAACTGGATTGATGAAAATATGGACAGATATCAAAAATTCAGTCACCATTTTTTGTTTTCAATGCCATGTTTTTCATATAAAGAAATGAAAGTGTACATAACGAAATATAAAAAAATGAGATAAAAACAAAATATTCGGGTTCCTAAAAAAAAAATGTTAACATCTAGTAGTGCCACAAATTTCTTTTCTCAATAGAATCCATTCATAGTAGACACTTGTGAAATTATGTACGTAAATCAGAGTTTGTGCCACGCTAAACTTGTTTCAGTAATTTGATATTGTGACTCCTTTGTAGAAGTTTCATGTATGTTGTTGGCATACACTCATCGAGTCTTTGCCACGAACTAAATGTTGTTCGGTTATTTAATTTATTACCACTTTGACAACATGTATATAGTTCGTTAATTTAATTAAAAAACAGTATTTTACAAAAGTACTGGCACAATGATTTATACTAATGGTCGCCAGTCAAATTAGCGAGATAAGTCTCAGATTAAGTTCAATCAAATGTGTACCTATATACACATAACACAAATTAGATGGCATAAATCAAGTCGAATAAAAATAGATAAATATTAGATTGATTAAATGCACAGGGCGGGGTTAGGCAGCAACCCAGCCCTAGCCCAGCATGCCTAGCGCAGCAATTAAGGGCATAATTCCCCTCTTCTTGGGGAAGCCCATGTCTAGTATCGGACTTCCAATGGCTGATATGATGATGAAATCAAGTCTCTGGAACGCAATATCAGCCTTCTAAATAAAAACAATAGAATTTGCTAAAAGTAATAATAAATATATTAATTATATATAAAATCAAAATACACCAAAAATCATTAATCTTGTCTAATAATGGAGTCCTACACTTGTTTACGATACTTAAGGCTCCTGATAGAAGTTCCAAAAGGAATATCGGTCGTCCATTTACATCATCGAATCCCCATACACCCCGTGAACTTTTAATCAAACTAAAACGCAGCATCGTAACTGGGTCCTGATCAATCATCTGAATAGGGTTCCCCGGTTTAACACCTAAATATCCCCTACTTCTGGTTTACGAGCCAATTCGCTGTTAAAACAGTTCCAGGGTACCGTACACTTGAAACAGATATTTGGACCTTAAGAATCCAAATTATGCATTTGTTTCCCAAAATCTATATTTTTGAGACGGTAAATTCGTATTTGTAATTTAACCAATGAAGTAATCTTGCTGGAACAACACAATGCTTTAAAACTGTTTTGAAAAAAAATATACCATTATTCTGATCTGATGGTTAATCAATTCATATGTAAAGATTTATGTATTAAATCCACTTTCAATCAATCGAATCGAATATTGATATTCGATTCGATTGATGTCGACAAAAATTGAATAGTTACTCTTTTTAAGTGATTTTGTCATATTTTGTAAATGTGAAAATTAAATATAACTATTATTTTTATTACTTGCAAAGCAACACTCCGCCATATCATAACACCAAATAAAAAATAATCCAACTAAATGTGGTTTTGCATTTTAATTGGCTGCGGGACCCTCTATTGTTATTGAAAACTCGCTCAGTTAACACAAGGCACAATTATAGTAAGTGCAAAAGTTTCTAGAATGCCGTTGAGTCGATAAAACGGAGCTTGAATGCAAAACCGGGCTTCTAAGGATAAGCTTATGCTTGCAATTTACAATTCCTAATCGTTAATTTTGGTATTGAATTCTATGGCTTCAGTGGTTAAATATGGACAGTATTAGGAGACGTTTACAATAGGTTATGGAAACAAAATTTACTTTCTAAAATCGCACTGTTTGGTCAATACTGATAAATATGCCTCCGACTCAAGCTCTCAAAAAGTATCTTTATCTTTTAGTACAGCGATTTTTAACTTTAAGCGACATTGAACATTTTTAAAACCCCTCAGTGAATATTGAATCGGACACTACTGACAATAATGATAAGAGAAATCATTCCAAGAAGATGACGGGCTCAATAGCGCAGATGATAGTGATCCTGTCTTGTGCGCTAAAGGGGCGTGGGTTCGATCCGCACCCAGGACTAATATTTGTATGATTATATTTATTTGTGTTCTGTAATTGGATATTGAATGTATGTATTGAAGTAGTATAATTGTGATTCCTCTGTTGTCTGATGTCCATAACACAAGTGCTTTAAGCGACTTATCACGGATTTAGGTCAATGTATGAGATGTTGCGGGAATTTATTGATTTATAGTCCAATATCAGCCAGTTTTATGTAACCTAGGTACCCGTCAATTCTATTATGGAATAATTGTGTAAGTTCATCTATTATCTTTAAGTATTGTTTTCTCAGTAAGTGAATTAATTATAATTCTTTAAGAGAAATAAAGTTACCTTAAATCGTATTCCAAGTAGAATCTGTACTTTACATTAAAAACTGAATTAATATTGTTTCTATATTATAATTTCAAGGTTAGATATTTTCCATAGGTCAACGTTATTTATCAAAAAAATATGTATTGATCAATTCAATGCAAAATGTTATTCCGAAGAAATCTAGTGGTTTTTTTCGAGCTTCAAGTTTCGCAAGCCATCAAAAGCGTAGACTTCCTATAGAGGACGTCTACATGGGTACCCCGCTCTCACCTATTTTAGCCGACAAGCGTCTGTACTCGCTGTGTTCCGGTTTGAAGAGTGAGAAGCAGTGAAATTACAAGCTAATGTGACATAATATTCTTAGGTCAGGAGGTTGACGGCGTGCCAGTAACATGTGAATATGTAGGCTTCTCATCATACATGCATTATGCTTGTTTGCCAGCATTGTTATATAAAATGGAATGTAATTAAAACGGATTCATAGAATAGTATATTTGTGACTATTATATTTTTCTAAACCAATAAACGGCTATATATACATTTATAGGTTAAGTTATAAGGTACCGGCAGAGTAGAATAGTACCTCCCATGTCGTAATAGGTGACTAAGGTACCAAAACCGACAGATGGCGGTATATCCATCCGAGACAGTGCAGCTCAAATGCACAGGATGGGGATGGGCAGCCGCATCAGCTGCAAAAGCTGCGCTTTGCGATTGCCAACACGCTTGCCTAGCACGGCTATTATGGGCAAAATTCCCCCTTTCCTTGGGGAGGCCTATGTCCAGCAGTGGATTTCTAATGGCTGTAATGATGATGATGATATTTAGGTTCAACATTTCAATTACCTTACCGCAATTGTTTTTAATAATGCCTTTGTGAACGCGTTAATATTGGATACTATTTTTGTGTAGCATAAACGTGCAATGAGTTTGAATTTCAAGTTACATTCAGGGCACTAAGTTAATATATTCAGCCGGTGACAAGCGACCCCCCCGTTCACACATTTGTACCGACATGGCGTGGTTTTACGATTATTGCGCTTTATAAAACAACGCCCGCTTTATGGATTATAAATTTCATTAGCGTGTGTTGTCGTGCGATCGCCTTTATGGCTGTAGGGACAATACGTGACGAATGTTGGCACTAAACGAAAAGGGCACTTTAATCTGGGAGATTCGAATAGAGTCGCCCCAGGAGTAGAATTTTCGTGCGAGCAACCTTTTTTATATCTTATAATTTTGCGAAATATGCCAGACCAACATAACAATAATTAAAGTGAGCTAACTAATTGGTTTGAGCCCAAACAATAATAATGACGTAAATAATTACAACTTCAAAAGCATTCATCATCATCATGATAGATTGAAAGTCGAGTGTCGCTCGACATAGGCCTCCCCAAAATAGGGGGAATTTTACCCATAATTGCCGCGCTGGACAAGTGTATTGCAGTCGCATAGTGCAGCTTTCACGATATGGATGCTGCTACCTATCCCCAACCTGTGCATAAAAGCTACACTGTTTCGGATGGATATACCGCCATATATCGCTTCTGGTACCTTGGTCTCCTCTTACTACACCTGGTAGAGGACGGTACTATTGTATTCTGCTGGTACCTTTCGTCACTACTAAAAAGCAACGTGGATATCGGAACCGATAGATAACGCTACACTCATCCATACAATGTAAATCAAACGCAACAGGACAGTGGACAGCAGCATATCTGTCATAAAGTTAAGCCCTGCGATCCCACCCCCAAAATTTTTTGGAAAGGCATGATTCCGACAATGACTACCTACGTCTGATAAAATAAGAATTTGGTAAATTCAAAGATGGTATCTAAGTTCCAATATTTCTTCTTGTAGAGGTAAAGAAATAGTAGTGTATAAGTAGATTAAATTGTTTTGAGGTTTTTTAGTTTAGCCGGATCATATACCTCATGTAAGTCGCTTGATAGCGAATAGCATAAATTATATAAGATTCTTTTTAATACGTCAAATTAAGAACCTTTATACGTTAAATATTTTGCATTGATTTCCCGAGAGCACGGTTGCCGCTAGTTAATCAAAACATCGATGAAAAATGTATACAGAGTTAAATAATCCGCGTTTTAAGGCCGTTAAAAAAAAGTTTTATTATGTGTAGTAAGCGCGTAGATATAAAAAAATCCTGAATTGCAAGAAAGTCGCTTCAATCCCTACAAATATTATAAATGCAAAAGTTACTCTGTCTGTCTGTCTGTTACGCTTTACGGTTTAACCCTCTCAACCAATTTTAATAAAATTTGGCACAGACAATCTTTAGACTTTGAGAAAGGACATAGGCAATTTATAATTCGAAATAAAGGTTGTAAGGGGTTGAAAAGGGGGATGAAAAGTTGTATGTAAGTATCGCTATTTTAGAGCTAGAAACTTGACACCTATTTTTCAGGCCATTGATTCGATATAAATAAACATGACATTTAAAATTTATACAAGTTGAGGTATAGTATCCAAAAAAAACTATTCCACGCGGACGAAGTCACGGGCACAGCTAGTATATTATAAATTTATTTAAAAGTTTTTTTCCTCCAAGATCCTTTTTTATAAATTCAAAATTATCTTAATAATGACAGTGAAACATGTTTAATGCATCATGGACGTAAAGCGAGAAGGAATACGCAAAAGAAAGCATCTTCGGTTTCCGGCAGAATGAAATCCAAAGTGTTTGTACAGATTGTGTAAAAACATTGCATTATTTATAATTGTCCATGTTACTTGAATTCATTTCTGGGTCAAATAACACGAACAGACCAGCCGGGCCTGCCCCTATTAATTTAATATAAGTCCGGTAAGCCAACGGTTCGGATGTCACTTCAGGGTGTACATTGTGTAACTTGCGAGAACTTAGCATATCCTTTCAACTCAATGCCCCCATCTAAATAGCATCTTATTTGCGTAGGAAAGTGACACGGCCCTCCAACCGCGGGCTACCCCCTATTCCGATGTTTGCCCTATTCGAAGAAAATTGGAACATGCCACCGGCGGCAGCGGTACCAATAACTTTACCAGTGACATCTTATTTCATTATTCGTGCTTGTTTGTTTTGTGAGCGTCTGATTGTCTTGTTGGTACCAAACATGAGTCAAGGGCGAACCTTCTCTGACTATGGTAGGAGACGGTTTTCTCTATATGACAGTCGATTATTTGCCTGAATATAATTGTACACGGAAATGACGCCTTTAAAGATCTGATTCTGACCAAATTTAGTATAAGAATAGCTGTAAATATAACGCTGTTTGATTATCTAGTACGTATTAATCAAATCGAGTGAAATCTAGTCGAAATTATATATATTCAAGTAGGCCAATTACAAGTACTTCCGAATCGTCAAACATTTAAAAATGACACAATTTTATTATACAAATATGAAGTATTAAATTCTATTATACTTATATTATAATATTTATAATTCTGTTGAAACTACGGGATCATAAGAGTCATCCAACATATAAATTAGGCCTAACTTACTGCCCGCACCAAACTAGTCTTAAACTGAACTTAGTGCATGTTCATTACACTAACTACCAGAAAGGCAGCTACAAAAAATACTGATGGTGATAAAAGTGCAATTGATGCTAAATAAATTAGAGTTAATGGAACCCCTTGCTGTTGCACCTTAAATCTAGATCAGAGCAATTTAATCTTCGATCTTAAATAAGTTAATTAAGTATAATGAACAAAATTGTCGGTTGAATCGACACCTTTTTTTAAATTTGTTATTGACCTAAAATACTCATTAAATAGTTTTAGTATATTTCAATTGGATAATCAGTGAATACTATATTTTTATAACATGAAATAAACTACTTAACTGACTTTATGTATCACTGTCTGATAAAATGCTTATCTTATAAAACCTTAACAAGGCCTTTTCTGCAAATTTCTTTAGGTACAAAATACTAGAAATATAAAAAGATTTCAAATAATATTTCACTACCTATTATTCTGTTTTTAAACCACAGAATTTTTCTATTGACATTTGAGCTTTAAAGTAGATTTTAAAAAGTTTTGTTTAAGCTGACAAACGTACTACATTATCATAACGAAATCTCCAATACCTTCTCAAGTGAAACCTATTCACTAATACAAGTAAAGTATGATTTGTTCAGTAGAACTACGAGAGTTTCTGTGCCTACCAAAGTACTTTATCTTGAGTTCACGCTAACAACACTTCTGCCTTCAAATATGTAGTACTATAAATATTGAAGTAGATAGCCCAACCAAAGGAGTTGCAGATTAGGTGACCTCAATTCGTCACCTCGCCTCCCCCCACCCCCAGATCGGCTACTGAAATTTTGATAGGCCCATTCCTTTAATTCATAAATTAATTAAACTCGCCTCCGAACTTGGCTGTCATTTGGAATGATAAGCAGGGCTCCGATTTTGGTGCGGTCGAAATGTAGAGGGATGAATTTTCTGGTAAAATCTTGTTGGTAAGAATTCACTAAAACACAACAATCCACTCACTAAAACACAACAATAATCAATGTAATTTTTTTCTTATAAATCTTGGATGTTTGGTAGGTATTTTTAAATATGTATCGATAACTATATTACAGGTTAAAGTAATCAAGTATATATATGTTCAGAATACTAGTTTTATAAAGATATAATATATATGTACGTATATAATAGACGCAAATAAGTTGTTTAGATTTAGTGGATGCTTTTTAAAAGGATGATAATTATTATTATTATCGTTCACATTTATTAGATAAGTATTCAAATGCTATAAATTGTCTGTTTGTTTGTAACGCTTTCATGGTAACACCGCCACAATCAATTTTATCAGAATCAATCCACCATTTTTACTATAAAAGCGTTACAAACAAAAACAAAATAACAGCACAATAATAGTAATCCCATAAATTATTGTATAATTATTGTAACGCATATCTAAACTACTTAATTAGATCTAAATATATTTGCATTTTGCCGCATTAATTTTCGATCGATGTGTAAATAGAGCCCTCATCTTAGCAATCCGTCGTGCGGCCCATGTAATGAGGGTCACTGCAGATTTGTCTCCTGAGCTTGGCTTACTTACGCCTGCCTCGGCTTCATTTAGCTTGAATAATTACGATTCAGAATAAACTGCAAGATTAAATAAATAAATGAACCTGGCAATACTATAACGAACTGCCGAACGGGAAAAAGAGTAGAATCGAATAACTAACCTTGCAATCAAATGTACTGAAGCATCCAAATTCTTTTTGTATATGCATCAAATTGAATAGTAGACGTCGTAGAATTTGCCAGAGATACCGTTAGGGAACTGTACTGAAAAGCTGTCAATTAATATAAAAAAATATATATAACGGGTAGATTATAATTAATTTTATATCTACGATAATCGAGGTGGCGCTACCATCTATGAAGAATACGGGACTCAAAACATATGTAAAAGACTTTTAACCTTATTCACTCACGTAAAAATTGTGTTACAATTCATTTGCATATATATCAGCAGTGCAGAGGATAAAGTAAAAAGTCTATTCATTGTTTCGGCACATATTTAAAATTATCCACAACATTAAATCATAATATGTATATAAAAAATCAATAATCAACACCCAATAATATCCCGATGGTTTTGAATGAATTAATTTAAACTAAATACTTATACTTGTAGCTGAAATCTTATCATTGGAAATGTTTTTAGTTACGCCCATATTAAAGTTATTTGTGCAACTTGTGCTGTATAGGAATCTAATTTATAATCTCTTTTAATTTAAACATAATAACATAATAAAGACATAAAAACTTTAAGTAATATAACTTCACATTCAACGCCCATCTTCACGATAGCAATATTCGATAGACAAGATTCTTGAAATTCCTATTCATAAAATTTTGCTACAATGGTCTTTATAGGTATTCCGTTGACAATCTTTTTGCTTGTTTGCCACCACTTAATGCATATGCACTAAAACTTTTTCAACAGGCATGTACGAGCAAAATAAAGGTGCATTAATTTTTAACTCATTTACTTTGTTACATCTTATTTCTCTTGAATAGTGTATTCTATTACTTGCGCTTAAAGCAGAGGCTACTCAATGCGCTATCTGTAGGTGTCAACCTGTTATTAAATTGTAAACAAGTCTCTATCCTAATAAAAATATATGTTGCATTGAAGAAAAATGTATTCGTCAAAAGATAATATTGGGTTAATTATACTTCGTTACTTATGATAACAGTAAACGCGAAAAATAAAGCTATCATATTTTATGTACCAACTTACTTAACGCCAGCAACTTCATTCCTACGCTAAACTGTAGGATAGTACTAAAATACTCAAGTCTTAAAATGAAATCCTTGCATTCTATTCCCGCATCGATTCCGCAAACAAACAAATATAGCTGCATCGCAGCTGTCAGTTCTCTCGAACCCGATACCAATAAACGAATAAAACAAAACCTCATCGAAAACTCAACAAATCGGAAGTTATAGCTCTTAAGATTTACGATCTTTACAAGTAAATCACGCGATTGTAAACTTCGGGTTTGATTGCCCGCTCAGGAGGCTCACCCGCTGTAACTTAGCTAATAAATCCGCAGTGTACAGCTAAATTTAACAGCGCACAATATTGCGTTTTATAGGTCGTCAAAACGCACCAGAAGTTATCGTGTGTCGCTTTAATATTAATTCATTCTTAGTCCAATTGCTTAGACTGGTAGCCGAAATTGCCTAAAATTAATTACAACATCTTTGAAATTACCTAATAAAGCTATGATTCAAAAGCTATTTGAAGATTTTGACATAACTGTAAGATCTCCATTTGTATAATTTACCCTAAACACACTTCCCTGATGGGCTTACATTTACTCCGCAAGAACAGCCAAATATTTAATTAAAATTGAAAAATATTCCTGAATACTTTTATCGTTCAATTTCAAAATTATACAATTCCGTGCTAATTTAATTAAGGACAAGTTAAAGTACAATTGTTTTTATTGATATCCAAACTTTTGATGGATAATATAAATAAACGTATATATAATAATAAAATATATATTTTTTATTTAATTTTAGAAGCCATTTGGGAACATTTATCAATAAAACACATATTTACTTTAAGAGGTCTTATGCATAGAAAAAGCTAGATTATATTTAAGATGATATTTATTAAAAAAAAAATCTGTTTTTTTTCTAGTAAATATCAATACACTTCTTACAGTGCGTATTATTTTATCCATTTAGAATGTTCTCTCTGTCGAGTTGTTTTCTGTAAACTGTAAAGTGATTGTTATTGACTTAAACTGTTAAAATGGTGTAGAACAAGAACAAAAATGGCGTCATTTAGTCACCAGGAGACACAGTCGAGTCCTGCGAAAGAGATTCCAAGGTAAGTCAACATTATTTAAAAAATAATTGTTACATATTTTTATTTCCTATGCTATGCTTTTTCATGTGAAAACAAAGTGATTTTATTTATTATTTGGCCAGAACACAAGAGTAATAATTACTTAATAATTATGTATCTTCGTTCCTTTACATTTCGAATACATAGTTTACGTAACTATATTGTATACGAGCAATCCAAGAACCGAGGTACTAAGAAAACAGATGCAAGCAGGAGTTCTCAGCAATTCTAAAGTGGGCCACAACGTACGGCAGTTATGTAAGACGCCCAAAGCTGTAAATCCTCCGTGCAGTTTGCACTGGAGAGTTGGACTGTGATACGCAAGACATACTCAAATTGTTCAATATATGCAAAGATACTCATCGTATATTCAAAATTATTAAAGTAAGAAAATTATAACTCGTTATAAATTATAATTCGTCTCCCAAGCTTTAACTTACAACATATAGATCGCGTAGGAAGAGTAGAAAACGTAGTAAAGGGGAAGTGTTGATACTTTATAAATTTCTTTCCACATGTGATACATTTTTCAATATTCTCACTCATTCTCACATTGATATTTACGCTATGCAATTGCCACCACGCTTACCCAGCGTGGCAATTATGGAAAAAAATCCTCCTTTTTTGGGGAAGCCTGTGTCCTGTGGTTGACTTTCAATAGCTGTAATGATGATAGATCGCGTATCAACAATATGTCACTTAACAATCTATAAAAAATGGCGCTTAAGTATTCTAATTATATATTTATTGATTAAGCAGATCTTTGCTAAGGTTAGTCTACACATTCGAGTATAAAAGGAGGAGCTAACTGACTGACATATCAGCGCAGAACCTAAACTATAAGTGTTAAAACATAAAATTTTAAAATTTTACCAATAGATTTTTATAACCTTCAGGAGCACTAAAAAAGGCTTTTTGAAAATTTGAAGTGTGCAAAGTTGGTATGACACTTCGCTGTTTTGGAAGTTATTCATAAAAAATTCAGTATAAAGGTTCCTCATTGAAAGTCATAAAACACGTGATTTTTTTTAAATAATACCTTAAGGTACAAAAAGAAAGGTATAAAATTGGTATGAAAGTTATAGATAGATAGAACGTAGGTGAAACTGCGTCGCTGCAAATTTTATATAAATTAGATCAAACATTACTAGGACATGCAACTTGTTTACTCATTGCTGTCATTTGATAACTATCAACGTTTGGACACATGCCAACAAACCCAACACGCTTTATCTGAAAGCAGATAACTCTATTATTGACAATGTACAAATTGACATGTGAGTAACGATTGTAATTAGTCAGCGACAACGCCAGATAACATTAAATTAAAATTTGATAAACGTGTCCCGGAAGCCAAGTAGGTGGTCGTTTCAAAATAATTTATTATATTATATAGCAAACTATCTTATTGGTATACAGTTAATGTAAAAGCAAAAAGCTATAAACTTTAAATTGACCAAATGTAATGACGTTGACCACATAGAGTGTCATATATCGTTTTTTTAAGAATGTTTTCAAAGATTTTTTTTAATTGGCTGAAATACAATATGTCATATAATTATTGGTATTTTGGAAGATATCATGTTGAAAGGGAACCAATTCTTGTGTAAATTTAAATAGTAAGATGTCATTTAGTAAACAACTAAAATTTAGACATCTCTGCCACCTGTTCTCAGTCAAAGGGGATTTCTAGTATAATAGTATAATACCGCCTAACCCAATAACGTTTTCCTCTCTTAAATTGCAATATAAACTATCCTACCTTTGATGATCTAAACTATTTTATTACTCAAAAATATTAAAATCGGTTCAAAAGTTTAAAAGTGCCTCCCGGACAAAAACGTGACATATAATTTTATTACAAAAAGATCTTTAAATAAAATAAGTCACGTGTGTCAAACACACGTCATAATTGTCAAAGCAGATTATCGTATTACGCATCGAGAAATTCTAGTAACGAAATCCACTTACATTATTTGCATGAAAGCTTAATAAAAACTATTTTCCATTTGATAATAAATTATTCACTTATGTTCATCAGGAGAAATACTAATTTTCTTTCAAGTATATCGATGCCGTGGTGTAACGGCAGAATTTGCCGTGGGATACCGGCTGGGTTTGCCGTGGGGAACCAGCCGGAATAGTACCTCCCTCTGTACCAGGTGTTGTAAAAGGCGACTGGAGTATATCGAAGCGGGTAGAAATGGGCAGTTGATTTCTGGTGCAAAGCTTTGCTCTGCAATTGCCACTACGCCTGCCGCGCGGCAATTATAGGCAGAAATCTCCGTTCCGCGAGGACGCCTGTGTCCAGCAATGGACGTAATGGACTATAGCTAATTTTGATGATGATGATATCTCTCAAATCTGAGTTCAGTCATGAGAATAGTTGAGTCAATTTTCTTTATTAGTTTACGCATACATGTGTTTATAAGCATTTTTTTTCATTTTAGCGCAAAAGTGCGCCACCGCGCGCCGGTTATTATCCATATTCACAAAACGACCGCCGCACTCGCTAAGTGATATATTTTCGGTTCGGCCGGATGTAAAATCGATACAACAACTGCATCGAAAGATCACAGGCAATTCGTTGTTTTACCTCTCTATGCAAAGTACAATTCAAAATTGTATCTTAAGCTTAAAAGCTTAGGTACGTTATTCGATCAGGATTTTGAGCCATATGTACCGTGGCCCATAGTTTTTGATATGAGCATTTGTTTTTTTACACGCGCTTTCAGAGCTTTTTGTTCGCGCTTCACTTGTTTGTTTTCTTTCTTTTTTATCTTAGTTCTCAACGTATGGTGGGAATAAAGAGTTCCGTAGGGATTTTTTTTTGTCTGAAATAGAATTCTATTTTCGAAGATCGCCTTGATCGATACATCGATGATGTTTTTTAGTATTAGAAAATTAGGATGAGCTATACGCTCGTTTTTTCTATTCGTTATTTTAATTCGTAAGACATATTCCGCTATAAAATACAGAAAAATCAAAAAAGTTCTTCCCATCTAAAAATAAGGTAGTCATAGACTGGATGAAAAGCGAAAAAAACTAGATAGGTACGTCTCCCAGCGGACGAGCAAGAAAAGGGTTTGAATGTAGAAATACTTTAAGGAACTGAGAAATGCAAAACCGTCTACGACTGATCCTTACTTTTGGCGTAACATTATATCGAATTATTGTTAAGAACATGTTGGAAAAATTACCATGTAGTTTCTAGTTAGTATTACACATTCACACTTTCAGCATTCATGAATAAAGGAATTCAAGTGTCATTACAATATTAAGTATTCAACCATCAAAACAAATCAATCAAAATGGCTAATATTAAATTCCAGTTTAGATCATTACCTAAATGATACGTCTGGTTTGTAGATTTGCCTTTTACTGCCTTAAGGAAAGATTTTTTAAAAACATATTTAACACGTCTTTCATAATTTTAAATGAAGAACCTTTGTTCCGAAATTTCATTCGACTAACTTCAAAAACATCAAAGTGTTCAAAACAATTCAAAAACACCATTTGAGTGCTCTTTTTTAGTCTATAATTTATAAAAAGAGCCCCTGTTAAAAATTTGAAGTTTCTAACCCTTAAAGTTTAGTTTTGTACATAGGTTCCTCTTATAACGTCCCTTACACACTAAGAATTATTTTTTTTAATTCACCGTCAAAGGGGATTAGAGGATTAAACGGAGGTGTAAATTCATTATGAAACTTCAAAGTTATACGAATGAAATTCAGTATAAAGGTTTTGCAAGTCGTGAAACACGTATGAAATATTTTTTTCGAAAATCATCCCTTGTGAGGGTGAAAGGTCAATTTACACCCCGTAAATTGAGTGTGAAAGTTATATAGTATAAAGCAAATGAAACAGCTAGTTGCACAAAAATATAGTGCAGTATTTTTGGACTATGTCAAAATATACAGTATTCGAAAATAACTTTTTAGCCTTAATTTTTAACATTAGATTTGTTTCGAATTATTGTGTAAATCTAGATGAGTCTACCACAAACCCGTGTCTGCAATGCAGCATTATATTTTACAGTGAAAGTACTGCCGAATAAAGCTTTTAGACTAAAAGGTGTTAATGCTTCACAGTATATAAAATATTTTTGTTCTTTATGCTGTGAAAGAAATTATATACATATAGGGGAATGTATTTACTTCATTGTACTACACTAGACTTGATAAACTGAACCTGGATGTAATAATATAATAAGCTTACTCTTGGTCATACAAGAGAATGTTTGACGTATGTAATTAAATCGTGAATACGAAATATAAAAACAAAATAAATCACAAATGTGCTTTAATGTTGTTGAAACAATGGTTTTTTTGTTAATTGTAAGATTATTTTTATTTCCTAAAATTAACAAAATAAATAAATAGTTGTCCTTATATGGACTTAACTATCTTTATTGCAATGGGCTACCGGTGGAGTAGAATAGTACGTACTTCTGTTTTTGGTATCGTAAGGGGCGACTAAGGTACCGAAACCGTCAGATAAAGGTATATCTACCTGAAACAGCGCAGCTTAAATATTACAGGGTAGGGATAGGCAGTACCATTCCTGTCAAAGAGTTCAGAAATTAGCTTTACGCCTGCCCAGCGCGGCAATTACGGGCAAAAATCCTCCTATCTTGGTGAGGCCAGTGTCCAACTGTGGAGTTTCTATGGTGGATATAATAAACTACTCTTAGAAATAGAGTTTTTAGCTTACAATCTCAAATTAATGTTTCTTAACATTGATAATAAAAGAAAAATTTTTTTAGTCAAACAGACTCATATAAAATTATTTCGTCCACGTATTACAGCATGAAACTTTCGCTTATATGACGAACTCTATTCATCTAAGTCATCCAAACCATGAAAGATTGACAATAGATAATATACAATATGTAATAGATCCAGAAAGCAAAAAGTATCGTACCAATATAGAAAATCTTCAAACTTGCTCGCGTAGTCCAGACGCGGAGTCCTATGGGATAACACGGTAATAATGCGTTCGTCGCAGCCACCGGTCGACGTTTCCACGTCTCACACCCGAGAGACCAACTCAATTTATTTTCAACTTTTATTTTATTGTAATACCCACAACTCTTGAGTATATTTTAAAATAGTGAAATAGAGTCATTTTACTATTTCAACGTTCCTTCGCTCTTTATCTAACAAAAAAACATAGTGATATTTTTTACAAAAGATCTTGGTTTATTTTATATCGATATTCATAAAAACTTCACTTCTTGTCTTATTTTAAATTACTAAAGCTTCCGATAAATAAAAAACTGGTATTTAATGTTAATCGATTCTGCCTGCTGAATGCGATAGACCTATTTCAGATCAATAATCTTTAAGTATTCACTTTATCAACTTATAAAACTGTACTGATATACGCGTAGCTACTACAATAATGCACCTAGTCGTGAACGAGACTTGTTTAAAGTTGGCCAATGCTAGTCAGTTTAAATGTAATTAGGTTTAATGGAGAACGTAACTCAAACATCGTCAATGAGGTGAGCACAGATTAACTCTGCCCCACGCGCTGCAGTAACCCTTGCAAACGAGAAACTCGGATGCCACATGCCATATGGTTTTGCTAGCCATGTGACATATGGCATCAAATTAAATTACAAAATAATATGAATTTGTATATATAAAAGAAGAATGATATATCAAACCAAAGCCTAAACTATAAGGGTTAGTAAATTTAAATATTTGCACTGGGGTTTCTTTTTATAGCGTAGGTAAGCACTGAGAAACGATAGATAGTAAAACGTGAAAGCAAAATTATATTGCAAGTTGACATTAAAAGTCATGAAATACGTGAAAAATATATCTTAAAAAATTATCCCTTAAGGGGGTAATAGGGGGTGCAAAGTTAATATTAAAGATCTACAATTCAACGCGAGTACTGCTAGTTGAATATAAACGAGTTTTCTTTATTTTATTTTAAGTATACTCAGATAATGTAAATAAAAGACTTGGCTAGTAATATCTTAGATTGTATCCTCAATTGTATAATCATAATGCTAAATCAGTGTCCATTATCGTGCACAATGTATGTGCCTACATCACGGGCTTTACTCTCGCCGATAAAGCATGAATTACGCGGTTTCCCATATTATTCTATATACCATAAAATACCTGCTGAACGTTCTAATCCTAACATAAATTCTCGTATTACATTTTCGCCTTACACAAGTTAGCTATAAATTTTTATTCTAAAGTGATCGGGGACATTATGGCGTTTTCATATTAGCGGTGCAGAGGTGCATTTCAGCATAAGTTATGGGGCGATTATCGGCGCCCCTGAGTTATTGGGTGTAGGGAATTGGGGTCGGTAGATGAGGAAACTTTATTTGTTTGATTTACTGCTGAGCTAGTATTGACTTTGTAATGGAAGACTTAATGCTAACGATTTTGATATTAATGTTCCTAATCGCTGCAAATATGTAATACCGGGAGTATCAGAGTTTGTTGATTTTGTAAGCCATCGTCATCATATCAGTCATTGGAAATCCACTGTTGGAGATATGGAAATAGCCCCCCCCCCCACCATATGAAATTTTACTCCATAACTGCCGTACTTGGCATGCGTGTTGGTAGTTGCAGAGCGTAGGTTTCATTACGAGGATGCTGCTGCCTATCCCCGTCCTATGCAATTAAGCTGCACTGTTTCGGATTGAAATACCGCCATTAGACGGTTCTGGTACCTAAGTCGCTTCTAACGAGACCTGATGCAGGGGAAGGTACTATTCTACACATTATTATCCATATTATAGTCCATACTAATACTTAAATAAAAAATGTGCTTTTGCAGAAAAGTTTCCGCAGGACTCGGTTCCACAGTCAAGAACACTGAGGTGCATTTGTGGCTCAGAAGCTACCATAAGAATCAGAATGATATATATCTACGATTTACGCCTGTTCAATTTCATCGTCATGCTAAACTTAATTGCAGTAATTTTATTATAAAATCACGAAAAGTGGTTTAAAATCATACAACTAAACAAAACTTTGACACACTGTGAGTTGGTGTAAACGATAAAAAGCCGACAGTTTTTTTTAATTATAAATATCCATATACGCGCCTATTATAATGTGTGAGTTATAACAGCTACTCTAAGAAATTACTAGCTCATTCAATAATAAATCTTTATAATACACATTAGACACATGTGATGATGTAAGCCAACAATTTAAAAATAAAATACTCAACCTATAAAATATTGATATGCACAGCTGACACAGGCGAAATCCTAACTTTTTTTTTATAAAATTTGAACGACTTGAAGTCCTCCCATCTGATTGTCATGCACTGCACGATCCAAACACCCCCCCCCCCCGCACCCACACCGCAGCGCACGTGTGAAATATATAAATTTTTGGGTTTACTGAAAAACTTTGTAATTTGCATCACGTATGTGTATGACGTGTCCCGGCATACCGGGTTTTGTTATCTCCATTTTATTTTTTGTTAAATTAATTTACTACGCCTTTTATACTACATCAAAGTAATATTTCTGGAAATATTCAGAAATAGCGATGGTTTTTAGTAGATCTAGAACAAAATAACAATAGCACATTTGTTCGAAAATTCTACAAGCAGTGAACTAAAATTAAAGGTGTATTTTTTATCCTTACATTATTTACATTGTACAAACATACATCTCAAATGTGCCTTATCAGGGTAGGCAGAAAAAAAAATAGATCTTCACTTGCTACGATCTTGACATACCTTACTCATTTCCTTTACTCGCATCCATTCATATATGCTCGTTTATTTATGTTCTTCTGACCTGGCGCTAATTTAATACGGCTTCGGTTTCGGTATGTTTGCCCTGGCCTTCTAATATCAACTCTTCCATTCACTTCCACTCTATATACATGTCCAAACCATCTTTACGTTCCTTTCTCCATTGTTGTTACAACATCATATTTTACACCACTTCGATCTCTTATCAATCATACAATGTCATATCATATCTACACAATGTTTATCACTTACTTTCTTTTCAACTTAGACAATTCTTGTTTCTTTTTATGTCTCTCTGAAATAGTATTTTGTTCATAAATCATGAAAGTAAAATAGGTTAATGAAAAGTAGATCTGTGCCGGCAACATATCGCATGCTGCAGGATCTTCTCATATAATAAATTTCGTATCTACAGGTACTTGATCAAGGATGTATTAATCACAGTTTGTTTGTGTAGATTTTATCACAGAGTTGTTAAGATCTAGGTACCAGCATAGTAATCAAAGTTACACGTCATACAAAGGTCATCGGCATTAGTGCCTCACTCTCACCTATTTCTACCGCTATATATCAGTGTTCGCGTTGCTGTGTTCCGATTTGAATAGTGAGAAGGGCAGTGAAATTGCTGGGTAATGTGACATTATATCATCACATCACAAGGTTGGCAACGCGCTAGTGATATCCTTATAATATGTATTACTTGCGTCTACATTTCAAATTGCGAAGTAGACTAAATGCATTCCAGAGAATTTCGCTAATGCCTATAACAATGTCATTAGCCTCTGGTACCTATTGCTCTACGACAAAGCGCTCTAAAATCGAACAGAATAGGATATAAAGGACTTTTACCACCAGATAATTTGTGGTCATACCTTACAATTCAAGGTGTCATAAATTATTATCGGTCCCCGCCTTGGACTAATGTAAGCGTTTGTTCTATGTCTGGGTGTTAAATATTTTTTAAGTATTATATTTGTGATTCCTCTGCTGTCTAGAATCCGTAACACAAGTACTTTAAGCAACTTATATCGGTGTCAGATCAATGTATGAGATATTGTGTTCTCTAAAATGTATGAGATATTCTGTTCTCTCGGCAATATATTACTTCAATGCATTTGAAAAGTCAAAAAACAACTTAGAATCAACCTAAAAGAGTTCGGTTAAACTCAAATGATATATATATATATCGTTTACATATCAAATTGACTAATATAATTGGTGATTTGCTTCAATATTACAATACTCATGAAAATATTACCATCCTCAATTTGCAACGTGTATAGCAGTTTCATGGAATCCATTGAAATACCCATTTGCTTTGTTGTGACATCATTAATTCATTATAACACATGAAATTAATTTTGGATGCGTAGTTGATATGCCATTAGAAATTTAATGACGCACAATTCAAATAACGTCATAAATTGCTAAGCTGAATCGCGCAATATACATAGAGTTATGTGTTATAAATGCTGTTACTCAACTTCAAAATATACCTACATACTAGGATTCTGGGCAATCTTAACAAATAAATTTGATGCTGTATAACATTATATCTGAAATAAGGGTTTACCTCAATCCGTGGATTATTTTCCGCTCCTTTTCTGGTCGGGACTGGCGAATTATCGAATCACAGTTGTTGCGTGTAATGGCCCTGTTGAAATAAGACGACGAGTCCGCATTGCCACAGTCCAATGATAAATACAGTGTGACTAAATTCTCTTCAGTAGAACTAGTATTAGTAAGTAGCACAGGGTTGTAAACAGAAATAATAAAGAAAGAAACAATAATATGTATTTCTTTCTCATCACAAACTCACGCAGGGTAACTACAATCAATACAAAATTTTTCAATTCTAAGTTTGTGTGATTTTTTTTCCTGAATACGGTATAAAATACTTGTCATATAAGTCATCAAGTTCTCGGAAATTCTACCCACTATATCTCACAATAAGCAAAAAAAATATAGAAAGACAATTAAATTTCATAAATAAGTTTGTGGTTGTGAATTATATTATAAAAAAACAACTAGTTGTCCATTTTAATATTTATTTCACTGATAGAAGGTTAACAGCATCGAGTGATACAATAAGCTATAATTTCGAAAATTAGATAATGCAACTCCATGGTTATCAGAATCCTGTTCAGGAATAAATGTGTCATCAAATCAAAAACATTATCCACGTTAAGTCCCGTTTGGGAAAATTGAAAAATTTTGCAATTGCAATTGCAATTTATGCAAGTGAGCATCAATGGAAGGTAGGATCTTTGTAAAAAACCCAGGCAAGATATAAATTCTAATTGTCAGGATATATGCATAAAACTACAACCTCATTTGAAATAATCAGTTTATAAGAAGTTTTATGAGTACACTAGCAACAGCCGCTTTGAATAACATCCTTAATAGGAATTACGCTTTAAAGATGTACGAGAAGGTACGCCGGTGGACGCTGCCGGCCACCAGCAGTGCGTGCGGTTGTTGGTCTAAGTTCCGTCGGGTTATCCTCGATCGGCGGCGCCGGGTATCTATGCGACGATGTCGGTCAAGGCGGAATATTGTATAGTAATTATATTATATATGCGACACCTGTATAGTTTATATAACATGCTAAATTTGTGTGACTAACAACCTTATTAGCATTTGTGCACTCAAAACTAACGAGTAGCTGCACTGTGGAGCGCGGCGCGTCCGGCTCGTTGGTCCGAGTTCCACCGCAATATCCACGATCGGCGTCGCCGGGTGGAATCTTGGCGATGGTGCCGGACAAGGTGGAATATTCTATCATATTTACATACAAAAACATACATACATCACGTAGGTGGAGACTAATGATCTCCGCTTGTCTTGGCATACCTCTTCCGCTTCCCTTAATCGCATTAGTCTTTTTATACATGCTCGTTTATTGTTGGTACTTCTGACTTTGCCCTTCTTAAATACCACAATACCACTTCTACCTGGTAAAGATATGCTCACCTAGGTCGTCCTATACCAACTCTTCTATTCACTTCCGGTCTATATATTTGTGCAGTCATTCTACTTTCATCCATTCTTTTTAGATGTCCAAACCTTAGATGCTAAATAAATCAGAGTTATCACAGTAATTACCTTATTACAATTTGCGCATTCAAGATATATTAGTATCTACACTGTGAACGGCGGCGCGTACGGCTCGCTGGTCCAAGTTCCGCCGCAATATCCTCGGCGAGATCTCCATCGGGTAAGAAGGAAAATTGATTTGTTTTAGTCTACGTTATCGGAAATAAAAAGATAATCCAATGAAAAAAAATGTCCAATCAAACCGACAGATTAATGATTAAACCAATTTAAATAAGGAGAAAATATATGATTTTTTACTTGACCTCAAATTCCTTAATCTATATATATCATACATCTACATTGAAAAAACATGGACCTAAATTCCTATATTTCTCCTACCTAATATATAATAAAGTACCTCATGTGAGGTATAGGCACAGTAGAATAGTATCTCCCACTGCACTAGATGTCGTAAGAGTCGACTAAGTCGACTAACTAAAGACAGTGGAAGAGTGCAGCTAAAATGCACACGGTGGGGATGGGCAGCTGAGTCCCCGTCGCGAAAGCTACGCTCTACGATTATCAACAAGCTTGCCCAGCGCCTATGCCTATGTCCAACAGTGGACTTTCAAAGGCTGGTATGATGTATATAATGAATATTAAGTAATGCTAGCATTATTTTTAGTTTGCACATAGCTAACAAAAAACTATAAAACTGATTCGCCGATTAAACATTTAATTTAAGCTAAAGCTTTTCAATAGAACCACACTTCTGTTTGATTTTTTCAAACCAAACAATCGTTATTCTGATCTGTGTAAGCTTTGACACCGATTTCTTCATTTTCCTACACAAAACCATTTAGTGACAGTAAATTTAGGTAGTAAGAAGAAACTTACTACGTTTCCTTTTACAACTATGCTTATACTATATAAGATATCGATTATCAATAAGAATTTATAATAATCCAATAAAGCGCCCCTGAATAATTAAGTTATGCTACTGAACATGATGTAAAAGAAAAATTGAGTGTAATATATTACAAACTAACGTGATAAACATTGACATTAAAGCACGAGCTAACATTAATCTGTATTAAATTTTAAAACTTGAAAATAGGAGACTATTTCAAAATTCCTAGAACGTTTTCACTTCTTAAAGAAAAAAGGTGAATCCTCAAAAATTCAAGTACTATAAATCATTTTGAGGAAAACCGTAGGTCGACTGTCAAAACAGAGAGGTAAAAAATTGTATCTGTCTCGAGGACGGAACCCCACATATCAATCATACACCGAGATTGGATCACGTCTGAACCCTTGCGGGCGCTATTTGGGCTTGGGAAATGACTTATACCGAATTCTACCGGATCACTTGCTGGAAGTTTATATTAAGTTGTACAGTTAGGACACGCAAATTTTCTTGAGTGAATATAAAAACTAAATCAACCTAATGGTTCCGATTTAGTTTTAGGTATCAAATAATCTCATAAACCTTGTATAGGGATATTAGCATGAAGTTTTAAATTATTTTATTACTATTAGCATAAATAATAAAAGCCTGGGAATAAAAAATACTATACTACATATAATAATGTTTAAGAAGTTAACGTTTCCTTTTGTATGTTTGTGCTTCGTTATATCGTTTATATAAATAAAGTTTCTAAACTAATAAACCGACTTGAATCAAATTTTGCTCATTGTATTCAGTTTGATACAGGTTACTTTATATCTCAGTTTAAAGTCATAATATTTATTTTACTGCAAATAATTTATATACAATATTTCTAACAAAATAAACTCACAATAAAAGTAAAACTGTATGCTGTTCATCCCGAACAAAATACAGTTTTATAAATAAAGATTAACCGATTTGTTTAGAAAAGCTAAAACTTTATGAATGTTGCTGCTATGAGTATGATGTACATCATCAAAGCAGTCATCATCGTAGCAGTCATCATGATGTTGATATTCGTCATTATCATAGCAGTCATAAAACATCTACTGCTCCACACAGGCCTCCAAAGTGGAAATTACCCATAATTCCCGCGGTGAGCAAGCGCAATGGCAATCACCCATCCCCGCCCATTTAGCAAGACTGCTTTGAGTGGATATACCGCCATCTGTCGGTTCCGGTAACATAGTCGCCGCTTATGACACCTGGTTGGTACAGGGGGCTCTCGTTTCGATTCCGCAACTTTGCAATCGCGGCCGCCCTTGCGGGGGGTGCGGCAAGAGTGCAGCGGCCTGGAATTGACGCCAGAGTCAAGAAAAAGTCAGAGAAAAGAGAGGGGGTGTACTATTCTATTCTACCGGCCACACGGCCAATTTCGTAACATGTGATATTCAAACCAAATTTCTGTATGTTGATAATCAAACCTATTTTCTTGAGCATGATGGAAAGCAAACACCGCTCAACTACGAACGCAAATTCATCGGCATAACATCTACGTACATTTGTTTACATCCTCGAGCCAAGAAAATCAATAAGAAATAACTCCAATAGGTAACATTCCCCCGAAATCGTACGAGCTTAGCACCAATATCCCGCCAGGTGTTTCGACCATCAACCGCCAATACATCCGAACAAATGGACGAACGTGATGTGAATATACACTAATCCTGCATCGAACCTTTCTTCAGTAATTGTAGTTAATCATTATGAACCTTCTTCTTACAGTGTAATATAAAAAGACATACCTTTTTACTTTCACAAATACCTACTCTAATGCCGCAAAAACTACTAATTAGATTGGAAGAAAATAGGATAAGAATGTGCTTCTTAGAAGTTTGCTAATTTATTTATAAATGCTACAGATATATTGATGAAAATTTAATTATTAGTATATATATATTCTACATGATATATCATATTTTATATAGATAGTACATATACAGTATCGTATTTGTACATAACGATTGGTTGCTATTGACTAAGCTTTCGAAAATATGGGAACTCAGAAACGAATAATATATTTATTTAGATAACACTTACATATTTTTAAGGTCGAACTATTACTTATTACTATTTACTTCTAAATTATTAAATTATCTCAAAAAAAAACAATTAGTGCAACTCTCTGCAGGAGTTCATATATTTCAGGAAAGCGGTACAAGAAACCTCAATCCCCGCCGGGGGCAATGGTAATGAAGCTAACTTACTCTTCTTCAAGCCTTACCTTAAATTGTGGTTCATGAATTCTAATGATACGTGACTCTAGTGAAAGTTAATTAATTACTTGAACTCTGTGATTCCTATTCTATAAGTCAATTGTTTTTCTTTGTATCTAAAATTATATTTCATACTTAGAGATCATATCAGCTGAAATCAACTTTAATGTTCGTTTTATCAATAACGCGATCTACTCGATAAATCCAACTTACAATTAGCAATCAATCCCTGGCAAACACTAATTATCATATTCTGTAGCAGTTTGAAGAGTGAAATAGAGAAACTGTAAAATGATTGGGCAACTTGGCTATATAGACAAGCTTTCATACTGTAGTAAACCTACCATCAATTGAATCGTATACGCGTTTATTATCGTATTAATACACGACATAAATAAATACTGTATAAAAGTACAGCGTTTATATCTGATAAAGTTACAGTTAAAGAAAATAACTAACAAATGTTTGGCACGTAAAAACGTATGGCACTCTCGTAAAAGGCAGAACAACTCGAATGATAACCAAATCCGCTCCTAGCAGAAGACAAATGGCGGAAAAAACAATCGACGATTGTCTGGGGTTATCGGCTGTCAGGGCCAGCTGCGCAGACTGGCGCTAAAGAAATAAGGCTTTTTAATAGAACCACAGTTCTGTTTGCTAATCGTTATTCAGATCTTTGTAAGCTTTATGATACCGATTACTTCAATTTCTTGTATAAAACCATTTGATGACAATAGATGAACGTAGAATTGACCTTTTAAGGTAATTAAAATAATTAGCACATAGGGAATGTATTCGCACAACATCTCATACATTGACTTGACTCAATGGTAAGTCACTTAAAGCACTTGTGTTACAGACATCAGGTAACAGAGCAATCGCAAATAGATATTTTTAATACCCAGACACAGGACAAATATCATCATATAAATATTTGACCAGAGTGGGGATCGAACCCACGACTCCTGGCACATAAGATAGGATCACTACCATCTGCGGCATCGGGCCTGACGATTATTTGCATTTTCTGGATTCACTATTTAAATCTACTCTGTAAAACTCTACCGAGACAGATATCTTCTTCTCAAGTTTCTGTATGCTAAATTCTATCATGTACCTAACACACACAGGCACGTTCGCACTTATAATATTTTTTTTTTATAAGTAATAATTTGATGAGTTTTCTTGGTGTTATTTAATCTGTGGTTACATTTATACGTGACAAAGGTTTAATCAATCCCCCTACCCCCCTATAACGAATCAACAAAAGCGTCTCCGCCTTTTCACGTGCCACAAGAAAACGGATAAGATTTTTAAATAGAAACATGCTTCTTTACACTAATCTGGCAATGTCCCCAATACGAGGGTGACGAAACCTCGTTACAAAGAATATCTGTTTAAGGAGCGCTGCCTGTCATGGAGTTAAATCAAAACTGGATATGTTGACATCTTGATAAGTTGTTCCAAAACTGACTTAGTTCTTTTGCAATTTAATTAATTAGTTTTTACATTATTAAACGTTTGTATGTAGTGGAAAGATATGCAGATTTTTCGATTGATATGCATTCATTTAGTTATGATTTAAATCGAAAATAAAATGTATCTACTATATCTGCAAGGGCTTACCTAACTTAACTGACTTTAAATACAACTTATATATTTGGTAACTAATGAAGGATAATTGTTATATTGCATTCCACTTTCTACTCAAGACTCAGTCAACACATGGATGGAGGATGACCTATGATGACCTAAAAAAAGTAGTTTTATTATTAAGAATGAAAAAAACGTTGTATTTGTATAGTTGCATTCTCCTTAAGTCAATACGTATTCTATAGCTTGCGGTAATGCTTACTATCCCGCAGGCTATAGACACTCGTAACCCGGACTGTATGCTTAATTGTCGGTCTTATTGAAAAAAAAAATGTAGTACACTATTGGTTTTATAATATCAGTAACATTACAATAGCTTGCAATTTTTACAATATTGTTATACAAAGATCATACTTGCACTAAGAATATAAGGACCCTAATAAACCATTGTGTCTTTTCTTGTCAATTTGTATCCAGAACTCGTATAGATGACAACGTTAAGGGAGGGTAAGTAATTTACATAATGTAATCAGCCAGAAGCGAGAACCGATGATTTGATGCCGCCCCGTTACTGGGCCAAATCATGGAATTTTAATTTCGTTAAAAAGTTCCACTCTTTAGGGAATCGGGACTAGGATGCGACCTTTTGCCCGCTTGATTGATGGTGCCTCATTATAAAATGAACGAAGACAAAGAAGTGGAATCTTTAATTTGTTCCGAAAGTTTTGTGGCAGAGAATCAGCTCTCTGATCAATTAGTTCCACTTACATTCACCGTAAATATAATCACAAAAGATAAATAGCTAATACAAAATTAACTAAGAATAAAATAATTTGTTAAATATTTATTCCGATTACTTTTTATCAGTGAGTCACTATATGTTTACTATCATATACACAACAACAAAATGACACAAGACAGTCAGTACACATAAGTATATATGCTTTTCATACATAACAAAAAAATTTTTTTTGTTTAAGATAGTACAAAAACAGGTGTCTCAATTTCGAAAACCAGTGTTGAGGATCACCAGGTTTCCTCCCCTGAGAGGTATATTTACATACTAGTGTAACAAAAGGACAGAAAACGCTATCCATATAAGATAAAACAAGATGGTAACATGAATACTAGAAATTGAAAGAGTATGAAACATTTCAGTATATAAATAAAAAAAATGAAAACATGTGCGTAATGTACACCCAGTACCAATAATTACTTTACATTAAAAAAAATAATGTGAAGTACCGGCAGAGCATACTACTCCATGTACCGATTGTTGAAAGTAGCGACTGAGGAACCTAAACTGACAGGTGTCGCTATATCCACCCTTAAACCACCTAACCTGACCAGCTAATTTTGGCAATTACATTTAAAATTCCCCTTTTCTTGAGGAAGCTTACATCTAGCAGTGGATGATTTGCGGCTGCTATAATTACGACAGTGGTTGCAACTAAAAAGCAAATAGTTTGGAATACATAACTTAAATAGACATAGTTTTTCACACATTTTCCATGCAAAGGTTGCCTAAAAGAAATCGCTCTATGCGGTAAGACCGCCAATTGTACTTCACTAATACATACTATTAATGTTGTTTGTAAATTAGATGTTTAATAAAGAGTATTATTATTATTACAGACACTAGACTCGATTTCATCATAATTTAAATGTGCGATAAACCGCTTATCATGTGCTGTTTAAATATACACAAAATAAGTACCTATATAACCTTGGATTTACTTACATTTAAAGAGGCTTATTTTAATGAATAATGTATTTGGACCTAGTAATGATGTATTTTGTATACAGGCAGGTTCGGTCGCTATAAAGTCTGATTTGAGCTTACTGATCCACGGTTAACCAGATCCGCTCTTTTGTATTCATGGGACGAAAGAAAGTTATCCCAGGTGAGTATTCCCGCTCCCCCCACCCCTTTCTCTTTTGAAAAATTTCGAGCATTTTTAAATTACGGGTTGCTTGGAATTTGAGCCACGCAAATCGCGTTGAATGATGAGATGACACATAGTTGACACAAGTTTGTTTTTAAAAATTAAAATGTTAACACAGTTTTGATGAACAAAGGTTTCCTGTATCGAACGTGGAATCTGGAGCCGCTAATTGATTTTTTGAAACTCAAGTGCAATAAAAGACTATATAATAAAGATAATATATATTACTTGCTAGATATCTTTGCATACCTCACTCGCTTCCTTTACCTTTGTTAACTAATTTATTGTTTGTTTTTTGGAAGGGATTTCTAACAGGTGTATCCAATTTAGTCTCACGTTACTTAACAAGTGTTGAAACGCACATAATAAAAATTAACTATAAAAAATTCTATTTAAAATTTAACACTGTAGCACTTTCACGTAGGAACCAATTTAGCCGCAAGCAAATATAACCTACGTTTCTGCAGTCATAAAACAGATTTACCATTAGAGAAGAAACAGTAGAATCGGTATATTTAATTTTATTAAGAACAAGCGAACCGCCCCGAATTCGCACGGATCCAATGAGGATAAAAAATGGTTATTGTAGGTTAGTCTTAAGATATAGACTATATATATAAATATAGATATAGACATCGCGGATTCATTTGTAGACCTTTTGAAGGTGTACAATACTATAGTGTATTATTTTATTCTATCTCGTAAGGTTCATCTAGCGTTTATATACGACATGAGATTAGAACACTCTAAATGTATCGATGCTTTCCTTTTATATTATACATAGACCTTTCTCTTGAATCACTCTCTCTATTAAAAAAAAACCGCATCTAATACCTTTGCGTTGTTTTAAAGATCTAAGCATACCTATAAACAAGACAGACGGGAAGTGACTTTGTAACGATATTTCAACGCATACTAAACAGTTGCTTTTCTCGTGGCCACACCGATTTCTTGTTCATTTTATCTTCAGCAGTACTTTTGTTGCTAGAAAGGTTTTAATGTCTCCATCCTTGTGTCCCCCGTTATTAATCTTTAAAAAAGACGCGACAATGGCACCGACCCTTAGTGAAACGTTATGTCGGTTCGCCTGATGAAAATTTTAATTAATTTTTCCTTGAACGGTTCATTAAGGAGTCAGAATAAATGTTCCTAGTTTGACAGTAAATTATATACTAGTTACTTGAAGGACATATTACAATCCTTAATAAACTTTTTTTTCTTTATACAATACTACACACACTCTTACTCTCTACACACGGTCTTAGTTGAAGGCTATTTTATACCTTATAAATTATCCTATAAATTGATTTGAGTTTGTTATGCCAATTAAACTCGAGAACTCTGAACCGCGAGCCTAACTACTTTGTTTTTGTAACAATGTACGAGGAAGTCATATCAAAAATATCTATTTTCTCGTTTATATACTCATAGAATTTAATTTATCATTTAACACATCTAAATGTTAAGGCAAATAATAATAACATAAAAATAGCATTTTTATACCTAATTCTGTATTTTCTCCAACTCTTTTGTGCCTCCAGAGTGAGTGTAACCTTTCTTAAAATCAATCCACTTCATTTATTCTCTTGATTATTTACAATTATGGATTGAAAAAACACTGTATGTGCTGTAAGCATCTCCTGACTTCAGACTACTTATACCTTTAGGTAGACCTATTACTGTAAGATTGTATTTATACTTTTTACTTTACCATAAACATCATAACAGTCAAACTAATGAGTAACACAGCAAAACCGCACTCCCAACCACGCTCTAAATCTACTGGGGCACCTACCCATTCAGCACGATAGATGTAATTGACCAATTTTCTACCCAAACGCCTCATCATCTCGTTCCTCAATGCAGTCATATTATTAAAAAAATTATCATCATAATATCAGCGTCCAATGACGCCCATTGTTTGATATAAACCTCCCAAGTAAGGGGGATGTTTGCTCATTTTCACGCTGGGCAAGCGTGCTAGCAATAGCAGACCGTAGCTTTCGCGACGGGGCTGCTGCTGCTCATCCCCACTCAGTGCATTTATTATTCCGGATGGATATACCGCCATCTATCGGTTCTTGTACCTCAGTTTTACGACACCTGGTACAGGGAGAGGTACTACTCTACTCAGCCGGTACCACGGCTTAGTATGATTAATATATATTTTGCACAATACACAATTCCCGCTCCATAATTCTAACAGTGCACGTTCATTATAACACATTATTAGCCCAAGTGGTTCAAATAGATTAACTTTTAATTACTTAACAAGGAACTCCACTCCGGAATTGCCACCTAGAGCGAAATTACCATGCAGACGTATAAAACAAACAAACAAACGTAAATCACGATTCAAGCAATTTATGTAATAAATTTTTGCCATTGTACTCTAACGTGCACACGTTCCTAGGTAAATTAGTACAGTTGCTAGCTAAAGTTTTGATAATGTTTTGGAGATATTGCATTATATCCGCCTGTATTATTTTATTGCTAATGATATATAATTTCTCCCAAAATTGTATCTTAGTTTTATTTAGTGACATAGTATTTACGGGCTGGTAATGTAGTACCTTATACGTGTGCACTCGTAGGATGTTTCTTGATGAAGGTCCATCAAGATCCATGACCAAGAAGATGCCAGTAAAATGCTTTCAACTTTTACTTAGACGAAATTAGAGAGTACAAAGTTGCTGCATCTGCCTGCTCCCTCTCTCTCTCCCTCTCAAATATACGTTGTATATAATAATATCTTAATTGACCTGACACCAAAGTAAGTCAGTTAAAGCATTTGTATTGCGGACAACAGAGGAATCACAATGTTAATACATAAATAAATATTTTGTTAGTGATCAAACCCAACCCTTAGATATATTAGATAGTTTCACTATCATCTGCGCCATCGGATCCCTCAAAATAAAAGACATAACATTTTTATGAGGTTCCATTTTGACTACTGATTAAATTTATTTTATGAATTTAATAAATTTAATAAATAATTATTTATAGTTAATCCGGATGTACAAAAAAAATTAAGTGGTACCTGTGTAGTAAACAAATACTTTTCCTAGCAAAATTACCTTGTCGCCAACTTCGCAACTAACTTCTAACTCAGAAATACGACTTGTCACAGTCGGGCAAGTAATGAAATAAATAGTGTCTGCCGTTATATTAATTACCCCGTAACATGGCATTAGACGTGGGGGGTTGGAGGGGTAGAAAGTAGGGCAAGTAGCGAGATTATCTCTAATAATGTATGAGATCGAGTGACTCGAGTTGTGCTTTAATAGTTGATTTATATACCCCGCGTATTAGGACTCGCACTCATTAATTATAACAGCCGGGTATTATTCTGCGAGATCAACTCATAAAATATTTGTCGTATATTGTATGAAATACAACCGGCACATAAATATGATACATTAGCCAGGTTTGTTACATTAGCTAAACTATATTGTATGAATGGATTCCATGAAGCTATTCAAAGGATTTGATTTCGAAGAATTTTACATTTTTTTAAATATACTAGCTATTTTAGTGTAGATGGCATCCTAGAGACGATTTTTATTTTTATAATTTATATATGATTAAATAGAATGTATATTTAATATTTTTTTCATTAAATTCATTTAAATATATTAATATTATTGGGATTTTAAGTAATATGTTATTACCTAAACGATTTATTGACCTAGATGATTTATTGTTAAAATTAATAAACTCTGTTAAAGAAACTTTGAATTGTGTATTGCATTAAGTATTAAATATATATACATATATATATACATCTAAATATATGTCTCTGTGTTTGTAAATCGATTTCAATAATATTCAGCATAATAGCATTCAGCATAAACAACTCGAATCTCAGTTCCGCCCACATGCCACTTTTGATCCTGGAAATAAGAGTCCCTGAGAATTAAAATGTAAAATGAAGTCGCAGACAGAAAGCAGCTAGCATCGGTTAGTAACAACGATTAATAACCAAACATTCTTCCGTTTCTAAAAAGGGAACAGACGTATTCAACCCAGAAAAGTGTTCATTTGAAGCCGTCACATCTCATCCCAGGGATGTTTTTATGGAGAATCACGCTACATTGGCGGGCTGCATTAAATGTGGCACGACGGGAACCGAATTTAGCTCCCCTCTGCGACTGGCGGCTTGCTAATGTTGCGTGCGAGCTGTGTCGAAATACGCGGGAGGCTTACAAGATATGGCATATGATGGAGTTTTAAACTATTTTGGTCTGCCTCGTCAAAGACTGGTAGAGGCTTTTTTAACTTTCGCGTAAGTGATTGTGGCACAGAATGCACACTTAACGAGATCATTAATGATATTAGTTTTTTCAACCTTCGACGTCTTTCTTACTAATCAAATGACACATGATCTACAGAATTTTTGGCGTACGTCGTTTATAAGATTTTATCTATAAACCGGTATCCTAGATATACATTTATATGTAGATATAGTATGTGGAGACAGATCTGGAAGCTTACAATTTTGTAATAGATGTACTTATCATCCATCTAAACAGATCATATTTTAATGACATTACTTTACAACACCAGCTAGTAAATATCCAGCATTCCGACGTGTTCTTAAATTATCTGATTACCATTTTATCTGAATTAAAAAAATAAATCTGATATAATATCTGTGTTACTTTTTGGAATCCGACAGATTTGAATAGTACCTTTACCTGTAACAGGTGTTGTAAGAGATTGTGATTCTATGGCTGCTATGATTATGAAGATCATAAATAGTTAAATAAACAGTATTAAATACAGTCAATCCGGGTAACATTAAACTTTCTGAGTAACTTTGATCTGTGCTTTTTATTGAATAAATATATTATTTTTTTAAATATCAGTTCAGATTCACCATGAAAACAGTTCTTACAATCGACTATAACCTAAATCTTGGCTGAATTTGTTTTTTTGTCTACAAAGAAAGGAAAAATTCAGAGCTACCTTAATAGTTTATTGTTACCCGGATTTCCTATATTATTTTTCATATATTTACCATGGGCTACTATATACTAATATCATCAAAACGTTTACTTAATTTGTGTCATATCCAGTTACAGCATTATTCCGTGGTATAAGCATTCAGAAATAATGACCTAATGAGTGTAAAATGGGGAACGAAGGCTGTAATACACCATTCTTATCGCTTCATCGGCCAAGTTTAACATATTTTTAGAGGAAGTGAACACAGCTAAGTACATTTACATACCCATCGTAGAAAACTTGATAGAGTAAATTTTAAAACTTGATGTAAGGTTATTAATGCTTACAATATTGAGTTACCGAGGCTTAGGATGTAATCCATATTTTAGTTCAATCATGTCGGCCTTTAGATGCACTACTGAATATACCAAACCAAAAAAATATAATAGGCTCAGTTATTACGCGGCATACAAAGGTCGTCTGAACTTATACCTCACTCATCTATTTCTATCGTCAAATAGAAGTTGTTCGCATTACTTCGTTCCGGTTTGAAGGATAAGAGAGACAGTAAAATAACTTGGTAATGTGACGTAAAATATATGGTATTCTATTGTAATATTACAAGCGTGACGCTTACTGTCAATTGGTCTGTATGCTTGCTTGCCCGATCCTATCATTCTATTTAAATCACCTATCCACATGGTCTCCATTTCAGAACTCTACGGCCACATGCCATGCCAATTGCCACTTCCAACTTGCTAATCCGCCTACACCTGTAACTTTTGTTATAACTTTCTAGTTTAATCACGCAAATAGCATTTTCTTCATCATGGCTCGGTTGGTTACACAGCTGGCTAATAAAGTCACATATTGATAGTAAACTGCTAATATATATTGGTTGAAGATTGCAACTTAAAGCAATGAGGTATGTCAGACAAGATGAATAAGTTTCTTAGTATTATGATTACGAACATTTTAAATCTTGCAACGTTTAATGCCACTGGTACAAGTACGACATTTAATAAACCATTTGCAATAGCAGTCAACGTTTCAACTCGATTGGAGACAAATGAAAACCTTCGCGAGGATTCCCTAAGTAATAACATGTCGCGATTTTATATTTTGCATCATCAGATATTAATTTTATATATACATGACATACAAACTATTCTGGATTCGGAAAAATAAAATTATAACATCCTAACTAAAAGATATTTAGACGCCACTCCAATGATGTGCTGTCATTTCCATACTATTAATGTCAAAATTGTGTTTATTTTATTTCCACGTTTATCGGAACGGCGCCACCACCTATGGAAAATAGAGGACTGTTATTGAATCTCTATTGTATATTGAATTTCTTTGATACTCTCGGGATGTGGATTGATAGCTATATTATTTTATACTCAATTGTAAACTAAATAAACACGACCAAAAATTTCAAAAAGTGCAGCTATTTGAGCTTCTTGAACCACCACCCAAAGCGTAAGAAGTCATGAGAGAAATGAGCTAAGGGTACGAACCGTCTCTTAATGTACAAAGATTTTAATATGAACTTCTCGAAGGCAGCTGAGGTTCTTCTGCACTTGCTGTTTACTGTCTAATAATGTATGCTATGAATGTGATTTCTTCAAAACGATTTTCATATTTTTTCTTTGCTTATTTTTTATCATTATTAGATTTTGTTACTTTATGAATTAGTTATTTCTTCAAACATAATTATTAATAACTATGAATGCAATTTATATTAAAAGAATAACAAAATCAACTAAAGTCTTCATCAAATTGTAAATTATAGAGTTCATTTGTCAATACTAAAAGGAGAACGTGATGATGTTTATATATCTTAATAAAATTAATTAATAAAATGTATAAGCCAAAGATGTTTCTTTATAGAAAACAAACATGTTTACAATGTAAAAGAAGATATTCCATAATTATAAATAATATTGTTTTAATCGTAATAAAAACTTATTATAAACCAGCATCCGTCTACGTTGGATTGATACAACTTTTCGCGTTTAATTTTCATAAATAAAATGCGTAGGTATTTGAAAATAAACTCCAAATTTAACTAAGCTCCAATTTAATTATAATAATACTTTTAAAAACAATATGTTATCATTATTTTCTTACCAATTTAATACCTTGGGTTAAAAAGTCTAATAAGCTATATATAATGTTCAGATTCTATCTTCTAGCTAGTAAACTTCTAGTTTTAAACTCATATCCTAAATATATAAAGGTATATTTTTTTATAAACCTGCTCCAGACAAGAATGCTACCCTGAGTATTTCCCTACTTTAGCGCGATTTTTGCCAGCACACCACCAATGCCATAAAACACCATCTTAAAATTTATGGGATCTATCAAATTTAAGTCAGCTGTCAGTAACACGCGCGATTCAATTGCGTGCGATCTATAGAAAATAATAATGGGTTATGTTCCGATCAACATCCGGGCTTATTACATTTATTCACATACATAAGGAAAACGAGGATTCAATACTCTTAACTGCGATTATTTTTGCCGTTGGACTGCCACTGCTAAATATAGGCCTCCTCAAGAATTGACGATTTTATCCTGCGTGGTGGCTGTGTAATCGCAGAACATAGGTTCACAACGTTGATGCTGCAGTCTATCGCTGTAGAGTTACGCTATTCCGTACGTATGTATGTATATACCCCCATATGTTAGCTCCAGTAATAGCCAAACAAATGGATGTACCATTTTACTTAAAATAAAGGATAAAGACAAATTGTAATGATTATTGAATAGTTAATCGATACATCAGCGCGATCCATTCGGTTCTAGTCAGATCGTCTGTCCACCTAGTAGGTGGATGTCCTACGCTACGCTTGCCGACACGTATAAATATCCAAATTCAACTCATTATAACGTGAATGATTAACAAACATCGATCAAAACTTTCACATTCATAATATTATCAAGACAATGTTGCGTAAAAAAAGGCCTTGCGTCTCAACTGGCATAAATGTGCTATGCGAATCGACTAGGAACAGCGAAGTGAGCTTGTGAAATCTCTGCTTTATTATCATTTCTCTTAACGAAGTGAACGTTAATTAGATTTGTACTATCAAACTAACACGGTGCCAGATTAATGTAAAATAAACACTAATTTGAATAAATTTAGCAGTAGTATACACGTTTATAAATAGATGCTCTTGTTCATCCGCTGCACACTGCATCTGTAATGGGGATGCAAATGTGCCGTTTATTGCACTGTTTGTTTGTACGTGCTTTGTACTGATAACACAGCGTGTAGCGATAGCAATAGACTTCATAAGGAAATTACAGTAATCACATCATATGTGTATCTGTTACCTGGACTAATCTTACACAAAAGAAAGTTAGTAATTTTATTTAAAGTAGACTTATGCTATCGGTGCACCTGACAGAACATGTGGAATAAGTTGCCTGATATTCAACAGATATGGTTTTACAGTTGTGAGTTAAATCCCCATTTTAAGTTAAAAAAACGAACTGCCAAAATCTAGCTAAAAGTAAAATAAGTCTAATTTTGTATATATAATATAACATTATCTAATCACACCGGATCACCTGAATAGACAGGTATGACTTTTGGTTTAGTCTGGATTAAATTATCTTCTGATAAAAGTCTAAAATTTTAAATTGTATATAAGCTATTTTTATCTTGAATCAGGATTTCGATAAAATATTACCATTATTATAAATTGCTAGACATTCGCCCAGGGTTCGTCCGGGTACATAGTAAAATTATGTCCCGTTGTTCCCGTTAGTTTATTATCTTGGTAGTATTGGATAGTTATTTAGTACTAATTGTTCAAATGAGATTAAACAGCATATTGTGAGCAAATTTAGATTTGTTCGGTTATTTCTATATATATAGTTATGAAACGTGTAGGTATTGAAAATAAGTTTCGTTGTAATTAAATAGTTTTAGTATACTTACAGTTTTCTATCTTCACCGAAATGACTATGCAAACGATGGTTATGAATTAGCTGCGCAATAATACAACTAAAACTAGTTTATATAATTCCTGACTTTATTTAATTTTTAGAGCTTAGATACAAAATTGCAGTAAACAGGAATTTAGGTGAACAAATTTAGGTGATCATGGAGAAAATAAAATATATTATCAACTGATGATATTGTACCTTATTTGTCAATTTGTAAATTTTAAGTTAAATAAATAAATAATGTCAAAGAATTTACATAATCATAAGTTACCAACAAAATTGACGGGCTCGATTGCGCAGGTGGTAGTGCTTCTATCTTGTGCGCCAACGGCCGTGGATTCGATTCCCACCCAGAGCAAAAATTTATTTGTTTGATCTTTGTCTGGGTGTTTAATGTATTTAAGTAGTCTATTTGTGATTTTTCTGTTGTCTTGTCTGTAACACAAGAGCTCTAAGCGACTTACCGAGCGAATCAGGTCAATCCATGAGCTATTGTGGGAATTTACTAACATTATTAAATATATCATCTCATTCAAATACAGTCGTTAAATTTTGTAAAAAGCCTTTCATAACGTTTTAAAGAATCAATAGGTATTAAATGTTTTCTTCATTGAGGTGTATCATCATATATCATTAAAACAGTAAGTAGTATTGTTTTAATTAATCAAGCATTTTATATAAAAGAAATATATCACATTCATATGTTCGCGCGATTTAATACAAATAGTAGTTGGGACGACGCGGTATAGTAAACTGTAGGTACTTGTTTTAATAAACGGAGGTATTTCTACGCGTATAGATAAGAGCAGTCGCTGGCCGCGCAGTGCATCTCTAATGGGAATGCAAATGAACGTTTATTGCACTGTTTGTTTGCCCATGCTCTATTGATAGCGTTAGTCGTAAGTATTCGGCGCAGTGCATGTGTGCGTCGTGAAACGAATTGACTGCCGATCGATATTGACTGATATTTGACACCGTTTATATAAGAACAATGTACGGGTCCAATGGCGCAGATACGATACGCAGACGTGGGTTCGATCCCCACCCGAACTAATTTAAATACGGTGAATTTGTATTTGTTGTGTTTGGGTGTAAATTATATGTATCTCTAAGTATAACGGTTATTAATAAAGGATTTGAGAAAGATCCTTGAGTAGGTTAATGCTCGTAGAAAGATTTACTTAATTCGGGAATATTATTTACTTGCTTAGTGAGAAATTCAGCGCGCCCTATTTCTTAAGTTGAATTAAACTGTATACAGTAAGCAAAAAGATAATAAAATTTCTTGAAAAAATATGATATATAAAGAATATAATATTATTATTATTATTTAAAAAGAATATATATATATATATATATATATATATATATATGATATTTTGTTATGTCTACTAATTGTTTTCTTCACTGTGTCATTATGAAGTCCTTTTAGCTATGATCTTGTTATAGTAGCCTCTAAATTGTTGTTGTTAGTTAAAAAAATGTTTTCTAGATCTTTATAGAAAGCATTTTCATGTAAATTACCTATTGCCTAATTTACTACTTTTTAAAACATTACGGTTGAACCATAAAGAATTGAATAAATGTTGTATGTAATATGAATTGCATTTACGTTAATTGTAACTATATATTTGTTAGGTATCGAAAACTACACAAAATTAGCATTCATCGTGCTGTATTCGGACATGTTCAGTGCGGGCAACACGATTTTTTGTCACGATGTTGTTAGCAACGAGCGAACAGTGAACATCATTCCCATTAACAGTGTGTTGCCCGCAGCGATGTTTTGCAAATACTGCCGGCGAATTGGATTACAAACGTTCATATGATATGGACTCCGTGCCTTATTAATTTTGCGGCTGTAGTTACAAGCATATTGCTGCTATCCTTACTAATATTATAAATGTGAAAGTAACTCTGTCTGTCGGTCTGTTGCGCTTTCCCACTAAAACCTCTCAACCGATTTTGATGAAATTTGGCAGAGACAATCTTTAGACCCCTGAGAAACATAAACATAAACATAGCCTATTTTTGAATCCGACCCTCCCCCCCCCCCCAAACCACAAGGGTTGCAAGGGGTTGAAAAGGGGGATAAAAAGTTTTATGGAAGTATCGCTATTTTTAGAGCTAGAAACTTGAAACTTATTTTTCAGGCCATTCATTTGATATAAATAAACATGACATTCAAAGTTTATAAGTTAAGGTAAAGAAAGAGGTATGGTACTCAAAAAAACTATTCCACGCGGGCATAGCTAGTTGTTTTATAAATTCTAATATCACATTTACAGAATAATATCTATAATAACTCGTTTAGGTAATTAATAGTTTTACTTTTTACTAGTTTTTGGCGAAAGTTATTTTTTTTTTGGCTCACGTAATGAGCCTGCAGTAAACGTTGTTTTATAACCCGCTTTATGACTTGATTCTTAAAAGTTTCACCACTATTCAACTAACTTCTGTCTTGGCATAAAGTCCACATTTAAGTAAACGTCATTGCAGCTGGCAAACGCTCCTATCGGCTGCTTATCACAAGTATATCACTTGTAACCAACCTTGTAACTTGAAGACGTTGTGTCATATTATCCAATAGTTTCACGGCCTGTCTTATTCAAGCTAGAATACTGCAAAGCAGTAGGAATGAGGTATCAATGCAGACGACGAGAAAAGATACAAATAATAATCATATATAATACATGGCATGACGAGGTCTATTGCGCTGATGGGAGTGATCTTATCTTGTGCAATAAGGGACGTGGATCCGATCCCCACCCAGACAAATATTTATATTAATGGTATTTGTGTTTGTTCTGTGTTTGGGCGTTGAATATTTTTGATTCCCCTGTTGTCTGACGTCCGTAACACAATTGTTTTAAAGACTTATCACGGAGTCAGATCATTATATGAGATATTGTGTGAATTCCTTGTGTATGGTATTTTAATTTAACAACTTTGAAGGCTCTATCCTCATATTTGACTCTATCATCAACAATATCATCTGTCCTCGATTACTTTTGTATAGCATCCAACGGGAAATATTCCATGTTGAATACGTAAAAACAAACAAACTAACAGGCCCCTTTTATGCATAATAATAATACAACATGAAATATATTTTAATGTCGATCATAGTTCCATCCAAAATAAAGCTACACGCAAGTGTTAGTAAATCCTTATTACATGGAACAATATCAACGTGTCAAACGGTAATGGAGGTAATCCCGAGGAACCTCTGAAATTCTGATATTAATACGTGCATGCGATTATAGGGAATAACATTTCCATTACATGTTGAATTCCCGTATCATTTTTCAATAAAATGTAATCCTTTTACTATTATTGTTGACATACTACTGAAGCTTTGCCAAATGGCAACTAAATTAAAGACATATCAATAACATTGTTGATATAAAAAAGATAATTTTTTAAATGCTTTGAATTTGTACGTAGTGTTAAAAGTTTTAGCTTTTGTAATCCGTTAAAATGTAGTTTATTCGTATATTAGTATAATAGTTCATCTTTAATCAATTTTTGAATTACGCCATCATGAAAAACTTTATAGACAGAGTATACCTATGCCTGTATATTTTTGATAAACGCGACATTATTTTTTAAACTAAGTCTTGTGTTTGAATATAAATGGATACGTAACAAAGAATTTTATGATTAATTGAAGTAGTTGCTAGACATTAATCTTTATACTAGTCATTGTGAGACCTGCTAGATATAGGCCTCCACAGATAGGGAGGATTTGCCCCTAACCGCGGCGCTGGGCAAGCGTATTGGCAACCGCAGAGCGTCGCTTTTGCGACCGGGATGCTACTGTCCTATCCCGTCCTATGGAACTGTTTCGGATAGATTTACCGCCATCTGTCAGTTCCGGTATCTCAGTCGCCTCTTACCACAACCACCACCATCTCCACCTTGTTCAGTGGAGGTACTATTCCACACTGCCGGTACCCAAAAGTAGGCAAAAGTTAAATTTTGTGTGATACACAGTATTGAAGTGGCCCAGTATCTAAGAAAAAATACGACTGAAAAATATATAATAGCATATTTCTTAGATGACAAGCCTTGCCGCGAGTCTTTCATACCTCGGGTTTCAGAGGAAAATTCAAACAAATATGTAAATGCACGTCAAATAACAATAAATAAGTCGTTATTCTTTTTCTTAGTTTTATATCAGGCCATTACTTCCAGCAAATCAGCCTCAAAGAAAACAGAACAAACAACATGTAAAACGTTACCAATTATCTCGCTAGTTTATCTGGATTAACGCGATGCGCAGCGAACGGGCTGGCATAAATCCGGCTATTTGGCACCAGCCTTGTTTTTACTGCTTTATTACTGGGACTTACGAGTGTATTCGCGCGGCCGGAGCATTCTCACACTTGTTACCAAGTGCACTCAATACTCAGAACATATTCTATTAACATTCCTTTTATGATAACGTATAGAAGGTTATCCGTGAGGTACCAGCAGAATAGAATAATACCTCTGTACCAGGTGTTGTAAGAGGCGACCAAGTACCAGAATCGACAGATGGCGGTATATCCATGCAGAAAAGTCAGCTCAAATGTACAGGGTGGAGATGGGCAGCAGCTTCCCCGTCGCGAAAGCTGCACTCTGCGATTGCCAACACGCTTACCTAGCGTGGTGATTATAAGCAGTATGCCCCCTTTCTTCAGGAAACCTATGTCGAACAGTGGACTTTTAATGGCTGGTATGATGATGATTATAGAACCTTACCAAACCTCAGAAATATACTGAATCCTTATCAATACCAATCTTTGCGACTGTTATTTATTTATTTAAAATACATCATAAAAGGTTACAGAAGTTATCCCAAAGTACTTAGAAGATACAATTTTATATAATTAAAAACAATGTTAGGGTTTTGGTAGAAAAATAAAACATTATAAAATATATTTGCATGAATTAGTGATGTCAAGGTTGAAATATCACAGTATAAGATTCTAGTCAAGACACCAAAAAAAGAATATCAATTAAAAAAATTACACAAAGAGTCTACCTGAATGCATATATCATTTAACTGATAACATAAATATCCAAAATTGTCCGTGTATAATTCTATTGCATAGTTATTTAATTTCGCCGGAAGAGAACATACTTTTTACGAGTGAATTAGGAATGCTTCTGTACTAACAGTTATGTATTTATTACGTTAAGTAAAATAAATACAGCGTTGTAACACTGATACCGAACGTTTATAATAAAAATTATATTATGTAATTATAAGGCTACAGATTTATTTGAGCACCAATATTAGCAACCCAAAAATAATCCCCAATACCCAGATCAAACAAATATATTATGATTGATCTGTGTGTGGCAATCGTATTCTGCGATTCAATTGACGACGCAGGCGCAGTAGGCCTGATAAAACTGATGAAATACTGCACACATTTTATTTACTCTATCAATAACATCTAGTAATGTGAGGTATAAACAAGAACATAACGTGCCCGATGGCACGATGATAGGGATGGTAGAGATCCTATCATTTGTGCTAAGGATAATGTAACTTATGTGACGACATTTGTGTTTGTTCTGTATCTGGATGTTAAAAATATGTGCTTAAATATTAGCCATCTGCTGGATCTGGTACCTTAGTCGCCTCTAACGACATCTGGAATAGGGGAAGTACTATTTATTCTACTCTGCCGGTACCATATGGTACAATACAATTTACAAAACTACACTTAAGTATAACAAAGATTTAAGGAAAACAACATGCAAAAATAATAAAAAATCAGATTTACTAACTTTAATCAACTACGTCAATACCTATAATTTAAGAAATTTAAATTGATTTAAAGGTTATCGAATTTTGGTTATTTTCCCAGTTTAAATTCAGTCTAACAAGAACTCATATTCGCTTCACTCATATTTTATATTCACACAATACACTGTAGTGTACAGAAATATTACTCAGCGCGATCTTCCCTTCTGACATTATAAATAGTGCAGTAATCTTCTCAGCCCCTTCTCAGCGACATAAAGAAGAATTCCACGTGTTTTACGGCGCTCAGTTACGGAAACTCCGCTTTTTATACGAGCAGATTTAGTACACGCCGCTTGCGCTATGTTTACGAGTACTGCCGCTAGAGGGCGAATGACTTGTAAGTGGTATATATACTTGTGTATGTTTAATTAATAATTTTATAAACGAACACATGGCTCGCATGATGGTAAGCGGTCGCCATTTCTTATAAACCCTTGAGACATTATTATTGGAAGTAAGTAACCGCACGTGTGATCCTTTCATAAATTTTGGTGAGAAGGCATAACATTTTTTTTTCTGACATTAACGCTTTCACTACTCACAACACAATTACTTTTTTGTCGCTTTAAAATATTAAGCTTAAGATTATTTTTGTTGCATAATCTTGAAAAGAAGTTTCATTACTTACAAAAACTTTATTGCAACCACCTCTGAACGTTTCGCGCTTGTAAAATTAGCAACATAGTAGTATTATTACCGAGTCGGCTAAATGACCCAAAAATCTATATAAATCTTCTCCCTTTATCATAGTTCAACGTTTTTATCAATTACCTATTATTATAACAATAATACGAAAGTATAAACGCAGATCTTGAGTACATATATATATATATTATTCTTATTTTTATATATTTAATCAAGATTTATTGTAATGTTCATATGACAAATAGTTAATTTATTAGAGAACTAGATTGAAACTCCAGTAGCAATGGTATCGACGAGATGAATTTTTACATGTACCTAGACAGTGGCGATCTGCTCGTTTTAAATTATTATATATCTTAATACTGAGGCATATGACTGTGATCATAAATACTCTATTAAAATTGATATCTATGCATATCACCTTAGTAAGTATTCTTGGTCAAATAATAATGGTGATACTGTCAATATACGGCGTAAACATAAAAGTTTATTTTTACTATCTTGGTCGCTAAGACCATTCTCTATTCACAGTTAAAATAATTGAAAAGTGTGTGTATAAAGTATGTTACCAAATTACTTGAAATATTCCTCGTACGTTTTTTTTATATTTAAACAAGATTTTAACTTGAAATTTGGTTATGACTAAAACTTATTTAAGAACTTATATATTAGGAGAATTTTCTATTTTTAGTATCAACCTGCAATGTTCCGTAGGCAGAATAAATTACATAAAATACACTTCAGAAGGAACAAAACTTTGTGTAAGAAACTCACGATTCAGGCGGTAATTGATTAAATAAAAAAGTTAGAGCGAGTTTCGCGAAGATCGTTATTACAAGTTCAAAACATGTGGGCTCTGGGGAGGCTGAATAGAAACGTCGCGAAAAAATATGGCCTTACAGGAAACGAATACAAATACGAATAAAAATAAATGTACAAGAGGAATTCCGGAGCGCGGAAATGAGAAAAACCATATTCGTTGGGTGCCCCGATTTGGGGATAGGGTTGCTCCTTGAATCCCTAACTCGAGACGGGGGACAACTTGCTGATAATAAGTGTGTTTTAATGATGCATTTGAAGCGATAAAATAAAAGCTCAGAATAATATTACAACCTCTTTCGAATAATGATAGTGATTCGATCGCTTAAATTGTAAATCGAGGTCGTTGAACTTTCTCAGCTACTTATTTTTCAGTACCACTCAGAGTTTTTAATCAACTTATTCTATGAAAGAAACGTTTCTCATTTATTTCAAACACAAAGTATCTAACAATAAGGGCCAACGCAATTTATTAGACCTGCATTTTAATTAAACGTTACATTATTTAATAGCACAGCAATATAAAACAATAATAAAGTAACAGCTAACTAATCTTGTTTGTGGTCGTGCGGTACTGTCGACCGCGGACTCTGGTTCCCATCAGATTGTGGGGCCGACTCCGCCAGGATTAACTGAGCGTTGTCCGCATCATTTGCAGTTTACTAGCCAGTTGAAAACAAACAAAACTATAGATGCAGTTAATATGCGTTCGTCATTAGCTATTTATCACATTCAGATCAATTTGTATGATCAGGCAGCAGTCAATGTACTGTAGTACAGCTTATTAACACCGTTTGAGAGATATAGTTGCGAGATCATCTACCGCAACAGCCCAAAAAGACGCTATTGTTGCCTAAGTGATAACTTCCGCGTTTCGAATTAACGTAGTACAAACGAAATCCTGAGCCAGGAGCTGGAACAATAGAAGTCATGCTATTTTGTATTTAGTGTCAGATTTTTTAATATCATCATCATCTTTACAGCCATTGGAAATCCACTGCTGGACAAAGCCCTCCCCAAAGGGGGAATTTTGGCCATAATTGCCGCGCTGGGCAAGCGTGTTGGCAATCGCAGAGTGCAGCTTTCGCGATGGGGATGCTGCTACCCATCCCCACCCTGTACATCTGAGCTTTACTGTTTTGGATGGATATACCGCCATCTATCGGTTCTAGTACCTTAGTCACCTCTTACCATACCTTACTTAATATGCTGCAGATAATTTGAAGTTATCAAGAAATATTTTCATAAACGATTGCTATTTTTATAAACAAATAGAGACTTGCCCTCCCTTCGCATTTCATTACATAGTCGTACCTCTCAGCCGGTACGCTTTTTTCGGACATGTTTAATAATCGATTTCATTTTAAAGCCAATTCACACACAAGTATAACTTCAAATATTAATAATCAATCGTTTCGTTTATCGATTGAAACTGTTCGTTTTCATATAGGTAGTAAACATACATTAGGGAGAGGCGACTTCGTACTATAATATTCATATATGTACGGGTATATTGACTTACCATAAACAGTTTGATATGTTTAAATATATTTTTCTTATTGCAATAGAAATGTTAATTCTGTTTACGCATACCACTACTATAATAATAAATACGTAATAAGTACTATAAAAAAATTATAAAATGCCGTGAGGTACAATAGAAGATTAGAATAGCATAGGAGGAAGGCCTCCGTACCAGGTATTGTAAGAAGCGACTTAGGTACTAGAATCGACAGTTGGTGGTTTATCCATCCGAAACAGTGTAGCTCAAACGTACTGGGCGGGGATAGGCAGCAGTATCCCTATCGCGAAAGCAGCACTCTGCGATTGCTAACACGCTTGCCCAGCGCTACAATTACGGGCAAAACTCCCCTTTTCTTGGGTAAACCTCTGCCCTGCAGTGGACTTCCAATTGCGGCAATGATGATGATAAATAAATACTATTTGAAAACACGATTAATAGAGATATGACTAAGTTTACTTTACAAAACAACCGCATTTATAGTAAGTCAACGCTCCAAAAATCTGTAAACGTAACCGCGAACAAACGATTAAGACAGTACCATCTCAAAACACGACTGAAACAATAGCGTTTAAAAGCTTATTACGGCATATCTTTGAGTCATATTTGTAACTTTGAGCGTGATGAGTTTGAGACCGCTTTGTTTGAGGGATTAAGCGTGGTTGTTGTTTGTTAACATTTGGAAATTGTGTTGATGATATTATTAAGTAACTATTTAATGTATATGCTTAACTAGTTTTCAGATATATTCATGTAAAAGACAAAATATTTCCACGCTATATGCACTAAAATATTATTTTTTTGTGTTTTATAATATATTTTAGCTTAAGCCCTAAAGTACGTAATGTTACAGATGGCAGTGTCATTAAAAACAAATTAAAATAAGTTTTATTGTACCTACTCAAAGAAGAATACCAAAGTGCAGTGGATACGAGATAAAAAAATAGGATCTTAGAAACTTGTTACGAGATTCTAGCGAAACATTCTAGAAGTTTCTACGGTGGAAGCGATCTGGCGTTTATAAAGTTCGGCACCCTCGACGAGCAGAACCGGGCTTTAACTGGATCAAACTGGTTTACTTAGAGGAGCTGCGAATTTTCACAGTCTTAGAATAGAAAATAAAGTTAGTTTATTTTACCTACCCGGCATTCTTACTAGGAAAAATTTTCAATGATTTCCCTGCGCTCGTGAAATGCAATCACGTTCGATTTACTTCAACATTCAGAATAAAGTTACATTTTTAGTAAACATTTTTATAAAAAAAAACAACAAATGATTTGAGCGTTTGCATATAAAAGTATGAGTCTACTGAAGATAGACCTTATAAAAAAAGTCGTCTGCATTAATACAATATTCTCATTTATTTGTACTGGCCGCTGTTTGCAATACTGCTCCTCCTAATCAATGTGACATTATATATAAAATTTCATAAAATTAGCATCGTACTAGTGATATCCTAATGAGCGTCTATTAGCTGTGGTGACACTTACTATCAGGCTTACCGTTAGCTTGTTACTCGATATAGTCTTAAAAAAAAATATTGTTATCCATCAATTCTTCAATTATTTAAAATTTTATCACGCATCTAATAATAAGGTTTCAGACTTTACCCACGATCTTTGAAACACTAGCATCTATGATATACATAAATAATTGTGATCACACAATGAATCTTAACACAACGAAATCAAACAGATTTTTTTTCGCCGATTTTAAATGACATTAAAGAAAAAGAATACGTCACAGGTTAAAGCTCTAAAACGCTAGGAAATTGAAAAACGTCTAACCACACAAAAAGACAAAAAGACCAAGGAGTTGAGTAAAGAAACAGAGATCGCACATTTTATCTCTTTGTAAATTTACATAATGATATTTTTGTCACACAACTTACGGTGGAGATTCACGCATCTCACAGGGGAGTCGCGATCCCGGGTTTATGACCTGATGGATAAATCACGGCATTCTAGGGCTGGCAGTAGTCTACATGGAAATAGATAAAATAACATCAAATAGTGAGGGGGCAACATGAATCCATGTTTTTTAAATTACTTTCCAGTCTTCGCTATGAAATTTAATATGGAATATTTTGTAAATATTCCATATATACATATGTTTATATATATGTATATATTTTTATGCTTTTTTATAAATTGAAATCATAACAGAGCTTCTGATATACTGATTGAAAGGCTGATTGATAGGCATTCAAATAAAAAAAAATCCCACATCTTATGCATTGACATGATTCCGTGATAAGTCGCTTAAAACACTTGTGTTGAGGATATCAGACAACAGAGGAATCACAAATATACTACTTAAATACACGTATTAAACACCCAGACAGAATAACAGACAGACCCAACAGATATAAGTATTTGTCTTGGGTGGGGATCGAACCCTCGACATTTGGCGCCCAAGACAGGATCACTACTATCTGCGCCATTAGGTCCGTTATATTTAAGACGAAAGGTATGCTATTCTTTATAATGATTGTGTGAAAAACTATTTAATCATTTAGCGAATAGAATGATTTTTGTTCCTATTATTTAACTCTTACCATGTGTGCTTTGCAAGCCTAGGCAAAGTTGTACGCCAAGCTTAAACTTACCGTATTAGGACTTTTATTTTTTATATTTGGTATAACAGTAAAAACCGGTTCAGTCACTGTTCTCATTATAAATAGGCAAAGGATAGCAAAATAATAAACCGAATAGTTTCTATTGTAATCTACTGAAATCATATATAGACACATATTACTACAACAATTTCATTTATGCGTATAATTCATTTAACACATAACTTCGGTGACTCATGGCCATCAAAATAACTGATTTCACAACTGAGGGAGCGTACTGGAACCAACAAGCCGTGCAAGGAGATCGGACAAAAGCTTGTTTTAATAAATAAAATAAATTAACAATATATCAAACTGAGCGGAAAACACCGCGCAGGTTGCGTCGTATTGCGGAAATGATAGTATGGCGCAAAATGAATGCAAGTGCGAATGTAGCCCGGGGGCTGGGGGACATTTTATTCAAATCACTTCCACATGGTAATGTTATTTAAATGTTCCCTTTTTTTCTTCTTGCAAGGAAATGGTAAAAATCTTGCTATTATGAATATGAAACAGATTTGATTAGACTGTTCTTCTTTTCTGCAGCGGTGGTGTAGATCCGACAAAACTCAAGTAAACGATATGCAAATCTTTGAATCGCACTACAAATGAGTAGGCGACGTCTTCCAGTAACGCCTCGATGACTCTCGTATCTGAATGTTTTCCCACCACCAAGTTCAACTCGACACAAGTGTTTTATTCAAATAAAATTGATGTACAGATTGCTTGAGACATGTCAATTTGATAGTTTAAAGTAACTATATATATTACTGCAATACGTTCATATAGAATTTAATAAATATAAACCACACAAATAAATACCGACATGTTAGAGTACTTGGTATTGGTACTATGAGACAGCGGTATATCCATTCGAAACAGCATAGCTCACTTCCATTTGAGGTGTGTTGTTTCGAACGCATGGACAGTGGATATGCACCATCCCCATCGCAAAGCGGTACTCTTCGAATTAAACCATATTAGCCCAACATAAGAGTTATTATTATTAAATTTAGATAAATATCCAACTTTATAGAATGATAATGATAATATTTTCTAACATTTACGCGCCCACTACTCTTCTCAAGGCTGCAAAACGTTTTTCTTTCAACTTTAAATTTTTTTCTTCGACGTTTTGTTACTTTGTGGCAATTGTTCTCAAAATAACAAAATCAATTTTATTATGGATGATAATACTAAAAAATTATCTAGATCAGTTATCTGTTTCTTTTATGTTGTTATTGTGACATGTATAAATATATGCAGTCTCTCCGACTATTCCATATATGCCAACCTTACACGACATAAAGCGTCGTTCAAACCAACTGTGAAAACATTTTTTTTTCAGAGCAGTGATTAAAAAGAGGGATGGCAGTGCGATGACGCAAACACACCCCGGACAAATTACTGGTGATATACAAACGATATTTCACGGTAGTTTTACGTTTTGCTGTACCCACGTCCGTATTTTTGCACATTGTCACCCCGTTAAATGTACTCGTAACGTGAATATTGTACATAACGCATTTTATATGCAGGTGCTTTTGTGCTTCGTTTTGGAATGGTTTGATATTTTTATTAAATTATTCAATGATATAGAAATCTGAATAGTGAGTACTTTTTGAGAATTTATATATATTATGAAAAAATTCGAAGAAACGTTTTCGCAATCTTACAATGTTTGTATTAATCGCAATATAGGCATATGCTCTTACACGGAATCATAACTCCGTTCCGAGAATTTGATAATGATCCAATTGTAGGGTACCGGCAGCGTTGAATAGTACCTTCACTGTACAAAAGTTGCAAAAAGCAACTGAGGTACTAGAAGCGATAGATAGCAGTAAATCCATTCGAAATAGTGTAGCCCAAAGTCACAGGGTGGGGATGGCCAGGGAAGCAGCTTCCCCGTCGTGAAAACTGCGCTTTTCACTTTTCAATACGGACAAAGTTCCCTGTTCATTCAATTGCTGATACGATGATGATGATGATGATGATGATAATGATTATAATGAATTAATGTATTCGAGTTCAATTTGAAATATGTTACAACGATATAAGTTTGATGAAAATTATATGATATAACATTAATTTGTTCGAAATAATATGACAATCATTGGCACTACAACACTAATGAGTAAATCAACTCATAATATTGAATCTGCCAAAAAAGAATGCAACTAAAAAGAAAAAACAGTATGGAACCCAATAATACCCCTCATAAAGCACACATTTCCCATACAAACGATTCTTTTGTCCATACTAATAGATACTTTCGAACAATACGGAACACATACCCTTTACCGAAAGTTTTCCATCAGGGGCTGACTATGTATAAGTATAAGGTTTAGGGCTAAATTTACCGGTCTAACTGCAGTGCAAGATACGAACTGAAGCGGGCCACACAGTGTTGGACAGACTTCGACTCGTAGCAGCACCGAGCTTGTCATATGAACGTACCAGGTCTGATTATGGGCAAGTTATATTTAAAAATACTTTAACAACATTTTTAGGGTTCTAAAAGCCTATTTTCATTCGTCATCATAAGTATTTACCGATGTACTAAAGTAAGTAGGAATTTAACCTGTCACCTTGTTAAGACCCAACCAAATACACGATGTATTTATTCTTAAAATAATTATAGTTAGTGCTTCATTAAAAATAATGCATTAACCGAGAACTATTGACTCTATTCTTCCACCAGGTAAACTTTAAACATATGTTTAGAAAGTAATGCATATGTTTAGAAAGGATACCACTTGTTGACCTCAATGACTCTTAAAGCCCACCAGTTCAACAATTAAAGTTAAATCGAGAGTTAGGAGGATCGGTAAAACTGCTTGAACAAGTTAAATTACTGATTTTTACAAACAATATTGGACAACATAATGTATGTATACAGACCCGCTATAGCCTTTAACTTAATACGACTCAAAAGTTTGAAAAAAAGAGCCCCGATTCGTCCATGAAAGGAACAACTCCCGCACGCAACAATGCTGTGATCTCTCTAATGAAGAGTTTTGTACACAAAGGGACGGAAAGCGGCCCTTTTATTAATGCTGTGTGTTACCAGAGGTTTTACCTTTATAAGCTCCATGTTAATATTCTGGCAAATGCCGGCTTTCAGGTTTTTTTTGTGGTTAGCTCCCACGTCAGAATCGAAATATATGAAGGTACCGTACTTAGATATACATATGTTAGATCATTTGACAGATAGGTAACAAAAAACATTGTTTTATATAAATAAAGGAATTTGTTTAAATGATACTTAAAAACATTACATAACTGGGAATAATCTTAGAACGTGCAACTTGCTAAGTGCTATATACCTCTCAACATTTTTTTTATTTGTACGAGCAAACAAACGTTCGCGTGAAGCCAAAATAGGTATCAAATAGTAATGTCACCTATATGGGTTGTTACTGCAAGGATATCATTAGCTCATCGCCAATCTGTAGAGTGAGAATAAATTCAAACGCTGTGAGGTACCAGCAGAGTAGAATGGTACCAGAACCGACAGATGGCGGTATATCTATGCAAAAAAGTCAAGCTCAAATGCGCGGGGATGTGCAGCAGCTTCACCGTCGCGAAAGTTGCGCTCTGCGATTGCCAACACGCCTGCCCAGCGCGGCGAATATGGGCAACATACCCGCTTTCTCGGGGAGGCCTATGTCCCACTGTTGAACATAGGTGTCCCATACTTTTAATAACTGTATGATGATGACGAAATTTAAACGACACCGCATACACTGACCTGGCTTCGAGATAAAGTACTAATGTTACGAATATTAGACAACACAGGTATTACAAATATAGTACTGAAATACTTATAAATAACAGCAAAACAAAACAAATACAAATGTTCATCATGTAAATATTTGTCCTGGGTGGGGATCGAACCCACGACTCTTGGCGCACAAGATCATTATCATCTGCGCCATCGGGCCTGTCACTGGTAACATTTAGTTAACACAATATTCCCATTGCCATCTAGTGCTTTAATTACTTTTACTCTCTTTTAATTCTGAATCAAGCAAAACCGCTATATTTCATCATCATCTGAAAACGAATTATACAAATGGATAAATAAAAGATACGCGTAGTACGCGTCATTTTTAAATAGTTTCTATTAAAATTTAAATATGAAACACTTATATACTTATGGAATATGCTTGTATTCATGTTTGGTTCACGTTATAACAATAAATAGTATTTTCATTTGTACCAGGTGTTGTAAGAGGCGTCTGCAGAACCGGAACCGATATATGGCGGTGTATCCGCCAAAACATTACGTATTAACTTAAGGAGAATGCAAGTATACAAATACAACGTTTCTTTCATTCTTAATAATAAATCTTTTTTTTTGGTTATTAGTGCGTCGCCAACCTTGTGACTTGAAGATATTATGTCACATTAGTCAGTGATTTCACTACATTTCTCACCCTTCAAATCGGAAATCAACAATGTGAACATTGCTAACTGGCGATAAAAAACAGAGATTTAGGTACCATTGGTGACGATCTTTGTATGAGGACTACCTCCGGTAGACTACTCCTTTTAACGACTTTTAAACGCAGATTAAGAGATTTTTATTTTTAAGTTCGCTCACATTGTTTTCAAGAAATCCGTTTTAAGAGTCGTTTTTTATTAGTAATGAACGCTTTAATATTAAAACATATTCATAATGTTAAGAAATAAATAGGTAAAACAAATAAATATGATTTCATTTTCTTTATAAATTCAGGAGATCCCATTATGTGGCGGAATTATATTACTGCTTGTAAGATACCTTAGAACGCATTCCGAACAGGATGTTAGCAATTTCTCATATAAAATATTCAAGGCGTTCGTTGCGTGTGGGAATGCAGCGTACGTTTGTGTTCAGACGCGGCCCGACTGTAATGTATCTACAGAGAAAGACCCTGGGATATTGTTCATTTTATTGCTAAAAATATAACTGAATTTCCTTAACCTACATTTAGTTTTCCAACCAGCTCAAAACAATATGTCACAGATTTATTTATATTAATAATAAAACCACATAAAAACAACAATTATACGTCACATTACATAAAATTAAAGATTCTGAACGATGATAAACATTTTATACTTTGCCTTGATTCTAATAAATGTAATTAGTTTTAGGCACTTGTATTAAGGATAGCATGCAACAGGATTTACAATTATAATACTGAAATACAAATATAAAGTATCTAAACACAGAAATTCATGAAATAGATATTTGTACTTGGTGTGCACTACCAACTGCACCATCGGGTTCGTCAAAATGACGTGTAAATAGAAAGATAGTGTGTCACAGTAACACACAAACGATAAATTATACCGCTATTGTTAAAAAGATACATTTCATACATTAACCCGACTCCGTAGTAAGTCGCTTAAAGTCCTGTGTCACAGACATCAGACTAAAATACATATTTTTACACTCAGACACATGACAAATACAAATATCATCAAATAAATATTTATCCTGGGTGGGGATCAAACTCTCGATCCCTGGCGCATAGGATCATTACCATCTTCGCCATCGGGTACGTCGCCCGTGAGTTTACTCCTTGCCGCAAAAACTATTTAACCGATTTTGTTGATGTAATACTTTAATATAGCTCATTTAAAATAAAACATTATCAATAAAGAGATCTACTTACTAATATTATAAATGCGAAATATCTCTCTGTGGTTGTTGTAATTTTACGCTATAGTGTAAGTGATAGATATGATAGAGTAGTATAATCGAGTAATAGAAGCAAGGTCGAACTAATAGTAATAAACAAAGAAACATTTCAACGAAAACAGAATGTTATTTACAAAGACATTACGGAACATTTCAAAAAAGGCAATGGCGCTGTAATCCTTTGAGTCGTCTCGTCGTACGCCCGCCAAGTTTTGACACGAGGCCAAACAAAATATCAGAAGCCTACACGCTAAACAGGGAAAATCAACTTACTCAAACATCCTGTATAAAGTTGAAAAGCTCGCTTCAACGTTATTGGATAGTTCAGTTAAAGGCTTTCCTTTATATTTATTGCCATCATTTTACCAAACAATACTGGTTTAACAGACTTAAATCCTTCCGTTCTGTTAAACACTTAATTCCTTTATTACAACGGGTTAAAGTTCAAAATTCTGTGCCGATTAAATTGGGGGTGTTATTACGTTTGGCGGCTTCTGGCTGGCTGCCACAGTGTTGCTGAAAAAAAATTCGTCTAGCCGGAGAAATAAAAGGTGTAGGAGCAGAAACGTTTGAATCCAAACTTTTCTGTGGCGTGCGCGAAGTTTTCGGTACAATATTTTAATATTCCGTTAACGACATTCGGAATGTGTAGTTACTGGAATAGTTGCTCGCTCTGAATGGAGTGTACAAGTTGGGGGCATTATAATTTGTTTTATTCCATTTCCATTCGTGTTCGTGGGAAGTTAAAAAGAGGTTTTTCGAAAAGTAAATCTGCAATTTCAAGTTTTCAACAAGTTGAAGTATTTATTGTTTGGTATGTTCAATTGTATTTGTATCGTTGTAAACTTTTCGGTAAAATTTCCAAATATTTTGACAAATTCAACACGTTACACGTATAGTCTACTTCTTGATTTTAAAAGTTTGTTATTGATTGAATTGACAAAGAACAGTTACCCAAAAATATGTTCATACGATAAAGTTAACTAAAATTAATTAAAAACTCTAATAATATACATGATTTAAAATGGGTTCATAAAATAAAACTACATATATAACTACATATATATATATATATATATATATATGTATATATATATTATTAAACTCGTCCGTTAAACAAGCGTAGAGACCACGTGATGATAAAGGTCACAAACCTTCAAAACAGAAAACACAACAGCAACGCGAACTTTATCTAATGCTATTTGGCGGTAGAAATAGGTGAGATTGAGGTACCAATGCAAATGACCTTTTGTATAAATGTTATTTAATAGGAGTTAAAGTAAAAATATAAATATATTATATATTTATATTTATATTGTTATAAATTCAATCGCACGTACAAAAAAGGCTTGGCAATATTTCCTAAATTGTATTTTCGCGTTAAACACCCCTTAACATCGGTATAATTCATACAATTCGGCACTTCCCCCTCACGATATTGCGTTCCGTCGCATAATTCAAATCACGAACGTAAATAAAATGGTTATACTTGCATTTAGCACCATTACACAGTAATGAATGAAAAAATACAAAATGGCCGTTGAATGCTATACCTGTTTCAATTGTGCGGGTAATTAGTAATGGTAGGCGTCACGCAATACACCGTCCCAAAATTAAAGCGATCAATGAGAGTCAAGGGTAGCTTTATATTTCAAATATTGTTTACGGTATACTGACACGGGTTACGTCTTATATACATGACGGCTTATTCTATTTCCAACTTCGTGAAGTTTAAAAATTAATCGAGTTTATCTCTAGCGATTTTTCGGTATCTAGAGATGAAAGGTCTCGTATTGATTTTATTCTTATTTTAATTGCCTAATGATAATTCAACTATGTGTCACTGGCTGTAGGACGACTTCATAGAGGTGTGCTGGTTTTAATTGACATATGGCAGTGAATGTTGGGTATGGCAGAAAAGGCACGCGAGTAGAATAAATGCTTTTAAAATGAGAGCACTTCGAAGTATGTATAGTGTAAGTTTGTGAATAGATTAAAGAATAGTGTGACAAGAGATCGATGTAGTGTAAAAAATGATGTTGGGACAACAATAGAGATAGGAATGTTGAGATAGTTTGGACATGTAGAAAGGTTGGATGAAAGTAGATTGACTGCACAAATATACAGAGCAAAGGTGAATGGAAGAGTTGGTATAGAACGACGTATTAAAGAAGGGCCAGGTCAGAAATACCAAGAATAAACGAGCGGGTGTGAAAAGACTAATGCGAGTAAGAGAAGCAAGAGAGGTATGCCAAGATCGTAACAAGTCTGCCTACCCTGGTGGGACACAGGCGTGATGTATGTAAGTAGAAATATTTATCTATCTTCTCCAACAATAATCTCTGCAAAATTGTTCGTTCAAATTGCAGTAATCCGCGTATTCAGTATCAGTGTTCATAAGTACCCGAACAAATACCTCTACAATAAATCTATATCCAAGAGTCTAAAATAACAAAACCAATGCCAGGGCTTTCGTTTATGGACGAAGAAGCAACCTATCAAATATCGAGAGGCGCCCTGACCAGATTGTTTTCAGAGCGACCGTTCGCCCGTGAAATCATACGGGCATAAACATCCTTTGAAACAGCAAGATTTCTATCTATTCCTTCGGATCCCGTTATTTTTAGCTGAGTAATAGATTTTGCCAAGGATAGGGTTCGCTTTGTAGGATAACTGATACGATATATGTAATTGTGAATTGGTTATAAACAAGCTAGGTATGGATTAATTTATTTGCGGTGCAGTAATTGGGAATATAGTTTTACGGTACGATAATCTTTGTTGTACCGAAAAATTTCGTTATCATAACTCTTATACATGCATAAACCAAAAATCCGTGGTGTTATTATGCATTGAATTTTTATTTATTGTAGTTTTTTTTTCTTTAATATACATGAGGACAGTTCTGATCCTTAATACATTTACTGATATTTTTATTCTTTAGTAGGACGCTTTTTCGACAACTTTTCGATCAACAAGCAAACACTGGTAAAAACCGCAGGTAATCAAACAGCAGAATTCACGCGCCTTAATATTTAACAAACAAACAAAGTTCCACGAAATCCCCCGTACAAAATTCAACCTCAATCAACGATGGAATTTGCATAATCATCTCCAATTTACGAAGTTGAACTGTCATTCAGGCCCTAAACTTGTCCCGGTATCCATTAACTGAATTCAACCGAAAGCCCACTATCAGAGGTCGGCAGAGTTATCTAAACATTCCCGTAGAAGAATGTTAATAGTTCTGTGCAATAAAGTATGGGTAGCACGCAAGCCCCACACGCCACGCGCCTCTGTACCAAGGTGCAATCTAGTGATGCCCTATAAACTTCACAATCGAATGACTTTGATAAAGTCAGGTATCCAAGTTTCACGCTTGCTAAAGAGGCTATAGAAACGATTTTTCAAACGGAGACACACCTATTTACACGAGCATGCAATTCCACTCCAATTTAATAGAATTTGATAAAGTAAGCGTTTATTAATCAGTCAGGTAATTTTTTTTAATGTAATGTAAGCTGCTGAAACCTAACCTGGTTTTGCCACGTTCGAAACTTTTGTAAAATGTAATATTGTAAAGTGAAGTAACGCCTACTAGTAGTGATGCATAATACTCGTGTTTTGTTAGTTCAGTTTTAACAATAAACAAAAAAATATAATGTATATACAATATACATCTCGCTTCAATTAATTTGAATATTAAAAAATTGTTAATTATTTTTTTACCGAAAAATAGCAGAATTTAATATACTGTTCTGAGTTGTTCTGAAATTTGATGCATGCAGTATTTTATTGCAATTATTAAAGTCCTTCCTGTACCACGAAACATAAACACAGAGAAAACTCGATAACGACCATATTTCTAATTCTCATTCTCAGTTTTCACATCCCTAGCACATTGTTTGTGTACTATGTTCTTTGTCCTGAGCTTGAATTATGGTGTCTGTTTGTTCCTGACAATTGTTCTTTGTGACTGCAGCACGGTGATGAATATTTTACATGTATATATTACAAGAAAGCCTTGAATTCCGCCGGTGAGATTTATCCAGGCAAATTGTCACGTTTTATTATTTAGAAATTCGAGGCGGTAAACGTTACATAAATATCGCAGAATAATAGGGTAACGGCAGGCTAGAATAGTTCTTCCCCTGTGCTAGGTGTCGCAAGAGACGACTAGGGTATCGGAACCAACAGATGGCAGTATATCTACCCTAAACAGAGTAGTTCAAATGCAACGGGGCGGAGATGAGCTCAGCATTGGCCACTACGTCTGCCTACACGGAAATTGTAATAAACATTCCCCCTTTCTTGGGGAGGTGTATGTCCTATAGTGAACGTTTTATGACTGGGATTATATCAGAACCAGAGCAAAGAGATTCAGAACCAGATGATGTTGGCTGATTTTGAAAGGTTAACAATACACATATTGCTTTATTTCCAAATGCGTATTACTCCGAGCAAATTTTCTGTTAATTTAATATTTTTGCATCTTAAAATCTAAAGTATTTCACTTAGCAATTATTTTAATACCAATTGTAGTCCCTGTAATACATAATTGGATGAATGAATAGCGTGTACATGTTACAGCCAAAGTTATAGATCCAGGTATCGTATATACTATCCAATCTTTATTTATCCCATGTACAACTATATTTCAAAATTAATTACAATGCGAAAGGATTACTTCAGATAACAATATGTGTAGGAAACCTGAAACGAAATGGTGGTTAGATGAGGTTAGAACTACGACCACAACAAACAATAATATATTAATAGTTGAAATATTTCCTATGTAATAGATATGCGAAACCTGTATTATGTCAAATGATTATTATTAAATTAATGTGTTTGCAATATGGAAGTTTGTTAAACGATCTATATAATACTGCATTATAAAAGGAGAAATGTCAAGTTTGTATATATGTTTGTATGTTTGTTTTATATAGCTAGTTAATGCACCGTTATATATCCCGTATATAGATAGGTATATGTAGATATGTCAGTCAGTCATTCGGCTTCAGCTTTCAGTCATTCAGCGTTTATATATAAAGGAGTGATCAATTTATTACTTTGTCTACACAATTTTGTTACTCTACATAATGACAAAAAATTATGTATGTGACATTTATTATGTACATGTCAGTGTTACATGTCAAAATATTTTTGGTATACAAAAACCATAAAAAAATATTGGTTACATTTTCTTCTCGATACTGTTTTCAGCCATTACACCAATTTGGTAGGTATAAACATAATTTATGAATTCCACGAAGATGATCCATCAAAATAATAGATACATTACTTTACGACGTCATACCAGTCGGAATGCGTCGTTTCCAATATGCCGGCGAGAATTTTCAATTTTAAGCCTCCAGAGAGCCGATGTTACGTCGATGGCATTAAAATAAAATACGACGGCGTCGTGAGTCGTCACGTATACTCCATCCATCACGGGTCGAACCTAAGGCTGCATTCATATTGGAGAACGCACTGCGAAATGGATAGCCTTCTTGGCGTTTTGTCGGAAAGCCCGGGATTATAGAACAACAAGACAAGTTTAAAAAGGTTTTACAAAGTCCTGAATATAGCAGCATATAGACGTCTGTAGCTTGTTTTACATTCGAAGCCTGTTGATTTAGCCATATTCGTTTTAATTAAAATTAATACAACTATTTAGTCATAAAAACAAAAATATTAGTTATTGATATACATTCTTTACATTTATCTAAATCTGTTTGTAATTACAAATTAACAGCGTTTCACTATGAATGCTTGGTACTTGATAAAAAACATCTCTGTCTATCTTTTTATTCCAGCAAATCCCTGAAACAACTGGACTTTTAACAGGACTTTCATTGGCAGATAGCTGCTGTTAGAAGGAGTAACTTAGGAGTACTTTTTTGTTTGATATTTCAAGAGATCGGAAACAATGCGGATGTAATCACGGGTATTGTGATTTGTAATGTGACAAATAATAATATTTATGGTAGAGTGTCGCCACCTGCACGTGCTTATAGTTTCGTGAAATCATTACTTAGTGATAATCGCGCTTTTTTCGCAATTTTTAACAAATATAACCTTTTGCGGCATGTACTTAAGTGCTATTTTTGTATGTTGTCATCATCAACGATGTAATTGTGAAATACCACTTTAATTTGTAAACATAATAATTTCATCAACTATGTTCACAATGTGCTTCCGTATTATTTCTGTCGATATTTTGCGAAGTTTTATACGAATGCGAATCTTTATTGTGGTATACTTAAACATTAATACGTACCACACATAACTTTTCAATTACAACAACTAAGGGAGAATCAGCCTTAAAACTAATAACTACTATTAAATATTTTGGCATACTATCATCATCAGTACAGCTATTGGAAGTCTACTGCAAACATAGACCTCCCCAAGAAAGGGAAAATTTATTAGTCCTCGTTGAGCAATCGTATTGGCAATCACAAAGCACAGCTTTCGTGACGGGGACGCTGCTGCCCATCTCGAACATGTGCATTTGACTTATACTGTCACGGATGGATATACCGCCATCTATCGATTCTGGTACCTTAGTCTTTTCTAACACCATACGACACCTTACTTGAATATTTTCGAATTAAGTAAGTCGTATATTTTGTTTTCATTTTGTCTTGAGCCATCAGGATTCATGTATTTATAAATATTAGAGCTAGACCTCTTACAAAGGTGGTGTGCATTGGTATCTCACTCTCACCTATTTTTACAGCTAAGCAAAAGTGTTCGCATTGCTGTGTTACGATTTGAAGGTTGAGAGAAGCAGTAAAATTACCGAGTAATTGTGACATGGTATCTTCAGTTCACAAGGTTCACGACACGCTAGTGATGTTTTTGTGATGACACAAGCGTCCAGGCTGGGGTCACGTTTACCATTAAGCGTAACGTACGCTCTTTTGTTGACTTCGTAGTAATAAAAAAAAGAAATGAAAATCCTTATACATTCTCAAACTGGGTCCCCTAACCCTTCCTCTAGTAAATAATATAGGTATATCTCATTCGGAAGGCAGTGTGTAAATACCCCAACAATCCTGTATTGACGTGAAGCGAATTTTTGAAAAATGTAAAAAGGTCAGTGGAGACATCACGTACAGTTCATTTATTTCCGCTTCTGCTTCTTTCGGAGGCTGCGAGGAATGGGTCAACAATATTAATGTATTTTGGCCCTTTCAATTACAGAACGCTTTGTGACTTCGGGCGGTCCCATGATACATTTTTGCTGGAAGCGCGAGTTGAATTAGAAGGAAAGATTTATGAACGCTGCACTATTGTTTGAAAGACTAAGAAAATAGAAATGCATCAACGTTTAGCATTTGTCAGCTGATGTTAGTCACTTTTGTTTTTTATTGTCCAGTTATGTCCTTATTTATATATTTATTGCCTTATTCCGTTCTACCTGCAATAAATACAAAGTTTTTATGTAGGTAGGAGGGAAATTAATCTATGAGTGATAAAAATAAAAAGTACCTAATCCATCGTCTAGTCCTACGTCATTAACTCATAACATATAGTTAAACTAAACTAAATGTTTTTATTCAATGTGGCTATTCTATTAACTTATAAGAAAGGTATAAATTGGTATCACCATGATACGGCACTTTTTGTTTTGAATTCAAGGGGAAGTCGAAATGAATAAGGAAGGATTTATTGAACAGTCATACAGAATATGGTTTTATATTTAGACTTAAAATTTTACACTTTTAAAGCCATTTTCCTATCTTACAAATCTTAATATTTATGATTCTTAAATTATATCTTATCTTTCACAGATCTATTAGTCACTAAATTGTTGTATGGCTGCCACGTTTAAAATAGTGAAGATTAACAGTTTCTTTATCACCTATGTGCCAGTATCAAGTGTTCGCTTCCATTTATTCCAGGACCTCAACATCGAAGGGTGCCAGTGGATCGCCACATCGAGAAAGGCGGCGGCGTGATGAGGACGCTGTCACCGCGAGCGGATTCAGCGCAGCTCTACACCGAGCACCACCGCCTCCACCACCCGCCTTGCTCAGGCGACTCGGCGTCAAGGAGACCACTGGAGTTGGCAAGGTATGTCATCAACTCAACTTTCTCCAATATCTTAATATATATAGTGTTTGTACATCTTGTTTTTTAATTCAATCTAATATTACGCTTGAAGGCATGATAGTCTAAAAAACTATATGAGTTACTCAGAATATTATACATTGATTGTACAAAAAAAAATCATGTCAGATATATATATATTTATAATAAAAATATATTATAAATTGTCATAGCTGATTGAGTAATTCACATAAATATCAACCAGATAACTTACAATTTTTTATCCATAAACGCAAATACCTATTTTTTTAACTGAAGATATTAACTTTCTTTAAGCACTATAAAACAAAACATAACTTACTCACACAAACAAAGATCTTAAAATGATTCCATTCAACAAATAAATACTAATTAAAACATTTTCAGAACTGTAAACGTATTTAATACTAGACTATCTTAATCTTGGTACAGGTAAAAGTACACTTTAAATGCTGGGCAAGTCTCTGCTAATAAACTGATAGCGCCCCAGATAAGCAATGGGCACCGTTAAGGGCTCATTAGGGCGCCCATCAGCTGTCTCATTAACCAACACCAATTAGAGGAGCCTCCGAGCACTTAAATCATGACCGGCAACGGCAGGAACAAGGGAGAGTTCAAACTTCAGCGCGTCGTTTAACAAAACGCAATAGCCGGAAAATATATGACAAATTATATGTCAAAGTCAAGCGTCATTTCCACTTTTGTTATGTGAATACACGCATACAATAATATCGAAATAAACGTAACCTACTTCAAAAATCCAGGGTAACGATCTTCTAATATGGAGTGATTGGCAGTCGATAATGGCTCGGTGCAAATCTTCTTGGCTTATAAGACGCAAATAAATAGTTTTAAATATTAATATAATGTGTACTCTGCGTTTTATTGTTCAAACTTGGAATCTAAAGATTTGTATTACTTTTACATTGCCTAACGTTGATAATGAGAATAACAAAGTCTTTCGGGGGTTCTTAAAAAGATTCCATAGTTGGTTTCACAAATGGCTTGTAAGCTCGTTCTCAATGTCGTTTTATAAAACTAGCTGAAGACAAAATGAACCTACGGTCATTCTTCTATGTAATAACAAAGATGTACACGTTGCCGTATCCTCTTTGTAAAATCAAATGACTATGAAACGACCGGGCGTAGTAATTAATAGCGCTCCCAAGATTTTCTATTCAAATGAACTTCCCGAGACTTGTTCAGACGGCGAATTATAGAGTATTTTATCTAAAGGGTTATTTTTACTTCGAAGCAATCGCGATTCGGTACACGTCTCGTCGGGACAGCTTAGCGCAGAGTCAGCACTAATCAAGTTAGTGCCGGTCGAGCAAGCAATGAAGCACAATTATACTTCTAAACTTAGACTTGCTTGTATAAATGATTACTGAACTGACGGAGCCACAAATTGAATAATTTGCATAAACTATTTATAAAATACCGATATTAACTAGAGGTATATCTCTCTATTCTGCCGCAAAACATCGGCATTCGCATGGCTGTGTACCGTTTTGAAGGATGAGAAATTTCTGGGTAATTTGACATAATCTTCAAGTTCCGAAGTTGGCAACGCTCCAATGGTCATCTCATTGCGTTAATATCAGTGTCTGTAGGCTGCAGTTACTATGACGCGGAACGTAAGCTAGTTTGTTGACTTTGTCACATGCTTGCGGTTGACCTACGAAACGTTTGATGTTGATAATGCATATTGCCAAACCATAAAATAGTTACACAATTTGATTATACGTGAGAAATTAAGAAAAACAAGTTTTTTTTACCTTTTCGTGAACAATATTGGATGCCTATACTAAAGTATTTGTCTAGTTCATTTTGATAAGCTAATATAAATAAGGTATATAAATAAGGTATATAATAAGATATATAAATAAGGTCAAATATAAGAAGAAGAAGAATTAAGAAACACATTTTTATAGAGGACTGCCAGAAAAAGCATTAATCAATTAATCTAACTGTTCGGTTCAAACTATTAAATAGGAAACGAAATCTACTTGAATAAATCATAAAAAAAAGCATTTGGAACATATTTTTCTTATAAATTTTAGAGTTTTGTTCCTTTTCTATATAAGTGTTAAGTTTTTATACCAAATCCCACAGTCCTACTAGAACATGGAATTCAAAATTCGCGCTTTACTTATTTTCATTAGAGTTATTACGAGAGATTTGGGAAAAACACCTTAACTAATTGAAATGTCGATTAATACAATCAGGGTTATGAAGGTTTTATAAAATATTTTATATATGTGCGAGTCCAAATAGCTTAAAAATACAAATCTTGCTTGTGCAGTGAGTGTGTGAGTATAAATAAGTAATTTCGTCCAAGAATTGAAGCAAGCACTGTTATGACATCAAAAAAAAATTAGCCACACTAACGAACATGTCTTCAATTCCTAATGTAACAAAGACTGATTTTACTTATCTTTGAGTAAAAGTTATCTATATAAGTTTAGGTAAGGTTATATTCTTCTTGGATACCTAACCCTGTCTGCGTCGGGGTGCGTCGGACCGTACGACTGGAACGTGCCGGCCTGGCAGACCGCTAATGTCATAAGACAGCGGCTAACGAGCTCGCTACGGAATCCCCTACGTATTGACTACATCTGTGGTCTCTAAAGTTTTAAGACTTTTTAACTTTAGTCTAAAATATAGAGCATACGTCGAATACACCTAATAATATTTCAAAAAGGAAAGATTTGATTATTTGTTTGTTACAAATTAACCTAAGAACTAACAAGACCCAATTAAAAAATTCTCTCACCGTTAGGAAGCTACATCATCACTATGCGACATAGATATATTATATTTTATAAAATGTCATTCCTGTCGCTGCCAGTAAAATATAAAGTTTAAATTAAAGTTTAAAATGGTTCACGCTCTTGTTATATAACTATTATTTTAACATTCACTTTTCTTCTTTATTGGTGAGAAAAATTGGACTAAGAACCTCGTAGTATCCACTACGAGAAATCCACTGTGGGTCATATGCCTCCCCAAGAAAAGGGGAATTTTGACCATAATTGCCATGCTGGGCAAACGTATTGGCAATCGCAGTGCTTAGCATCCGCGACAGGTATACTAATTTCATAATAAATACGAATGTAACTCTGTCTGTCACCTATCCGTGCTTCTAAATCTATTAAGATAAAATTCTCTATGCTGGTGGTTGACATACAAGAAAAGACAAAAGATATAGTAACCAGCCGGCAAATCACACCAGAATACATTGCAAGTAGAGGTGAATTTTGTGAGAACAACTGTCATTTCTAAACCGAAAGTGGAAAAAACTGAAGTATGACAATAATATGTAAACTAATTATTACAATAAATAATATGCACCTAATTAGACATTTTTTTATAAAACTTATTGCCCTCAAGGACCATGTTTGTTGCAACTATGCACGTATACGTACGCACGTAATATGTACGGTACGTATTTTATATCGAGCCTTTACCGCCCGTCCGTCTTAGCGTAACCGACAAAACCCAAATTTTACAGAAGGTTTTTTATAAATATTATTAAGCAATTAAATTTTAACAATTGCTATAACTTTATAACGGTTTTTTTTTTGGAGTGAAACGTCGACTGGGATACCTATGTCCGTTACGGCTTTAAATACAAGTTATGATAAAAAAAGCATTTTCAACAAAAGTGTCGCTTACGATAATTTGGCGGTATGGGCTCGATATTTGCCCGGGTATAACTTAAATTTTGACACACATCATTGGGACTATGTGTCGAGGAAAACCAATTTATGAATACATTTTCAAGCCATCGGCTTTTCAATCTCTTAGTGTCACAGATGTACTATTATATATAGATTGTCGATGGTTAACTGGTTTTCACCCCCATAGATATTCACTTGTTTCTTGTGTAGCTTTCATTTTGTTATTTACGTGCGCTGGCAATTACGAGCGTCGGTTGGCGGGCTAATGCGATAACTGACGTGCTAACAAGATGCAGGTGCTGGGTTATTTTTAAAAATGTGATATAATTATTTTGTTGAGTTTATTATCTATTACCTATCCAACCGCAATTTTATATTGCATTCCTTGGGAAGTCTTGTTTTCCTCAGTTTATAAGTAGTTCTATGTTATGTTCTGCTGTTATAGCTTAGGAGCGCACTACTCGCTTATATTATCTATATCTATAGAGTCTATAGAGAATATCTAGACGAATTATGCAGATTCAATTCCTTTTTTCGTAAACCTTTTGGCTTAATCCACTTTGTGACATAAAAAAAATTAACAGTGCCACATTCGTGGAAGCCGACGGAATTTGCAATTCAAGAAGCAAGAAGCAATCCAGTGGCGGGTAACTGGATGCCACAAGAAGTGGCACTGTGCCACTACCGCACGCGATAAGAAATGTTATTTACTTTTAAATATTACTTTCCGTGTATAGAATAATTTTATTTGCCTCATGCTCGTCACATTATAATATATATAAATTATACATAAAATATACAAGACAATATAAATATATATATATATATATAGTGACTATAAGTAACCGTTACTTTAGTAGGTACAGTCTAATGCCTACTTCAGACTAGATATCAGTAATGCCCTTGAAAGTATTTCTACTATATTAACTTACACAATAAAATGGATACTAATAAAATAATTATCTTTAAGAATAATTATATGTTCACACAAAATCTCAGACGTAGACCTGACTCCGAGATAAAAAAAAACTAAAGCACTTGTGTTACGGATATGAGACAACAGAGGGATTACAAATACAATTCTTAAGTATATAGAGAACACCCAGATACAGAACAAACAATAATGTTCATCACATAAGTGTGTTAACCCATTGCGCATAAGACAAAGACTACCAAATGCGCCATTGAATCCGTCAATAGTTCTCCGATATTTAGATTGCATCAAAATCATTTTATAGCTTTAACAGTCTAATGCTACTGTGAAAGCTGCGTGTATCACACCTAGTTCAATTTATATCTAGTTGTAAAGTTTTTATAGAACCGAGTAATGAAGCCGGGCATTTTAAATATGTTGATATAAATATTATTAAAAATATGTAAATATATAAAAAAAAAGCCGCGTGGCACCGGCCAGAGTGGAATAGTACTTACCCCTGTACAAGGTCGACAGATGGCGGTATAACCCAGCGCGGCAATTATGGGCAAAGTTCCCCTTATCTTGAGATGGAGGAGGTGGAGGTCCAGCAAAGGATTTCCAATGGCTAATGTAATGATAATATCTTGAGTACGCGTCTTATATCACAACAAATACTCCCCAGGCACGAGTGGCATAGACAACAAACGTGTCGGCAAATCCCATATCGTGTGTCAAAACAATATCCCATGTTATTAGGCCGTAATGCTATTGGTAGGGCCTCTAGGGAACCCACGTTGTGTCCGAAGGCTTCGCTCGATGTTTAGTGAAGTGATCAATTTGATTTCGATAGAAATTGGGGATACTTAAAGTGACCAGAACACTTTAATGCTCTTACATTTTTATTACTTATACAGATCAAGATTTGTCCCTCTTATACTGGTTTGCCACCCTAAATGTTGCTCCATAATATATATAATTGTATACATAAAAAAACTGGATATGCAGATTACTATTACAATTGTTAACTTGGTAATTTAATAGTTTAAATAAAATTTTGTATAAGCATCAGTTGATGATCCTTGGATTGCTTAAATCTACATTTAAATCTTACAAGGGGAGCGCTACGGCTTAGTATGACACCGTATATTGGATCTGCAGGTACATATATATATATATGAAGAATAGTTAGGACAAATATATATATATTACTACGTATTTATAAACTTTATTACTACAGACATTCATATTAAAGTCTTCCTGGATCAATTATCAGTTTATAATTTAATTTTGATGTTGAAATATTGGAATTTTGTGTAAAATATTAAATTTAAAAAAAATTACATTATTTTCTATAATACCCTATTTAGCCTAATACTCACATATTTTCATAAAATAATTTCATTGTGTTGTTTACATTCACGGTGCTTTGTGATAAAACAATAAGATCGCATAATAAAAGAAAAATATTCCACCGAATCCCATTGTCCTCTGGGAATTCCAGGGACCCTCGTCCAGCGAATTCTGGGTCCAAATAAAGGACTTATGAGTGAGTTCCGAGCTGTTTACCTCGCTATGTAGGCCATCATAAATGGGTCAGGATAAAAAAAATCATCTGTAAATACCCAGCGCTTACCTTGTAAAATATTTTTAGAAATAAATTCAACACACCAGGTTAGTAGCAAAAACTTAGTTTAAAGGGTAGATCAACATTGGATCGGTAAGAAAATTTTAATTCTTAATGAGAAAGTTTATTCACGGATATTAGTTCTTGCATATTAGATAGATGCGGGATATCAAATGAGATTAATAGTAAGGAAATACAAACTACATATTTAATAGTAGGTGGTCATGAAATCTAATTAATGATTCTGATTGGAACCTAAACTTGTACTTCGAAGTTTCAGCTCCGCTTCTTAAGTCTTATTTTGCAACGATATGGCATTGATGATACGACGAAGCCTTCACTGATATTAATTGCGTTATGGGATATTTAAAAACTTATGTGCTTATTTTCTTATACATACAACCCGACGCAATTATTATTATTTATTTTAGTTGCAGGATAGTAAGAAAGGTAACAAAGTAACTATTATAATAAAATTACGTTTGAATAGCATTTGAAAATTACAAAATTATATAACAATAAAAATTATGAATTAACAATTAAAATGCAAGATCTTACACCTATAACATTACAATTGGTTTCCAAATCCAAACGTGTCACGTGTCACATCCGAGCTCTCACATAATTTTCCCCAAACCTTCCATTTTACCAGACGCGCCGGAAAAAAAACAGAGTGAAAAAACAACGGTAACAATCCCTAAATTGATATGTTTCCCTTCCATCACGTGTACATCAAAGAAAAAAGAACTAGGTCTGTAGTCCGTATCAATAACGGGACCCTCTGCCTACTGTATAAATCATATATACCCCGTAGGTAGGGTAGTGTTTATTTCATAAGAACAAGCGTGTACATTAGCGTTGGAAGAATAAGAAACGAATGCGTCACACACAACTCTATCACTTCCTGTATTGAGGCTTCCTACTTTTTTAAGCCCATATAGAAAATATATGTATACGTTATAACAGAGATGGAAACTTTTTTTTTGCTTATACTTTTTGACATATAAATAGTTGAGATGGATTAAGAAAAAAAATTAAAATTATAGTAAACGATAGCTCTTACGAATATAATACAAATAAGATGACACTATTTTGTTACATGGTATCTTTTTTTTATAAATGGCTGTCACTAATGACCTTATTCTTCAACGTTATAAGATTTATGGAAAGCCATATTAACGAAGTTAATATTAATTATTGTTTTGAAACAAGTTTCAAATATGGTTTAAGATTTAACAAAATAAAAAATTATCTTTGTTTATTTTAGCTCATACTGGTAAAATTTATTATTTTAATAAATTTAAAAACTAACCTCATATTTCCGCTTTCAATAAATGGACAATGTTGTCTCTTTATTAATTTAAGTGTGTATCTAAAATGCTATATTTATTCAATGCGTGTTACGTTGCGCTATTTCCCGTTACTTAGCCCACAAAGAATAAAAAAGGGTCCAATAATCAATAAGGAGTTTAATCCCGCGGGCAGCGGCCGTCGATCTCATTGGTCGCTACAAATTGACAGGAGTAGTGGGGGAACTTTGAAATTGCCCATGGACACTACACGTAAACTGCACGACTTACACTTGATAAAAGCCTCTTTGCGAAGTCCCAATACACCTGAAAAAATCTGAACAGTTTCATTAACCTATTAGAAAAGATGGTTTCCTTACCGCATAAACACAATGAACACAGAAACTAAATGGATCTTCAAATATCACCTTGAAGACACAATATAATCGTAACCAAGAAATGGTCATGATCCTTTATCAATCATTAGAGGCTTACTCAATGGGTCTCGAGGTTACTGCTTCACATCTCTTCCATGCTTTATTTGACCTATGCCTTTTATTAGATATACCGCTATCTCTCAGAATTCTTAATCGATGATGAGATCTATATCAATTTCGATCTAGTTTGATTTGTAACATAGGGCATGTTTTAATTTATTAACAGGATATTTGATCAGGATTCCTTTTACAGTACCTACCACAAAAAAAAATAGAATTACCTATGTGAACCCTAACAGTCACGTGGCAGTAACATACCTTACTTTGGTTTTATATTTAAATTCTCCTAGTTTATTTCAAGGTAACGTGGAATTTCAGCAGGGTTACTTTTTTATTTCAGTTCCTAATGTTTGCGAGGGTAGAATATTTTGTGGGAGTTTTTATATGTACTGTTTCACGTTACTTTACCTAATTAGATTTTGATCTTTTTCTGAAGAGGTTTACCTTACTAACTAGCTAATTAACAACTTATGATTATTAATATAAATGAAACGTGAACTTGGACAGAATTTTTCATACATGCTTACTCTGAAAATTTTAAAGACTAATAATCACTGTAGCAATATATATTATGTAACTTAGAGTTCGTTACAGTAATATATACATTTTTGCCAGAATTATGTTTAGAAATTGTATTCAGACATATCCATATACTTATGTGCATTCCAATGATTCGAAAACAATGTAATTTTGCGAATATGTAAATCATTCAAATTATTTTTTTAGTGCAACCTTTAAGCAAACTGCAAGCTAACAGATCTGCATTTTGATCTCTTTTCGTATGTTTACAGTTCATTTAAACTTGATAAACCGTTGAATGACCAATAGACTATTATCAAAAATCTGAGTTCACAAGAGAATGTTTTATAAAATTTATAACGTGCATACAAAGAATTCTATAAAGAGAATTGCCCGATCAGCCCTTCAAAGTATTTCTTGTTTCATAAATAAGCAAAGTATTACAACAAAACACTGCACATAAACAAACTGTACACCCGCAAAGTTGACCGCAGTGAGCTTATTCACTGAAAAAATAAACAGAATATGAAATAAGATTCTAATTTCGTCGGCAGCTATGGCTTTGTGGATTAAAAGCGTAAAACGAAATAATTTTGGCTCCATGCACTTTGTGGAAGGTTCTTTTGTATAAAACACACTGGTTGGAGTCCACAAGAAGAATTTTCAAACATAATCAACTAGATTTCACGGTGACAGATGATTGAGTACTCTGCATTGTGAGCTCTACTTCAGTTTTGCCCACAATAATTAATGATGAATATTTGATATCAGGTCTAGTTCAAAACGATTACTAAGTTATTCTAATATTATGTCAGTTTCGATTTACTAAAATTGTATACTTAAAGTTTACAAGTTGGAACAGACTGTTTTTAAAAGTTACTATTAATAACTAGAAAGTTGGCTTCATAAAAAGTATCTATCCTCTCTCTAAGTTTAGTCCCTCTAACTGGCTTATCCATCGGCCAGTACTGCTGCCCTTTTTTCGCGCAAGTTATGCGACAATTTGCAGAGTTGTTTTAAAACTATGATTATCTTCTAACATGTAGTTCATCAGGCACGCCAAACTATACTATACAATATATCTGTCAGTATTTATATGTGTTATGCTTTTATAGCTTTTAAAAAAATATGGCACACTTGATATAATCCAAACTTCTATAAAGTTTACTTTGTTCACAAAATAAACAAATGAAGCCAACAAAAACAAATAATTTAGAATAAAGAGACAATTTTCGAAGCGCAAGCACAACACGGCAGTGAATCCACTCAGCTGTCGTCTATTTAATTCTATTCCAAGCGACTCCTGTGTACTAAGTTCAATACATGTAAATCTCCTGGGAAAGCTACGTTTCCAGCGACAAAGCAGGTCATGGCTCGTTGTTTACATTTAGCTGCAGTTAGGCAAGCCGCTACAAGTAGCCGCTGTACGGAACGGAGAGCTATAGGCTGCGCTAAGGCTGCACTAGCTAACTAGATGGTAAGCTCGTTACCAAAGTTGTTTAGCAGTTCATCGTTTGTTAGACCTTAATGGTTTTAATACAAAGAACCCCTATTAAGTAACTTTGCTCTCTTTTTGGTATAGCGAAATAGATTAATAATTTTCATAGTATTGAACGCATGTCCGCTCAACATGTTTTATACGTACTGGTCGGGTTCATCATTACAGCCATTGGAAGTCCACTGCTGGACATAGGGAATTTTGCCCATCACTGCCGCGCTGGACAAGCGTGTTGGCAATCGCAGTGTGCAGCTTTCGCGACAGGGACGCTGCCGCCCATCCCCACCCTGCATTCGAGCTACCCTGTTTCGGATAGATCTTAAGACACCTGGTACAGGTTATATATTAAAAAATTCTCTTTTGCTTGTGGGCTATAGTTACTTTTTAACGTTAAATAAACTGTATAAATAGTGTTAAAACGACCTATCTTAGTATATACTATGCGGGAATATTTTTACATTATGTAAATAATTGATATATAGAGTATTTGAAAAATATATCATAATTTTTTTTTAACAAAACAGTTATAACCCTCATAAATAACTTTAAATCATATTCATACAATACAATCATAACCATATCAGCCGTTGTTGGAGTTTCGTTTGCAGTACTCCTGTTTATTAAATTATTTCCATTAACTATAAAAAATACTTTTTATAATAATTTTACACTTTTCATTTTATACGCAAACGCAAACTCCCAGCGTTTAAACATATTATTAAATTTCAACAGTCTTGCATGTCATCCAAACATAAGTTTCATGTCAAACTCTATTTGTTCACCTTTCAGTTAACAAAACATGTTAGAACGCCAACTGGCGAGAACGTGTTGCAATATTCAAGCGAGAGACACTATTAGCTTTTGTGTACGACAGTACCCAGCTGGCCAAGCGCCAAAAGCAGATAATTTGATAAAAACAACCCTCCACATACCTTCTAAAGTTTGGTTTTATCTAGGCTTTTAATATCAGCATCTCTAAGGTATTTTGTATGCCCGCTTAGCCATGCAAGTGCCTCGGGGAGTACATAATTATTGTAGAAGGACGCTGGAATATTTGCTCCTAAGTGCTGGAGATAGCGACAAATTGTTTGTGCTTTGGCTCATTACGAGCTTGTATGTGTTTATCTGCATAGTGCATAGTTTCAGTTTAGATAACCGTGTTGAAGCAGTCGATCTATTTTATACGTTAGACTAGGGTTTGGTTCCCGGTAAGAACTGATATAAACTATAATTGTTATCTTCTACTAATTAATATTATTTACTTTATTGTGAAGATACTACACAGCGAGAGACTGATAATACCTAGACCAGGAATAGATAAAGAAAAGACCTTTTTCTAAAGTTTTCATCAATATTCTTTAGTATTAGCTGTTTGCTTTCTACAATTCAACGGTAAACAGATCATTCTGTTCTTAATTATATATTGTGAAAGACATACATACAATACACGCTATTATGTACGGCATTTCATTTTAATCATGTTATTGCTAAAATTAGGATTTACATGCTATTTTTTGCATTTTACAGATATTTCGTTTATTTTGATACATCTCTAAATTTTTTGGAAACTGCGATGCATTCCATACCTTTGCGACAGTTTGATCGGATTTCGAGACTTGAACTACTTTATGGATTTTTATGCAATTTTATCACTTCACTTACTAGCTTTCCGCCCGCCTCTCTACACACGTCATTTCACATCGCTTCGTGCAAGAATCCTTCAGCACATAAATGTGTTCCATGACCATGAACAGAGTTGAAGCCAATCTGTATGCCGCTTGTTTATCGATAACACTCGCAATCGACCATCCTCACCACCTCGATGGATGGCGCTCAACCACTGTGCGATTTCAGTGGCATTTCTTCCTCGAACTACTGATCAATAACTTACTGCGTCGGTATTTCTAGACCATGACCACTTCGATGACCTTCAAGAGCAAAATCTATTCTTCGCTACAATATCATTGAAGCAGTCAACATTCATATCATCATACTAGCCATTGAAAGTCCACAGCTGGACATAAGCCTCGCCAAGAAAGAAGGTTTTTTAATCTTAATTGAAGAGAATGTTAGCAATTGCAGAGCGCAGCTTTCGCGACGGGGATGCCCATCCCCGCCATGTGCATTTAAGCTGCACTGCACTTTGGATAGATATGCCGCCATCTGTCAGTTCTGGTACCTTAGTCGCCTCTAACGACACCTGATACAGAGGAAGGCACTATTTTACTCTGACGGTACCTCACGGCGACAGAGTAAACGAACCTTTTACTAGTCCGTATTAAAATGTTGGTGCATCGAAACTGTTAACGGAGGCAAAATGTAAACAAAACGTCACCTAGCACTTTGTCACTGTATTTTTACACTTTTTGCGCCGACGTGGGTTTTAGGCAGCGATACCCTCCCAATTTGGATGTATGCAGCGTAACGCTAGCATATTTGTTGATTGCCGTATATGAATGCGATGGATTTTTTTTTTGTGTTATTTGTATACAGCTATATTTTTATAACATACTAGCAGTGCCCGCGATTTCACCCGCAGGGACTGCTAGTATCACGTTGGACAAATATTTATATATTTAATAATTGTATATTTGTATTTATTCTGCGTCTGGATGTTAAGTAAGGTTAGATGAAATTAGGTAAATTATTATTATTTGAACGATATTCTATTCTATTTTAACATCGTCAGACATTTTTTTTCGAAATTAGAATATACCAATAGAGTTAGAGATGGCGTTATACATTTTCACTATTCACATTTATGTTAAATTAACATATTAAATTGGACATGTGCTTAAAACTGCGCAAACTGCAACTCAACCTAGGCAAATTATAGGCATCTTTATTATAATAAATATAAAAAAATAGGTTAAATACGTATCTGCTAAAGTCTCGGCGGCATAACGGCAAAGCAGTCCCCCGGCATAGAAAAAATGCAGGTTCAAGTCCCGCCTGGAGCCTGAGCATTATCCTAAATAAAATTATATTTAAATTTATAATTATTATTATATTTTATAGTGAGTGATTATAACAAGTATTTGGATTTGCAGATATATTCCTGTTAACACTGAAAGTAAGCAAGACTGACTTGCTTGAATAGACTTCACAGCGTTGTTACATAAACAAACAGACGAGCGTCATTGGCACTCTGCCACTGCAGTATTGCATTTTTTATGGCGACGACAACTTTTAGGCTGTAACGATTTCGTTGAACAAGCTTTTGGATCGACTGGAATTTAATTTTAATAACCAAAATTTTAATACACTTCGGAGTGCGATTGTCGTTGCTCTGAACTTAGTGTGAGTGCCTATTTGCTACAAAAAGGGCATTGCACGTCGCTGCAATAGATATTAAATGAAAATATACATGATAATAGAATCAAATGCAGCTATTTTAATGTTTTTTTTAAGACACTAATGTCATATAATTTCGGAAAAATCAATACAAATTACCTTGCAAATTCGACATAGCTAAATATTCTTTCAGTAACAATCAATTACTAAGCATTTTCATTGTCCAATATTTGTATAATTATGCTAGTATTAAACATAACCAGAATCTATGTACATATTAAACAAAATTCCCAGGCTCAATTTTCCACGTACTCCATGAAACGATCGCCAAAACTGCGTTTATTATGGGGCAGTAATATCATAACAAATGATACAAAACGTCCCTTATTAGCTCGAAAATTGCTTTCATATTCGTATACGTTAAATCGAGCAGAGTCCATTGTCCGCTCAAATCTACGTTTGATAAGCTTATTACCGCCGCAAATGTCCACAAAATTAATTAGTCTGGGGTCCGGTGGGCCGACCGCCCTGCATATAGAAGGTTAACGGTGTGGCACAGACTATGAAACGTGGTGTTCAATGGAATATGTCGATAATTTATTTCCCGCAAAGCGTGGGCACAATGCTTTCATAATTTATGCATATTTTTTTTAAGAAATGCGAATTTTCAATGAATTTACAGTCAATTATTTATTTTAGGTACCTCAGATAAAACTGTAATTTTTGCATTTTCGCAAATCTTAACTTTAGTTTTCTAATAAACTACTTAAAAAATTTAGTTTTTTATACATTGCATAATCTTTGATAAAGAAGTATAAAGAAATTCCCATGCAAACTCTGCAACCTCAGAAAAAAAGATAATCATCATGGGTCTAATTTATGCAATAATTTACTAATGAAATTACTGCAATACTAGTTTTAATCTTTTACCATAAAAGTTGACATATACTTTGTAATATCGTCGTGTTTCCAGGGGATTGTGTTCTAATATGCTCCTATAGAATTCATTCCATGTCCCTATACGAAAGCAGGCACGGACTACGACTAGTCTAAGCAAAAAGAGAAGGGAATTGGTAAACTCTATTTCGTTTTAAATCAATGTGTTGTTGATAAAATGCGTGTATATTACGGCCACGTGTCACGACACCAACATTGTACAATAGCGATCCGTTCTTTGTTTAAAATATTCAGCGACATACGTTTGTGCTAGTTTTTATCTTTCGAATACAAAACCAAATGGGACCTATTTCGACATCGCTTAATATCTTTTTTTTTTAAATACGTTAAGAGGAAGAGCTGTGATCAAGCATTCAAAAATAAAAATTAACAGTAAAAAAATCACTAGTTTGACTACATACATACATCACGCCTGTGTCCCAATGAAGTAGGCATAGACTATGGATCTCTACTTGTTACGATCTTGGCATACCTCTTTTGCTTCCCTTACTCGCATTAGTCCTTTCATACACGATCGTTGATTCTTGGCAATTAATCAGGCTCTTCTTTAATACCTCTTCTACGTGGTTAAGATATATTCGCCTCGGTCATCCTATACCAACTCTCCCTTTCACTTCCGCTCTATATATTTGTGCAGTCATTCTACTTTCATAGTTTGATACTTAATACTTTTATATAGTCGATCAAGCATGCTTAATCCATTTGCATACTTGCACGCTATTATTGTTTTTACTGTTATGACTATGCAGTTTTATTGCACTGTACTATAAATTTTACGATATAACGCTAAAGTATGTAATACTTTATAATAAGAAATTCACTATTCCATTTCAATGTATAAGTATGATTGCGATTTTTTATGACATCTTAGCAATTAATAATAGTCAACATGGATATTAATATCTAAAAACATACTTATAAAAATGTATATACTTTATTAGAAAAATAATCGAAAAATAAAATTTGCATACAAATAAACTTAGATTATTATTCATTATACAAAAAGAGGGTACTTTTAACATACCATTGCTTAATTTTTAAAAGTTACTCGCCACAAGCCCGCGGCGATATCGGAGAATCTACGCAACATCATCCACAGGACATTCGACAGTGGAATGCAAGTTCTAAGTACTTTCTAATACCACCATCATCACTGCATAAGCTTCTCTAAGAGATTTCCCTAGGATCAGTTGTAAGTGGTCTGCATCCAACACGATATGCTACATTTACCAATGGGTGGCTGTCGTTTCAAAACTTACGGCTACGTCAACCATTTTATTTGTGCCCCACCTAAAAATAATTAATTAGGACACCCTAAACGCAAACAACGAAACATTTACAGGACCACTTTTTTATCTATTTGCCAATTAGTCTGTTCGTTTGTCTTAAGACCCTTCCTATACCTAACCTATAGGACAGATACTTCTTATAGATCTATAATTATGCAATTTGGCCAGAAGGAAAGATGTCCAGTATAAAAACCGAAGTCGTTCATTTGTTGTTCCTTTAAGAATGCTTTTAACGATAACAGACGTATTTGCAACTATGTACTAAGTTCGTAACTTATAGTTTGGACTTACAGTGCGCGCGTTCGAATCGCATTTGACCGGTGATTTTTTTACTATCCCTGACAAATTGTCAAAGCAAGTATCTATTATATAATTATCCATATATTTACTAGAGATAGTTTTCTTACAAAGGTCGTCTGCATTGGTACCTCACACGCGCTTTTTTCTACCGCCAAATAGCAGTGTTCTGCTGTGTTCCGGTTTTAAGAGTGAAAGAGGCAGTAAAATTAATGGGTAAATGTGATATTGTATCTTCAGTTCATAAGGTTGGTGACACGCTAGTGATACCTTTGTGATTACACGAGTATAATATATATACATATATAAAGTAGATCAAATCAACGAAATGAATTTAATTAAAACAAGCGTTGTTTAAAATATAATACGTAACACCACGACCACACTGGCGATTCCGTTCGTTAATTCAAATTAAGTTCGGTTACCACGTGTAGTTATATTAACAAGCTTTGCGGGAGCTAAGATCATATTACGTAATCACTTTATTGAGTAATGCAATTAGATGACTAGTTTGATACCTTACTAGTTGAAAAATTGTGACACTTGTCAATTAAAATCTGTTATTATTTACTTTTCATCATCATTACAGCCATTGCAAGTCTACTACTGGACGTAGGCCTCCCCAAGAAAGGAGAAGTTTTATATCACCAGCTGAAATGGGCAGCAGCATCCCTGTTGCGAAAGTTGCACTCTGCGATTGCCAAGGCGCTTGTCCAGCGCAACAATTAGGGCAAAATTCTCCCTTTCTTAAGGAGGCCACCTGGTACAGAGGTAGGTACTATTCTACTTTGCCGGTACCACACGAGTAATTATAGTTATATACAAATATTCGGTGAGCGTTCTTTGTTTCTTCGTTCGCAATTAAACTTTATTTTTATTTTCTTAGTCATAATTACCAGGAGGCATAATAGTTAATTTACTAAATAGACTAGTTTTTATTATAAATCTTTCAAGCTATCCAGTGTTCCTTAGAGATAAATAGAGGAGGTCCAGCTATTTCAGAGAATTTCAGACACCTATAACCACGTATTGAAATGTAAACGAATCATATGTGTAGTACCGCATTAAATCAAACTAAATCATTTAGCATTCACGTTATTGAATATACAATGAGAACAATAATTGTTTTCCAACTACCGCCGTTGCCTTTATTTAACTGTCGTTGTTATATGTGATGACATAACATGAATGTACCTCCATACGTCCCATCAACACCGTGATGAACCGTCAGGGTTCCACAGACCCATAACGGGTACACAAGCAGCCATTCGCGGGTATTTACGACCCACTATCCTCAACGAGGGACGTCTCGTGACTGCCACCTATTAATTCAATTAGCCCAATAAATACTTTGAAGTCAACGGCGTTCGGGTAATAAGCATTACAATAATCGTATATTGTGTGATATACAATATTTTTAAACGCAAAACTGTCGTAGCTCAAGATAAAGCTAAGTGCATGCAAGCACGCGTACGCGAATCGCTTTTTGTCCGTACGGTACTTGACTGGGTTTTGGATCTTTTTATAGTTTTTGCTATTGAGTACGGAAGAACACACAACACTTAAACGTTCATAAAGTATAAAAACAGAATTGAACAAGACATTTACCAAAATATTTGTCGAATGAATTTAAACAGCGGGCATAATTGGATAGATTTCAGCTTACGTTTAGATTTGGTTAGATTCTTTAAAAAAAACCTAGTATTTCATAAGAGAAATATTTACAAAACTTACTTATGCGACGGTACTTTCTCTGTAATATAATCAACAGCACGTACAATTTCATTCCTGATTTGATTACGCAAAGAGACTGGCAACATTAAAATCATAATCATATCAGCCGTAGGATGTCCACTGCTGGACATAAGCCTCCTCAAAAGATTTTTAATAGGACCGATAGAATGCGGCCTGTATCCAGCGTAAACCTTCGGTTATAGTCAAATCATCCGTCCATCTTGCAGGTGCCCTGTCCATTGCCACTTCCGCAGGAACATCCGCTAGGCTATGTGGGTATCTTAGTTTTTTTACATATAATCTCATTTCTGATTTGATTACTTAGGGATACTTCAACATTGCTCTCTCCATAGCTCGTTGGGCTACTTTGACCTGGCTAATAATGTCGATAGTAAAATACCGTCATTGTCATACTCATCACTAACACACATAGGTCAAAGATTTTCTATTAATACATGAGGTAGACCTCATACAAAGGTCGTCTGTATTGGTACCTTACAATCATTTATTTCTACCGCCAAATAGCAGTGTTCGCATTGTGTTCCCATTTGAAGGGTGAAAGAGAGAGGCAGTGAAATTACTAGGTATTGTGAAATAATTTCTTTGAGTAATAAAGTCAGCCACGTGCTAGTGTTATCCTTGTGATATTACGAGCGTCTGTGGGCTGCAGTAATCACGCGGTCAAGTAAAAATTAAAAAAGACTTAGGTATGTGTAATAAGGATTGAACTATTCAATAATAAAGAAATAACTAGCATTTTTTTTAACACACAAGATAATACATATATTTTATATACGTATTTTGTTATGATAAAATAGACATGAGATATCATTCTGATGTGAATTTACCAGTCTGAATATTAAACGTAAAAAGAAAACTTTTAGTATACGAAGCAAATTACTTTTCACAGATTCTCTAGAAATATTTAACGTGTTAGAAAAAAAGCTGTAGAAATATTTCATTCAACACAAATTGTGTAAAGAAAACGAGCTGATTAAAAACATATTCGAATACGGGATCGCTTGACACAATCGCAACGACATTTCAAGAGCGGACATAATTGCACGCCCTTTCTTTTTATTGGCAGTGCTAAACAAATAGAGAGCACTTTAAGGGATTTTACTTCAAAACTGCGTTTCGTATAATAATTTTTATTTAATAAGCATTGCAAATAAACATGAAGTATAATGTTTTCTTTCACTGTATTAAATACAATAATTAATAGTTCACGCAACATCTCATACATTGACCTGACACAGAGATAAGTCGCTCTAAGCATTTGTGTTACGGACATCAGAAAATACGACAATCACAAATTGATTACAAAAAGCACTGTGTACAGCAGAAAGCAAACAGTTTTTCTTTTTAATTTCTCATATGACCTTCTAACCGCACCAAAACGATACCGGCCGCTTGCACAACGCGCCACGAAAACTGTACGCGAAAGAAAACAAACTCGGTCTCGTGCCGAACATTATTAGTTTCAGCCAAGTGTGAACTCTGACCGCAAAGTTCAGCTCTCTCCGGGGGCAGATTCGCTTATTAAAGCGTCGAACAATAAATTTAAATAAAGGATAGTTATGGAGTTTTCGTGTCCGCCACCGCACTAATTGACTTCGCGCTAATAGAGCGAGTGAGTGCTTTTTAATTACGATTATGATACACATGGTTAATCCATCTTGGTAACATCACATCCTAAGTATGTAAATAACAATATACAATATTATAATAATAATTTATTTTTTATAAATTTAAGATTCTACATTTAATTGGTTCTAGTCGCAATTTCTGCTGGCAAACAGGTTCTGTGCAAAAAGACGATGACTTATGAAGTTGCAAACTAAATCTTATATATATATATATATATATAGCATCATCATGAAAAAGAGAGGAGGCTATCCTCTCTTTTTCATGATGATGATGATGATGAATACAAAGTTTTATTAAGATTTTTGTAGATTTTGAGTAACCATACATAATGAGACGGTATATAAAATGTCACATGTTTAATTACCGCATCAAAACATAGCTTAAAGCTATATGTCCCCAGTGTTGGACTAAGTCTCTGTATAATTAATGCGACGTCATTAGGCTACAATGTTATGGCCCAGAACAACAATCAGGCTGGGGTTCAGTAATCGCGGAAATTTCTTTACGGCCGGCCCGCCGGTCATGCCGCGACAACACTAACAACTGTTGTAAACAACGCCCCGCACATAAACCACTGTTACGTATGTAATTTTACTTGTACAGGCGCAAACTCAAGCTGTAGGTAAAATAAAATTAAAAACGAATGAAATCATATGTGGTTATGCGGCCAAGTCATGAGTGTATTCGGCTCGACTTCAAAATTTGATATTATTTGGTTAATTCTTATAGACTATTTCTTCTTATGATTCTATTTGTATATTTATATGGGTTCGGTAAAATTATGATAATTGAAATTACATTATAATTTTATGTGCAGTTTTACATATATCAATTTTATTTTTTGATATGCGTGACTAGATGAAATCTTAGTAATTACAAATATAATACTCAAATACTTATATAACACAGAGCAAACAGATATTCATCAGTTAAATATTTGTGCTGTGTGGGGATCGAACAGACTACCATTAGCGAACAATTTACAGGACGCGCCATCGGCCCCGGCTGTGAATTTCCCATAGCGTCGACAAATCCATCCTACAAGTAATTTCCGTTATCACTTGTGTTAAAACTAGTACGCGACATGACGCGCGACAGGCACGTCAACGCGACGTTGCGGCGGCAAACTTAATAACGACGCAAGTTTTTAGGCGCAGCTGCAATAAATCTGTCGGCCGAATGTGTTCGCGCCTTTATGACTTCACCTAATGTGTGTACAGCCTAACAATTCGCGACACATTCAGCTGTGACATGTGCACACCACGGATCGTGTATGTTCTAGATTTTTGTGAAGTATACCTTACTTACTGTCTCGCTCATTCAGTGATATTACTGATTTATTTTAACTATGTAGTTTAACAAAATGGCGAATTACTTAACAAGTTATTCCAAAACTTTATAAGTAGAAGCTACTGGGCGAAACTAGAGTTCCAAGATATTTTATTAGATTTTACCTCAGACTGAAGCAATATTCAAACTTTTATAAAGTTTCTAAACATCGCGTTTCGGATAGAGTTTGAAATCTTCTGGTTAATTAAGAATCTTATTATTTATTATTAATTATAATTATTAAGCTCGTTTTATTAGATTTGAACGAAATGTGCAGTCGTACTGATAGTATTTTCTTATTTCGAATCCTAATTTAAATTTAATAAAATGAATGTTTCACTTAGGTGAGAATCGAACTCGCGACCTTTGCCACACAGAATAGGTAAACCACCGAATGCGCCATCAGACCCGTCAAAATTGAAACAAACGGGCCCGATGGCGCAGGTAATGTTCCTTCTTTTGTGTTGTTCCTACTCCTATCTTGTGCGCCAAAGATTGTGGGTTCGATCCCCACTCAGAGCAAATATTTATATGATATTTGTATTTGTTCTGTACGTGGGTGTTGACTATATGTATTTAAGTTATATATTTGTCATACTTCTGTTATCTAAGGCCCGTAACACAAGCGCTTTAGGTGACTACCAGCCTCTCTATCTCTTCAAACCGGAACACAGCAATGTGAATACTGCTATTCGGTAGAAATAGGTGAGAGTGAGGTACCAAGGCAGGGAACCTTCGTATAAAGTCTACCTAGTTACACAAGTGGGCCTCGTCACACTTATTCGATCGCAATATTCAACACTTGCATATTATTTCCTTAATAATTGTAACCGACTAATGACCAACAATAACGAAGGGCGAATCCAAAGTTGTTTAATTTGCGGATCAAAGCCGAAGCTGCGTGAGGGCTTAGTCACGTCACCGCTCTCAAAACTTGCCGCTTGCCTGCCGCGACAGGTATAGGGAAAACTTCGCCTAATGACTCGAATACCCTCAAACTGAAGCAGGAAAAACAAAGAAAAATTCGTCGAGTCAACTTCAGTTGAGTGTTCTAAAGCAGTTTAAGCGAAATTGTAAAGGGCACGGCGTTAGTTGATACAAATGTTTGATAGCAACGTGGCTGTTCACCAGTTATACATTTTATAATAATAAAAATGAAAGTGGTTCTGTCTGTTTACCAGTCTATCTCTGTTTTTTTATAATTAGACCAGGTCGACAAAGAAGCATATAGTCCGCGTTATAGTAAGCGATGCACCAGCCTATAGACGTTTGGAATATCAAAAGGATATCATTAGCTTCGTTTAACCTTTGTTACGCTCTTACGCTGAATATTTTTCATAATTTGAATATTTTGCCATGAACGGCCATATGATATCCGGGAAAACAGGGTTTTCCTTGGGAAATTCACGGCTGGAAAGCTATTGTTTATATAAGTTCTTACTACAATTATTACTTATTACAATCGTACATACGGCATTTTGTGAGCCTTGAGCTATAAACAATGTGTAACGTGAATACGGTAGATGAGTCTAGTTCATTATTCAATAAGTCACCTCGGATACTGTGTGAGAAATAAGACGTATTGTACAAAGTTGGTAAATTATTCTTTAGAAAATGTAAATTTTCATAAATTTTCTATTTTCCGCGGTACTTTTTTTCTATATTTCTTTTATAAGACTCTTCTTCTAACATACAACAAAACAGCATTTTAACAAATTTAATAAATAGCAACACATTTAAATAGAAATAGCGATATCTGTCCAGCCATTCACGATACATGCCTTGACCAAGAGAAATAGTGGATGCAACTTTTTTATATAGCTGTAAATAATGTAAAAAATAGTTCTGCGAAATATTATTGTTCTATTTCTCTATACTTCTCTTTATTTTTTACAAACATGGAGTATATTCTTACCTACTGAATAGAACATTATTTATTGGACTATCTCTGGTATATCATTCTGGTATATCTTCTGGTATATCTCTGGTCTTATTATATCATTTACAGTTATATTTATGAAACTAAATATCCAAAAGGCAGATGCAAAAATAAATATAATGATTCGTATTCTCTTACAGTCCTCAACTAGTATCCATATAACAGAATAATGAGTTGGTTTACGACACTTTTCGAGCAGCCTTTTACCGATTGTCATTAAAATATCATGCAAATATTCCGACTAAACTTAATGTGATAAAATGTGACTTCGTATTTAGATGATATATGCATTACATATTGATCGACAAGAGTTACCCGTATAATTTGTTTTCCTTTATAATATTACTGATTAATAAATTTTTAAGATAATTAAAAGTATTTAGTTATTTCTTACTTGCAGCACTGTGTTGTTTCAGCCGCACAATAATTGCTTTTTATTACATACATCACGCCTGTGTCCCATCAGGGTAGGCAGAGATAATGGATCTCCATTTGTTACGATCTTGGCATACCTCACCCGCTTCCATTCCTCGCATTAATCCGTTCATTCTTGGTACTTCTAACCTGGCCCTTATTTAATATCTCTTCTACCTGGTTAAGATATGTTCGCCTAGGTCGTCTTATTTCATCCGTATTAGTCCATCCATTCACTTCCATTCTATAAAATGTGTGCAGTCAACTTACTTTCATCCATCCTTTCTACATGTCCAAACCATCTCAACATTCCTTTCTCTATTATTGTCACAACATCATCTTTTACAACACGTAATTTATGAAACTAGTTTTGTAATTTATTCGTTACAAAACGTACAAAAATACAAATGTTACTAATTTTGTTCGATTTTAGGAAAGGATCTCTAATTTTTCATTGAGTTATAATGTAATGTTACTCAGTGGTGGTGTGAGTTTCTAATGTAGTTTTGTATTAAGTAGTTAAGTTGTTTTTAGTCGAGTCAAATTTTATCTATTCATATTTTTAGTTTAGATAACAGTTATTGATGTCGCAGCTTGGTCTCATGCTAAAATTATAACGTCTCAGAGTACGTTTCTTGGACTGTTTTGCCTTAAACTCAAACATTTTTTCCATATTTTATACACATATGGATACAGCATACAGTATATTTTATTTATTCGCCGTTATTTAAAAAATCTTAGAGCGTAATTTTAGTATGTTTTGTAAAAGTTCGCTGTATTATAATCATTAAAGTTATTAACTGTTATATACCACTTCCAAAGACAAATGTTAATACTTGTTTCCCACCATAGACACACTTACACACCATCGTGGTAGACAATGTCAAAATAATTAATGTTTAGACTGATTCCGTATGTAACATAACGTGGATCCAACTTTACCTGCATGAAGTGCACAGTAAGTCAGCATGCAGTGTAATGCAGTGAGCAGTGACGTGTCTAACTAGCCCCGAGCCGTAATCCAATTTGCAGTAACTTTGAGCAAAGTTCCCGTAACTTGGTAGACTTAGTGATTTAAATTTACAACTTGGTCCATCTCAACGAACACTTGCAATTTTAACGATCGCTCGACAAGTTTTAAACAGATTTTACTAAAGATGTGGGTAATAGGAAGTTTGGCATGATTCCCTCTCTGCACTTTTCTTTTAGAACAAAGTTGGCGCTCGATGGTCGAAAAGTTTGAGCTCCATGAATTTTGTATACACACAGAAGTTTCACTTATGAAGACTAGAATTCGTTGTTATTGAGTGCTATAGTATTATAGTATATTTCCTGACTTCTATAAAAAGGGTCGTATTTTCAAAGCATACTTACATGCCATATTTGCATGCCATAAAATGAATATTTTTGTATGAGTTATATTTATTTTAACTATTTAAAACTTATCTACATATTACATGACTTTTTGTAGGCATTATCGAGCTCTAAAACCTATTTCTAGTACTCAATCTTATATCGCATTGTTAAGGCAGTGTTCGTAAGAAACTTTTATGTTTTTTTCCGACTTACTTTGTAAATCTGACTACCACAAAAAAGCATTTTAGCTAATTTAATGTTTACGACACTCACAAATAATGTGGCATTGTGTTGGTTAAAAATTGTCAAAATCGGTTCTTGAATACAAGATAATTTAAAAGTTTTACATCAAAGAGTAAAAGTTTTACATCTTTATAATGTTAGTATACATTAAAAGGTACTAGTGAAACTTTACTAGTAGCATATTATATTAAATTTAAATTTAATGATACTGAAAAAAATTACATAATCAATGACGAGTAATTGCATAGGGATGTAAATTAATAATAATAATTACTTTAATAACTTTATTCAACAACAAAAGGTAACTTAAACTAAAATACATTTTGATACTTAGGTACCTAAACTAGGTCTAGCCTGTTCTTATAGGCACCTAATTATATATCGACTGTCATAAAAGAACGACTCATTCATTCATTCTTCTCAGCGTTTGAGAATAACTACAATACCTTCATGTTATCCTTCTCGGATTGTATTTTTGGACCTTTAAAAGCCATTTGTGGTGGGTACTATCTGCCTTTAAAATTTATTGTACCACTATTAATTCAGTGTTCAAGAGACGCCTGAAAGCCGGCTGTTTCGCTCCAACTTAATTTACAATAATTGCTAGCTATTTAATTTTGGCGATTTGGCGCAATCCGGGCCACCCTTTTTGAATTGTTTTGGGTCGTTTGGTTTTTTAGTTTCGATTTTAGGATCCAGATAATTCAGATCGAACTGGGCAAAAATAATGGGCTCAATAAGCATAGACTCGGATATGCAGAATGAATACATATACATAATTAATAATACATAATTTCCAGAAATAATACCCTTAAAAGCTCGCATGCAAAATAATTTTTATCCTTTCATAAGAACGAAAGACATTAAATACAGATTCATATAATATACAGATACTTGGAAATACTAAAATATATATTAAAATAAACGTGCTATGGTTATCGATTTGTATACCTACACGTCTCATTATAGACATTAACAAAATATCGACAAAAAATTTTATTTGCGAAGTCGTCGCTATAATCCTCAATAGTTACAAAAAGAAACAAAGTTGGTTCTGCATTAACATTATATAAGAAACAAGCCACAGACATAAAACCCGAAATAATATTACATAAACACAGATGATAAATACATACACAATATACTTATAGACGCCACCATAAATATAGAAAACGCAAGCAAACGGGGCAAGACGACGATACCCAGAAGGCTGTAACCGATGTTTGGTTTAAATCTGAGGCTCCCCTTTGATAATTTTCACCTGTGCTCAGCCTCGGGCGCCTCGAATTTATGCCTCAGATAGCATCTTCATCGTAAGAATTTGGGGGTCGTGTGCACAAAGATAACGTTGACTAGATACGGCAGAAATTCTCAACATATTTGTAGATAAAATATATGTACATCCTTCAAAAAGTTTGTAATAATGGCGTCCGCTGTAATTTCCGGAAATAAGGCTGGGCGTCCTTATTGGTTTTGATTTCTTTTTCTATAACTCTTCGTCAGGAACGTTGACTATTACACATTTTATAATAAATTAGGCTTATCACTTCACTTTTTAAGCAAATAACTTTCCGTGATTGAATAAAGCATTGCAGGGTTTGACACGCGTCGATGTATTGTGCAAATTTCTGTAATTGTAATTTTTCTCTAGCGCTAAAATTTTCGGACAAAATTTGTTGGACAAAGACTATTTAGGTCTCATCTTTTGATAGTTTCAGTTGCTAAGATTTATTTGCCTCGAATGAATAAGATTTCTCTGAACCATTAACAAGTAACGCTGTGGTTTTTGAGCCAATTTAGACGATATTCGATTCTTGCAACATCAAATAGAAATAATTTCAGCTGGGTATACACAAGATATAATTGTAATAAGAAATATAAAAGTTACGTGATTTCTCAAAAATATTCACTACTTATGCACTAACTTCATAGTAAGCTTGTTTATTGTATAAAAATATTCATTTCAAATTTTTATAATAATTAACTGATCAAAAGATGCTTGTACCTAAATTATATTATTTCTTTGTGTTTTATTCATATTCAATAAATAAATTAATAATTTGCTATTCTATAGATAACTCTAATAAGCAAGATAAGATTAGTTTCGCATTTTATTAACTTATAACATCATTTAAAATTCAAAAAGTATTTTATAAAGCGTACTCAATTGCTCTTGCAGTAGTCTCTATCAAAAGGCCCTTCCAGTAGTTGTAATGTCATCCCTATAAGAATAAGGGTGAAAGTGTCGTTTACAATATTACGATGTTAACCGCCGAAGATGATTTGCATAATTCATTGCGGGATCTCCGCGGGCCGGGGAACGTATGCTTTGATTTAATATAAACCAAACGTTAATTGAAGTTACTTTCTGGATTAGTTTAGTTCGCTGCCTTCTTTATAAGCGATTAGGCAAATTTAAATTGAATTATACATTTAATAACGAATACATAGTAAAGTGTGTTAATTATAACAATATATTAAAAAAATAAATCATTAATTACAAAGCAAATACTATATGCAATCTCACAAAATTTTACGGTGTTCCAATGGGAAATATTTTTTCTGTTGTCTAAAGCTATCCAAAAAATATGGAAGTAATAGGAAGTTGCATCAAGTATGCAAGTTTCGCCATGTTATATATCCTTAGAGTATATACCCACGGACATTGATAGTTTCACCTGGAAATTTGAAACACCTTACAATTTATTCCACGTGAATAAAGTTGAATAAAGAAAAAAATTAAAGAAAATTAAAATAATCTATCCCACTCACCACTTTTTTACAATAATTTGTACATCTTCCGAAGCGATAACATATTATGAAACATGGAAGATGTTTAAGAAAAATCTAGCAAGATTCAATAATATCCCCGTGCTATAGTGGCTCTTTATGTGTGTATAAACATAGGTAAATAAGTCATTGCTATCATAATAAACAATCCGAGATTTTGAAATTAGAACACCCTTCTATCGTTTCCCTTAGATGTCACTCAAGGCAGTCTAACGACACAGTGGCGAGACATGCATAATTCATAGAGCACCACACTTAATCCAAGAATCACCCCCTCCACCTCATCCATTCCTTCGCGGCTTCTAACATACTGCAACCTGCAGTCGTTTATAATAACTGTCTTTGTTTATGCCTATGGGGATTTCGTAACGTTTTTGACGATCGCCGAGTGTGTGGTTTAGGGTGTAAAGATTTTATAGCCCGGGAATGAAATTCGCAAAATATAACGTTGGGATCTCTTTATTGCAATATATCAGTAAATAAAAATATTTAAGTGATGGCCTATGATTTCAAAATATTGATCTTTTGAAGAAAGTTACTTTTAAGAATCACAACAGATATTATTTCAAAAATACTTTCCCGTTTTGTGTTTAATTTAACTATTTTCTACTCTGGTCATTACACATATATCGGCTTAATATCGGCTACTTTCACGGGTTAAAGAGAGTAAATTTAAATGCATGTATCTATATTTTAACATACTGGTAGAACTTCATCCGTTTTTCGAAATCTTTTTGTTGTGTTGTTATAACATATGCATTTATATGATTAAAGCAAAGAAATTATGTCAAAATTAAGTTTTTTTGGCTGAGATGAGAGATGGGTAGTTATTTTTAGTGGCTTTGAGGAACTAATTGGTGAGGCTTCATAATATGTTTACTTCCGATGTCTCTCCTATCTTTAGTGTAATACAATATCCTGTCATCACTAGTTGAAACTTTCTGGAAAAAATATTACGGCTCCTATCAAATACATATATTAGACTATGATGACATGTTTTGTAATATAATTTGTTATAATTAATTACAAACTTGTATGTTATCATGTCACATTAACACGTGTAAATAAATTTGATGAGACATTTCTTGTAAAAGAAAATACGAAAGATTTGAAAAAAAAGTCGCAAGAATAATAATCAGGCACATTCAAATTAGAAAGACGAGATTCCGACGTCACACAATTTTCGTCACGGGTTGACAAACAACGAGACGGGAAAAACAAATCTCGTTGTCAACAAACGGAATGGAACGGCCGCCATTTTTTTGCCGCTGTCGTAAACAACGCTGAAACTCATTTGCCGCGGTGATAGGGATTTAAATTATCTTCAAGACGCATCGCGGAATTTTTGGTGAAAAAAAAATGTTTTTATTAAAACTCATCAATTTGCTTTTTCATGCTTCATCATTGCTTGCTCGTCTACCTGATGATGAAAATGATATATACAAACATAAAAAAGAGAAACATTCGATGTTACGATTAAATAGAAATCTGATCAACAAATTTTTAAAATTCTTTTACTAATGGAAAGTTACATAAGCTATATTTTCTCCCCATATTCTCAGTAATATAAAGTCAATGTTAAAGGTAAGCAGATATATCTATCTCTTCAGCATGGATTGATATCTCATAATAGAATTATCACTTCTTATGGCTATAACTCCTCTATGTTAGGTAGACTTCTTATATGGGTCGTCTGCATTAGTACCTTACTTTTAACCTATTTCTACCGCCAAATAGTAATGTTCACATTGCTGTGCTCAGGTTTCAAAGGTGAAACCACCTCAGTGAAATTACTGGGTAAATGTGACAAAGTATATTCAGTTCACAGGGTTGGCAACACACTAGTGATATCCTTGTGGTGACTCTAGCGTAAATAGGCTTCGGTCACGTTTACCATGAAGCGGACCGTATGCTAGTTTGCTAACTTCATAATATTAAAAAAAAATCTATATTAAGAGCCTCTCTTACACCATAAACAAAATGCTCCGCCGGCATTGCCTGTTTAAATGAACATATAATGTGCACCGACGTTATAAAATGATTTAAAAACTTTCCCTTGTAATTAAGGATTTCGACACGACTTCACACTTTTGTAAGAAGAATTACTCTCAGGACTTAATAACATGTAATAAAACCGTTATTAAGTCGGTGTTATTAGAGCACAGATAATTGTAGTTTAACAGCGCGCCATAATCGAAATCGGCGGCCATATTGCTAAATCGGGAGGGGAAATAAGTTTTCTCTATCATATATCCGCGGTTTGCCCCCAGCCAGCAGTTATTTCGGATATTTTCGGTAATCCTCGGATATTTTCGACGATATTCGTTTCGGGGTGGATGTAAATTTTACGAAATTGGGCCGCGGGCGAGTTCAGTGCAGCCATCGTGACGGCACTGTAAATGTGGCAAACAGAATATTGTTTCGACATCCATTGGAACAACGACATTTTAAATGTTTTTAAAAGCTTTTCCCAACGCTAGGTTGTAGTGTAGTTTCAAACCAAAGGTAAATTTGGTTTTTAGGATTTCATAGGTGGATTGGTAAGGTACTCTAATGGCAAATAAATTGAATATGCGTTTGTTTAAATCATATAAACAACTAATGCATTACTTCCAACATTTCAAAATTCGCTGTTAATAAGTTTTTAAGCGGACATAAATTCGACGTAATTAAAATATAATTTATTAAAGTAAATCACGATAATAAAATAAAATAGTATAAGATTAAATGTTCATAATATCGAATTGGATTCAAATTATAAATATCTATGTTTTTTTTATTACTAAGAATAACTTTATGATGTATTCATTTATTAATACATGTTTATTTTTCAACTTAATATCCTTATATCTAAACACCTTTAAAAGTAACCTTCTCTCGCATTAACAATATTTGTAGAACATACATCATTCACCTATACTACATTTTATACAAAATTATAAATTCAAATTTATAACATGTAAATAAACATCTGTCAACAATAATTATTGATACTAAACACTACATTTAATATTTTTTTAATGAAACATAGTACGCGACATTCTGCTGGTTGGTGATACAGTACAGATATTTCCAGTGGCGACGATGCGCGGGCGTTCATGCATAAAATTAAACTGGTTTAATGAAACGTTGAGAGCCTACCGCCTTCGACGTGTTAAGCCGAGAAATTCCTTTTAACTCCGATGAAAGAATCCAGTTTGGCAATGAGACAACCTATTTTGTTATTAGACTTCAAATTTGTTCATACTCGTCAGCGAACTGGGAAATTGGGAATAAAAGAAGCAATGGTATGGGATATGAGAGCTAAGTTACAGAACCATCAGTATGACAGGCAGTATGCTTCTCAGTTTAACAATTACCATATTTTCTAGACTTTTTAATTAGGTATGCATATAACTAGCTATAAAAAAAAGGTATATTTTTATTTAAATAAGGGGAAAACCGTCTACTGCAGCAACCATACTCACAATCAAGGAAATCAAGCTTAGATAAACAAAATAAGTTTTACTTAATGAATTATGTCAAAAATATGAATTATAAATCACGTGTTCGAAACCAAAAAACAAATATTTTGTAAATATGAAAGAAATATGTTTAAATTTTGTTATACTATATGCTCAAAAATACTATATCTCAACAACTTCATTGTTAATATAAAAAACTACTTTAAGATACTTTTAGTATAATTTTCTTTATTTTCTGTTAAATTTTTGTGCGTCCATAAATCATGGTATATTTGGTTTAATATTCAATTGTGCATTAATAAATGCATTCATCGTAAGTGGGCAATTTTAAAAATTACGTACACTTAAGAGAAAACCTAATAGTATGTATAGGCTCTCTATATCTATCTAGTCTCAAATATAAATGACTACGAATGCAATTGATATCTGTGATATCAAATGAAGCGTGTAATAATGTTAGACTGCGGAATTCTTATATTAATTCTAACCTGTGTGTCATTACTTTGTGCACCATTTCGAATATTACAACCTTCTTACCTCTAACATATCCTAAAATATAAATAGAAACCCTTTTAGTAATATTGTATGATGTACCGCTCATCATACCTAAGTGACTCGTAAAACGACCTGCACCTCATAAAATACTTTAAACGCTTCTTATCATGTTTTCAAACCATCACAACACCAATCAATCAGGAAGAGGTTCGCCGCCATGAAATATTCTGTTACATTATTGGGCGGCGTCTTACCGCTAGATGGCGTTTATCGGCAGTGCCCAGTGGCACACAAAGATTTATCCGAAGCACCCACGCTGTTTGCTTATGCGTAAATCTTACATAAAATTTCTCGCAAAATTGAGGTGCGACATAAAATTTGGGTCGTCAGAGTGGAAATGTTACCTGGCCAAGTTGACACAAAGACTAGTTGACTGTTAATAATAGTTGGTATGAAATCGTTATTCTATTTTTAAATTAAGACCTGCAAACGTATTGATCGAACCTTAAAAATTTAAATAAATAAATAATTAAGCCAGATACAGAAAATTATAACATTATTCTTAAAAAAAACGCAAACAAACAAGAAAATTGGTAAACTCTTCTTCAACCAATAATTCTGCACAGCAAAACTTTAAACAAATAATATGCAGCTCACGTACTATCTTCAATACAAAGTTTAATAATGTGATAATAGCTTTCTACACAGGTAAGATAATACAGTACCTAGATTTAATTTCGGTGTATCATTTGTATTATGATATTGCCTGTTACTACGGACGTGCATTGCTTGTTAATAGCCAACTGAGAAATTCCATTACACAATTAGCTGATTAGATGTCTTAGTAACGTGAAATGTCCGTGTCTTGAATTATTCATGTACGAGAGATGAACTGCGTACAGTTTGGCATTGTGGAACATTTGTCGAAGTCAATCACAAAACTACGTCATTTAACTAAGTGTGTGTGTAATTGTAATAACAACAAGATTACGCTTTATGTGAATATTTTAATAGAAATCTGTACCTGACTTCGTTATTTAAATAAATGTCACTTGTATGTTATATAATATATACAAACCATCCCACTTTTTGTGTGGTATACCTTTGAATTCATATTCAATATTGATGAACTTGTTGACGTTACCAAATCACATCAATGGCACGTGTTTTTACACACAGCATGCAATTGATTTTCGCAGTGAGCTTCCATTCAGCCAAGATTAGATTATAAAAACTATTTCTTTTGTTTCAAAATAATTATTTAGTTATTAATATCCGATTTAAAAATATTTATATTAATCTATTTTATTCATCAAATGACCCACCCTAAATTCTAATATTTCGGTTTCACAAACTGTACGGCGAAAGGGAGCTGTCAAAAACGCTTTTAAAATTCAATTAGAGGCTGGCTTTAGAGCCAATGGAGCGTTTGATTCGCATTCGGAGCCGGGATCAGTCGTAAGCCTCCTGACTGACGGGCTGTGCTCAGCGATAGCGCGCCTGCTGACGGTGCCATCGCTGCCCAGATACACTTAGCATAGCGTATTAGGACATACGAAATTAAATTTTGAAAATACTGCGCTCTCTGATGGTCAATTTGTACAGAATGTTACATTATCTAGGTAATTTTATATACGTTTGGATATTTATTTGGAAATGTCAAAAGTATTTTTTTTATCACCATTATCATCATATCAGTTATTGGAAGTCCACTGTTGGAGATAGACTTCCCCAAAAAGGGGGATATTTAACCATAATTGAGGCGCTGGGTAAGCGCCAGAGAGCGTAGCTTTCACGACAGGGATGCTGCTGCCTATTCCCGCTATATGCGATTGAGCTACGTTGTTCTGCATGGATATGTCTCCACCTGTCGGTTCTAGTATCTAAATCGCTTCTTAAGACACCTGGTACAAGGGGGGGTGCTACTCGTATTCTACTATGCCTATCATACCCACGTCTGGCTATCACCATAGTTTAATGGAATTTCTAAAGATTAAATTGCGGTCTTCCATGACACCACAATTTCCATTGTTAGTTTAGCGTAGGGGTTACTTTCTTACTATAATTTAATAAATTTATGCACGTAATTATGCAAATTATCTTCGTTCATATGAATTCTCTCTTATGATTAATGTTTGGCGCACATCTTGAATATTGTAACTTGAATGCATACATTAAGTTTAATTTCAAAGTTGTATTACAACTTTACGAATATGTTATGAAGGCTCTTTTATTTTAGAAATCTTTCAAGAAAACAAGAAAACAAACCAATAAGAGCTAACAAAAAAAATAAACCTCCCTCTGTACCAGGTGTCGTAAGAGGCGACTAAGGTACCAGAACCGACAGATGACGGTATATCCATCCGAAATAGTGTCGCTCAAATACTCAGGGTGGGAATGGGCAGCGGCATCCCCGTCGCGAAAGCTGCGCTCTGCGATTGCCAACACGCTTGCCCAGCGAGGTAATAATAATGTAAGAGTAAAATAATAATAATAATGGGAAAGTTTCCCCCTTTTTTGGGGAGGCCTTTATCAAGCAGTGGACATCCAATGGCTGGTATGATGAAGTTCGTCTCATAATTAGATGACTTTAAGCACTGTGTTTTGATTCTAACAAATAAACTCAAGTAGTGGGTAGTCAAAGAAGTAATATCTGTATTCTTCAAGCAAATAACGCTATCGGAACTATAAAAAATCAATGAACCTTTTATCTAAATAAAGAATTACGATGTTAAAAAAGAAATCTTTACCGGCCTAGAATCTAAGCGTGCCTTGATGCATAAACATGATAGGGATTATGAAGGCCGAGCCGTATTCAGTGGGCTGCATCGGCGATGAGCAAAGCCGAAAATCCTGACTGACGCATCGTATGTCGAAGATACCATCATACCTCTATCTATGACATTGACTGGATGCTTAGAATAAGCTAGTGAATATCTCAATCACTAATAATCATTAAAATAGGAATAAAGTTTTGTGTCAGGAATTTTTTATTTACCTATGCGTAATCTTTGGAATTTTAAATAATGATAGATAAGTATCTTTTAATGTTCATAAATACAATTTTTTCAGATTATTTACTTATAATTGGTCCTATTTTATATGGTCCTATTTTCTTCAGTTTGTTTAGTAAGTATATTATAAGTTCATCTTATGCATTCAAACAATAAAAAGTGCCTGCCGAATGAATGAAACGAATTTGAATTTGAAAATTTGAATTAGATGATGTTCCTATGCATACTGACCTCATCAAATGGACAGTGATTATGTCTCTGACATGAGTTGCAAGTGTAATCTATTGGCACCTCTGCATGTGCAAATAGCGACTGGGGACAATTAACACATTATTTGGTCTAATAGCACCCGAGTGTATCGAGCTAGCTAAATTGCAGAGATTATCCCGGCTATAAGGGTCGATTGTTGTACTAGATATCATTCGAATTTGAAAATCAATAGGAAACCTGAAATTGGTTCTAAGAAATATGAAGTTCTTCGTCTGTGTATATAGATTTGTTGATACAGATTTCATTTAAACGCGTTGGTTGATTTCAAATTCGCGTAAAATGAAATGAGAAAATGGGGCCCCTCCTGCGGTTATCTTCTAAACGTGCTTCCCGTCACAAACTAGGCCTTAGTTGTGTATCAAATATATATATATATATATATATATATATAGCAAAAGCCTTTTGCATTTACTACAACTGTAGCAGGTTGATTGAAAAAAGAGATTTAAGTTATTTTTTTCGCTTTTAGCAAAAATATAATAAATTGTGTAAGAAAAATATTTGTAATTTTTCCTGGTGATATATAATATTTATTATGTGACGGAAAAAATATCTAAATGATCTTTACACCATAACGTTAGAGTTCAGCGTGCTCACTTCTTTCATGTCAATGTTACAACATTTAATGTGACATAACGTTGGTAATTAATTCGAAACTAATTACGCGAATCACGTTTCTCGAGACACCGCCCAAATTGTTCAACTACTAATCACTCACGCCTGAGCGCGTACGGACTATTTGACGTGAGCTGACTGTAACTGCTTGCTGCTAGACTCGGATATAGTTTTTATATATATTACTAAACAAATAAAATCCATTCATATACTTAACATCAAAATATATATATATATATAAGCATCTGATTTCTTTGGTATATATTTTTTATTAAATAAAATGAATCAATTTCTTTTATTCAAGTCGGAAAACAGCAATACGAACACTGCTGTTTGTCGGTAGAAATAGGTGAGAGAGAGGTAGCAACGACCTTTATTTGAGGTATTTAATAAACGTATATCTTAATGAACGGAGAGATCTTGAATAGGAACAAAAATTGAATAGAATTGTACTTTTTCATGTATGCTAAAGTTTTATTAATTACAAATGTTGACCACTACTTAAGTGGCGGTGAAATAGTAGGAAAATCGCTTTAAACACTTACTAAATCTGTGCTTAACAAACCGTGACCAACCAACGGCTTTTAAGGTAAATCCACGTTGTGCTCCACGAAAACACGAACACGAAAAACTGTAACAACAGATTAGGACCTTCATGTTGCGATTGTCTAATGGAAAATCATCTAATGAAATAGTTTTTGTTATTTATCTGTTAACTTATTTTTTTAAAACTGATTTGCAGAAGTCTAGGGTAGTTCTAAGTAGGGATAGTTGCCTTGAACTTAGAATAATATTTGTGACCCTTTGTGGTTATTACAACATTAAAACTGTTTTACTATTATAACTTTATGAAACAATCAAACGCCGTCTATTGAGTAAAATGTGTTATTTATTCGTCTTACGTGAATAAAAAACCGTATTCGGGCAATACGACTAGATATATTACGCATTCTTAATTATCCTTATAATTTCCAATTATTTCCTTTAAAAGTATTATATCATAAGCCAAATATTGAATACCCGAAGCCTACTAAAAGCAGGCTTTCATTCTAAAAGCTGTATGTATATATACCTACAGTATATTTTTTTTTTTCGGCTTTTCCTTCTATCTAGCGGTGCTTCGTAGCCGCGTGGAAAAACGGAACTGATTTTTTTGCTCAGATGATGTACTTTATAGCCTACGAGTGTAGTAGACTGCGCTATACAGAGAAAAATGTTCTTTACCTACGGGATATGACTCCTAGCGGATGGAGCGCAAAGCCGAATGGTCAAATAGGGTAGATAGCTTAATGGACCCAATGGCGTATTCGGTTGAATTCCTACTTTAAGCACCCAGGACTGTGGGTTTGGACCCAGGATAAACATTGTAATTAATTGTGTTTGTTTTTTGTCTGGGGTGTTTATTTGTACATTTATTATTTAAAACCTATATTCACTATCACAGAAGGGAGACCTCTTATAAAGGTTATGTGCAGTGTTCGTATTGCTGTGTTCTGGTTTGAGAGGTGAGAGAAAAGTGAAATTACTAAGTAGTATAGCATAATGTCTTCAATTCACAAGGTTGGTAACGCGTCAGTGATATCCTTGCGATATTACGCGAGTCCATAGGCCGCCGTGACACTTACCATCACCCGGACTGTATGCTTTTTTGTCGATCTAATTATAACATAAAGAAAACATTTATTATGTTATGCGAAGATGCAGTGACATTTTTATATTGTTATAAACCAATAGTTTCTTGGTCGCAGGTGAAGGTGATGCTCCGTGTTGGCGCCGCAGGGGAGGGACCTTTTACGAGCGGCACCCAGACGTTCTCCCTGGACAAGCGTAAGAAACAAGTCAGCCTCTGTGAAAATGTATCGGCAATCGCGTCAGCTCCTGAAGACCGGCGAGTGGGGATAGCAGCACCTAAGATGTTCGCCTTCGACGCCATATTTTCTCAAGATGACTCACAGGTAAGACTTTTGCTGTTTAGCTTATTCTTAAAAATTAGCTATTTCTTAGAAACCTTCTTGAAAGTTGTGCGTATCATTTTAAAAATACACCAGAGTAAGTTTAAAAGCATAATTAGTAAATACTTTTATGTTAATAAACTGTTAGCTCGTTAGTTATGGTTTATTTTACATTTAATTGATAACATTAATACATATAAATGAATGAAATAATTACATTGAATATTTCCTAACATTTACACATGATCTATTAATAATAGAATTATTCTCCTAACAACTTTAAAACATAACTTTTAAACAACTGAAACGTTGAACAAAAAGAGTAAAAAAATAATAAACCGCGTTTTAAAGCCGTTAAAAGAGCAGATATGTATTTATTTAAAGTATATAGTTTCAGATATTCGTCCATATAATGCCAATGCTTTGAATATCTTGATCAAATTTTCCATGCATCGTTTTTAAAATAGTACGTAGTTAAAATACCAGTGATGCATGCCTTTCGGGAAATAAGGCAAACTGCCGAAAGTATGCCCACCGCATCCAACATGTTCAAACTCGCTGCTATAATGTCAACGTTAACTACACTCTTACTATGGCTACCTTTGCGGTACTAATTTTCATAACGAAAGTTGCTGTTACTGCAGGTATTTAAATTATTCGTGACTATAATATAAGAGAAACAATTGTCTTAAATGTTAGACCAAAAAATACTATCACATTTTTTGGGATGTAGAAAACCGCAAAACTTAATTTTGAACGTTTAACTTTTTATGAACAGACGCAGATCATTGTCGTGCCGTCATACAGCTTGTAAATAATCATTTAATATTTAACAAATATTTACTATTCGTTATGGAAGCCGTTATTTTTTTAAATCCATGATTTACATTTCATGTGTTTAATATTTTGAATTCGGTAAGTTAAATGCTACAGGAAATCGCACTTATATTACGCCATTATTGTGTCAAATTTTGTTGACACAAGCAGTGTCGGAATTCGGTAAGAAGCAAGCCACTTAAGTCGTTAAAATTAAATCGCTACCTTAGTTACAACAAATACGCTGAAACAAGACTTGGTGATGTTAAAGTGTACAGTTTGATACCTCTAACAATAATCGTATTAGTTGCTTATCCTCGTCTCTTTGTAAAAGTTTAGTAAAAAAGGCTAATTCAGGCAGATCTTTTAAGAAAAAAACCTTAAAATACTGTTTGTTTTTTATGTCATATAACTAAATATTCGAGTATAATATAATTACTGAAGGATGTCTTCATCAATATATTTATATATAGTTTGGTTGTATCTTCAAAAAAATAATTAAGCAACTAATAATACTGTATTTTGTATCATGGTAGGGATCAGCTATGTTAATAATATCAAGCGGTTATTTTTTTTTAACTATGTCGAAAACCTGGCGTTCGATATTTCACAAGCTAAATAATGGGAGATGAAATTTCATAGTAATAATATTAAATTAAAACTATGTTGTTCAAACTCGACAGACCAGTTTGAAAATGATATCTTTCGATCTCTTCATTGGAATATCTTTAATAAATGTTCATTATCTTAATAAAACTACTCTTAAACCGCTTAAGCATTTTAATTAATTTTATCCTTTTTTTTGTTCTTTGTTCCGCTTAACTTGCGGCTACCGTTCTTTAAATTTACCTGATCTCAGATTATCAATCTTGTCTATGTTGGATTCTGGCGGGCCCTATGGCGTAGTGATCCTATCGTTTGCGCCAAGAGGGGGTTCGATCCCCACCGAGGACAAATATTAATATGAAGATATGTCTGTTTGTTCTGTTTGTCTGGATGTCAAACATATGTTTTAAGTAGTATATTTGTGTTTACTCTATTGTCAGATGTCTGTGACACAAGTGCTTTAAGCGACTTATCGCGGAGTCAGGTCAATGTATGAGATGTTGTGGGAATTTATTTATAAGCCGCTATAAATTAAGTTTCCTTAGAAGTAGTAAAAATATAAACAATAATCGTTTTTGTTACATAAACATAAAACAATTGTGAAGCGTATGTGAACTAACATAGGAAAACAATGCGAAGTAGCGATTACTACTCGTACCTCTATATTTGTCAATAACAAATCAAGATGAGCCCCTGTTTATAGTGCCTAATTCGGCATTACAGAGTTGTAGTGTGGGAATTTATCTCGGCGGCGTCCTAGCGCTCAACAATCCCATTAATATGGCGTAATCCGGTTTATCTACTGCACTGTTGGCCATACATTAACGTTCTGAGGCTTAATTTGCACGTATTGTACTGCTACACCTCTGTTTCCAACATACTGTTCAGTTAATGTGTTTTGATAATTAGAATTCTGCTGTTGTCTTCAAAAACTGCAAAACTGGAACGCTTTGCAAGATTTGTGTACCAGTTCTTTTTGATCGATAGATTCTGATTTCAACTAAATAATATCAATTTAATTCTGGAACCTACAAAAACGATCAAATGATGATTGTATACGTGACTCATCTGTGCGAACTACTCATGATATTTTTTAAACAAATAATATAAAAATCTTCAACTAATAGAACAAACTCGCCTTCTTGTATTTGACATAAAATGCAATGTCTGTCACATTTCCATTATTATCATTATAAATACCAATTTTGTCTCAAATTTGACACGTGGTTTAAAATAAGAAGCCTTAGCAAAATCTTAAGGGGTTCATCTTTTAATATGTTAAGTATTTATTATAATACATTGCATATTATTGTTATCGTCACAGTTTATCTTAAAATCTACTTAGATAAGAACAAGTGTATTAACGAATGTATATAAAGCAGTTATTTACTTTATACATAGGACGGAATTTCACTCTCAAGGGTTGGACAAAGGTTTAATAACTGACAGCCGGATTAGAAATATTGGAGAGTTATATAAAGGAGCAGCGACGTCTACTTGAGACAGTCCTAAGTTTAGTGAAGTGGAAACAATAAAAACCCTTCAGTGCGGGAGCGGGATAAGCCGTGTAAAATACCTACTGCTCATTTTAGACTGAAGTTTATTTGGAAGTCAATTAGTTATGAATTCAGTAATATTTAAAAGAGCTAAAATAAAGTAATGGTTTTCCATATACATCTGGTCTCGTTTAAATTATAGCAATTGCATTAAGGAAAAACTTACGGATTCAAATACCCAAACTTATGGAAAAAATGTATTGTACACGGCCCTGTTCAACGGTCACAAATACATTTATGGCACCTGAGGTTAAACAAGTCTATCCAGTTATTAAAAACATTGCAAATCGTCAATTTCCTTGGGTTTTAACAAGTTCACAATAAAACCTTATAACTTTCTGTATATACTATATATACTTTCTGATTCCATATCACGGTTTTAGTTTAGGTTTTACTAAGGAGACCGCAAACAACAAAAGTATCAAACACGTAACAACATTTTATTGTTAATACTTACGGAAATTAAATTTACACAGTTTCTTATTACTTTATTACGAAAGCACCCTTAACTTCAGAAGTTTCTTTTTTACGTACCTAAACTAAAATGTACAACTGCATCCAAATGGAAACATTTCGTTGTCAATCATTATGATTGTCATCATTACAGCCATTGAAAGTCCACTGCTGGACATACTTACCCATAATTGCCGCGCTGGATAAGCGTGTTGGCAATCGCAGAACGCAGCTTTCGCGACGGGGAAGCTGCTGCCCATTTCCACCGTAAGCATTTGAGCTAGACTGCCTCGGATAGATATACCGCCATCTGTCGGTTTTGATACATTAGTCGCCTCTCACGATACTTGGTAAAGAGGCAGGTACTATTCTACTCTGCCTCACGGCAATATTCCATGCTTATTTCGGGAGTAATCATAATAACCTCTAATCTATCAACAGTAACACAATAGTACAGTTTATTATTGACAACTACTATTAAAATACCTCTTCTTAACATATTCGATACTTTAATTTTAAAAGGTTTAATGTACCTTATATAACAAATATCTAGCCAAGTTTCACCTCTATGGCTCTTCCTCTCTAGGCAATATATTGATTCGTCAGAAGTCTGAGATTATGTTGGCATAGCTATGTGCCCAGTGAAATAATCCATGCAATAACTCGTCGGCCGGACGTCAGACGCCGGGCTTAGCGAGATTATCGCAGGCTCCTGACTGTTGTGAATCCTATTTCAACTGACAACATTACATTCTTATACTAATTGCTCAATAAATTTTCCCAATATCTCATACATTTACCTGACTCTCAGATAAGTCGCCTAAAACACTTGTGTTACGGTCATCAGGCAACAGAGAAATCACAAATTATCACAATATACAAGAACTGGCGTCATTGTTTAGTAACTATATCAAGTAAAAACCTAAGCCCGAAAGAGATTTTTTTGGCAAAAAAAAGAATACTATTGGAACACGAAGCTCAATCGACAAGTTGTATTGGAATCTTAAGGAGGGCCAGCAATGGACGTAATAAACTGATAATAATATGTAAAAATGAATAAATTTATTAATAAACTAAAGTAACGTGTGCTAAGTATTCGTTAAACCACAAAAGGTTAAATGATTTGCATTTTTTTTCCCATAACCTCTCATACACTGATCTGACTCCGTGGTAAGTCGCTTAAAGCTCAGAAAAATATTACTTAAATACAAATAATTAACACCCAGACACAAAACAAACACAAATATCATCATATAAATATTTGCTCTGGGTGGGAATCGCACCCACGACCCCTGGCGTACAAGATAGGTTTACCACCTGCGCCATCGGTTCCTTCTAAATGTTTGCATTCCAACACATTTGGAAGAAACTTAATATGAATCGAAAGACGATGCCTGTAAGTTTATTATTTTAAATACCAATACAAAATTAAGTCTACATAATAATAATTTAATTGAGATCATGTAATAAATCAGTGAACAAATTAATTGGTAAAGTCCCGTAAATCAAACAATTACAGACAATCAAAAAATAACGAGAGGTGATAATGAAATTGATTAAGTGCCCTCGCCCTCCGCCGGCTCTAAGCATTTTCAATTAGCGACCCGCAAGGTCATTAAAATTTTCATTCAAAACAATTTCAGTATTTCCGTGTCGAGTAAACGAAGCCAGAATTGGGGAGACCATGCTGTAGTTTTGATCATGGATATTTTATTTTGTTGCTAGAAAAACACTATATAATAATAATAATATACTCTTTATTGTACACATATGAAAACAACACAAGAACACCACAAAAACATGGAATAGTAGGTACAAGAGGCGGCCTTATCGCTAATTGCAATTTCTTACAGGCAACCTTTGAATATACTCGTAAATAATGTTAAAGCTGGTAGAAATGCATTTAGTACATACATAATAATAAACATACATATACACATCTAATACACATACATTCAGATACACATAAAAGATAAAGATACAAAACAAGTGACAGAATCAAAAAGCAAAATCAAAGTGACAGATAATACTCCTTCACCATTCTCTTAAAAATAGAAAGAGAACGAAAAGATCTCACTTCAAGGTTGAGTGCATTTCACAAATGAACAGCTCGAACTGTAAAGGATTTGCTGTAGAAGCTTGTAGAATGCAGTGGCAATTTAAGTGATATATCTGTCACTTGTAAAAAGATGTATATATACTCACGTATATCATCAGCATTATTGCCATTGGGAGTCCACTGCTGCACAAAGACCACCCCAGGAAAGGGTAAATTTTGCCCATAATTGCCGTGCTAGGCAAGTGTATTAGCAATCGCAGAGCGCAGCTTTCGCGACGGGGATGCTGCTGCCTACATGGATTTTGATGGATATATAAATTACGTCTGTCCGTTTTTGGAACCTTAGTCGCCTTTTACGACACCTGTTACAGAAGAACGTACTATTCTCCTCTGCCAGTACCTCTTGGCTATGTACCGGCTTTCGGTTGACTTGATTAAATAAAAAAGACAATCCATTATTGCTATACTTTAAAGGTGGGTTGGAAATAATAAATTTGTGTATTTTATATTACAAGACTGTACATATTTTAAATGAAAAATACTGACATAATTAGTATGTATAAACTATTGTTTTACATGCTGTAAAACGCTTTATTAAACTTATAAAAGTCAATCTTAAGAACGGTTGCCGAAAAGTAACCGAAACGTCGAACATAACATGATAATAGTTAAATGAACCGGGTTTTAAAGCGGTTATAAGAAAAGTTTCATTGTAAGTAGTGAGCGCGTGTATGTTAGAAAATATTTATTATGTGTATGTATTATATATGTATTTAAGTAGTATATTTGTGGTTCCTCTGTTGTTTGGCGTCTGTAACACTTGCTTTAAGCGACTTATCACGGAGTCAGGTCAATGTATAAAGTGCAGTGAGAATTTTATTATTCTTATTATACATACACCATCCTAAAAAAGGGGGGAAATGCCCATAATTGCTACGGTGGTGATAGCAATCGCAGAGTGATACTACGCGACGGGAGTGCTGCTGTTCATTCCGCCCTGTTGCATTTGAGCTACGCGTTATCGGTATACCCTCATCTGTCGGTTCCGATGCTTCAATTGCCTCTTACGACACCTGTTTCTGACGGCGGTACTTTTCTACTCTACCTGTAAATGTTGTCCCGTATTATTTAAACTCGCGGCCATAGCACAGTAGGTGTAATCTCTACGCCTCTTCTAAGTCCGTTTAATTATCTGCTCTTTGCCAAAGAAAACAGCGGCGGCTCTACCGTAAACACCTGTAAGTGCCGGATTTCACTAAATTATTCGTGGTTATGCCCCGAACACGTGGGGGAGTCTAAGGCTTAGCAAGCCCTCGCCGATAAATAGACTTTAGTCCTTTTAAGTACGCAAAACTCGATTTGGAAAAGCTTAGCGGAGTTTCGAGGTTTTAATACTATTCAAACTCTAGTCACTAGCGCTCTTTTTAAGTTTTTTCTTTAGTGCCGATCTATATAGATTCAGAACGAAACTTAGTCAAAGTTAATAGAGATATGAAGCGTATATTTGTTATCAACAATGTTATATAGACTTAAGAAACGACTATATGTAGTACAATTTATATTTATTATCTTTTAGCTGTAAAAATTATATAAAACATATAATAAAACTACTCATTCAGACGCGGCTTCTTAAACTTTTTACACTTTTACACTATTATATGTTTTGGCTACCTTGCTCTAAAAATAGTTTATAGCCGATTATTACAGCCGTGGTTTTAATATTAGTTGTAAAAAGTTAAAAACGTTAAATGAAAGTTGGAGAATATTATATATTCTGGAAGTATAAAAAAGTTATGTAAAATGTATAAGGAGTATATAACAAATGAACTTCTGTACAGCGTGAAAGTATGAGTAAATTTTTTATTTGGTATTTGAGATAGAATTCAAAGAGATTATAATTCATCATATAGGCATCCTCCCGAGTTTTCTCCTAATGGCCACAACATCGGGATGTTTTTGTCTTCGTCGTTGCATCTAAAAATAAGATATTTAAAACTGCTTAAAAGATAAATATAACTGCTGAGAAGATACTTTCAACGAACGTTCACTTTGTCACATTTAAATATCTAATAACACCATAAAACGGCACACAATCAAGATGTCGCTTATACTGATAAGTATTTTATATACTGTCTATGTCAACATCATCATACCAGCCATTGAAAGTCCACTGCTGGATATAGGACTCTCCAAAAAAGGAGCTTCTTTGCCCATAATGGCAAGCGTGTTGGCAATCGCAGAGCGCAGCTTTCGCGATGGGGATGCTGCTGCCCATCCCCACCCTGTGCATTTGAACTGCACTGTTCCGGATGGATATACCGCGAATTGCAGTATACAGGCTTATTGGGAGGAAGTGGAATCCATCATAGTGGGGACAAAATAATGCGCTATACAGAGTACAATATGATGCAGTTTCAGGTAATACAATCTTACGACACTTGGTTTTATTGCCACGATGCAATAACCTATTATATGTCTTAGTTTATCAAGTACTTAGTCTAGTTCTGGTACCTAAGTCGCCTCTTACTACACCTGGTGCAGAGGGACGTACAATTTTATTTATTAAATAGGGATGTAATCTGCTCCTTTTTTAGTAAAATTTTGTATTTTCTTTTTTTTTGGAAGAATGGTTAGATAAGGAATATTTGTGTTTGTTGCAGACCGAGATATGCTCCAGCGCCTTAACGGACGTCATCCACGCTGTTATCAACGGGACAGACGGTTGCCTCTTCTGCTTTGGACACGCAGGACTTGGTAATTATTTTATTGAGGATAAGCCGCTGCAACTTTGTTTCGGTTCATATGTTTAGAAATAACAAAAATATTTGAATAGGACAATCGGCACTGTCAAATCAAGACAAATAATAAATTTCTATAAAAATACAAAAATACTATTAGGAATATTATTAAAATGATTGGTGACCCTGATGACCATATAGGATTATAATATACACACATATGTTATGTATCACTCAAAGATTCACGCTGCAAATAAAACCACACCTGCCCAGCGTGGCAATTACGGGCAAAATTCTCCGTATGAGGAGACCCAGTTTGTTGGTTGATCGACAGTCTTAGGCATAGCAGTCTTCGGCTGCTATGCCGACCATGGTGATAATTGAATACATAAACAAAGAGCAATACTGATAAATTTCAACAAATAAAAATTACCACCATCGTTCACATAAATATTGTATTAAGAGGGAAAAATCTACAAAACCGTATCAATGTCTCACTTATATCACAAGATCTTATTGTTAATCCCAAGATTCCCACACATTAATGAAGATGCAAAGTTCAGATCTTACTGCTCGCCCCGTCAGGTCCTTCTATTTATCAAACTTTCAATTAAGCCCGACTCTTTCCCATTTCGATGCAAATTCGTTGCGGAGGTGGCGAGAGGGAACTTCCGCCGTATTTCATAGTGGCTTCCTAGTGAGCCTGTTTATTTGCGCAATAAGTTATTCAGACTTGAAAACGTTTATTCAATTTAGCATAAGAAAAGGAAGAGCCAACCAACGGGTTTACTTTAAAAAAATTGTTTTGTCAAAATACCTATCAGTTTCACGTCTAGGAACACTATCAAGGATTGTAAATCGCAGTCAATTTGAGCTTAGAGACTTGGTAGAAGTCAAATTGTCAATTTGTCTAAACCTATTACTAAGTTGATAACAAAGCCAAGCCCAGGCTTCAGACGGAATTCCCTCCGGATAATCCGATAGATGAAGATATTGCCAAACCCAATAAGTAAATTAATAAGTAACTTGTTATCTTTATCTGTTTGGATATCGAAAAGTAATTATTTTTATGACGTGATTTGCTGAATAAACGTATAACAAAATAATGTATTTGTTATAACTATTTACCCGTAATTTTTCACTCATTATCGGTGTTCATTCTTTTTTGATATTTAATATAATTTATTTTGGGATCCCCATGAATTATAATAGAAAGATTATTGATGGTTTATTGGTATCAATACTATCTAGTTTTCACAGCTTAGTACTCCGTTTTTTTAAAGAAGTACAAAGTGAGTTTGATACATTTAATTTACGAGATCTAATTGCAAACACTATTTACTGAGCATTTAAAATTTTGACAACAATGCTTTTAATAACTGGTATTATGTAACAGAATGTAATAATTAACATAACGCAATATCTAAATTAATTTTCAAACGAAGCACACCAACCGACATTGTGTAAGGCTTACCCCTACCCGGAGGATTATGACTTTAAATGCAAATTGAATGAAAGCCTCGCGGATGAAACTTTGAGGAGTGTATCCAAAATCCTACTAAAACCGGGCTTAGCACAACATCGCGACTAGAGCCAACATCCAGTTAATGTGAACGGAGAAGCGTAATGAAGCTATGCTACTTTCTGTAATATTTCTTTCCATTGTGCCTACATTATTTAATTTTTATATCTCAAAACGCTTAAGAAAGTGTGTGATATACTGTATGTATAATTTAATTTAATTATGTCTAAAATAATAATAACTACGTGATAAAAATGCGTGCGTCTTAAATTCTGATGAGAAGACAATGTTGTCTTTTCATCAAAAATTACATTTGATTATGTAAAAGACTGGTATGATAATTGTTATAAGCCAATATTTGTACTGCTTTTACCTTCAAATTTGCCAATTCTTTGGTAACGATACGTAAATCACACCCATTTACATATAGTAGAGAGTTAACGCATTAAGAATCTGTTAAAAAGTAGTCACACCGTAAAGGTTTTATTTATTTATTCCGGTAATGATTTCTATAGCTCTTAATTATTTTGCCACTTCACTGGAGTGCGCCCTTTTTGCTTCCCGAGTTGAACGCAACTACTGAATAATTTTAGCCAAGTTTTAATTATTACCGGATTTTTACTCCGAAAATTATCTTGAGGTATATAATAAGTAGTTCAATCTGTTTAAATTAAGTTGAGTTGGTTAAATATTTTACAACTTGCAAATACATTAGATCAACAATATTACATCACTACGAATGTTTCTCTGAAATCTTTTGGGGGTTCTATATAACATACTTAATTTTCGTAATATATTTTTTTTCTTTTTTTATAAATAAACTTTTACATCCTCTCATACGTTGACCTGACTCCGAGATAAATAGTTTAAAGGAATTTCGTTACGAATATCAGACTGGAGAAAAATAAATATTTGTTCTGCGTGGGAGTCGAATCACGTCTTTGGCACCTAAGACTGACAAATTCAAGTCCAGGGTCAATCGAAAACTATGTAAATCTATAATTTTCGTTTCGTCAGTTTATTGTAATTAAAAGAAATCATTAGAATTAAAAATTTATTTCATCAGTAATTGAGTCTTCTTTATTTACAAAATAACCATTCATTTTCCGTATATTTAACTACCAGGTAAATCCTACACTATGTTGGGGCGACCAGATTCCACTGCGGCGATGGGAGCAATACCTTGCGCCATATCTTGGCTGTTTCGAGGTATAGCCGAGCAACGTCACAAGTGTGGCACGCGCTTCTCCGTCAGGGTCTCAGCCGTCGAGCTCTGCACTAATACTAATCAAATCAGGGATCTGTTGGCACCTTATCAAAACGGTATTTATCAAAAAATTTATCATCATGTCAATCATTAAAACACGACATATTCTTTATGTAATTATTAATAGTTTGAGTTATTTTACTCTTACACTTAAATGCTAGTGTGAAAAGTGAAAGTGTTGCATGAAACTCATAATGATATTTAAATATTCTAATGAGTCCTTAATAACCTAGGATTTTTCTTTTCTTTTTTAACAGACACCGAACAATCTCCTGGGGTTTATTTACGAGATGATCCCCTCTTTGGCACCCATCTTCAAAACCAATCGGAGCTAAGAGTGCATAGCGCTGAGAAAGCAGCGTTTTACCTCGACGCTGCACTTTCTACAAGAGGAACCAGGGAAGAAGGAAAAGACAGCCACCTTTTGTATACCCTTCACGTCTACCAGTACAGCGTTGGTGGGAAGGGAGCAGGTTAGACAGATAAACATAACTTTTTCAGCAATCCACTCTATAACTTCTTATACATATTATTTTTTTTATTTGCGATCATTGTATTTAATTCAACTTTTTTGTTTACAGTTGCTGGCGGTCGAAGTCGTTTACATCTCATCGACCTAGGAAATTCTGAACGGGGTAAAACTAATGGAGGAATACCTTTATCTGGATTGGGAAATATTTTACTCGCTATATTTAACGGCCAAAGGCATTTACCTTTTAGAGATCATAACCTTACCCATGTATTAAAAGAATGTTTAGGTTCACTCACATGTCACACTGCAATGATTGTACATGTATCACCTAACGTGCAAAACTATTCGGACACTTTAACTACTCTCCAATTAGCTTCAAGAATACATAGACTACGAAGAAGAAAAATTAAATATTCTTCTAATAACAATGCAGGGTCTGGAGGTAGTTCTGGAGAAGATGCTTCTAAACCTAGCAGTAGTGAACCAGATCCATCAAGTAGTGATTTGTCGGCAGACACTGTAATATATGTAGGGCCTTTAGATGATGCTACTGACGGAGAACATCCACCAGTGTACATACCGCATATAAATTCAGGTGATAACAGGTGTGTTATGAGTAAAGCTTTACGAGGATCTGCTGCAGAACAAAAGCTTAAAACATCTCTTTCGAAAGTAGTGGAAGAAAAAAGTCCTGTACATAAATTGCATTCTTCTCCAAAAGGATCTCCTCTTAAGATGGGAATACCTGCTACTCATACACCAAAAGCTTCCCCCGTACACTCTGTCACGTCTAAATCGACTCCAATTAAAAAGGGATGTCAGAAACAGTTCTTAGAGGATGGCAAAAGTACTAGCGATGAGCAATGGATTGATGGTCCCCGAATATCAAAATCAAAATTAGTTGAAGCCAGGCATATTATAAAAGAAACACAGTCCAAAAAACGAGAAACATGGATTGATGGACCTATGCAGGAAACTAAACACGCACATCAATTTGAACCTCCATCTATCCAACCAAATCCAATACCCTTACAAATTGGAGTGCTTGGTTCTCATGGAAGTGAAAATTTAGGTTATGGCTATATGGATAATCATAAAAAAAATATGATCAGAAAATGGGTAGAAAACCAAACGTCTCAAATGCATAAATCAAAACATAATTCACCAAGTCACAAATCTCATAAAGAATCTGCAATAAAAATGGAAGAACTAGATCCGTCTCTGAGAGTTGAACCTATGATGCGTGATGCAGTAAGACGAATACACGTTGAAGAATCAACAATAAGAACCGGCCTTAAAGCTGGTTCAAAGGGAATGTCAATCGAAGAGGAAAATGTAGGACCAACTTCACATGACGTTATGAGTAAAACTAGTAATACCACAAAACCTCTCACAAAAGAACCAGATGAAGATGACGATAGCGAAGAATCAGCAGAAATACCACCAGCTCTTCCAATAATGCAACCAAGTAGCTTAAGTAGCAGAGAAGTATCAGTAGAAAGCTTAGATTGTAAATATAAAGAAAGATTAAGAATGGATGATGAACTAGTATCTAATCATAGTAGAGACATTGATCCGCATGGCATGAGCAAAGGGCCTGATGATGATGATGACGAAATCTTAGAAATTATAGAAGTTGAAGAACCCTTAGAACCAGTACCGATGCAAGATTGCTGTCTCCAGGTCACTGAAGAAGATATTGCATTATGTATGGGTCTATCAGATAATTCTTTACCTGAAGTTGATCAAGAAGATTTGGATGACCATCCACTAAGAGTACTGAGTCAAGAAAATTTGACCGTAGCTTCAACATTTACTGACACGCTATCACTTTACAGCGAAGTGGAGCGACAAATAAGAAATGAGGCATATCTGAGACATACATTGGGATTTTATTCTGAAAATTTTGGTTGTGAACCAATGGACGATATAAATCCTCATCAAAGTTTACAATCATCTAGGTCTAAAATAGATGATATTATGGGACTAGCGGAGTTATACGGCTCTCGTAGAATGTTAGATAATAATGATTTATCTGGTTCGAGGACTATTGCTCCTCAATTTCAGTCATTGTCACTCTGCAACGTACGAGATACAGAAGAATATCACGGCGATGGATCTGTTTATAGTGAACCCGCATATAGACCGAGTGACAAAATTTGTGATAGCTGTAGAAGAAGTATGTCAAGACCAGGGAGTGCTTTAGGTGATTGTAGTGGATATCATGATGTTGATGTTGCGCATAATGACTGCTACGGTCCATTCGAAAGATACAGAGGGAACGATATAACTGACGCCCGGATCGCATCTCTTAGACATCCGGATGGCGCATCAGACCCAAATTTACGTGAAGAAAGAAGAATCCCAGGAAATGGCGCTCCATCTGCTAATTCTTTTCGTGAACTAAAATCCAATCTACATTTGGAGGTCATTCCTCCTGTCGTTACTTCAGAACCACGAGCAGAAAAGACTGAGAAAGGCGACAGAAGTGTAGCAAGGGTTGTGGCAACTTTTAAACCTGACGGCTACGACAGTGGTCATGAATCGACACCACGTACAGGAAAACATAGTCCTGCGGCAACCTCAAGGCGCGCTGAGTCCGGATATGACTCTGTACCAAGAGATTCTGATGCCTCGTCCCTGGACTCATATCCAACAAGAAGGGCGGCAGTAGCCCGTGCTCATGCAAAAAAACATACAACAGCAAAATATAAACAGCACAGCGACCGTTCTTTCTGTTCTTGGCTAAGGAACCCCTTTACATGCAAGTATGCCGACACAGATCCGGAAATTAGTGACTTTTGAGGATGATAATTTCTTTCTACCCCAGTGTAAAGTGTAAGTGATGTTTACGTATCATTAAGCTACGTTACCGAATTTAATCTGGAGACTGTTTTTGTACTCTAGATATACTTTGTATTTATACTAGCTTTGGCACTACTCCAATGAGGTTACCATTGTATTTTTCTAAACTTAAAGAAAGCTTATAGTCTTCGTACTATAAACCCTTTAGTATAATTTAGCTGAAACTAGTTGAAGTAACCGTTTTGTAAATAAACTTTATGTTATGCAACGAAGGCCAGAAAACTGTCTATATTATAGTATACTTCTTGCTCACTTTGTACTTTTATACTGTCATAGATCAAACTATGGTAATATCTTACGTTACATGTGTATTTGTATCATCGTAAAACTGTTATAGTAGCTTTACTAACAAAACCCCACAGAAGCAACTAGAAGAGTCTTCCTCCGTCTTCCCCACCTAACTTCGTCATATCGTGGAATAACCGCTATATTTTCTATTACTGTATCTATACTGGGCTCTAACCTGAATTACCAGATATCGTCATGTTAATTTCGTACCAATCTCTTTCTGGTGCGTCTAAATATAAGTGTTTCGTATATAAATGCTATTTTCATTGTTGTACACATTATGAAATCTTTTGTAAATTGTCTTTTAATATATCGGAAAGAGAATGGAATGTGAGATTAAATTATTATTGTCTAAAACTTGTTTATAGGACTAAGACTGTTGTCTCATTGGCCATGTTTTATATAGCTTTAATATTTTGATATTATATCTATGAAAAGTTCACTATTTCGGAATCGGCGTGTCCGTTTGTATATAAAACTTACACTTGATTGCAATCATTACGGCTTTACGAAATGTTGGTGAACTAAGTTATCGCTTTATGTCGATGTTCTGTTATTATACGATTAATATTATAAATATATATCCTAAATTTTATGCGTTCGTATTAGTTCACAATAAATTGTTCCAATTCAAATGAAGTTTTCTTTTTCCTACCTCAGAATTAATTAATCCAATGAAACATTCTGTGAACATACAAGTACTTGTTCCTCTACTTTTATCTACAAATGCAAGACACAACATGCTTTAGATGTACAATGAACTCCCGCTTATAACAAAAAAACACATATAAATATGTATAATGTATGATTTTGGTTATAAATATGTACCGAATACAAAAATGTAGATAATGAGCATAAAACTAAATTGAACCAATATATACTTTTACATACAATCTTAAAACAAAAACCTCAGTTCGATTAGACGTAGTTCATATATCTAAGAAAAGTAAACATAAAATAATTGGGATGGTTAAAATCCACAAAAATTAAAGAAGAAAGCTTCAAAATACAAAACCAACCTATACATACCAAGCATTTACAGCGAAAACCATGAATAAATAACGAGAAACTGGCAACTTCCCATCGCCAGGGGGTTGAATCTCAGAATCTTTCGGGATATAAACTTTTTTCCCTTCATGAAAAGTGGAAACTTTCCCCGTTAAGAAGGGGCCCCATTATCTTTCATTTCTGTTGTAATTTTACATTCTATGTACGCTTCGAGAAAATCAAGCTATCAAAAACGACGTTTACCCTCTTTTCGTGGGGTGACAACTTTTTTCGCGAAAATCTCCCAATAATTTGTTAAAGTGGCAGCTGCTTAGCTCGTAACGCTTATCGAGTCCTAAAAAAGATTTCCCTTTCATGTTTGTGCGTCGTAAGGAAGTTAAAAGGGGAATTCGATGCGATTTCAGGTATTATTGAGCATTAAATAATTTATGATTTATTATTACAAACTACATCGCATCAGATATAGTATAGTAGTAGACAAACTATATCTGATGAGATATAGTGTGTAAAGGTGTGCAATGAGTGCTAGTGTTATAATAATATATATGATTATAACATAAAAGGAAGAAAAATGTAAGTCATATCAACGTAGAAACAGTTGTGAAAATGACTTGCAATAAATGTATTCCTATTATTTGGGTTCAGTGAAAACTTTTTTTACACTATCTTTATGTATAAATGTCTAATCTACTGAACCTATTTTAATTTCTTTTTTGCTCTTGCTCTGCTTTTAGTTTATACCTCAATTTATAGTTGCAATATATTTTTTATGATAAACCAACAAATACAGTTAAGGACAACGTCTGTCGGGTTAGCTAAAGCTTAGTACTATAAAAAATATATTAATCTGAAAACGTGTGATATTTTAACGTACACCTCACGTGAAGTATTATTTCAAACAATTCAGCTACTCCTGATAGATTTCTTTTGATAAAATAGTTAAACACCAAGCTATAAAACAAATGGCTTTTAAAAAATCCATATTAAATTAGTCGGAAATACTCTGGGAATTATAATTTCAAAAAGTATACTAGAAGTAAATAATAAATGTAATAAAAGAATAAATGTAATTAATCACACATTGATTAATAATTCACATATTGATTGTTTGTACGATTGAACATATTCGAATCAGAACAAAGTAAAACCCTGAAACAAAAGAAAGGTGGTCCTACTTTTCCATAAATACTAGTATGTTATATATACTTAGGTGTTCATGATAATGATGAGTGTATTAGCTATACTAATACTTTTGCTTACAATATGAAGGTTCACATGGGTATCAGTAATATACAGCGTAATAGGTTGTTTATAGCTTTCAATCGTTTGGATATGGGGCCCGGGGAAAAATAGAGAAGGTGTCAAGTGCAAAATACATGACGCAACCGATAAATAATAATAGATGTTTTATTTATATAACTCAATAGATGATAATCATTAGCCATGAAATCATTAATCAATAAATAAAATAAATAAATTTTCACAACATTTCATACATTAACCTGATTCCGTGATAAGTCGCTTTCCGCACTTGTGTTACGGACATCAGACAACAGAGGATTTACAAATATACTACTTAAATACATATATTTAACACCCAGACACAGAAAAAACATGAATATAATCATATAAATATTTGTCCTGGGTGCGGATCGAAACCACAACCTTTGGCACACAAGACAGGATCTCTATCATCTACGCCATCGGGTCCGTCAATGATGCATTGGGATATGGCGGATAGCTGCAAATGCAATATTTCTCCCAGTCACGTGTCCTTTATTTACTAACTTCATAAATACAGCGTAAATAATGTTACAACCCCCCCACGGCCAAATGAGTAAACCAGACATTTAATAATGCCGACACTGTCACACAACGCCACCGCAATAAGTACAAAATGCGGATAAAAATAATACAAGGGACAGCCGGGAGTCGAACCCGGCACGTGATAGGAAGACGAAATGCCAAATCGAACGGATACTACGCCGAATCAAGCGAAAATAGACCTTAAAGTATAAAACAAAAAGACTATTAATCAGCGAGTATTGCGAGCAGCTTTGTCTTTATGGTGTTATGTATGAGACCGGATACGTGATACGCACAGAAAACTCCAGAAACAAAAATGGCGAACGTAACGAAAATCCATTTGTTTCGACATTGTTTCATTGCCTCAGTTATACTTTTTCGGGAAAGTGAAATGAGAATATATGAAATAAACGATGAAGTCGTATCTTGTGCGCTAAAAGTTCGTGGGTTCGATCTCCGCCCAGGACAAATGTTTATATGATGATATATCTTCTGTTTCTAGGTGTTTAACATATGTATTTAAGTATTATATTTATGGTTCTTCTGTTGTCTAAATATTTGTGATTCCTCTCTTGTCTGACACGTCCGCACCACGCGGATTTATGCGACTTACCTCGGAGTCTAGTCAAAGTATGACATGTGTGAATTCATTTATCGCAACATGAAATAATTATAGTAATTAAAGATTTATTTTTATTTTTATTTTCTCTACAGCATTCCGCTGTGGCAACACATTTTCGCTACCATTTGCATTTGCCACCTCAGCACCGTAACTGAAACTATCGGATATGCAAAAAAGCACTATTCGGAGTGGAGTCTAATTTAAAAGGTTCGAATAATTTTGGTTTGGAGTGAATCCTCCGGTGACGCTGAAACTGAGGTCCGGGTCAACTATCATTAGGTTCATCATAAGACAAAGAAGTTCGAAGCGGAGTCTAAATCAGGATTATTCAAAACTAGCATCAGGGTGTGCTAAACTATCCCATCAATTAACCGTGAAAAAATCTATAATCGTATCTGTTTCACGTATCTAGTTGGAGTGGAGTCCAAACAAGATGTGTTTTATCAAGTTTTTGATTTTTGACATTTGTTCATTAAAAGTAATACACACAAAATAAATTAAAGTAAATATCCAATGTACCAAATAATAATGTGGATATTAGGTCACATCATTTTATTTTCCTTATTGAACATTTCCAATTCCTTTAATTTGTAATCTATTACTTTAAATGTCTCCATCAAAAAGCGTATAATATAATATTGTACATTTATCCGTAGATTGAGACTGTGGCAATATTTTATAGGTATATATTCGAAAGATCTCTTTTTAATCTCGTATATCCGTTAGTTGTAAGTAAATTTAAAAAGCAGTATAAGAACCACTACCAACCTGCATTTGTTTTAAGTTTGAAGTACTGCTTCCTTCAGGTTAGGCACGCACACAATTTGCTGAATAAACTTTTTCTTAATTATTTTTAAATAACTTTTACGCGGAATCCTTAAGAATTTCATGAAAATACACATACAACTGGCACATACCAAAGTACTTTCTAGAATAATTGTATGCGCATCCTACGCAAGCATTCGGAGTCTACCAGAATGTCCAGACGATCTAACTAAAACTTCAAGGTTGCGCTGCATGCAGGCCGCTTACAACCCGTCCTATTGAAAGTCACTTGGAAAGCCTATATGATGACGGTAATGAACACTTTAATTCAATATTCATTATTAAACTCAATATCATTTTAAAACTCATAAGAACCTCATCTATTTACTTTTACAAAATAATCTTTGACTTATATAAATGGCAGTAATAAATAGTTACAAAGTTGCGCCAGAGACTATTGATAAAAGATTAGTTTTTTTAGTCTCAATCCGAACAAATTAAGTAACCAAAGTCTTAGTCCGAGTTACAAACTATCAAAATAAATATTAAATCAAATATCAAATAAACAAGGTATCGTCAAGTCAAACGCAACGCTCGCAAATCTCCAAGCCAAGAATAAAACTCCAAGAATCGAATAGTCTCAAGACTTTCCGCTAGAATAACAAAAGAAAATAGCATGCACATACGAAAACGCATTTGGGCAACTCGTGAGCTGCTTACATTCACGAAAGAAAATACGGCGGAGCCATAGCGGCCGTTTTGTTTTTTAAAAGGCCATCGGGTGACATTACGGGACGCTGCGCGTGACCGGAATACACCGAACCTCCTTACACAGAACAAGGAAGTTTTTGGAGTGAGCTATGTAATTCAGTAAATCCTTATTAAAAAATTATTCCTCATTCTATACTGTAAGTAATGGTGGATATGGTATATCTAGAAATATATTATTTACGTTATTTTCAAGGACCTGATGTTTCGGTAGTGTTCCTATCTGTTACGCCTTAGGTCGTGGGCTCGATCCCCGCCAAGGACAAATATTTATATGTTGAATATCGTTTGTATTAGTTGTACATCTGTTCTATATACATATATTTTATTTGTAATTCTGCTCATGTCTGATATCCGTACCACTTTAAGAGCTTTAAGCTATTTATCAAGTCAACGTTAGAGATGTCGTGTGAATTTTTATTTAATAAATATCAAAAGGCTTCGGTTATTTTCCATATGAAGAGTCTATATTGTGAAATTCCCCCTCCAATCCGATCTTCAGTTCCACTATGGAATTGAGGCTGTCTTTATAGAGATATGACAAAATGATACACTTATTTAAGTTTATGAAAATCAAATGAACGAGTGTAAAATTAAGAATACCCTTTATCAATTATACTATTCAAAAACTAAGTGGAACTGTGACATAAGAAAATAATAAAAAACATAAGTCAGCATACCTATATTACAAACAAACAAAAACGATAAACCAGTTAAATACTAAATCAATAGTTTACTCGTAGTTTAGTATAATAAAGACAAAAGACCAGTAGATAATAACACGATAACAAAATGAGATAAGCGATAAACTCGTGAGGGGCGGTGACACAAAATGGCTCATATTTTTCACAACGTCAACTCGCGGTGCCACCTCAGAGGTCGCAAATCGAATCTTTCTCTTCAGAGTTGAGTCGAATCAATCTGCATTATCCTTTAGATGGTAAAGCGCAAGTTATAACATGACAGCAACTCTTAAATTGTACACTTACAAAATACCATTTTTCGTTATTATAGCAATCCAGCACTTTTATCAAGATGTCCGTACTAATTCCGTTTATGTATGAATCCGCTGTAGGCAAACGATATTCAGCATCAAGACTCTTCAACTATAGTAATCCAAAACAAAATAAAACTCTGACTTTATTTAAGAAGTATATCATTGTTTACTTTATTGTTACAAAATATCCTTGAAATAGCTACTAAATGTCACTACTAAATATACTAAGAAATAATTAAACAAAAAATTTATACTGAATTAAAGTTTAACTACATAATTTACCCATCGAGCACACCCTTAACGAATCTGTCTCGCCACTACAATTTTACTGACTCTAAAATCAATGATTAACCTAAACAAAGCCGTCGTAAAATAAACTACGATATGAAACAAATGGCACTTGTAAATAAGTTTACTTAGATTGGCTTCAATTATAATTGGATTTAATAAACAATGTTTATTTATATTAGTGTTAGTTTGTTGACAATTTTTAGGAAGTGTCACTATTATATTTAGGCTATTTCTATGTCAATATTTTCAAAGAGAACCAAAAATGATTAAATATACTGGTCAATAACTAGCATCTGACTCCCGGGATTAAATATACTGGTCAATAACTAGCATCTGACTCCCGGTCACATCAGCTTCAGAACCTGGCATCTAATTATTATTAAAAATTCCTTGAATATTTTTGATGTTTAGTTTTAAAGATACGAAATGTTTGTGACTTGCGCCAGGTCCTTGAATGTGTGTTAAGGCAGAAACCGTCGCATTTCTCAGGATTTAACCGCACGCACTCATGCTATGTTGACACTGCGCCTTCCATGTAGGTATATATGTTGTATTAAGGATATACTGATCTAAAACCCTCTAATCTAAATATACCTAAGCTTTTACCAAAACTGGAAAATAATTATTACGTCGCCTATTTATAGCAGAATTCAACGTGTCAGTTTTCAAATTCATCCTCTCTTTTCTTCAATCTATTCTGTTTTTCGCCTCAAAGATCTATTTTATGCTGACCAATCGTTGAATGTCAACCACCCATCTTTGAGGTGGCCTGTCTCGTCTACAAGTATCTGCACTGGGTTTCAACTTTAAGCTTCTGTTTGTCTAACTACAATTCTCCACGCTTGCAATATACCCCGCCCATCTTCACTTCTGACACTCGATCTCTTCCCTTCTTCTCATCCCTAACGCTTCTTTTACGATGTTAATGCATCTCAGCCGACTTGTTCGTTAATGTTGTAATTTCCATCCCGTAAGTGTGGACTGACAAAACACACTAGTTCCAATTACTTTCGATTTCAGCTATTTAGCATTTTTTTTGCGTGGGTATGTGTGCTCCAAATCTAGCTCAAGCCTGATAGATTCTGAGTACGATCTCTGCTACTTAGTCTGACTGGATAAGAGCAATTTTTTAGCTCAATTAGATAAAGATTCACAATTTCTATAGGCATAATATTTTCTTATATTCATACGTTCATTATGCATAATAATCCTTACTAATAATTATAAACGCGAACGTTTGTGAGTATGAATGTGTAGATTTATGGGCGAATGTTTCTTACTTTTTACACCTGAAACCTTCTATCCTGAAAACATGTTCCCATGACATGAATTGATCTGGGTTTTAGTTTGCTCTATGGAATCGGCACGAATTTTAAAATCTTCAGGGATACGATAAAGGCCTTGTGGACAAAGTCACGGGCAGAAAGCTTATCAATCGTAATAAATTATAGTCGTTTACAAGATACTTTGTTAGAAACATGACATTATAATTACATGAAGCCCGGTACCGGCAGAGTAGAATGGATGGCGGTATAATCATCCAAAATAGTGTAGCTCAAATTCACAGAGCGGGGATGGGCAGCTGCATCCCGTCGCGAAGGCTACACTCTGCCATTGCAAACAAGCGTGTTTCTTGTACTTTATATGAAACAATTACTTGCAGAAATTAGTAAAACCATTTTTTAATGCTGCAAATTTGAACCAGATTTAAAATGTTATTTTTTTCATTTTATTTATATTTTGCTGATAATTGCCGCGCTGGGCAAGCGTGTTGGCAATCGCAGAGCTCAGCTTTCGCTACGAGGATGCTGCTGCCTATTAGCACCCTGTGCATTTGAGCTACATTGTTTCGGATGGATATACCGTCATGTGTTGGTACTGGTACCTTATTCGCCTCTTTCGACACCTGGCACTATTTCACTCAGCCAGTACATCACATCAAACAATATATTGTATGTTCAAAATATTTTTCAGCTTACACAAATATTTAGTGACCGCTGCAACTGCGTACTCGTGTGAATTCGCACTATCACGCTTCAATGTAGTTTACATTAAAGCGGAATTGTATTTATTATATTTTAAATATTCACAGTATTTAAGCCACTGGCTTAAATACTGTGAATATTTAAAAAAACGATAAATTATTTTTAAATAATAAAAATTACATCAATATACGATATACCTACGGAATATAACGATACACCTACGAAATTTTCTATATCACAAAAATCAAAAATGAAGCTTTACTCTTTACAAATTCACATCAACAAAGGAATAATACTCAAATTTCTAAAAAGGAACCATTTGTACACACCCTAATTTTGATAGATATGTTTTTTTCTATATATAAAATTTCCAAAAATGTTTATAATCCATGAAAACACAATCCCAGTGAACGCCTATAATATTATCAATAGCAACAAAGCACAATAAAAGCGCCAAGCATTTAACGATATCAAGGCAAATTTATTCTTATTTTGCCTCAATCATTAGATTAGTCCCGGCCCGCTAAGCCCCACGTGATTCGCAATCGATTCTCCGTAACATTCTTTCTCGATTGCGGCGAGTTTCGTAGGCGTTGAACGCCTGTCGTCAATTTATTCGGATCAAGGGCTTAGGCGGGGTTACCTGAACTGTTCGATGTGTTCTCACCTCACCTGCGATCTTCACCGGTTGAAAAAGTAATAAGACTTCAATTTGTTATTCGATCGAATAAATAGTTAAATTCAGTTATTTTGTTTTCACATTTATATTATATATAAAAGTTCTATATTGAATGCCGTTATAATGCAATTTGGAAAAACAAAAAAAAACATACCATAAAAATATGATACTATGAAAATATAAAATGTTTAATCAGTATGTTAAATTGATTTGTGTGGTGGTTTTAAATAAATAAACAAATTCACAAATTCTCTCTCATGACTTCTAAATAAGTCGCTTAAAGCACCTGTATTACGGGCATCAAACAACAGAGGAATAACAAGATATCACAAATATTCATCATGCAAATATTTGTCGTGGGTGGGGATCGAACCCCTTAGCACTCATCATAGGATCACTACCATCTGTGTCAATGGGTCCGTAAATTTACTACAGACATTTACATAAACTAGTAATTATAATAATATTTTATAATATAGAAATAATTAATAATTCGTCTATTATTACTATTTACAGTTTTTCTATTCGTATTATATTTTGAGGTTTGGAACTATGGTAACGAAACGGGTCGACAAGATTCACACTATATTCTTTATCAAGATTAAATATATTTTATGGAAATAATCGTAAACTTATAATACTCGTTATGGACGCGTTTGCTTCACTTAAAATATATAGGCTTTTCATATTTTCTGTTAAAATGACCGTATAATGTGGTAAATAAAATATGTCTATCTATATGAAGTTATTCCTTGATTGATTTAACTTAATTTATAGTTTTTTGCCATAGACCGTAATTTATGATTACTGAATTCATTAGCAATTTCTTAAAGACTTGAGAATTTAAATGTGATTCTTTAACTTTTTTGGCTCTTTTTCGATTACTAATGCTTATTTTACCGATAGTAAACGTATTGCGATAATTATTCGATTATTCATATTTAATAAATTGGCACAAATCTTATACATTGACTCAACATAAGCGACAAGCCGCTGAAAGCACTAGTATTACGTAAGTATATTATACAACAGAAGAATCACAAATATGATACTTGCATACATATTTAACACACTGATCAAACATGAGTATTCAACATATAAAACTTCAAAGCGTAAGTAGGAATTAAACTCACAACTCTTGACTAATAAATGATGAATCGCGTTTTTTGTTGAAATTTAGAATTCAGACTGACGAGCGGATTTCTAATCTTTTTATTATATTGAATTGAAATCGCTGTGCAACTTGATATTTGATCCTAATGTGTAAGTTCCTCTCTTTTATAACATAAGACCTTTGTATATTGTAAATTGGCGCTTTGTACAGGAGGAATAGAAAGCTTTATTTTATAATATACTAGCTGTCCGGAACAGCCGCATTGGAGTAGAATTTTTTCCCTTTTAATAAGTTGTCCAAATTCCGGATAATTATTAAATTATAGAATTACGATGAATATCGCAAACAAACTAATTGTTTCGATTATCGTGCAGTATACAATTTTTATCACAAGTAATGATTCGATTTAAAATCCTTCATTATTGTGTCGTTTGAGCGAAGTAAAACACCAATCGACGCGTCGAGTCAGATGTTCGATTCACTCAATTCATGACACTTCCCATCGTTCATATTTTTTTACTTTTCCGATTTGCATCAAGTGGATTAATACAGTTTAGTCACTTACCTCGAAGCCTGCAGCTATCTCTGAAATACTATGGATCCGCTTCCACAATAACCTTTAGTTATTCATTTTTAACTTTGGTCCTCGGCCGTTCACAGGGTTGGTTCTGAACAAAAACGTACCGAGTTTTCTTTTGCGACACCAGCGCGTACGCAGTACGTGGCATCAGGGTTGCAGTAACAGCTCAAAAGGTTGAGTTGTTACCGCAGCCCTGCTGCCATGTAGAACTCGTACTCGTAAATAAACGATACACTTTCATGTTTTCCATTGTGGGTTAATAGGCGACGTTAAAAAAAAGTTTTGTTTTCAAATCTCAAATATATGGTATATTAAAATGAATAAATTTGAATTTAGAACTCCTTTAACCAAAGAGTAGATATTTTAGATCAAAGTGGTAAAGTACGAAAAACTAATTTTATATGTAAGGGCTGGACCTTTACGAGTACCTCTGCGTTTAAGGCAATCCTTTATCACGACTACGTCTGTAGGAAAGATTTGTTCAAGAATAAGTCCCCAAATCAGAAACAATAGCGACACTATCACATGACCGTTCAACTCCAACTAAACATATTTTACGCTTTAATAGCCTCAGTTAACTAGTTGGCAATAAGTGTATTGTCCGGCAGTTATTTACGGCAGCCAGCTATATTTCAAGCGTGGATCGATGCGGCGCCCGCCGCGGGGCTAATGGCTCGAAAATGTCCGGCCAGCGCGTGTAGTCCTGCCTTTGCAGGCTGAAATCTGAATAAATAAACTGGCATGGCTGACAACACCTTTATTTGATCTCAGATGTGAAAAGCGCGAGCAATATTATTCTACATTGTATTCTTTTATCAATTATAACGAGTAGTTATTATCGATGTTGAGAGTGATCTCTTTGTGCCGTTCTAGCTTTTTAAACATGGATTGTAGGATTGTCTCATTTATTGATAGATATTTTTCCCAATTTCTTGGCTATACATCCCCATACCTCTTTAGAAATATCTGTGCAACTGATGATTATCATATTCATGGTATATGCCACGGATTGTTAATAATTTTTAAAAAATATTCGCAAGATCTGTCTCTATCTGGAACCATTATTTTTTAAACACTTCTTAAAAACAGATTCTTTATAATAAAGAAATATTTTGTCGTTTTTTTAATATCCATCTTAATATGAAGATCGTCCTTAATAATAATTTGCCAAGGAATTTTATTACATACATCGATTTAGATATGGACATTTTTAATCAGTAGGTTATCAAATTCCAAGGCACACAGACCCTGTGGATAAATCGTAGAATAACCTTTATGACTAAAATTTTACGGTCGCTATCCTCGACTTCGTTATTTCGCTCGAAACTCATCATTCTGTTTTATGACACCGCCCTTATTGTCTTCAATAAAAATTTTAGACGATGGCCTATAAAATTTACGTAGGCAGTTTCGCAAAGAGACTTACATACATTAAGTAGGGAGATAAAGGAGGTAGTAAATCAGCTGAAATCGCGTTCGCAGGATGTGTTAGCTAGAATTTATGGTTGGTTAATGATCTCCAATGAAGAGGCCCAGATTAAACGAATTGAGAATGACGAATTTATCAACAATCTTTGGGTAACGCCATTTTTAAATATAAACAACTGAAACCCACAATATTAATATAATCGTAAAACTGTAGCGATGCTGCTAAAACTTTGGTTCCAATTCCCACGATATTATAAATGCGGGGTCGCTTAAAGTCTGCACAGCTTTTAAGAGTTATTGCTCCCTTGAGATGGAAAACCAAGTTTTACAGTCTGATCTTGATTTAAAAATATACACCGGATTTTAATCTCTTCAAGATTAACTTTAAAAATAAAAAATAAAATTTAGTAATTTTGTGTACAACAATGCCAAAATGGTTTTTATTTAGAGTAATCTACATAAATTATATCAAATGTGTAATTCTTGTGTAACTCTTCGTGTAAAATTAATGTAATTCTAATAAACGAAACGTTGTGATCAGGTGTTTCAATGTATTTCAAAGCGGAAAATGCGTCATAAATGTTATAATTTAGAAAAGAGTCTACATCTGGAGAAGTGCTGCGACGTGCATTTAGGTAAAATATAGCGTTTCGTTTATGTATCAAATCCGAGCTTACGGTTTTGTAGTGCGGGAATACGCACAGAGAGGCGATAAAATTTATTGTCACCCATGCGGCATCTGGTGCCTCCCTCCTTAGCGAGTGGTCCAAACAACATAAACGTGAGATATATTTTGGGGTATTTTTATATATCTTAGCACGGTGCAAGGTCAGGAAATTTATTCATTACTACAAAATAAATAGTTTAATAAACCATAAAGCGCAGTGGTACCAACACAAAAAAACCATTTGCTTTGGTGCTTGGTGTTTGTGGTACCACCCTTGTTTGTAGTTAATATAAACAAAGAAGTTCCTCTAATTGGAGGCAGCATAATATGCGATAGGTTATCTGAAATGACGACGACGATTGAAATTAGAGATTGAGCAACCGGCATGTCCATCTTTTCCGTGTTGTTTTATGTTCTAATTTCCTGATCAACTACGTTCTAATTGCGATAAATTTAATGTAGGGAAGGTAAATGCTAGACAGGTACTCCTATCAGAACCTCGTAAAGATAATAACTTAGACTTGCATACGCATTGTGAAAGTAAATTTCAAACGTCTCAGGGTAAATGTAGTATTTTTAACAGATGGCAGTACTACTCCAGTGAACTTGGCATTGCGGGGCTGTTATTTAAAAAAGAGTGCACTTGTGGGATTTAGTTGAAAGAAATTGATATTTTTTACAGAATAGAAATATAAAAAAGTCGACCCTCACCCTCTAATTTAAAACTACTTTTTTAATGGAAACATCCATATCGACTTTAAAATCCAATATTCTTTTCAACCAAGAATAATATTTACAAATCTTGGGCGTATTATTTTGTAATGATTAAGACTAACACCCGTATTCACGAATGATACATAGAAGTAAACTCTTTTTTGACGATAGCAGAGACCGCAAAATAATAAATGAAAAGAAAATTGTGTGCTTCTTTTAAATGAAATGGCGCGAGCAGACGAACGTGAAATCTGACACAGTTAAGTAAATGTGGAGAAAAAGTGAATAAAGCTATTTCGTTTATACAAATTGCACAAGAAGTATATGTAAAAACTAAGTATTATACACACTCAAAGAAATAAACATATTTGTCTATTGAATGTCAAGCAAATTGTTAAAAATTTCACAGATTTATTGATCTGTGGTTAAATTTTAAACTAAGTTAATAAATACGAGTGTGAGTTTCTTGTCCCGTTCCACAAGATCGCTTGGCTCTGTTAGCTCGCGTCTGGGAAGGGGAAGACGAACGCAAACTGTTTCCGTACCTACTCAATATTCAGAAGAATAAAACCTCACAATCTCATTGTGTAGATGTTACTTCACTTTTCTAAAAACGTGCTGCCTCTAATATATCGTAGTGAAGCGAGCTCTGCAAGGGCGCGTATCTCTTTTATATTCAATCGTTTTAGTACTTTGCACTTGTGTGGCATACTTACAACTTTTCAATCAACATAATCAAGCTATTGTAGGCAGTGAAGCAAAATAAATAATACGCTACAGATACTAGCAATAAAACTACTCCTTAAACGGCTTTTAAACGAAAGAGAAACGTCGAACAAATAAGGGTAAAAAGTTAAATAAACCGCTTTGTAATGCCGTTAAAATAGTCGTTTTATCATAAGTAGTAGACCATTTTTGTTAAGTTAATAGAATATTTACCGTCACTTGTTCGATACCTGAGAAGAACATCCAGTATTATTACTTTGTCTAAATATAAATTCTGAACTTTAAATCAAACATCTGAACTGGTTACCTTATTTGGGAGCATGTCACAAGAAAATCATCATCATCCGTATGTCTAATGATGGGCGCAGATGGTAGTGGTCTCATCTTATGCGCCAAAGGTCATGGGTTCGATCTCCATCCACTTGATTTTTGTATTTATTCTGTGTCTGGGTATTAAATACATATATTTATGTAATATATTTGCGATTCCTCTGTTGTCTGATGCTCGTAACACAAGAACTTTAAGTGACTTATCACGGAATCAGGTAAATGTAAGAGATGTCGTGGGAATTTATTTATAATATTAGCTATCTCCAACGAGCGGCCGATTATATTCAGTCCAGCCGTTTCGCAGTATCCAGCGGTAACCTGCAGCTCTAGACGGATCATTTATCTACTTTATTGGTGGACGCCCTACGCTACGCGGGCCAGTGCGTAATCTTCCCTACAGAAACTTACGACTCCATCGGCAGTCGGTTTTACGTGTTATATTTCCTGTCTACTAATACCACTTTAGTGGCTTATCCGCTGGGCCATGTCAGTGTTCTTTGTTTCGTATAAAATATATATTAATGTACTTCTATGAATGCAACATTTTTGTAGTGTTGTTTTATTCCGGTAGAAATACAAATAGATTATTTCCGCAACTCCCAATCTCGAAAGGGCAACATATCATCTGCGCAATAAACATTCATGGCACATGTTTAAAAAAATATCTAAATAAAAAATGAATTATTTGTGAATAAGTTTCATAGCCATAGTATTTTATAGAGAGCCAACCTTAAGATATAAGCTTTCGCATACTTATATTTAGAACTTTTACAAGGAAGCAATTCTATATATATATATATATTTACTTTATTTTGCTTTAGTTTTCACATAGATAATACGCTTATATTATTATATTAGCCATAGCAGATATCCATTAAACTTTCCCGACAAGAGAATTAGAACGGTCAATTTAACAAACAAACATTTTATCTTTGCAACATAAACTTTGTCAGTAGTCAATATGTTTTAAAAAAATACATTATGGCTTTATTAAAAATTATATATATCAAAATAGTAAATATTATATTTCCCTAATGGACAGGAGACATTTGTTTGATACTAGCGTATCGTTCAAAGTTACCAAGGCAAGAGATAGAAATGAAGATGAACATACAGCATTTCTTAATTGTTGCAGTATATAGTTTTATAACTATTTATAGCTTCAAACTTGGATAAACAGTGTTCCAATAGCATTTGATTGTCATCTCTCGTTCTGTCGCTGACAACTGTGTTGAGTCGGTCAACAATCCAGCTAAACGCAAGCTTCGCATACTTTTGAATCAACAAAAATAGCACAAAGCTGCATTTTAAAAGTGAATTCTAAAAGATACTTTAAGTAACTTACCAATTTAAAACATTAAAAAACAACCGTGTCTACGGAAGATAGGAGAATTTTAATTCAGATCAAAACGGTTTTGCATATTAATTAAATATTAAAGCAAACAGGAAGAGAGAAATAATAAAGCGCTATGTAGAATAAAGTAATGGAGTTTTATTTCCGACATGGAGTGTGCTGCTTCAGACATTTTGTCTACATATACTGCTTTTAATAACGTAATCCAGTTTTAGTTTAATAATATGTTGATTGTAATTGGTACGAATAATATTTACATTACTACCTGTATACTTTTAAATAAATACGCACATCTGTCATTGACCTAACTTCGAGACAAGACGTTTAAACATATGCACAAATATAATAAATAAATACTTATATAAAATACGTAGACACAGAACTTAAATACTTATATAAAATACGAGTACGTAAACATAGAACAAACACACATATTCTTTATATAACTGTAGCCAAGTAAAAATAGCCAATCTGTAGCCTAATAAAAATCGGTGGCCAAGGATCGACCCACGACCCTTAGCGCACAAAATAGGGACACTACCGAATTCGCCATTAGGTGCGTCGAAATATTAATGTTGAAAGAAAGTTAAAAATGCTAGAATTTAAAAAAATTAGAAGGTTGTATGCAACTAATTAATAATTTATAACTACACTTTTATTTTCATGACATTTTCCATTATAAATTTTGGCGATCGGAAATATACACAGCTTACTCCTACATATAATTTTCATTATACCAGCCACAGAATGTCCACTGCTGGACAAAGGTCTCGCCCAAACAAGGAGAATTTGTCCATAATTGGCACTCTAAACATAGCTTCGCGATAGTCTATTCCTGCTCGCATTTTAGATACGCAGTTACTGGTGTATATACCGCCATCTGTCGGACAGTCGGTACACCACGTGCAGAGTCCTAATGTCATCTAAATATAATTAAATAAAAGCTTAAATGTTTGTGAGTAAAATAAAAAAATATGGGTAGCCAAAAAATTTGGCCACTAACAATCTTTAAACACCAAAAACCTCCAACTAAACGATTCCGCGCCCGTTACAGTCCATCTACGCCCCTCCTCTTCTCCACAATTAAAATTAAAGCTAATTAACTTTTTAACCGGCACGCCCCCTCGCGGCACTAGGGTGTAATTAAACAGAAACAAAAGTCAACTTTACGTTTCCCCAAGGAGTTAAGTATACTTTCCCTTTTTTAACGTTCGAAGTTATTTGAGCGGTTTATGTTTCATTATTTTTTATTTGAGGGAACGTCACACTGATCAAGATAAGAGCAAATTAGTTACATTCGCTTTCAACAATCGTAAATATTATTTTACCTTGCAGAGTTTTACTAAATTGAAGTTTAGAATAATGTAATGATTCAAATAAGAATTGAATATAAAATGAAATAAAATACAGTTTTATCATAAAATTTAAGGTATTTGAAAATTTTGACAATACAATCCGGGAACCGCACAACATCTCGTAATGTTTATGTATGTGAAAAATAATTTACTACATGTAAATAATTTTACTTAGTTTCACATCAGCCTGCCGTGAGTCATGTACTGTTGTACATAAGCCCAGCGCGATCCTGCGCTGTTAGAAAAATTGTCCAGCCTTGTCTTTTGTGCTCGGCTTGAATATGCGGACACTTTTCCAAAACCTTATTAAAAAAAACAATTATAAACTTTACAAGAGAGATCTTCAATTATTTTCAACAAAAATCGCCCCGCGGTTTCACCCGCTTGAAGTTATAGAATTTTTCCACCCTAAGGGATGATTTAAAAAAAAAATGTGTTTCATGACTTTGAAGAACCTTCATATTGAATTTTATTTAAATAACTTTAAAAACAGAAGAAATTTCATACTATTATGCTAACATTAAATGCTTTTATAACCACTTTTAATCTCTGTAGTAGGTAATATAGCATTAAAATTTATTTCAATGATTTTATTATTTTGTCGGTTCATTTTATATTATCTATGATTATATAGTAATAATTTCGAAACAACACTTAAAAAATAATTTAAAAGACCAGTTATTACAAGAAAAATATTCGACTAAAAGATACCGATAAAGTAAACAATACGTACGCCCCATCTGTTGGCAAACTGAAATCTATCGTAATGCACTTATGTCGACCCCCCTGGGGATCCCAGATTCCCTTTAAAATTACTTCTCTACGTGACCCGGAGCTCAACTGCCCTTTATTATATTAATAGTTTCTTGTTTTCTCCAAAAAAATAGATATATGTTTATAACACTTAGGTTTCTGCACATTGAAGTTCTTAGCATCATTACTCATGTGAAGTTAATTTTGATGGTAGGGAAAGATCTAGAATCGTCTGAAAGAATGCGTTTTTATATTGTTTTGCCAGGTCGACAAATAAGCATACAGCGTTATAGAAAGCGTTACCGCAGCCTATAGACGCTAGTATAATCACACACCTTGTGACTTAAAGATATTATGACACATTACCCAGTAATTTCACAGCATCTTTTACCTTTCAAACCGGAACACAGCCATGCGAACACTGCTATTTGACGGTAATACAAATATGTAGAAAACTCACTACCACCGGTTTCTAAATTCAAAGTGTTCCAGATTAAAGGGTAATAGATGCAGGCAGCGTTGAATTATTAGGTTATGTGACACTACTGTGTCACATTCTGCAAGTCGCAAAGTTGGTGTCGTGTTAGTTCACGACTAGTTAACTATCTTATGAAGACACTAACCATTACGCAAAAGAATATGGATTCTTCAGACTTTACTTCGTAATTCTATTCTAAAATAAAATAAAAATATGAATCTTTCTCTAATGTTGAACAAAATTAGTATTGTAGTAATGAGGCGTATACACATACCCTGTACATTAGAAACTCTATCAGGAATTTTATAAGAGGGGATGTCTTATTCAACTATGTACATGTATATATATATCTATGCATATTCCGTAAAATTATGATAAATTATCTCTACAAGGCATAAGTATATAATAATTTAAATGTCAAATGAATAGATTGAGTGTTTCTCATGTAAAACACGAACTAAATCGCAGACCAATTTTCTTGCACACCCCACTCATTTAAACGCAAGCAGTGCTGAAAACACGTGGGTATGAAACGGTCACCGCCCCAGGCTACTGCGATTTAACTGATATGCGATATGAGCTCAAAATAGACCCGTTAAGGGACACTGTAGATAAAGTGACAGTTATTTTACGCTGGTTAATATCGCAACCCATTATAGTAAAATGAAGGCCTGGGAAATCTCTCGGGAATTTCGTACTTTAATTCAGCTTATTTTACTCGGCAAATGTATCTTAATATACCGGGAGAACTTAACATCAATCTTCAATAAATATTCATAAATCTATACAATGTTGCCTTGTGGTACCGGCGGTGTAGAATAGTACCTCCCAGTGCACCAGTTGTCGTAAGAGGCGACTAAGGTACCAGAACCGACAGAAGGCGGTCCATCCATTCAAAACTGTGCAGCTCAAATGCACAGGGCGGGGATAGGCAGCAGCACCCCCGTCGCGAAATCTGCGCTCTGCAATTGCCAACACGCTTGCCCAGTATGGCAATTATTGGCAAAAAACCTCCTTTTTTGGAGAGGCGTATGACTTTCAATAGCTGGTACGATGATATAAAATCATTTTTATAAAGTCCATTTGACACACATAGATGAAAACTGTATCAACTTTAGATAATACATTTCCCATTTTAAGAACATCACAATTTAAACAAAAATTTTAAATGCTCTTGTAAGATTTCAACAAACCATGTATTCAAATCGTGGGCTCTAGTGCAATCATTTTTTAAGGTCTAGAAAACTGCACTTTTGAGTTGTTGCAATTTTCATCGAAGGGTGCAAAAATTACAAATAGAATTTAAACGATAAAAAAAAGTTTACTTGTTATAATATGTGTATTGTAATACACGCTTAAAATAGACTTTAAATCCAGCATTATCAAAATTTGCACAGAAAAGGTTTTAACTAAAAAGAAAATATGACGAATAAATAAAAAGAAGAACCATAGTGAAGCCCCTGCTAAATCTCGTCTCGAATATTGGTTATCAATAGCACACTGTTCTTTGTAAAAAGAAGTCACATTCAATTTTTTTGTCAATTAATTAGAAATAACAGGCATAATTAAGACTAACATTAATTATTCATACTGAACTTTGTACTGCATAGAAACAAATAACAAAGACCAGTAATACTTTTACAAATATTTAACTCGCTTAATTAATGCTATACATGATCAAAATCGAGCGCGTGTTCCATTATAATTCACTCGATAAATGACAAAAGCATAGTCGCTAGGATTATTTATGAGACGTGTATAACTTACGATGGTGATAGTCGTATCAGTAAGATTAAGATTAATCAACAGCCATAATAAAACTATGACCTTAGAACATAGCACATTAATCTAATATCATCATCAATAAATAAAAATCATATCTCTAGATTAGACTTTAAAAATAATAATATTTTTCGCCTCAGTACGTCAATCTAAAACATCGCTCAATCTACCTGGACGAAATTTTCACAGTGATAGATATAACTTCTGAGAAATTAGCTACCTTTTCTTTCCAGTCAGCTTTGTCATTTGTCCATACGATGTCTACTTTTTCCCAAAAGACGGCCACACGTGTCTTAGAAGCTTGATTGATTCGATCCGATACCGCAAACCTTGCGAGCGTAGCCGCTTATTAACGAGCGGCTCGGCCTCTTTCGTCTGAGTAAACCAGTATTGGTTTAGTCAAAAAAAGTCGTGGACTTCAACTGTTTTTCAATATATCCTCTTTCAAGGTAATAATGATCAATGTATCAAATGATCATGAATACGGTGGCTGAGTATAGCAGCAAATACAGTCGACAGCGTTTCTTTTTTTATATATCAATAAGTAGAATTAGCAAGTCATCCAATACGGCTACCTGAAACCTATCAAACATAGCTATAAGTTTTACTTTGAGGGATGCTGTAATTAGCTGTGGGAAAGTTCATGTCACAATAACACATTTGTTTAATAAAAGCAATTGTATGTGTAGTAATTTGTGATTAAAAATAAGAGTGGTATATGGTCCCTTGATTGCCTGTACATTTTGCCAATAAGGTCCGAAAATAATGGAGTACTACCACCAGTTTCCAATATATATAACCATTACATTTTATGTTACGAATTCTGTTCTCTCACAATACTTCAGAGTTAAAATAACAAAAAAAATGTTAAATCGAATCCCCAGCTTAATCAGCGCGGACCCTTTTTCAAACCAAATGCAATCGGATTAGCAACACTCGGTTTTTTGAAACAGCGAAAGAAACTCTACTAAGAAAGGTAGATCGATATACGCAAATCAGTGATAACATGGACCCGGTAAACTTTTACCGTTTATTTCCCCCTCCCCTCGTTGTTATCGGGAGCGATCTACAAATCCAATTTCCGAAAATAGGGATCTATCGACAAATCATCTGGGCAACTCTATTATCCGGGCATGACTTGCTTCGGTGGACAACGCTCGATACTAGGATATGAAATATAGTCAAGCTTCATGGCCATAGCTGGCGGCTTTACTGGTATTGAAAATCTTATTTTTAGCGAGTTTTCAGATATTTATTCTTATGAAATGATGAAAAGTATATTTTTATGTCTTACATAACTTACATAACCCACGTCCTCACCAGATCGAAGAAAAATAAATTGCGCTACCGAGAGCACATTAGAGTCGGTTCTCACAGGATCGGAACCGGAAGCCGCGTACTATCGGTTTAATTGGAGATCACTTGAGGAGGCCTATGTCCAGCAGTAAACGTCCTTTACGACTGATATGATGATGATGATAGACTTATTACAGGCACCTTAAGAGCTTCTAACGGTATAAGACATTATTTGTATTTTGCTCTATACAAAACCTTTAGGTTTCTTAAGAATAACCTAAAACTAATAATTAAAATGTTATTCTAAATTCAATGTCGACTTCTAGTAAATATACAAGTATATGAGATACCAAGGCAACCATTGTATGAACAAAGGTTGCCATGGTACAGTCACTCTCATCTTTTTCTACCGCCAAACAGCATTGCTCGCATTGTTTCGATTTGAACGGTGAGAAAGGCAGTGAAATTAATAGGTAATGTGACAAAATCTTCAAGCCACAATGTTGCCACGCAATATTCTATAGGCTGCAGTGACGTTTACTATTACTTGAACCGTACGCTTGTTTGTCGACATAGTCTAATAAAAAAATAAGAAAAAAGCATACTACGCCAGTCTGTGTTTTTAAATCATATCAAGCATTTAAATAATTAAATACGTGAAGCGGCCAAGAACGTATCTTGGCATCGATATTTCAAACTCTCACTGCGCTGCACCACCATAGTAAATTAAATGCAACATAAATTGTAAATTTTAATTCACTACTATACTAATACTTTTATTGTATTAAATTGATAAACAATATAATTATATACTTCCAATTACAAATATCAAATATCCCGCTTGTCACAATTTAGAGTGACTGAACCGATAACTTTCCACATCCTGCGGTCATTCAGATTAAATATAAACTTTCCTGTCACTTAATTTTAATACAGAAAAATAACAATAATCATGATGATTCGTTCAAATATTTTTAATACTTTAAAACGAAATATGAAAAAAGTAACTTGTAAAATAATTTACATATACATACATATTCGCGTTGAAATCTTTCGGGAAGGCCTGGCTTAGATAGTCGTCCTCCGACTATATAGGGGCCCATTCAAAAAGAGTGGTTAGGTATGGGGCCTGCACCCAGCGCCATCCTGCGGCTCTAGCTGAACACATATTTTTACATAAATATATTACGAGTACTATTGACCACCCGCGACTTCGTGGAAATGTCTTCATTATTTATAACCCACATATTCCGATTTTTAATACCAGTAAAATGAATATTACGTTTCATCAAAATAAATTTAATTGTCTCTCGTGTGAAAAAATAACAAACACGAAAGATTATCAATCACAAAACACATAAAAAGAAAATGCACATTTCATAGTAATGAATTAGACCGTACTAGAACCCTTTCCTCAACTTTCAGAACCAGAAAAAATCAAAGGAGTCATAGCAATAAATATAAGTGAGGCGAACATCTGGAGAGCCTGAACCTTGCGTCGGCGGGTACGGAACCCCGAGTGGGTTTATGTCTTTTAAAATAGCTCCGAGGTGCCCGCGTCAAATGGGAAAGAAAAGCGGACGTTTGTTTTTAGTAGTGTGGCTATGAGGTTGTTGGGAAATAGGAAAGGATTTGCGTGGAGATAGGAGTTGATTTACAATCGATTGACCTCTTTATTTTCTCTTTTGGTAATAGTAGTAAGTAACTAGGCTTCCATGTGAAATAGATTATAAGTTATTTTGTGTCTATTCAATTATTATTAATCGTTATCATTGCAGGTGTAAAACGTCCATTGCTGGACATAATAAAACGGGGCAATAATTGTCACGCTGGGCAGGCGTGGTGATGATGGCAGAACGTAGCTTCGCAGAGGAAATGCTATTGCTCATACGATCAGGTGAATATCAGGTGGATATATAAACATCATCTGTCAGTTCCGGTACCTCAGCCGCCTCGTTCGACACCTTCACCATAGGGGAGGAACTTTTTACTCTGGCTAAGACAAAAATGTAAGAAAATAAAACCTTAATTTTATAGTTTCAGTTGCATGGTACCCGCAGAGAAGTTCCTCCATTAGTACCTCCCCTATGCCACGTGCCGTAGAGGCGACAGGTACAGGAATCGACAGATGGCGGATATAACGCAACCAAAGCAACGGAAGCGTTCCCGTCGCAAAGCTACGCTCTGCGATCGCCTAGCGCGGCAATCATGGGCAAACTCCCTCTTTCTGGGGGAGGCCTTTGTTTAGCAGTGGACGTTTTACGGCTGTTGTGATGACGATGATGAATTTTATTGGTGCCTAAGTAACGAAAATATCGTTTTTTATAGTCGGCCGAACTCCTAGCCTAGGATGCAAATATCGCGTTGGACGCAAGATGAACTTTTTTACCTTACTTGAAATGCTATACTAATGCTTGAAAAGTGTCATTTTCACTTGGACTATAAATAAATAATGGCTTATATATTTACAATCCAATATTAAAAACGGCAATTTAAATATATTTGTTAATGCACTTTTTCATACCCTTCCAAAACAGTAATAACTTAAAATAATTTGCAGTATTAAATGTTAAAGGGGCTTCTGATTTACCCTAACATATTCGCACAGCATGGACCCTTACCGCGGTCCCTACCAGCGTCCTATCCTTCGATCTCCCTTATCTCAGGGCCCCCTCTGCGGACCTTCCTCCAACTTTCCTCCATGCGTTAACATTCTTACAAAACGCAATAATGCACGTTTTTATGAAAATCAAAGGTAAAATGGAAATGTACAACAAAAACATAGATGATGTTTTGGTATTTTACACCTTACTAGTTGTTTAAGACTTATTCAAATAAAACTAGTGAAGAAGCACATAAGCCTTTTGTATATATGGGTAGCTGTTTCAATAAAAAGCTAACTTTCAACATATTATTTCCATATTAGCAGTAGGTTGTTTTCTGCTAGATAAATAAATAAATTCACACAACGTCAACACACAAGTCGCTTAAAGCACTTGTTCTACGGATATCTAACGTAAAAGAATTCACAAATTTTATACTTAATAATTATCATCACGTAAATATTTGTCTTGGGTCTTGCTAACCCACGAAATAATAACAGGATTCGTGATTTTAAATTGAGTCTAGCATAGTAATTTGTAAGTAATATTTTGAATTATATTACAATTACTATTAATTTTAAGCCGTGGGGTACCGACAGAGAATAGTACCCCCCTATACCAATAGTAAAATTCCCTGTTTCTTGGGGAGGCCGATGATTGATTATTTCATCATCAAGCATTTTTTTACATATACTGGCTGGCATTTATTTCATTCCATTTTGTTTCAAAACTTGTTTTCATTAATGGCTTTTACTCAAGATTTAATTGTTTTAGATATTTTCTTGGCGGTTTCTTTGCTGGTTTGTATGATATGAGTCGAAAGAACATCGAGCTGTATTTCCCATAGTACTCAGGATGATTTATTTTACTTTTAAAACAAGCATTTTTCTATACTTTACTTACTAAAAAATGTGTTCTAACTAAAAATATAATGGTTCCTACTTCTGTCTCACAAAAACAATGCCAATTTAAGATATTAAATACACAATTCAACCCGATAATAAGTTACCTTTTAGGCATTGTATCCAGTATCCTAAAACTCCTACATTGTAGAAATCCTAAACTATTTTCCTCTATTGTATAAGGGTCACCTCAGACTTGAACTATAAACTCAGTAGAGCTATTTACTATTTGGAACTATGTTCGATGTCACATCAAGATTTCCTAATTTCGCCGTAGTATCGCATGTCACTCCCCAAAGGGTCCCAACTCAAGGGCACATAAAGTAAACGAACCCGTAAACTATCTCAAAAATAGCCTCTTGGATCACGTAATGGCTGGAATCGGATACTTCGACGACGCGACGGTGGCGACACGTGACGAAAGTGCCCAACTCAACCGATGCCGAGATACATGCGTCGCAGGCATTGTTGAACTTTAGGCACTCCGCTAATAATCATTTAATTAATATTATACAATAGTTCATAATACCTTTGCATTTAGCGATAAGGCTGCCTCTTATACCTTCTATTCCATGTTTTTGTAATGTTCTTGTTTTATTTGCATTGGTGTACAATTAAGAGTATTATTATTATTTTATTTTTAATGATTTCTCCATTCAGATTTCTCCACTCTGGCCATACTCATCGGTTAATAATAAAAAGGCGGACGTGACGTGAATTAATGGATTTTAGAGGCATCAGGTACAAAACAAATGAATCTTGAGAAAGTCAAACAAAAAACGCAAAAAGTTAATTTTAACACGTTTTAAAGTTATTAAAAGTAGTTTGACTGTATCTGTTTAAGAGTAATGTTTATGTCGTTGCTAGAAAATTGTAGTCAGTAAATGCTACCTGTACCCTCGAATTATTTATCTAAGTAAGCAAGACAATCAATTTAGTGCAATTTTGCATTATGGCTTTCAAATTTAAATACCTTATTTTTACAAACGCAACACAAAAACAATTGCAATTTCTTTGTCCATTTCTAAAACAACATCAGTTATCGTCGCGAAAACGACAAAACAAATTAAAAAAAAACGCATTCCAAGAAACATTAGAATATATCTTTAGATACTCATCCAACCAACTCGTTTTCGTAAGGATTACAAAATTTTTAAAATTTTTCTTAAAAATATACTTTTTAACATAAATTTTTCTTATCATACATAAAAATATTTTTGATAAATTACTCCGTAGATTAGAAAATTATATAAAGATTATCATGTTCAAACAGACAGAAAGACATGGCGGGTGAGACATCACACAGTTTTCATTTCTTGTATTGGTTGCGGAATAAGCTTAAAAATGCTTTTACTTCAAAATTGCCTAGAGGTCCTTACGCATCGAGATAGAGCAACATCATACACAGTTGCTCAATAACACTTACATCTAGAAAACTTTAAAAAAAAGTGTTTAAGCGGACAATCAAACACTACCAATTCATTAAAACGTAAGTAAACCAATTATTATCGACTTCCAGTCATTACCTAAACTGTACAAGTGGCCCAAGTGTCTACAGCGTCGACGTGCGATAAGTCTCAATATACATTACCGCGCATACCCGACCCGAGTGCATTATGTGGTTGAAGAATGTCCTCGGTAAGGCTGTCTACGCCGCGCCCGCCGCCCGCCGGCTCTACGATAAGATACCGATCGGAAATCGAAACAACTAAACACTAGCAGCCCCATTTCTATTGGAAAGATAGCACTGCTCTATCTGATAGGCTCTATTGTGTTAAGGCTGCATAATGAGTTATTAAAGCGAGAGTTTAAAATGAAGATATTGGAAAAATTTTGAATTATGTATTTTAGATGAGAGTATGAGAGTGAAAATAGAGTTTATTATTCGATTTGATATCCATTCGGCTTCCATTTATCAATATTTGATTCATTTATTATTAGTAATTACTTAAATTGTTTATGAAGATGAGCATATTGCACTTTTTGTAAGCAGCTGTCTTATAAAAACTATCTTTAAAAGATTTGGTAATTCGATAAAAACATACATAATCTATTTAAAGCAACATAACCACAAAATGTTCATGTTATACATGTCAAAGGTAACTTACCTTTGCTTACCATTATTTATACTGACACTATTTATAGTATCAGAATAATTTAAACCATATCTTTTTTTATAATATTCCATTAAATTTTATTGTTTTACACATAAGTGTATTCATAGTTTCTACATATATTATAAAAAAGCTTTTACAATATTTTTTATTACTAAAATTTAAATCAAGTTGATTATCAAAATAACTCTGTTAATTAAAGGCGATTAAAATTTGCGGTCAAAGAAAATCCGATCCGATCCGATCCATCCTATGTTAAATACTGTATGTATTTATTATATTATTTAACAAAATGTCCAGAGTCAATGGTAGAAAATATTCAGGTCATTGAACGGGTCGTGGGCAACATTTTAACTTTTGAACATTATCTATGGGAATTAGTTGTCTAAGCTAAATATATACAACAAACTAGTAACACCTAGATTCGAGAGACTATTACAAAAGTAAAGTATACTGGCGACAAATCTACAAACATTTACATTTTAATACAAAAAGCACCAATTAAGCCATGAAATTCCTACCACCTTATTATGAAGAAATGTTTTAATGCAAAAGTTTATTTTCCATAGACTATTATAGCAGCGTCATACTATTACCAATTAATATACGTATATTGTTTATTTACGAGTGCCTATCGTGCATGTCTTAATACATAAACCACACAGTGCAAATGGATCGCTTTAAGATGCAGACACTGTGCCTCTGATCAGCAGTTGGAAAACGGCCAATTGACGTGGCTAAGTGAACTGACTCCACACCCTACTCAAAGTGAGGTTTAACTTTATCAACGAATACGAAGAGGAAACTTATGCTACCTTATTTTTATATCAGGAATAATATAAAAGACAGTTATATTAAATAAGTAATACTATCACTAACGTAACAATGCCAATATAAGTAGCTAGTTAAAGTAAAAGCGAACTTATTTCGTGATAGACAGGATTGATATTTTTAATTCCTTCTTAATTTCTTTTTATATATGCACATGATAACTCGACATGTAATATTTACAATTATAAAACTTGCAGCGCTGCGCTGTTTCACACGCGTTTAAATTGTGGAACTTCCATACACTATAATATAAGTTCTTGATAAAACCTAGTATAATTTATACTCCGCTGTTATTGGTCCGATAAGTGGGCTATGTAATACTAATTTTTTCTGACCTTATAGTTTAGGTCCTGTGTTTATATATCAGTCAGTCAGTTTCTTTTTTTATATATAGTTTTAACATTTTATTGCAATAACTTTAAAAATTAAAAATCTTAAGAAATTATTTTCAAAAAAATATTTAGCAACATGTGCGATTTTTTCCCCCATTTCTATGAAGAATCTTTATAGTAGATACAAGTAGAATATTTTTCGCAACAACTGCCTTCCTAATCCACTCAAAAAATTGGGCAGTCGAAAAGCGGCGGTCTTGTGAATAAATTCTTCCAAGTCCATTAAAGTGTCAGTCAGGGCATCTCAAGGTAACCCGTTCCGGGGCCGCAGACAAAGATGTTACCTACATCCCTTTTATTTTGTGAAACTTTCAACAGTTGATGGACACTTTGGAGTGGGATTCTGGGTATTTATTCGGGGAAAAGTTATTGTTACAACGTACTTTACAGATGAGTAAAAACTGCGTACGGAGTATAGACTTACAGATTATACGAGTATATACAGATTTCATGATTGAAACCAGTTGAGGAGCCAATTTATTAATAATAAGTAATGATACTAACACATCATCACATACATTGACTTAAATCTGTGACAAGTCCCTTAATGCACTAGTATTACGGACATCAAACAACAGAGGAATCACAAATATAATACTTCAATTCATAGTTTTAACACCCATACATAGGACATATAATACACACACACAGCTATAATAATAAACACTAATAAATATTTGTCCTGGATGGGGATCGATCCCACGACCCTTGTTGCATAAGATAGGATCATTCACAACATCTATGTACGAGAAGCGAACATTTAAAAAATGCACAAAAGATTGATTTTTGTGTTTGATACAGTTAAAGTAAATGCAGAGAAGAATTGAATAAAGAAAGCATTCATCATCATACCAATCATTGAGAGTCAAGCCTGTTGCTGGGCAAGCCTGTTGGCGATCGCAAAGCACAACTTTCGAGACGATCTGCCAACCCCCCCCCCCCTGTGCAATTGAGTCGGTTTGTCGGTTCTGGTACTTTAGTTGCCTTTTATGACATAAGGTGCAGTGGCAGGTACTGAGTAAAAAAGGTACTATTTTACTCTGCCAGTACCTCACGGCAAACATACATTGATTAAAATAAACATAACTCATACTACTGTTTAAATGAAACATTGACGTACTTAAATTATGTAAACATTAATAAATGAAAGATTAAAAAGTTCCGGACGCCACTAGTAATAATTGATTCTGTGTGATCTCCTGAAAATTATTTAAATTATCGCAACTTTTAAAAATGGATATATAACGTTAAAATGTTTATGATCATCATATCGTCAACTCTTAATATATTCGGGTGATAATTCTTCGATGAATGCAGCACATGAAAGTAGCTGCCGCTTTTCATAAATACATTTTTAATCAAGGAGCCTTTACGAGCATCTCTTCGGAAATTTCGCCACCGTATTCAACGCCTATAAAAGTTTATATTAAATCTTAAAACTGCTCTCTGCTTTCATTAAATAGTTGGAGCGGCGGCGATGCAATTTTACGGGGAAACTTGTTAGTTATTTATCAGTTCAATCAGTAATTAAAGGTTACCTGAACTTTCATAATATCAGCGACAGACTTTCAGTGAATAATAACTTTTCTCGTTTCCTCACCATAGCTAGTAAGGAGTACTAAGTAAGTAATTGGTAAACGAATATATTACGTGCTTTCTAATTAAAATAAAATCTGATGTCGCGTCTTGTGATGTAAAATAGCCATCCATTTAAGTTTATGGCTTTATATATCATAAATGTAATATCAGCCGTTAGACGTCTACTGTTGCATAAAGACCTCCTCAAGAAACGGGAAATTTTGCCCGTAATTCGATATAAAGCGAAAACTCAAAGCGTAGCTTTACGACAGGGATACTGCTGCCCATCCCTGCCCTATGCAATTGAGCTATGCTATGTTGGATGGATATACCAGCTAGCGCCAGTACCTCAGTCGCCTCTTGCCACCTCTGTTACAGGAGGCAATGCAATTGTTTCATGCCGTTAGCCCACAGCTGCATATACACACATAGATAGATACATGTTGCTTAAGCGTCTGAATATATATAAGCAAAACAACATGTTCTACTAAAATACATTTTACAACATTCCATTATTAAATAAGTTTTAATTTTATTTACATGTAATAAAGCGTAGCTTGGTTTATTAACTATCATACTTTTATGTCAGTCGTTAAAACCTGCAAAAGAATGTGCTTCAAAGGTTATATATAAAATGCAGATTCATAATGATAAGTTACCGTTCAAATATAAAAGCATACTATCACTACATTCATTTTTTATGTCTAGTTCTTGCCTTGAACAACAAGAAATATAGTTATACGAGCAAAGCCCTGCGATTTCACCCGCAATAAAATTGTAGAACTTTTATACTAACTTTGCACTCCCCTTTTACCCCTTTAAAGGATCAACCCCTTAATGGGTAAAATGTATTTTACACGTGTTTCATGATTTTTAATAAGGAACTTTATATTAAATTTTATTCTAATAACTTCAAAAACAGCAAAGTTTTATTAACTTTCCGTTTTACTCCTTTACATTACAAAAGGTACTCCTGTGCAAAATTTTAGTTTGAAACCCTTATAGTTTGGACCCTGCGTTAATATGTCATTTAGCCAGTCAGCTTTCTTATTATGCAATACTTCTAAAGTTCTGTAGACTTATGTCATAAGACTGTCAGTGGCTATTCCATTCGTCAGGCATCAGTTCCAACGTTGCCGAGGTAAAAGAATAAATGTCGTTGTTTAATATGTCTGTCAAACATGATACTTATGCCGGCACTTAAAATTTCGCCCTATTTGTTAGAATACTCCAGAGTATTGGATATACTCTGGAGGTATATTCCACTGAAAAAAAAACGTTCTATGTATTTTATGTCTTTATTTTCTCGTGTGTCGTATAAGGAAACTGGCGAAACTTGTATGCAACGAAATCGAGTCGTGACTTGTGATGACTGCAGCCTTGTCACTACGTGTCATAAGATTTATTAAAACTTCTTTAAATTCAAAACATACATCAGGACTTAAACTCATTCTAGGTACAACATTAGTGCTACTGAGTTCTTAATGTATAGCTGCGTATATTACTCGCATATCCTAACTTTACATACCTATTTTATACGAGTTGGTTTTTATCAAGTGCTCTATTACTCCGTCATCATCACCAACATAGCCGTAAATTTTCCACTCTGATCAAAAGTTCTCCCCAAGAAAGGATTTATATAATTTCCACGCTAGGCAAGCGCGGTGGCAATCATAGACCTCAACTTCGAGAATGCTGATGCTTATTCCCAACGATTGGATTTCAGCTACAATGCTGCGTGTGGTTGTACCGCCATCTGGCGGTTCCAGTAATTCAATCGCCTCTTAGACACCTGGTACAGGGGCAGGTACTTTACTAGTCTGCCCGAAACACAGTGCTAATTTATTTACTGGGTACTTTCATTTAATCAGACAAACCTGGCTTCTTACGCATATATTTTCTGGCATTGGATCCATAAAAGCGGTGTCAAATAATCACCTAAAAAATTTAAAGGGAACTCGTTAATAAGAATTACAATTAGGTATTGTTAACTTTTTACGATTACGTTAGGTAAATAATATGTGAAGGACACACATTGTTTATTACAAATTTAAATAATTACGTATTCTAATCTAATAGTAATGAGTACCTATTTGGTATTTTTTTATGTTCACCTACGCGTTTGCAAATTTAAACTGTTTTTGGTTTAAATCGTTAAAACAATGATAGTTTATTTTGTTTTATAGTCATAATTAACTGATGACAACCTTTTAAGAATGAGAAATACAATTTTGTCCTAACATTACTAATATATGTTGGGCAAGTATACTAAACGATGGCAATTAATCAAACTTAAACTTAAAATATACTTTATTCAAGTAAGCCAATTACAAGCAGTAACAAATTACACGTATTTTCTCAATAAAGTAAGGAAATGTGTTAGTTTCAAAACTATCATCTACGTTGTATAGTTCCCGAGGCAAACCATTGTTACAGATTATACAATATCCCTGTATGGAACTAGGTATTGATACTGTATGCACAATCTGAGCTGGATTCTCAGATTAATGGATGTCATGGATCGTGTGCCACACATACCCCAGGGAACTATCTCGCTGTCCACTATCAGCTTAGCGTTTAAACGGAGATTTTGTAACAAAGAGCAAGAAGCTATGGTACAGTTGGGGCTGTTCACTATAAACTTGAATACGCGAGTTATATAAAACTAAATTTGCTTAAAAAAGTTTTAGATACTCGATCTTATATTATTAAAAACTTAAATACTTAATTACACTTAAACTCAGAGTAATATGACAAAACTATTGTTGCTTAACACAACCCGGAAAGATGCAAACGTTGGGTGCATTTAGAGACATAGAATTAGACATAAACTTAAAATATGACAATACACTCAGATCACAAGATTGAAGCTTAAGTAATATCCTTACTATTACCATTATATGGACTATACTTGGAATAGTTAAGTTATGTATAACTAAAAATATGCATACTGAATTCAGAAGTTTATTTATTCTTAGTTATACAGAAGAACAATCATCCTATATTTTTGTTTCTCTTCCTTTCTCCTTTTATTATGATGTGTGATATACATTTTTTAGAGATTGACAGAATCACATTAAATTCCCACGTACGCGATCCATATATTGATCTTCATCATTTCTACTGCTGGTCATGGGCATAAAAGGAGGTTTTTTGTCTATAATTGCCGCGCTGGGCAAGCGTGTTGGCAATCAGAAGGCGTAGGTTTCGCGACGGGGATGCTGCTGCCCATTCCCGCCCTGTACATCTGAGTTGCAGTATTTCCGATGGATATACCGCCATCTGTCGGTTCTGGTACCTTAGTCGGCTCTTACGACACCTGGTGCAGTGGAATGGTGACAATAATGGAAACATACTATATAAATTAAATTTCTTTGAACCCTAACTTTTTAAATATAATTCCGCATTTAACACTATACCTGATGTAAACGGTTAGCTTAGATATTCGTACAACAGGAGTGCCAGTAATTTTACCTATAAGTATTTTATTATTAAGAGTCGCTTATGAAAAATTTTAATATTCACATGGTGGCTTAATATAGAAAGATGACTAACTTTCATTTGTTATTTTATTTTCATGCAAGACAAAATTAAAATATTCACATTTGACTATCAAATGCATTATTTGAAATCACACCGAACCTATGCATCGAAGTAACAGATCATAAAAAACGATGAATTTAGTCCATTTTTCTGCCAACTAATCCAATACCCGTCCGACAGTTACACATAAAAGTGTGTTAACAAACGTGAAAAGTTCGTTTGGACTGTGATGGTGCTTCAAACCCTCTGTCAAAAACTCGGACGTGCCGATGGACGCGCAAATTAGATTTGTTAGTGGAGGCAGCGCCGCCGCGTCTGGGCAGTACCTTGTTCGTAGAATATGAAAAAAAATGTGCCCCTCTATAGCAAACATGTTCCCGATCAATGTTTATATAACACATTTTATGATACTTGCATACAGTCCATCTGCTCGTGACATGTTATTATAGTTTATATTGTATTATTGTGAGTTATTTTAGCTGTGACCTAAATAGCTGCAACCAGTCACTTAAATCAATAATAATGTATATAATTTATAAAAACTTTCTTGTAGATTATGATTTGTGAGAATTAAAACAATGCTTACAAATATATTAATTTCTCGTAAAAGTTCTGGACATTTATCTTGTAAGGTTAATTAGCTTCCTTTTAGTAAACTTATTTTATCATAATACATTTCTGTCACAAATTGCTTGCTTTTTTTACTGTTTATGTTATATCTTTCTATTGGAATACATTAGTTTAACGAATAGAAAAGTGACTATATTTCTTAATAACATATTGTACCCAAACGAGACTATGTATTTTAATACATAGAAATATTATGAAGCATATTTTGCATTGTATAATATGTTAAGAAAGTATGTAATAGAAACGAAGAATACTGAGCCTAATATATGATGGTCCTTGACCTAGGAGGCTCATGTTCAATTCTTGTTTATATAATACATGTTCTTACGAAATCGGATATTCCTGGGATACGATCCCACTTAACCAAGTTTGAGTACCTTAACAACAAGAAGTCTTATTTCCAATTAAATAATGGAATTTGACGGGTACGATGGCGCAGTTGGTAGTGATCCCATCTTGTGCACCAAGGGTTATGGCTTCGATCCCTACCGAGGACAAATATTTATATGATGAATATTTGTAATTACTCTGTGTCTAGGTGTTAAATATATATTTAGGTATTATATTTATGATTCCTCTGTTGTCAGTCAACAGAAGTGATTTAAGCGACTTATGTAGGAGGGTCAATGGGTTGTGGTGTGGATTTATTATTATTATTAGTTACTGAGCCGTGAGGTACCAGTAAAGTAGAATAGTATAGTGTCTTAAAAGGCGACTATGTTACCAAACCCGATAGATGGCGGTATATCCATCCGAAACAGTGAAATTCCCGTAGTGAAAGCTGCACTCTGCGATTGCCAACACGCTTGCCCAGCGCCACAATTATGAGCAATGCTTACTTGGAGAGGTCCATGTCCAGCAGTGGGCTTTCAATGGCTGGTATGATGATGATGATAATGATTATTAACTAAAGAATCAGCATAGTCGGTGCTGTTAAACATATTTTTTAAAATAAGTTTTGCCAAGTTTTTTTTTCTCACATGTTTTTATACGCATGCCTTCAACAGAATATCAGGTTTCCCCGCCTCATAACAAAACAGTGACGAGACTGAACCCGGGTACCGTAAAGGATTACGCAACATCAGCATTTATTATTAACGTCGTGAGCTAAATAACGGGCAGGTACTTGCCTTATGTATGTGGAATAATTGAATAAGGTTTCCGGCCATGACAAACATACTGAAATTTTTATTTCAATAAATCAATAAGGCACAAGCGAGCAGGTGTATAAAAAATCAATGAAGAACTCGTTTGCTAATTTTGAAAACGGTTGGTGGTAGCTAAAACCTTGTGCATACAATTTAGTTAAGAAATCGGCAAAAATTTTATGGTGTAAAAGTAGTATTACCGTAAGTAGTTGTTCAGTAACTATTTTTATAAATAAATCCTACGACTGTCTAAAGTCATCAAGATTACCGGTCATTTGAATTGTGTTCCTGGCAACGTCTATATTAAAGAATGTAAGCGTGTATAAAAATATTTAAGTTCGGTAAACACTAAAGATCTCCCGTTTGTTCTGGTTCGGTCTCGCAGGTTCTCTTCTACCTGCGTAGTGAACTTACAGTAAAATTGGTTTTAAGACCAGTTCAGCGCCGGCAGGCTAGTTTTATATTAGACTCCTCAGTGACCTAATGACTCTGATTGCCCGGTGTATAAAAGGTAAGTATAAGGTAATAGGATCATCAGTGATTTGAATGATTAATTATTCTTAGTAAGTCTTTATTTTAGGTTTTAACGATTTAAAAGCGCCTGAGATAGGCCTTATGAAAATAAAAGATAAATATTCGTTGCATGATGATAGCAGAAATATGCCTTTAAACTTACTAAAGGTTGAAACCCCTTTACCAGAGTAAAAGTTATATACATGTGATATAGTCCAATAAGGATTCGATATAGTATCTTGTAATTTTTAAAATCAATAATACATATTACACTTTGGCATGAGAAAGTGTACTGTATATGGACAGAGTTAAACTTAATATACTACCAGTGATATTTTGTTTTGTAAAATTGAGAATTTACTATCATAGATGGTTGACCATATCATTATTTAGAAGTTGTAAATTTTTTTCTAGGTGTGTATTTGAATTAATAAAAAGTTCTATCTCTCCTTAGGAAACTTGTTTGTATTTTAGATTCAACCAATTTCAGTGAAGTTTACTAACCTGGTAAATTAGTTATTTCTACTATCAAGTATCCCTTACATTAGGGAATTTTGTTCCCTCTGATCAAGTCGTGTACATAATGGGACCAAGATACATGGTACATTTACACACTTCACGTTTTTTTATACATGATATTTCAATCAATATTAATTGCCTTTAGCCTTTTCTTATTACATAAGAAATTCGTATAATTTAACATGCAATCAAATCTTGTGAACACTAAATAATGTCATTACTGTTTAGAAATAAAGAGGTAGCAAGTGTTTCTCTTATCCCTTTTTTATTACGTCAAGTGTATATCTTTCATCGGATGCTAAGATCGCTAGTTTCCTCCTTCAGGTTTGAAAAAAAATATATTTACGTACTGGATTGGACATATTTTTTTACTTGCAATTTTAATCTGGTAATCCATCCTAGACATAGACACAATATTTGTATATGACCCCTTTTAATACTGACTAACAATAAAATGTTTCCTATTGTACCTATTCATTTACCGAAATACTAAAATCTGTACCGAATATTAACGTAGAGTTATCTTCGGTCAACGAGCCCGTGACGGACACGCGACGCACCCGCGACGACGTGCCGGTGCGGCGGCAGCGACAGTTCGCGCTCGATCCATAATATTCATGAAAGTTTTCTGTATGTAGTTTTGCATAATCTTTCTAACGTGAACCATTTCTCTTTTAATTAAAAATTGAATAACCTGAACTCTAGGGCAGGACATAAACAGGAGGATAGAGGAGAAATTAAGTCATACAAGAAAACTTCGGTAAATATATTGTAATGTGACACCCACCACATATTCTCCATTGTTAGCCAGGCATTGATAGCATTTTTACCTTAATAGTTGCCCATCAAACGGTATATACACGTAATAAAATAACGTTGTGTTGTTTTTCTATGTTCATAGCACTACTTTATTCGTATGAGTAAACCATACAATATATTGTTTGCTATTCTTAAGAAACTAAACAGAACTTTTACCGATCAGAATAGATACTCGCAACTGTCGACACAGTTATTGTATTTCCTCAGAGGATTTAAAATGTTAATAGAACAAAGCCACTGTTCTCAAATTGCAACGGAAATTGCTTTGTTACTTCTGTTGCGATTCGATATTAAAAACTAAATAAGTTTAAATGTATTAATTACCGTGGGCAAGCTTGAGCGTGGACAAACTTTTATATTGCGAAGCTACGCTCTGCGATTTCCACCACGCCTGCCCAACGCGGAAATTATTATGGATAAAATACACCGTTTCTTCAGGAGACCTTTCCAGCTGTGGAAGGTCTGCGGCTGCGATGGTGATTTTTGAAAATTTTACTGTAACGTAAGATTTTTTTAAACCCACCAATGTCTTATTTTCTCATACGAATAGCAATACCACTGTAGTGAGAAATTGAAACCGGAAAGGAAAGAAGACAAGACATGACCTCAAACTTTTATAAATAACTAGAAACATTAAGAACTCGCCAGCTAGAGCCAGTGCTCTTGAATGCGGACCAACGAGGCAAGTTTTATTATATTACTATATTGAAAGTAAAATCGTAATATATACAATAATAAAAGTTCTAAACGAATCGTTCAAAATTTACAGTGCCACTGCTAACTGACATTAGAACAGTTGGCCCCACACTTGTGTAAGTGTATCTAAAGTATATCTAAAAGACGCGCTTTGACTTTGAAGTGACACATATACAAGACATAAAGAGTTTGAAAAGATTATAAAATGCTAATTGAATGTAGTGTAAACTGTAGATTCTAATTCTGAGAATCCTCATTAAATAGATAATATATTTGAGTTAAAACCTTGATATTCATAAAAAAAAATTATATCTACAGATAACTTCATAATCATAGTGGCAATTTTTTAATCAATTCTAAATTACTATCTACATAATATTATAAACACGAAAAACTGCCTCATACTTTTCTTAGTACAGTTAATTTCACGCAAATATGCCTAAACGGATTTAATGTTAGTTAAATGAACAAGTCACACATCAGAATAATAAATAAATAATACGTAGATAAACGCAGTCGATACTGGCAGCTATTTACGAGTATAGCTTTGGGTTTTTTAAATTGTTGCAAATACAGTAATACCGTCGGTCGGTGCATCCCACCGGAAAGTTAAAATCAGAATAAGCCGGGCATCCGACGATCGTGCAACTCGGCAGGATCGATCCTGGCGGTGCTCTATATTTAACGTGAAAAGGGAACAGTTAAAATAGAAACAGTCGCTCTAGGATATTTGTAGCGAGCGCGATGCATAATGGGCTATCCCGTTTTTAGGTAGTTGAAAAATCTCAGTCTCCACCATTTGTCAGTGCCAAACGGCACGACTAATGGATATGGACGTTCTATCTCTGATATCATTACATGAATCAATCCCAACCCCATATATGGCCAACTTTTGGAAGCCACAACTTGAAATATTTAGAAGACATTTTACCAGTAAATAAAATATCACCTTTGTATGTCACTGATATAAGAATCCATCAGTGAGACACAATCGGAAAACAAGTATTTGTATGTGGATATTTTTCATTGTTGAATCCAAAACACATTTACTTTTCTGTATTTGTGGCAATATGGAACAAGTTGTGATTCAAGCTCCGCGCCTATCTAATTTCAAATACGTCTACAGCCAAGATAAATTAGAACAAGAAAATGTTATATAATTCTATAACATACTCTTGATATCGTATCAATCACTCACACTGTATAAAAAGGAAAGAAGCCCTAAGACGAATGTCAATTAAGAAAGAAAAACATATATATTGAGCCTTGTTTAGTTAATTATTAATTACTTGAGTGTATCAGAACGTTTTACTCAATATAACTTTAATAAAAGCTAGTAATATATATATATATATGCAGTGTCTTACAAATACTGGCAGGTAATCATTTTGAATTACATTCTAAAGAAGTTAAAAATTGCGCTTATCGTTTTAAAATTAGATCACTATAGCACAAAAAGCACTTATTTTATTACATGTAATCTACAAAAAAAACTCTTAGTGATAATTTGCCCTTCACATGAGATTAGGATTTGTCCATTCGTCTGCCAAAGTACCTTGGCCCTCGTGATAGGACGGTTAGGAAGTTCTTGCATCTTGTACGGGCGAACCCTCAGATCTTATTTCGGTGGTTAACCAAATCCAGGTAGATAGTGACATTTGGCCGAGGTTCAACGGGCCTCTGAGGGCAAGGGACGCCAGCGGTGAATCCAAGGGATGCCAATTTTAGCTTGGTTCAAGTAACAAAAGGCATGTTGTATATAAAGAGGGTTTCAATGTTAAATGAAAAGTAAATACATTTACAGACATTTATTTCTCATAAGAAATTACATGTTTAATAAAATACATATATGAATGTTCACTTAAAATTGATTAATTTATAAATCTATGAAAGGTAAGTTACTTTGTCGGTGCAGCGCAGCGCAACCAATTTAACATATGCAAGACTCAAACATCACTAAAACCAGGGGTAAATAAAGTCTCAAATGCCTCCCAAACAAATATTAACAAGACCACCGTTTGTGACAGGTCGTGTTGATGATTCACAAAGAAAGTTGCCTGCAGTTATATTCTTGATTACCTAATTCTACTATATTAAATATATATATATACTAATCAATTTATACTTCAAGATTAGGTTCTTAAGTATATTTTTTGATATACTTATGTTTTTATATGTTTGTAAATGTATATATTTGTAAATATTTATAAATAATTTCATTAATTTTTTAATGTTTGTTTATTTTTTTAGGATACAGTAAATTTATTTTAAAAAGATTTTTTCAATTTGGATACAGTAAATCCTACTTCTTTTAATATTAACTAATATTTTAATTTTAATATTTTTTTGAGTATTTATTTTTGTAGTTATGATATATATAAGATAGTGTATAAGAGGTTGGATACATTGCTTATTATGTTGACATAAATAACAAAAAATAGGGGACCTGAAAAAGATCCTTGTGATACCACAGGTTATGGATTGTACGTCACTTGAAAACTTTCCCATTTTTATAATTTGGGACCTGTTTTCAAAATATGATTCGTGTATTTGTAGCAGATTCTGATATAACCAATTTTTTAAGCATTCGAAATTTTTATTAATATGTCAATAGCCGAGTGATGTTTGAACGGGGATTTGATTTTAGTCTAAAACCATATTGGTATTCTCAAAAAAAAAATCTTTGTGATTATACAACATACTTTTAAACACTAGACATAACTGGGAGAGATAGGTCTACTATTACTAGGACCTGTTTCTGTGCTTGATTTATAAATAGGGTAGATATTTACGACTTTGGTATGGTATGTATATGGTATAATCTATTAAGCATCTAAGATTTTCAATAATTGTTGTTTTTGTTCATTTAATATCTTTTGTACTCACTGTATTGTTGCCAGCACTACCATTATTATCTATGCTATCAATAATTCTAGACACTCCCTCCTTACTGGTTGGTAAATAATGAAATAGAGTGGTATCATCGCAATACATTAACATTTAGCCAGAGGATAGAGAAGCTCCCACTTTTTTTTAAAATAGCTATTTTTAAACAGATCATTAAAATATCGTTTGATGGTCGCTTTTATAATTAAAATAATATGTTACCGTAAGTTTTTTCTCCAGTTTACCTTCACCAGTTTTCCATTAAGTTGCGTTTGCTAATTGCATCTATTATTTTTTAATTGTTAACCCAGTCTTTACGTGGGGCATTCAAAACCTTAGTCTTAATAAGTTTATTATTTTGTATGATTGTGCATTCTCCTGTTCCAAGCATTCATACTCATCTTCATAACTTAATTCACTCATTACTTTAGAATTCATAAAGAGGCCAGAGTAGTCTAAGGCTTCATATTTAATTCGTTTATTATCCTTAATTTTAATAGTGTAGTATAACTATTTAAAAGTATTATTTACTAGCTAATAGCGTTTGAGACATTCAAGGATTTACATACTCCTTGTACATATTTAAAAACTTTCCTATTTTATGACCAATAAATCAATAATATAGTCCCTAAAAACAACAGATCTTTTTCTTTTCTCTTATTACTGACTGACATTCTGTGTTTGACTACATTAAAGGTGCGGTAAATAATAAAATATGGAGTAAATGCGTTTATATTTAATTAATAAAAATAGTATATTTTATTGATATAAATTGTATTAACACAGGAGTATTAAACAAGATCTTTAGTACGCCAATCCAATTAATGATGTAGATGCCTCTTTTTAATTTTTACTTTTAAATCGAATTAATCACAGGGATTTTCTTTAAAGTAAATAATAATGACCTAACACAGAACAAACATGAATTCTTCATAAAAATATTTGTAATGGGTATTGAATTCACAAGATAGGAACACTATCAAATGCACCTCCAAATGCAATTCTATCACAAAAATGGTGAATATTACCCTCATATAAACTATTTCGAACTTTCCTTAATACATATTCAAGTCGTACTGAAACACGAATATGTATTTTTACATAGAACTTTACCCTGAGATGTAAAGGAGATCTTTTACATGTTACACTTTCTGTATCCCAAGTCTCTTGCGTTTGTCGCTTGCACCGTTAACTTCGCGTCATGGTGGAGGCTCAGTTCCCTCTTTACGACCGCAGACGCCAGCAATTGCGGAATCACTCATCGACGCTTCTACTGCCAATTGTATATGCAAATAATATTATGAACAAACAAGACCTTGTATTGGTAGATTCTAAGGTTGTAAACTTCTGTTTCTGACTCTGACTCGAGAGAATTGATGTCTAACGTGACACTAATAATATAAATCAATGAACAACTGCTCTATAACCTTTCTTTAAAGAAAAGACGGAATCATATCTACAGTAAAATCCGCTTTTAAGGATATCGAAAAGAAATGACAAGCTGGTCATGTTAAGTGGAAGTCATACAAATTCAAAAACTACTTAGTATTCCATAATAAATACAATTTAATTTATAGAAAAGATACTGACTAAATTTGTGTATCTTTTGAATAAATAAAAAAGACAATAGCGGCAAAAACAAACATGACAAATAATTTAATCAAATCGTCGGTAAAGAAAACCTAGTCAGGGTGGGCTTATGCTTACCAAGTGACTTCTAAGAAACGTGGGAATGGTCGCAAAAACGAAATATGTTATAATTGGTCTTAAAAATAACAATAATCGATCTTAATGTTCTTAAAATAGGCAATAATATGCGACATGTACATACTATATCCGGCACAAGTGCAGTCATTAGATCCGACCTAGTTACTGATGACTGCATTAAACTACAAAGTAAAAAAACTTTACGTTTACTTCATACTAACCGGATAGTTAAAATAGGCGGTGAATTCTACTGTATATTCATATTATAAAGCTGAATGTGTGTGTGTGGTTGAACGCGTTAATTATTTTAGTAAGTTAAGTCTAATTAGAAAAATAATTTCAGAGCCAGATAACCCATTTATCGAACAAGCAAGGTACATACCACCATGCTACCACGAATAGAAGCGGAGCATAAATATCTTGGTGTTACCAAAACATATTCTATATATAAACGATTTTCGGACGATTTTTAGTTCCTTTACTTGTGCTGTAAGACCTTTCTTTTGGTCAAATTTTATGTTTCTTAATTGATAATTTTAGATTCCCCGTCAAAATGTTAAAAAAATAAGGTCTGGACAGTGTTAATTCAGGAGCTTGATTTTTATAGGTTCAAGGTACCGCAGATATAATAAGTGTTAGATATTAATTTCAACTTGACTTGACAACAGACGGTCAACAAAGTGATCATACATGTATGGCTAACGTTTTTCCTGTTGAGATAAGTAGTTAAAAACACTTGTGTAGCGGTTATCATACCACAGATTAATTAAGAATATAATAATTGAATACATATGGGTATGGAACCTATAAACTGTCACGCATTAAATAAAGACATTATCGAAAGCGTCATAGGGACCGTTAGAATCCAATTTTAAGTCGATCTTCGACCCAACACTATTCCCAAATTAATACAATGCCTAAATTATATGTTGGCCCAATAACAACAGTAAAAATTTCACACATACATATGTAAATTTCACTAAACAAAAATTTACTTCGCGATCGAATGTAAAATAAATTATTGTATGAAGTAATAAGACATATGGAAACCACACCCAAATAATACAGAAAAGTAAATAATTTCTAATTTAAGATTTTCCCAATTAACAAAATTTATTTCGAAATCAATTTCTGTACATTTCTCAAACATTACAATATCTTAAAAAGGCTTTAGGCTCTTCACAATTATAAAAGTAGGTAGAATCGTACAATAACACACCGAACATTCACATAAAGAAAGAGGCAGAGAGGCTTATTATTTCAAGTCGGGGCATTAGAGGCCGGGAATATTGCCCGGGGCAATTTACGAGCCACATAGCGGGGCGTCTTATCTTCAATATTAAAGATTTCATTAAATCATGCCGCAGAGCAATAAAACAGTTTGATACCAAGGACTCGGGTGACCAGTTTAATGACTGAGCACTTGACCCGCGGTGGTGCAAACGCTTGTACGAAATCATACCCAAAGACAAATACCATATAACTGTGATATTTTTTGAGGATTTATTTTGATAGACTGGACTTATCGATAATAATCATTCTTTCTTTTCACTTAACGATTGCAAATTTTCATCTATAATAAAAATGGCTACTGATACGCATTTTACAAGATCAAAAATGGTTTTAAGTATTCTAAATAAGGCAAAATTTGGCGTACAGAGGTAACATAAAAAATTATTGCTATTGCATCTCAGTGAAAGCAAACAAATGTTTGCTTTCACTGAGATGTGGGAGTTAATTTACCCCTAATTTAAATAAATGTTTAATTAAAGCTTAAACCAATAGAATTAAAATTTAGAATTATAATGTTTTGTCTGCAAGAAATTATGTAATAACGTAAAACCTTTATTTGTTGAATATTTATACGCTTAAACTAGACAAATTATAATAAGTATGTATGTTTAGGAAAATAATATGTAGATCTCCAATGTAGCAAAATTCAGGCCTGTAAATACAATATCAGTATGGAAAATGTAATTATATTGTTTGCTAATACGCTCTTTAAGCCTCGCTTACGCACTCAACGCTCATGTCTTAAGTCAAGCAAAAGGATAAGTTACAGCTTGTCTAATGTGAGTAGATTCTGCAATTTGAACGTAATACATATCGCAAGCTTTATATAACTCTAATACCAAACGTTAAGGACAATTTTCTCTTGACACGAGCCAGTTGAAATTTCAGAAATGGTCAAGTTTTAATGATGATTGATGACCGCTACATTTACCCCGCAATCCACACTTTATGAGGTGACATAAAACAACGCATTACTTGTAAAATAGGTATTCCCGTCCAGGACTTGATGGGTCGGCTCTTGAGAACATGTGACCCTTACTTGATTAAAATTTTATATTACTTTAAGTAATTCCATCTGCTAAGGTACCAGTTATAAAGAACCAGAGTTCTGTTAAAACCATTGTTATTAACTTAAAACAAGAAAAAGGTGATCGAACTGATAGTTAATTGGGTATTGCATAGTGTCGTATAACAGATTTAATGTGGCACACTGTATTATCTAATAAATAATAGCAAGTGATCACGCTTCTTTAGATCCTAAACCTGCCTTGAATTATGTTTTGTGAAAAATATCCATACTTCAAACTGTAAAATAAAAAATCCAATCTAAAACTTTTTATTTTAAAGCATAAATTAAAAACTGTGCTATAAATGACTTTATTTCATTTATTACTTCTTAAAAAACGCATATTTGTAACTTTTTATATAATTGTATACATTTACAAACATTACAACATATAAACATTGTTTTATTGTAATTTATTATATTTGATATGTTAACAAGGCTAATATACTAAACGAACTTTAATAAAAAGGTAATAAGAGGGTTAGGCTACTTGAAAAAAGTGCACTATGAACTACGGTTTCCAAAGACGCAAATAAAGCAGCAGGCAAAGGTCGGTGGCCTAAATAAGTCACATCCAATTTAGCACACCTTGAAACATTTTTTATTCCCAACGCATAACCAACACCGCCCCAGCTATCCGGACATCAAAACAAATAAGTATCTAAGTCACGTCGGGGCTACTTTCAGCATTAATTAATAGAAGCATAATCCTCATCCGGTCGTCCCACAGGGGCCCTTAGCTCAAGACGGGCCTGAACCCGGCACTGTGTAATAATTATCAATGTGCCCTTGGGGTGAGGGGATCGAGCCACGTAAACAGGGCTGTCCGATGACACCACCTAATATTTCTAGCAAGGTACAATATTTAATAATCTCCAGATCATATTGACCGATAAGACACATTCTCAGACATAATATGTCATTTAAAATCACTGGTATTTTAAATTTCATCTGGCTGTAGAAGAAAATACAATGGAAAAAAAATTATATTGTATACCCTCGGTACCAGGTGTCGTAAGAGGCAACTAAGGTACCAGAACGACAGATAGCGGTATATCCTAAACAGTTTAGCTCAAATGCACTGCGTGGAGATGGGCAGCAGCATCCTAGTAGCGAAAGCTGCGCTCTGCGATTGCCAACACGCTCGCCCAGAGCAGCAAAAACAAATTCCCCTTTCTTGGGGAAAATAAGGATAATAATGATAAAAATCCGCTGTTCATTTTAATCTTTTAAGAAATCGGTTACTTACCATGTGAATTCTAATATTACTAGAAGTTATCATCATTATCATTATATTCCCCAAGAAAGGTGGTTTTTTGCCTATAACTGCGCTGGGCAAGCGTGTTGGCAATCGCAGAGTAAAGTTTTCGCAACGAGGATACTGCTGCCCATTCCCGCCCTTTGCATCTGAGCTGCACTGTTCCGGATGAATATACCGCCATCTGTCGGTTCTAGTACCTTAGTCACCTCTAACAATACCTGGTGGGAGGTACTACCTCACGGCAAACATTTATACAACCGATCATCAACATCATGCATACTTTGGCATATTTTACAATTTAACAAAAAATATTTGTATTCAACGATCAAATTTAGGTGTGATAAATAATGATGCAAAACATAATGTGCAATAGTGACAAGACCAACTGATACAGCTACAGGTTTTCAAAAACGTAGAATTATAAAAGATTAAATGTAAGAAGAAATGTAAATATAATGAATGACTCATTATATTTACATTTACATTTATATACATCACGTAGTTGGTAACCCTGCCGAAACAAGAAACGCATGGTCTACATTTTCTATTTGCATTTTATAACACCGATCCTTTATAAAGTTTGCGATTTAATTCGTGGAAAGGGGTGCAAAACGGACATTACCGTGTGTGAATTTGGCAATGGCACTCAAGCTGCGACGCGCGTGATTATGACCGATGTGTGCCCTTATGGGGTTTAGAGGGTTCGGGCACCAGTGACCTATGAGTGAACTACAGTTAATACAATTGGAGAGAAATAATTAATTCTCTAAAAAGTGAACGTCAACGCAATGAATGAATAATATAATCAAAATATCAGTATCTAGAAAAAACAGAAATTCGAATGTATTTTTTGCTTCTTTGATCAGCATAATTAATTAGAATTACTTAGCAATAAGATGGTAGTGATTGTATTATTTATCTATCGACCCTAAATAACCGATTATATAATGAGTCATTCAGAAAATTAATGACAGAATTTAAAGCAAAAGTGTTCTTCAAAAAAATCAATATCTTCTTTTAATAGAGATTTATCCAAACCGCCTTTACAAGTCTTTTTATAATTTCTTATTCTCTCTGAGAGACTGGTTTAATATCCTAAGGTAAATATAGGTTTAGGAATTAATACGTTTTCTCCTAAAATTTTTACATGTCATACACACAGAAATAGCTGTCTAAAAATAATTTTGCTGCACCCAACTTTTGAATGATTCAGCCCAAATAATGGGTACAACAAAGGATGTAGGTCTTGGTTTTTTTTTCAATCAGATAAGTTCTTCCCACTATGTGCGTTAATGAAATAACCACGTCTTGACGTGCCACAGAGATCCAAAATATAATGATTTTGGACAATCAAAAAAAATTAACTCACGAACTAACTACACATTTTGGATCTTAGCTATTTACTACTGTATAACAAACTCTGAGGTTAATTGACAAAAAATTAGCTGTCAAAGTTTGGGTGCAAAATCAGTCATTACAAGTCTAGTAATGCTGAATGACTTGATGATTATATGACTATTTTAATATAGTTTTTGTCATTAAAATTTGTCATTCTTACGAATAATGTTACCTATTCGTTTAATTGCAGCATTCGTTTAATGTATAAGCTAATAACAAGTGTGTAGCGATAGGATCGCTGTATAGGCATTAGCCGTTTAGTCTTTTAGAAGAAATCCCCAATTTTGAATTTATATATTACTTATTTTCAAATAAAAATATTTCAATCACAAGAAATTAATTGTTTTAGGTATTGGTATAGGTTCCATCAAATTATTTCCTACTGGACTTTCCAAAAGTTCCTGTAATTTAGCGTTATAATTATCTGGAGGCAACATTAAAAACATTAATTGCGTAACCGTCATTAGAAATACATCCACCAATACAAATTCCAATTAAACGAACAAATGCCAGCGAGAGATTCTGATTAAATTCATACAAAAGACTAGTAAATAACCAGATCTATTACCAACCTCGGCACGGCACTCAATACTGAGGTATTTTCAATTACTCTCAAATCCACCCATTTTCCTATTGCGGGGAATTTTAATGCAGCTGTCTCTTTCGCCTGTATATTAAATTCGGTAATGGGAGGGAGACGGGGCATATTAAAGGATTTAAGCCTCCTCATGAGCCTGGGTTAATTTTCATTCGCCTGGAGCAATGTCTGTCGCCTTCACCTTTCATACGTAAATTGAAAAGATAAGTCCAACTATTTGCTTTAAAGTAAGTATCGCAGGCGCGAATTGAATCAGTATGAAGTGGCACGGAATTTTAAAAGGAAATTACGGAAGCAACCTCGGGAACGGTTAGCATTTAAATAATATGACACATTTTACGTCAATATCATATACCTAAATACATACATACATACATCACGCCTGTGTCCCATCGGGGTAGGCAGAGATTATGGATCTCCACTTGTTACGATCTTGGCAAACCCTACTCGCATTAGTCCTTTTATACGCGCTCGTTTATTGTTGATACTTTCTGACCTGGCCCTTCTTAAATACCTGGTTAAGATGTGTTCGTCTCTGTCATCCTATACCAGGCCTTCCATTCACTTCCGCTCTATATATTTGTGCATTCATTCCATTTTCATCCATCCCTTCTATATGTTCAAACCATCTTAACATTCCTTTTTCTATTGTTGTCATTACATCATCTTTTACACCACATCGATATCTCATTACACTATTCTTTAATCTATCTCTCAAACCTACACCATACATACTTCGAAGAGCTCTCATTTCAACAGCATTTATTCTACTCGCGTGCCTCTTCTGCCATACCCAACATTCACTACCATTTGTCAGCGTTGGAACCAATAAACCTCTATGAACAGCCAGTCGTGCTAAAAACCTAAATAATTAACAATAATTTATGATACAAAGCATGCATTGCCGTTAATAAACGAAGCTGCATAAAAAATGGCGATATTAATAAAAAAAAGGGGAAGAACTATTGTTATGTTTGAACTGAGTATTTTGGACCTACAGTAGCTATAAATTTCATTCATTTTTAAAAACTGGTAGCATTATATTGATGATGACCCATTTAAAATATGTATTTTATCTATTTTTTGCAGCTTTAAGGAAGGCTAAAGTAAATTTTAAACAACGAAGGTATAGAGAATAATGCTGATTTAATTTTTTTCCTCATTTATGTTTTACCTTACCATATAATAATATATTTTGTGAAAAAACAATGTCACATCTAAAATAAATCGATTTTTTCACTTTTAGTATTCTAACCCCTTTTTTGTTTTATTAATAATGTACAGTATTTAGGTTCGTTATTTTAAATACAGATATACAATAAATTAAATACAGAAATAAAATATTATATAAGAGAACCAATTTAAGCTCTTTTGGAAATCAGCCTTAGTAACTTTTTACGGTTTTAATCCTTTTTGTAGCAAATGTTAATAGTAAAAATGCTAAGAAGTATTTTTCTACGAGAGAAGTAGCAAGCAGATTTACTGTTTACCAACATGTTGCTGGCAACATGGCACGACACAGACAAGACAACACTGCACTGCGGTACACATGTTTTAGTTACTTTAGAATCTCAGAGCGTACCCAAACAGATAACCAAAGCATTCGAATCATAACAAGAATTCGACGAGCCCGATGGCGCAGATGGAAGTGATCCTATCTTGTGCGCCAAAAGTCGTTGGTTCGATTCCCACCCGGAGCAAATATTTATATGATGATATTTGTGTTTGACCGTCTGGGTGTTAAATATATGTATTTAATATATGTAATATTTGTGATTCCCCTGTTGTTTGGCGTCCGTAACATAAGTCTTTAAGCGACTTACCACGGAGTCAGGTCAATGTTTGAGAAATTGTGGGAATTTATAATTACCTAAGGACTTTGAGAGCCAAAAAACAATCACTGGAACTGACCAGCAAGCGAATTGGTGACTTTTTGAGGCGTGAAAATAAATTGATACTAGAACGCCTTTGAGCAAGACACAACGTAAACATTTCCCTTGATTTATCAAGGAAACATAAAGTTTAGTTTATCATATCAACTATAGGACAACCACTGCTGGGCATAGGCCTCCTCGAGTCGAGATTTCTAATCGGACCGGTTGTATGCCACAAGCATTCGATGCGATCCTTCTTAAGGGTGGACGTTTACGTCCTGGTTGCGCTTACCCGAACTATATTCCAGAACCTTAGCTCCCACTGTAACTGGTGTCCTTACTAACTAACTAAGGTACTGGAACCGACAGATGGCAGTATACCCATCCTACTAACATGGCTCCAAAGCTTGTGGGCGATAATTGGCAGCAACGTCCTTATCGCTGCACACTGCAATCGCTAACACGCCCAGCCTGGCCACGCCTACCCATTGTTGGTTGAAAACTCCCTAAAAATATTTTGAAAATTACATTTAAAAAAATAGATGTGCAGTAGAATCCCTATTATCCGGATGAAATAAAACCAGGAGTATTCCGTATAATCGAAAATCCGGATAATCGATTTCAAAGCAAATCAAAGAATATATATTTAAATTCATCAATTTATATTATGTGATGGGCTTTACATCGGGTCATTTAGACAATGTGTATAGAAAAAACGAGTTATAACGATAAAAACTATGTAATTCAAAATTTTGGTTGAAAATATTTTTTTACAGATCTTTGACGTCACATCTTTTCATTGCGGCCATGTCACTGATGCGTTTCAGTTGTAATAGCTGTATGGGATTCGATTCGTCCTGTCTTTTAAACCACTTTAAAGCAACAACTAAAGCTCCGAAAGCTTCTGTGTGAGATGGTACATGACATTCATCTCCAGTTTCAGTCTCTTGTTCATCTTCTCTCTCGGTGCTGTTCAAATCCCGAATCTTTTCATCGTCACTTAATATTCGAAATCCAGAGCCTTTATTATCGCAGTTCAGCCACTCCTTAATATTCTCTTCATTGCAGCCTTCACCGATGCTAAGAATTTTCATTGTTTTTGTTATTTCTTCAAAATCATCGAGCAGTTTAATTGAGGAATTACATAGAGTTAATATTAATGATTTATTCCATGCCCTTTTTAATGTTTGCGATTCCACAGAGTTCCACGCTTCTACAAGCATATAACAACAATCTTTCAAATTAATTTCTTTAAAAAACTTAAACATCGTTTCTATGTCACTGTCATCTGCTGACAATAGACGACGCAATAGCTGCTTTCTGTTATTTAAACGTCTTAAAGTTTCAATGACACTTTGGTCTATAGGTTACAATATCGATGTTACGTTAGGAGGAAAAAACTTAACTGTGAACTTCCCAATTTCTCGATTTAGTGTTTCAGCGAAGGGTGCGTTGGCGCATTATCTAACAACAACAATACATCGCCTTCTTTTCCGATCTCCTTTTGAAATTTCTTCACCTCAGGAATAAACGTATTTTCATACCAAGTAAGAAAAATATCTATGTTCATCCACGCTTTTTGTTGGTTAGCGTAAGTTAAGGGAATTTTAACATTTTAAAAACAGCGTGGATTTTTCGATTTACCTATAAGTATAAGCAGCAGTGGCAATCGATGTGTTCCTTTAGCGTTTGCGCAAACCATAACTGTAACTCTGTTCTTACTCACTTTGTGCCCGGTGCTGCACGTTCACGACGCGATGCTAATGATCTGCTTGGTAGAGCTTTCCAATTAAGACCTGCTTAGACCTAAAATCTAAATCATACTCTTTTTCATCTAAAAATTCTTTTAATTCCTCTACAAAAGAGTCAGTTGATGCACGTTAGCAGACAATTTTTCTCTTTGAATTTCCAATTCTCGAATTCCATGTCTAGATTTGAATCTTGCTAATCAATAACAGCTCGCTGACCGCATGCTCTCTTTTGAAAGAACCAAGTAAAAACAGCATTCTCCAGAATTTAATTTTGAGATTTTTTCATGACTTTACGTTGCGAGCTTCCATCATCTTTCGCTAGCGCGCAGGTGAATTTCATTAAAAAGAATTATGATTTCAGAAATCTTTTTAATGTTTGATATCGTGGAAGTTCCCACACCATATACTTGTACCAACTTACTGCCAGATTCACCATTTTTAAAACTCTCAATTATCTTCACATTGTCTGTAAGAGATAAAACTACTCTTTTTCGCTTGGACATTTTAAATTTTCAACACAAAACGTGAAATTATAAATGAACCTATCAGTCGAACGCTTTCAAAGAAAATGAAACAATAGCAAACACTATTCCGCAAACAAATGAGAGCGGCAGTACACAGTTGGAGGCAGGAACAAACTTGCCGTAACATGTCTCCTTTAAAATTAAGAATTAGAGCCGAGACTGAATCCGGTTCTACTATATCGTAAGATATACCTCAAACATAATTTGCGTTTCTAAACTAAACGATATTATAATAACATTTCGTTATTTTCTCGATCCCCGTCGAGACTTGATCTTTATCAGCCGACGGTTGAGATTATAATTTCCTCTGGTCATTTAGGCAATATTCGCGTGTCATCTGATTACATGTTAATTACCCAAGCATTACAATTTAGTCGTTATGACAACTATTGTATTACAAACTAGTTTGCATTGGTAATTGACTACTGATTATGTGTGCAATTATTTATCTAAATTGTAAGTGTAAGGCCGATTTTTACTCAGAACAACGTACTTAGGCTTAGTTTTAGGTCTGTGCCAACTACCAACCTGCTTCCACTAACCCAATCTAGAGCCTATTATAATTTATCTAAAATGGTAATGATATCAGTAGGCTGGAAATGATTAGCCTTGTAGTGGAGTTCAGGGTCCTAAATCAGTCTGGAAGAAGGACGCCTGGAATCCTTCGTGGTGATCCGATTGAATTGCCTCCTATGAGCCTCTTAGTACCCCTCCTAGCAAACTCGCATTCAACTCGACAAAAAAAGCATACAGTCTGCCAGATATAAGCGTCATTGCAGCCCATGGACGCTGGTCATATCACATAGATATCACTACCGGGTTGTTAACCTTGTGATTTGAAGATATGAAATTACCCAGTAAATTCCCTGCCTCATTCATCCTTCAAACCGGAACACTGTACCGCTTCTAACTTCAAATTGTAAAATGGGTTAAGTAACGTTGTTATGCACTTTTATGGATATGTCAACAATTACACAAGTCATAGTGTTTCAAAGACCATTAGTTAATTGTGTATATTTTTCTAATAATCATAATACTAACAACTAAAACATTTGTATGTCAAATAAGACCAAACATTGAAACTTGGGCAGTCCTCCACTAGAGTGGGCTGTCTCCGACACGGAGCATCCTTGAACACTCTCAGAAGACGGGATGTTTTTGTTTCAAGTGCTTGAAATAATAGATTAAGTATTTTGCTAGGATCGTTAATCAGTTAAATGTTTAAAAGCGGTTTCCCTCTAAAATTAGATGTTTGCTTTGTTTGATATAGGAGTAACACGAAAAATATACTAAGTTATTTTATCACAAAAAAAAATGTTTGATTCCTGGAACAGAAGGAATTACTATTGTACTGATCGATTGGAAGGCGGCTGAAGTGTCAATATATCTATGCGAAACTGGATAGCTCGAAAGTGCAACTGAGCGATATTGGCAGTAGCATCCCCATCGCGCAGTACACCCGTTTCTGCGATTACCACCACACCAATTATGGAAAAATTAAGGATTAATCCTATTCAAAGTCCGAGAGTTAACATCCGATAAATAGTTTATAATATCCATACAACACACAAGAACTCATGCATGTTTTACACACAGTAGCCAACAGAGAGATCACAAATATAATACTTAATACATATTTAACACCTAGACACAGAACAAACAAAATTAATCATCACCATGTCCTAGGTGGAGATCGAACCCTGGCGCACAAAATAAGATCACTATCATCTTCACCACCGGGCCCGTTAAATAATAAATAATCAAGTATAGTTCTATAGAGTCATTAGATACAAATAATATTTCTTTTAAATGAACAGGCGTTTACAAACGGACATCGAATTTTATGATCCATTTTTACGATTAACAACCTTTCCTATTCACAAAAACAAGTGGGCTATGTAAAGTCAAGTGGGCCACTAACCCTCTAAACAAAGGATAGGTAAGTTGTCATTATCATTACGCGCGGAGTAAAGAGCCCCACAGCAGATGTAAAGATGGCTGACCGGCGATGAAACTTAATGTTACTGCTCCAGGGCCTTTTCAATTAAATACGTCTTAGCATTTTAATCCTTGAGGGCTGTAAGATCTGAAGTCCCTAAGCCACGAGTTGGCATCAGTGTCTTTATGATAAATTAGATCTAGACTTTCAGATAATTTTATCAAAAAATTCAAGTGTTGCCACTATTATAAAATAATACAAGAAAGATAAGAATTAGAATTAACAATAACAATTTTCTTTATTTTTAAATACATTTAAACAACATTTACCTTATAAGTAGCTTAACGTAGTTGTGTTACGGATATCAGACAACAGAGGCATTGCAAATAAAATACATATATTTAACATCCAGTAAGACCAGTAAGACAAATTAAACATAAAAAATTGTTCGTCAAAAAATTGATTTTTAATTAAATAAAAAATCGAGAGCATAGATTTTTTGTCTTTGCTACTAGTAGACTATGCATAATAATATTATTGTTTATACCCATTCGCATTTTTATATTTGACATAATTTTGACACGTTATCCTAAAGACAATTTGTTATGATGATTAGGTTTCTCATCGCTGCAAAGGTATCCCACGGGCACATAAAGCAATCCCGTTATGTTTTTTCATCATCTCCGCAAAGCTAACAGACTAATTCCCTTTGATTGTAGGCGAAGCCTGGCTGGCTCTATGAGATTGATGAAGTCCGGTCCTAAACAAATAAACAAAAATTGCACCAAGTAATGGGGAAAAACGAACCTGTGAATAGGTAGAAAACAAACAAAACTCACCTGACCCAATAAATACGGTTCAATATAAATAAACGTACTATGTATAGGTATATCTACCTACCAAAGTACTTATCTACATACAGTGCCACTTAAAATGTTTAAAGAAAAAGGTTTTATATAATAGCAATACTACCAAATGATGTTGATCAATTAATTAATTCGTACTAGCTGTATAACTTTTACTGGCTTCACGAAAATATTACAATACAGTTCAAAATCTACAGAAGTCTCATTCGATGACTTTAAATTGAAATTGATATCTGATTGAGTCATTTGATCGACTTTGACTCGATTCTATGGATATTTCTGTCTTCTAAACATATTCTGTAAAATTATATAATATCAATTAATTATAATATCGTTGTTAAGTTGGATGGCACAGCACCACGATTAAATTGTCTACATGGGATACAGGGGATACTAACAGAAGAGGATAGTAATTTTATAAAATAGACATTTTAAAAATTATCTATATAACAAAATAATTCAAATTATATATAAAACGTATTGGAATAAACTTAGGTACAGGAAAATCATCCATCTTTGTAAAAATCAATAACAAATGACGGTGCAAGCTTCATCAGATGCTTAGTACAACGTCCTGAAGTATTTCGAGCATTACATTAGAAACCCGTACTCGTAATAAGCACCAACCGAATTACAATTGCGTAACTCAACTTCGTTATCTCCTATGTCTTTGACCTTGTTTATGAATGCGGATAGGTGTCATATCTCAATTTAGTCAGTTCAATGGCTGACCTTTTTATCAATTCTTGGATTCGTCGGTTAATAGCCTTAAATATCAGCAAAATGATAATCGCACCGCTGACGAAAGAAAAGTACGAGAATAAACTCATGAAGTAACTAGTAATCACCCTCGGGTGTCACCTTAAGAAGTGTTTTCGGAAACTACCTTTTTAATTAATTAATCTTCAGGTCTTCCATAAGACAAAAAACCATACATATTATTAAAGCTGATCTCACTTTTTGTGTTCATAACATTACAGAGAGATTAGAGCAGCTTTTAAATTACACAATCTCTGACCCAATTAATTAGAAAACAAAACCGGGAGCATCCACAACATTGTTACGTCATACAAAAATAGCTCAGAGCATGAAGAGTGTGGGCTAATTTATGTTGGTCGTAATCAAGGAACGCCATTTTGACACTTTGAAGCGACCACATTACGTAGGCCGTAAAACACAAATCGCATTAGCAAAGGGTTGGGCAACAAAACACAGCCCAGTTGACGTGCCACTGTTGCTGATGCTCCGTCGGTGAAAGGGACAAACGTCCGCGGACAATGACTGACTCATGTGTGGTAGACAAACATAAGTCAGTTAATAACATAGTCATAAGTATAGATCATAATAATAATTCCCACAACATCATATATTAGTATACTATTGGTAACTGACTTCGTGGAAAGTCGCTTAAAGCAATGGTGTTACGGATGCCAGGCAACAGACGAATCACAAATATACTACTTGAATACATATATCGTCATATATATATTTGCCCTGGATGGGAATCGAACCTGCGACCCTTGACGCACAAAATAGGATCACTACAATTTGCGCCATCGGGCCAGTCAAATTGTATACATGTAAAAGGTATTGCTATATCCGCAGTTAAATTAATTACTGGGATATTGGTGTATCACATCGAAAGCCAAATGACCAATGGATGGTACCAGCGATGACTTATGAAAACGAAACGTTATTTTTCACTATATTAGCTAACTCAAGGCGTCGAACAAGCACTTACCAGAGGGCAAAAGCTACGCAAATGCTCGGAATGTCTTTGCTCGAATCAGAAATGAATAAAATTCTTAATAGAACCCAATAGACGTACTATTTTGGAACGAAAGCCACGCACCGTCAAGCGTAGCATAGAACGACCACCCATAAAACAGACGGTCTTACTAGACGACTTGTGAAAATTTTGATGAATGCAGAGCGCATACAACTGATCCTATTAAATTTACTTAATGAAGCTTGTGTCCAATAGTGGACGTCCTACGTCTAAGACGATGAAAATGATATTGACTGGGATATGTTTAATTGGCAATAGTTTGCAAGAAAATATTTAAAAACTATGCAGTTTTACTATAACCTAAAACAATTGATAATAGATATATAATACTAAAGAGCATATATTCTGCTTCTTCTTTATATAATAAAATTTGTTGTCCAGGTATTGTCCAGGATGCACTTATAAACTACTGCACATATTTTAATACATTTTTGCTTAATTTCTTTCTGTGTACAGTTTGATCTTACTTATAATATCTAGATATTGGTGAGCGAATATACTAATCACACCTTTATATATTTTACTCACTATTGGAAATAATACCAAGAACCACAATCCTCAAAAGAACCGTGTGCGTTTAAATAATACTGTGTGGTCCTAAAGCATATCAAATCTGTTTTGAAAACCAAAAGAATTGTTTAAGTTACACCGTACAAAGTACACCGAATCTAAATTTATACACAAAAATTACGTGTCACCATGTTTGTCCGTTATGAACTTCTAAACGACTTAACCGAAGTTAGTATCTTTTGAATTATACTCTTTTATGTATAGTTTGATCCATTTCAAGAGATAGGATAGTTTATATACCAATTTGAGACAGGACAACAGCTATCGGGTCAGCTAGTAGCCACTCAAACTAAAAAAAGTTGAATTAACAGTTGGATTAATCATGACCGTAGCACAGACTATACAGTAAAGCTGTCATTATGTGCAGCGATTTGACGAGATATTTCATCGTTGAATATTGGATGTTATTTACGCCTCACATACACAAGATCCAGCAAATTTCGCTTCAGCTTGTACCTAAAATCGTAATGGATGCCCGTAAACGTTTTACGGTCGCCGCGAGCGGTCGAGATTAAAATCATGCATTTATTTTATACGTCATTATTCTGGAATTGCTGAGGCTCCCGGACCCGAGCTTTGACACTCAGTTGCAGCCTCGTAAAACGGCTCCACGATTAGAAGTTCTACTTGCTGCTCAATAATCAACGATGTCTTCCTTGTTATAGAATACTTCTAATTTTATTTGTCTTTCATGTTCCATAGTGAACTTTTTTGAAAGTGAATATAGTTGAATAATTTTGTTACTTATTACAAACTCTGTTGAGAAGGCGAACACAGTCGTCACCCTTGGTAACAGCACTATTAAGTAAATCCCAGGAGTACTACAAGTCTTTGACAACAGTAACAGGCTCGTGCCCGCCTATTATTCCCTGTTTTTGATATAGAAATAGGTACACTAGGACAAGAACAGCAATGTGTAATATAACGTCGGCATGGATGAATACTGCATACATTCGCTCCGATTGAAACCCTCTGTGTCCTGCGGTGAACATCCAACGGCTAATATGATTAGAATTACTGGTTTTTTAATTATAAAATTAAATAAAATAAATATGATTTTTTAAAACAACCATATTGTAGCAATTTCTTATTTTAATTGTCGATAAGCATTTTCCGATCCATACAGAGCTCGCAAATTAATATTGAGCATAATGTAAAATAAGGATGTCATAAATCATTTTAACAGTATTTGTCTTAGTTTTGTTAAAAAACCGAGTTTATAGTCGTAATATTGACTAGTCTTTTTTAGGATGTAAACCAATAAAGAATAAGTAATAGCTCAAACCTCTCTGAGTTTTTAGTCTTACCTGTCGTTCTTAAAATAGACTCCAGCCTTGACAAACAAAACTCGAGACTGAGTCTTTTAAAAGAACCAATCTTCACACTAATTACTAAAGACTAAATACTTTAAACAAAAACTAAGCTTTCCTAAAAATAATTTGAACTAATTAAACCTTTTTAAAAAGAACTTAGTCTTAAGGAAAAAACTAACGACTGAGTCCTTTCTTTTAAAGAGCTCCGAACTGGATTCTCAAACGTAATCGTACAAGTTAATATATAAGATCAATAAACTTCCATCTATGTATGAATGCAGACCTGCTGTTTAACTCACGACTCATAAAACTTAAAATAACTCAAAGGACTTAAATGAAGACCTTAATGTCTGAAATAAAGGACTTAGAATAAATCAAACGGTTTAAGAAGACTCAAAAAAACTTAGGACTCAGAAAATTTATTAGTCATGAGTTCCGCAATAACAACTCATAGCCGCAATATGAGGACTAAACGGCTCAGTTTTTTACAACTCTAATTTGACTTTTTTTATATTATTTGATTTTTTTATATTATTGATTTTTTTTATAAATACCGACCTGAAACTGAAGTACACGCGATATCCAAGAACGAAATCTAGACGTAATAAATAAGGGTGGCCACAGACGGCGACTGCAAACTCCACAAAGGCTGTCGTTACCGTGCAGTCCGCCGGCGTGCCGACCCGGAAACGGGGAATCATTCACCGGCCGGACGTCGCCGCAGCGCCGAAAAACTACCCACAATTAATTCCAGTACGGTAGAAAAAGTCGTGCGATAAATAATATTTCGACGTCATTATTTTACAAAGATTTTTGGAGCGTATTGTCTGTGGCAGCATAGGGGTCGACATGGACGGTCGTAGAGATCTCACGATTTTACTTCAGCTAAAATTTGACTGATCTAAGTAATACTAGGCGGAAAAAAATTAGACTTTATCTTTTTCTTATCTTACTTACTTACTTTATCACTATAATGTGATACTTTTACCAGGTTGCAGCACTCGATAAAGAAAAAAATATAGAGGATACCTATCCGCTATGACAATTTTACTTGGAAAATGAATGGAAGTAGCTGCATCGCATAAATAAATTAGATGATATTTATATTATTTTATTAAATGGGAAAAACTAAGCACGCGCAACCAATAACTATGTATTCAAAATAGTCATATTATATGTTTCGAGATTATTAAATATTTTCCTTTTTTGTTACGTTACGTACTTTTTCATTAATATAGAACTTTTAAGTTTAATTTATATTACGATTTAGATTCTTACCGAGGCTTCGCAATATTCCCTCGAGAACTGGTGATACCAAGTAATTTACGAAAGTGAAAATATCATAGATCAAAGTTTTTGCTACTTTTAGAATATTTAAAAGGTACTTTAAGTGTTAAAGTTATGAGACAAAGTTAAAAATTTATAACGACAACTATAAATTTAATTAAAACGAAGTATATATAAACTTAAGAAAAAAAAGTGTATGAATCGTTTTTAAATTACCTCTACATAATTAAGATGATATTTCGCGGGATATAAATAATGGCGAGATTCGAACCCGCATATTTCCCATGCTCAAGGGCGGCACTACCGATGGGCTACAGAGACCTTAGGGGACATATCTAATTTTTCCAAGTGTTCTTTTTGTGCTGAGATGTCAGTAAGAAGAAATGGTTCTTAACGTTATTTTGGGGATCTTAGGAGTATATTTTATATTTTGTGTAAATTAGCTGATGTAAAGATTATTGATTATTGTATATCATATCTGAAGAGGAACCAGCACGGATCACTAATTTTTAGAATAAACTAGTGTGTCATGTTATATATTCGGTGAATTTTTGTATATTATCGTAATATGAAAGGCAATGTAATTTTTTATCATAATCGTATGGCGTATTGTATGAGGATTTTTGTGAGAACGTCTTCTTCTGAAGCTAGCTTTAGAAACATAACTTCCATTCAGTCAACGGTTAAATATATATTTAGAAGTAGCGGCGTTCCCTTCGCGTTAACTGGAGTGCATTTAATGTGCTTTCCGCGAGAGACGCCATCGGATTTAGATCTCGAGTCGCGTCCGCGCACCGACTCCGCTCACGTCATAGGAACATTAATTTCTTCACAACAGCCACTACTATGGAACTGAGGTCCAAATCGAAATAAATATTGTTTTACTAATTTTATATTTAAAATTATCTATAATGTATAAAATATTGGTATGAATTCATTATAAATACAAAAAAAGTAATTTTCGTTTTAATTTACAATACAAACAACATTTATTTTGTAAATATTTTTGTTAATTTATATATTATTGGTTGTTATTCGAAAAAAATCATTTATATTTTAACACTGCAATCAATTTTAATCGCAATATCCGTATATGGTGTAAGACAACGTGTAACTTATTCCATCCATTCAGAATATCTGTAATGGCAACTAATACAGACGTTGTCCTGTTTAAAACATATATATTAATCATGAAAAAAAGATTGCGATATAAATTTAGATATAAGCTGTCCTATCTCTTAAGATGGATAAACCTGTACACAGTAAAAAAACATTGATTAAAAATCGGTCCAATAACTTAGAAGTTCGAAGGGAATTTAATAACTTTTTAACTTACATTAATAATTTTGTTTTGGTAAAAGTATGTATTTGTATCTAATGTAGTTTAAAATTTCATGTTTTAAACCTTTCAATTCTTTATTGTTATTTCTAGTAGTAAAAAGTATTAAAAGTTAAGAGTTGAGTTTTATAATACATAGATATCTTTTATTTTATATCAAATTCCAATTATTGTGACATTAAATATATTTAATACGCATTTAGGAATACACGGGTTATTCTCTTTACAAACTCTTTACACTTAATATTATTTTTTACGGTATAGATTGAAATCACCACTTTAGCGAGCGTTGGTAGCGGTCAGACTTAGCGCTGCACATTTTTCATCATTTACTGGGAAGTTAAGCGGTTTACTCCGTTTCTCATCGTCTGCACCACAATATATTTCTACTAATAGTTTATTGGAGGCTACTCTTTTGATTAACGTGTGGAATCAATATCGTTCGGTAATTACGACCAGAGAGATTCAATGTAAAAAAGAAAAGGAAAAAAAAATCACCATAATTGAAGAAGACGTCTGTATTATTAATTTGCGTTCAAATTTAAGAAGTAAAGCCAAGAGTCATTTTCTTAATTTCAAGAAAAAATACGTTTTAGTATTGTCTACAAGTATTTGTGTTCGCGCATCATGACCGAATTCCTTACGTCTTGAAATGCGCGTAGACACAGCTCGAGTAAATTATTGTAGCGGCCGCATATTAAAGCACATTTAGAGTAACACTCGATTTAGTTTTGTTATCATGTCACGGGGGCAGCATGCCAAAACGTTTTCACATGCATTCAGCGGAGAGGTGAACGCCCCACGTATATAAAATATAGCAGCATTCATTAAATATTTTTAGAGTAATAAATTAACTGAAATAGAATTGTACTCGTTTCACGTTAACTCTTATTGATTAATATATATATAATTTTGTTTGCTACAAAAAAAACAATAACGAATCCAAAATACAGATTCTGTTAGAACAGTTACTCCTTATTTGATAAATATTGAATGTTGCTGAGAACCAATATGACATAGAATATAACAATGCACACAGATAATAGGAACGAACAAACAACTGCGTTATCGCCGATAAGGGCATTCTCTGGGACATTGTTAATTAGCTATTAATCACCTACTTAACCCTTAAATAAGTATAAATTAACTAATCTTCTTATAGGTTTCATGCCATAAAGTAATTTCAACCGAAACATAGCAAAGCTCGTCGCAATTCATTGACTTCGCTATTTTCAAGCACAAGCAATAAGGAAACAGAACAGGACTAATCAAGACAGCGAATTTTGTAAACAACTGGGTAGTTAGAATCTTTATTTTTGTACAAGTGTCCAGAGTTAATACTGGAGCCAGTGTAGAGTGTGGCGTGGTGCAATGTGGACGCTTGCGGGAGTGTTGCCGCTATTGGCGTGCGTGAGCGCCGTCACCAGAGATCAGTTTTACGCCTACGGGAATGGAGTGGACCAGCGTTTGCCCAAGGGGGAGCAAGCCGCATCCCCTGAAGTACCGTTAAAAGTGCCAGTAGTTTTCTACGGAGAAGTTTACGAATCGATTTTTGTAAGTTTTTTTTTATAGTAAACTTTCAACTTCTTGTTTTTATATAACGTCACATGGGGGTTTTCTTTAGTTATATTAGTTAAAAGAAACAAGAAGTGAAGTTGGGTTAATGCGAGTATCGAACCCATTGCGTCTGAACTGGTGTTCGAAAAAAACATTGCACTATGCAGACCGATTTACTACGTGTCTTACATATTAAATGCAAATAATAAAATTGTTTAACTTTTCCTTTATATGGTCTTAAAAAAATATTTTTTCAATGATAATCATTTCGTGGCTTGAACCATCCGCAAATCTCTTATCAAAAATATTGGATGAAATAATAAATATTTGTTTCTAAGACCGATAATGTTCAGTGACCAATTAATATAAAAATAAAATTTGTGCTCAATTAGTCGTGTTCTGTGACTCTCATGACTCCATCATAGAGATATCTAAGACGTTGATCATTCGAATTAAAAGAATAACTTTTTATTTATTTCTATTATTTTACTAGCGGCCTTATTATGTCTTTGTCTCCGTACGTCTTTTATGAGTTATGACCTAAGCGTTATTCTGATAGATTTACTATATTATTAAAAGCATTCTTTAAATTCCATCCAGTAGTTTTTATGAAATATGCGTCATATAGTCGCAACCTGCTGTTTTTACAATATTAATGCGATCATTTCTTTTCGTATTTTTTACAGTAAATGTTATAGTCTAAATTAATGTGAAAGGGTACATATCCCATATGTATACTACGACGGGCCCGATGGAAGATTCGGTGGTGTTTCTGTGCGCCAAGGATCGTGGGTTCGATCCGGGACAAGTATATATACAATTAATATTTGTGTTTCGTTCTGTATTATAGTAAACTAGCTGTGCCCGCGACTTCGTCCGCGTGGAATAGATTTTTTGGGTACCATACCTCTTTACCTTAACTTATATAAACTTTGAATGTCATGTTTATTTATATCGAATGAATGTCCAGAAATATAAGTTTCAAGTTTCTAGCTCTAAAAATAGCGATACTTTCATACAACTTTTCATCACCCCTTTCGACCCCTTACAACCCTTATTTCGAATTAAAAAATAAACTATGTCATTTCTCGGGGTCTAAAGATTGTCTGTGCCAAATTTTATCAAAATCGGTTAAGAGGTTTAAGCGGAAAAAGCGTAACAGACAGACAGACAGAGTTACTTTCACATTTATAATATAAGTAAGGATAAGTGAATCACACAAGTGCTTTAAGCTACTTATCTCGGTGTCAGGTCAATGTATGGGATGTGTGTGAATTTATTATTATACTTGTGGAACGAAAGTGTGTTTATTTGTACGTGTAAGACTACTTTCCTAAATGGAAGTATAAGATGGATGAATGCATAATTCAGCATGTGAATTGTTTGATCTTTACACATGAAAAAGAACCTGGGAACAAAGAGTATACGCGATATACTGTGATGTCCACATTGACAAAGGCACAGGCAGAAAGATACTGCAATAAGATAAGAAATATCACTTTTATGACAATGCGACGACAACCGGACATTATGTTACTTGTGGTTACTTAAACTATCACAAAATAAGATTTTATCGAAGCAGCAGTGTCGTGGTGTTTGTTCAGGATTTATTTATGAACTTCTAAACGACTAAACCGATTTTAATACATTTTTGCTTACTCTGTACACTTCGATCCAACTTGAGAGATAGGATAATTTATATCTCAATATATAGTCACTTTTTTTTTTATAATAAATATATAAGTGTAGTTAAGACAGGACAACGTCTGTCGGCTTACCTAGTTATTATGTATTTTACAATTCATATGATTAAAATTTTAGTTTCCCCTTTTATTAGCCCTCACGTTATTTATTCTATGTATACTACGAAAGTATTTGTGTTCTTGATTTTATCATCATCATCTTCATATCACCCGTAGGACGTTCACTGCTGGACATAGTTCTTCTTAAGTGATTTCCAATTGTATCGATTGTAAACAGCCTGCATCCAAAGCTTCTTAAAATACAGAATCACTATACTACTAATAGTATTGTCCTATGCTTGCCGGTGCATAGTCTCCATTGGATATGCCTTGCCCACTGGCCCACTTGTACTAGTTTATCCTTAGCATTGTGTTCGCCGCTCCTCATTTCTCATACCTATTTCCACCAATTCAATTCTTATACAAAAATACCGTAGTAGTTTAGGTATACAAACGTATCAAACAATTATGCTGCAATATTATTATCTACTTGAAGGATGATATTTTGTTTCACTGGAATTTCCAACGCGTGTTTATAAATTTAAACATCCAGAACCCACAGATTAAGTTATAACTAAAAATGACAGAGAAGTTTGATATAGAAAATGCTGCTTTTTTCTCTGGAAAGTCTTCCACCTATTTGTCACCATTTTTGAGTATATCTACTGCAGGGGGTCATAAACTAGAATAGCACACCTGGTATAGAAGGCCTGTACCAAATATCATAAGGGGCGACTAAGATACCGTAACTGACAGGTGTCAGTATATCCACCTGAAATAGCGTAACCCAAATGCCAGTGCTACCACGCCTCACAGTTGTTTACTTAGTTAGTATGAAGTTAGTAAGTGATTGATATGTATATATAACTCCGAATAAGCTTGGGATAAGCTAGGAAAACTTGGTGGGTCTAAAAATCCCTTCTTTGTCTGTTTTATATACCTATACACAACTTTACATATATATATTTATGTATTCTTGTCTTCAGTCTTCACAGCTGTGAAAGCGTCACAAGCAGACAGATGCACTCTGGCATATTGGTATGGAGAAGGTTTTATCTAACACACGCCATTAAGGAAACACTAAAAAGTTGGATTAGTGTAACCAGTATCAGAAATCTTGTGTTCTATTTGTTCAAAATCCACTTATTGTATGCCCAAAAAATGCACTCATTAATCTCAAAATATTATTGATTTTAAGTTGTTTTCAAATAAATTATGCATTTTAATTGGGGAACCAAGATGTATATATTCTTTTCAATATTACATACAATCAAACTTTGAACTTTTGCTGGCAAACGCTTAAAAATAGGCTCCTATGTTCGAATACAAATAATTTGTAATATATTATAAAATATATATTTATATGGCACCATTAGGCCTGCCTCTATTTACAATTTTTTTTCAATATTGAATTACGGACTTCAGCCATGATCTGGCAGCCTTATTATACTTGATGTATTTTTTTTGTTATTAATTAAAATATATTTAACTCTGTTAAATAATTAATGAAGGTCATGCTTAATTAGTACTTGTATAATTAGGAGAAATAGTGGTAGATACTTATAAAGTTTTTTCAGACCTTGACCTAAGTACCTGTGGACTACAAATATGAAAGGTAAATACTTTCATATTAAAATAACTAGGTATAATATTTCAATCAAACGTCTGTTGTAAAAGCATTTGAAATGTAAGGAAATCCACACAATAAGATACATTGTTTTATCTACAATTTTGTCAAATCAATTATGTAAATAAATACCGAATGAATTAATCATTACTTAAACAATACTAGGAACAACAGGTACTAATAATATTGTTAAAGAATTGCAAATAATAGACCTCTTTTATTTCACTTATTATTTCAATCAACACTGAAGTATGCAAAATTACGTTTGTATTTTAATTTCAGTTTATTGCTGCTTTTTGTAATGTAAATTTGTGTAAATAATTTAAATTAGTAAAAAGTACTTGTATAGATTCAAATATTTTACTATATACAATATTAAGTAATAAGCATGCCAATTAAAACGACCATAGATCCCTAATTTGAAAAAAAAATGCTTAACTTAAAGCCTCCCTGTACGTTGGCTGTGGTATTTTTATGTGGCAACGAAGTGTATTGATTTATTCAATTGCTCTCGTCGAGTTAGTTACTCGATGCGCTGCGTGGCGGCCGCCGCCTGCATGTATTTTTATTTAAATTTCATTTCTTTTGAATGGAATTTTCGATTTCAATCATTCAAAAAGTATTCATTAGGTATTAGGACAGTTTTGAATATCAAATTGTTTATTTGGATAAAAAATTGTATGGATAACACAGTCTGATTTTGATCGGCATTTCTATCAATTTGTTAAATGGAAAAAGTAGTTATAGTGTCGTAACTACAATAGTTAGACATATGGTCCCGTAAAAATTTTTTTAGATATTGATATACTCTATAATATTTTCAAACAATTTTTGTCCTATCATTAATATTCTTCGCAGTGTATGCGATAAAAGACATTTTATGGCTAATTTTTTACACCTTTGGTTGGTTTTAATAGGAATTTCTAAAGTAATCTAGTACTTAATATAGCCTATGTTACTCAATGATAATGTAGCTTTCTAATAAAAAATAATTAATTAAAATCGGTCCACTACTTTTTAATTTTATTCGCTAAAAACAGAAATTCAAATCTTTCCTCTTTATAATATGGGTGTAGAAGTGTAGATTTATGTCTGATCGGCGCGATTATTATTAACTCAACGTACCTTGCATTACGCTCACGGCGACTACTACTCGTAGACGTGGATGACATAAACCGAGACTGAAGACATATAAGTTCTAATATACATTTATACGTGATGATGGATTGTTTTTGATTGGTTGAATTGATTGGATTGGTTGGTAATTTTATGCTTTAATCATAAATAATTTAAATCGACGCTATATCATAATGGATTTTTTTTTCAATGTATGTTCTTTTTAATAGTCTAAAAGGAAACAGATCAGCTTCTAGGTGGAAAAACACTGAAATTCTAACTCAGGTTATTGAAAGTTAATTGCGCGATCAAAAAGATAAGAAAAAGAAACGCCATAAGTTCAAAATGATGGCAAGCCTTTGGTAACTTTGGTTCGGTACACGGAACCTGTCCTGAAATCACTGTCTTATAAACTGAATAGTTGGAACGTTATGATAGTGCAGAAAATCATTTAACACTGAAATTTAACAATAGAAAAATGCATTAAAAAATGTAAAAACAAAGTATGGCCCCAAGATAAGTGATTGGTGGTGGTGGTTGGAGTTAAAATATCTAGCGTCTGTACCTATCTTTGGTCTGGTACCTTATTTGTGTCTCTCATATAAAAAATTAAAAGCTCACACAAAATATTTAATAATACTCAATCATTGTTTACGTATCAACACGAATTAAATACGAGAAGTACCTATGCTAAACGTCTCTTACCAAGGACCCCGCCGTCCCTCTTTCAGTCACCAGATATCACCAGATACCAGATATCAGTGCGTCAGATAGCTCAATTTCAAAGGCGAGAAAAGTCTACATTCCTGCTCTTAGTTAAAATTTGCATAATGTTGTGCTAAAATTGTTACATAAAAATTATCCAATCACATCATCCACTGCTGGATTTAGGATCAGCTATCAAAAACATAATTCTAGAAATGAGTGTTGTTCAAGCAATGTGTAAAGAGACAAAAGTCAAAACTAACCGTTCAATCACGCACTCAGCGGCTTCTTTCGTGATGCTCGATTTATCTTTGAACTAGAACCTATTTTCTTGGCCCAAAATGAAGTACACAACAATATTTGCAAACGATATGCACCGAGATAGCGCAGCGTGGTTCTGGCGGAAGTGCACGTGGGTGTATGTAGGATAATGAGGGTCACTGACTGCACGCAAAATAAACTTTACCATCACGACGTCAAATAAACATTGTTAAATCCATAAATTACAGGCGATCGATACATGAGCGTTATAAAGTTGCAAACAGAATTTATTTGTTTCATTTAATGTTAAAACCAGCATCGTAACTTTATATTAATATTTAGTCACCCATTTTCTGTCACAAAAAATGACAAAAAATTCATTCTGATAGAGTAATTATTTCACTTATGTTTCTAGTACTAATGGGTACTTCGTTAACGTTTTAGGTATACAACAACACATACAATAGGTTACAGTTCCGTTAAAAAATCTCAACCTGAGTACAAAATAAAGTTCACAATCAATTTATAAAAAATATGGATTATCTGTAGCCGTATGTACTATACAAAATTGAAACTATATATTGAAATTAGGATTATTTATTATCATTTTAATAACAAACATCGCTTAGGAAGTCTGTTTATATAATTTCCTTAAAATTAAACAAATACTTTAAATTATATTTAATCATGTTTTTAGTATTTTCGTATTGTGATTCTACAACTTGCTATTTCAGTAATATTAAAAAGATTGAGCAGAATCTCTTTTTCCGTTTTAAAATACCAGTTTTTATATTATATCGTATACAAAAAATAATAATGATGTTGAAAGATGAAAATCTCAAAAGTACTTCTTAGGTACACGCCAATCGAATAATTATTTCAGAAAGACTTTAAAATAACTATAGTGTTATAATCATATACAAATTTATAAATCGAAAGTCGAAACAGCCGCAAACAGAAAAGCGCAATTATTGACAAAATTGACTTATATATTGGTTGGAATCGGTTTTTACGTCCTTTGCGTCCTTCTATAACAGTATCATTGTTTAAAGACTTATTTTTGGCTTTTTACTGAGCAGTTTCAAATCGAAGTTACGAATCTATTTAATTACACTAAGGAATTAAGTTAATACATTTTGGCCTGTTCTGCAATTTCGAAAGTTTTGTTTGGCGCTATTAGTTTTATATGTATTATTAAAAAATATCGTGTGGAGGATATCACCTTTCGTAAACGACTCTTGTTTATTTTGTATTTCCCAAAGACATTCACATACCAATTAGGTAATATAAAAAATTATTGTGATAACCTACTTAAGCTTATTAAAGACTGGCACAAATTTTGAACCACAACACATTTATTCAAAGCCTTTAATTTGTCTATAATTAACTAACTCTTTCAGTTATTAATATTTAAAACTCATTTTAAAACTCACCGACTAACATAATAATCAAATCCAAAACCACTTTACCAAACCACTAAAGGCTTAGAAAATATTTGAAAACGATTAATAATTTTAAGTATCAACACTCCCTCCGGTAGTGCTCGAATTGTCGTCTGAGTAGTCCAGCAAATTATTCATATTTTATGTTAATATAATAGTAACATAGTTTAACTGAGATACAAATATATTTTTGTTTCTTATTTTATACATTTAGGTAATAACAATGTTAAATGAGAACCAAGTTTAATATTACGAATATCCGTCATTGTTGACATTGCCCACTAGAGAATTGAGATTTACTTCGTGGATGCCAAGTTCTTTTAGTAAATTCTCCAATGTATATATACATATATTAATATTTATCTAAAGGTATATATTTAGAATAAATCTTAATCTTTAAAACGCGGTTTATTTATCTTTTACATTTTTTGTTCGACGTTCTCAAGATTGGGAAAAGTAAAAAGACAAAGTTTTTTAAGGTATAAGTAATATATTTAAAAAAATACACAAAGTAAAACAACGTTTGAATATATTTTTAGGGTTTTTGGACTTATTTAGATATGTTCTAAATAAACACTTTTTGCAGATCAACAACCATGGAGTTCTGTCCTTCAGAGCTGATATACCATCGTTCCTCAACATCGAGTTCCCACTACCGTATCCATCCATAGCTGCTTTCTACAGCCGCATAGATACGAGTCAATCTGGAGCAGTGTACTACAGAGAAACGAACGATTATTACTCCTTACGCAAGGCAGAACAAAATGTGCAAGATAACTTCCATGACTATTATGATTTCAAACCAAATAGTGTATTCATTGCGACTTGGGCAGACGTTACGTACAGTAATCCTCAACAGGAAAAGACACCCCAAAATACTTTTCAAATTGCTTTAATAAGTAACGGAACAGAAACATTTGTCGAGTTTTTGTACCCTGAAAGAGACATCCAATGGATTCAAAGAGAAGAGCAACCACCAAGTTTACCCGACGCAAAAGCACAAGCTGGTTTTATTGCCGAAGATGGTCGAGTTTTTACATTAAGAGGCTCTGGAAGCGACCATATTCGAAGCATTGTTACGTAAGTTTGCAATTATCTTAAAACAACATTTTCACTACAACCAAAACATCACTAGATCCCAAAGTATTATGCAATTATATAGTTACCTTAAATTTTGAGTTAGTTTTATTTTAGTTTAGTTGAGTTGCAGACTATCGTTTATGTTTAACATCTCCTAATACTTAATTTTCAGATGGACAAATACTGACGAGCCCGGTAAATACGTGTTCCGTGTTGGAGATATTTTATATGATGATAACGTTGCAGTACCCGACCGCTATAACCAAACCGAAGTTGAAATTGATGAAGAATCTAAAACGTGTGCCCAAAGTGGCTCCCGTGTGTGTCACATTCAAGCGAAATGTGAAGACTATCAAGCTGGTCTATGCTGCAAATGTAACGATGGCTACTATGGTACTGGTAAATCATGTATAAAAGCCGACGTTCCACTTAGAGTGCATGGTAAAGTTAACGGCATCATAAATACAGTTAACCTGAATGATGTTGACATACAAGCATATGTAGTAGTTGCTGATGGCAGATCCTACACTGCATTATCTCAAGCCCCCGCAAACCTGGGGAACAGTTTGCAATTACTAAATATACTGGGCAGTGTCATTGGCTGGCTTTTTGCACAACCCTTTCCAGGTACTAAAAATGGTTACCAGTTGACTGGAGGTTTGTTTAATCATACTGCAGATGTTTACTTTCCTGCCACAAAAGACAGAGTAATGATCAATCAAGAATTCTGGGGTCACGATGTATTCGACCAAATTATATTAGATTCCGATATTCGAGGCACAATACCATACCTGCCGATGGGAACTAAACTAGATATAATGGAATTCGAAGATCACTTGACTTTAGATGACTCTGGGATTCTCCGTTCTGAATCTACGCGAATATTTACGAACAAAGCAACAAATCAAAGGTACGAACAAGTTGTAACACAAACATTTACTTTTACTCCAGCCTGTCGATATGCACCGACTTCTAGTGAAGACACTACGCCAATAACAATGAAGGCAACGAAAAATTACTTGGGGTTTGAAGAGCGAGACAACATTGTAAGGTACGGATCAAGTAACAAAATTATGATACTTGGTCAAGACCCATGCCTTGAAGGACGCAATTTATGCCCCACCCATAGTGCCTGTGTTCCACAAGGTGGCACATTTTCATGTGTTTGTCAACCAGGATATACTAGCGACTACAGCCAGTATTCTCAAGTCTGTATTGACGTAAACGAATGTATTGCGGGCACTCATAATTGTGACAATAATGCTGATTGTTACAACCACGAAGGTGGTTTTCAGTGCAGGTGCCGGGAAGGTTATGAAGGGAACGGTGTTAACTGTCATCAATCAATCCGCTGTACTAGTGTTACATGTGATCCTTATGCTCAGTGTATCGAAACTCCCAAGAGAGAACCAGAGTGTGTGTGTAACGAAGGCTTTGTAGGCGATGGAAAATTATGCATAAATATTGATGTTCGAGAATGTTCGCACTGTGATACTTATGCATCTTGTGTAGTATCTGAAAGCGGTACAAATTATGTATGTCAATGTAATCCAGGATACATTGGGAATGGTTATAGTTGCACCCCATATGTGCAAGCAACCACAGTTAGCGAAACAGATGATATGACACAAATATCTAGATCTACTGTGCCACCAACTCAATCTCAAATAACAGATACATCTTCAAGCGAAACAGTTACTGAAGCAGATTATTCTATTATACCTGCTACTTGCAATATTGACGGAATATGCAGTTGTTTTGCTGGCTATTCTATTTACGTTGATGAATATAACAACCAACTCTGTCATCGTGACAGCTATTCTGACCCGGAGCCTGTCCCAGATAATAACGATACTACAAGTAAGAACGATTTTAAATTTTTCTAGTACCTATTATTTTCTCATCTTATTGCAATACATTCATAACTTTTTTTTTATTTCAGTCAGATGTAAAAGCGATGCCCAATGTCCTCCAAATGCCGTGTGTATAACAGATCAGTCTTTTGAAAGTTACTTTAATGCACCCGATAACAACGGACACTGTGCGTGTCTCGAAGGTTACGAAGGTGATGGCTTGGAATGCATAGAACGCACAGGATCTTGTGACTGCGGATCAAACGCTCACTGTATTGAAACAGTTATTGGTGAAGTTATGTGCGCCTGTAACCCCGGATTCCATGGTGACGGCTTCAGCTGTAAACCCAATGGAATTTGCGGAAACAATTCAGATTGCGAGACTAACGCTGAATGTAAATTTGACGCTTTTAATAACGTGATGGTCTGTCAATGCAGAGATGGCTATATTAAAGATAGTGACGAAAATTGCATTCTCGAAATCACAGACTGTAATGGAGCGGTGTGTCCAGAAAACTCCTCATGCCTATACGACCAGAAAGAAAATATTAGGTATTGCCAATGCAACCCAGGTTTCGAAGGTGATGTAATACAATGTACACCCATAGTACCGACATGCGAAGTGACACGCGACTGTAGTTTTGATGCTGTATGCACCCTTGTTGAAAATAAATATCAATGTGTCTGTAGAGAAGGTTTTACCGGAGACGGTTATGTGTGTACTCCCGAAATGGACTGTAGAATTGATCCCTATATGTGTGATCCCCACAGTTCTTGTCTAAAACGAAATAACGAGTACCTTTGCGAGTGTAACAACGGCTACAACGGTAATGGAAGCTACTGCGAACTAAATCCTAGAAAGGCAGGTAACTTTTTAGCTGTCTGTGATGGTGCCTCCGTATATAAAGTTCCATTTCAACCGAGTCGGACCAATTTTGCCACTCCAATCAACAGCGCTATATATCAGACAGCGGTGGGCATAGACGTGGACTGTCTCACGGGAAAAATATACTGGGGCGATGTCAATGGTTACTCCATTAAGCGTTCTGCTTACGATGGATCATCCTATGAACAATTTCTTTCAAGTGGTAAGTTTGTTTCAATCGTTGATATGTTGCGTCAAGTGGATATATTAATATTAGCACGAGAAATCTTATTATTCGGATTTTGTCGATATAAAATATGAGTTATTCGCTATAACTGGCACGTTTAGCTACTGTAAATTATACACAAATCATAAAAACATTAAAGCTGTCTATTTTGTTGGCGTTTTTTTATATTCAAAACAACTTTACATGTTATAAGTATTACATTCTGTTTTTAGGCTCCTTTTTTAAAGAAAGGATATATTCCTGATCTACCTATGTACAGATTTCCACATTTGCAGTTCCGGGTTGCTGTAGGTCTCTCTTTACGTAGCGACCCAAACAATATTATTCTTTGATGTTTTTCTTGGTGTTTAAGCCACACAATTAGTCATCAAACTTTACTACTAATGCAACTATATATTAACAGTACTAATTCTACCAACTCCAGGTATAAAATCACCAGAAGGTATTGCTATCGACTGGGCAGGCAGAAATATTTATTGGACCGATTCGAAAAAAATCACTATAGAAGTTGCGAATATAGACACCAAAGTCAGAAAAGTACTTTTCTCTGGAAACGGTATTACAAACCCGAGAGGAATTGCTGTGCATCCACAGAGGGGGTAAGTAATTTCAAATATGTATGAACTTACCAAAATGTGTGTAGGTTCAATATAAACGACAAATTACTACATATACCTACATAGTATGTCCCTTAAAACATTATGGTTGACAGTTTTTGTATTCCCACAAATATATTCCGTATATATATATATTCCGACATTATAATAAATTAATAAAGTTTGTTTCTATATTTTCTAGAAAGATATTCTGGACAGATTGGAACCGCATTAAGCCTAAGATAGAATGGGCTAATATGGACGGTACCCAGCGCGGTATATTCCTTGATGACACTGAAGTGCGTCTGCCAAACTCCTTGGCAATAGACTGGGCACGCGATAGACTGTGCTATACAGACGCAGGATTGTACGTCGTGAAATGCGTAAATATTAACAACCTAGAGAAGGAGATCATTGCTTCTAATTGTTCATATCCCTTCGGCTTGGCCATTAATGGAGACAATTTCTACTGGACTGACTGGAAATCGTAAGTAGTTGAACACAACAATAATATCAAATTTACAAATCTTAGCAGGTGCAGCCTTTTTTGACTAAGTATAGCTTATAACCACGACGCCGCAAGCAGCAACAGATTCACATCTGAGCCCTACCTATTTGAGACAATTACTGCGCAGGCTAGAGTAAACCTCCGGACATCGGACATTAGTTATACTCCAACGGCCACCACTGACATAACGATAGAGACTAAAACTAATATTATTACTTATATTAACCTTCTAGTGAATGTGTGCCGTCGCATAGGTTCTTAAGAAATTAACTCGGCTTATAATAATATTTCGCCAAGACCTCGGACACAGTAAAATAACGTTTACCTATCGTGAATCGCGCGTACCACCCTCTTACAAGGAAGATCTCATACTTCAGAGTCTAGACAAACTGTCTCATTGAATAAACTTAATTTGAAAAAATGCTGTAAGATTGAATTTTTTTGCAGCCTCAAGATCGAATCAATGAACACTGCCACCCGACAAAGAAGTCAGGTACCAATGTCGTCGACATCTAGACGGCTATTCGGATTGGCAGTCGCTCCAGACGGCTGTCCGGCGCTGAACAACGTTTGCCAATACCGTAATGGCAACTGCGATCCTGCACAGCTGTGCCTTCCAGATGGCAGAGGAGGAAAGACGTGTGTTGAAGGAGAGAGTGGATATTGAAGTCATATAGTTTATCTTATTTAATACACAGTACATACACTGTTTGTTTCCTCATAACAACAGTACTTGCCTAACTGTTAAGCTATTAGCCAGTGCCAAAAGCCGATGGATAAGCATTTGTGATTTTATTGCTACCATCATCAAAATTATTTTGAATATAATTGATGGTACGCCGGTAAACAAAATGTGTAATGTAATATTTATTTTCCATATTTTCGCTAAATAGTCTTGATGTTCTTGTCAAAAATAATGATTTTGTGTAAATAAGATTTTTTACAACTTAGTTCACCAAGCTAGCATATTATAAAATTAGAATTATAAAAATAAGAAGATAAACTTAAGTAAAATCACATAAAATAAATAGAAAACTATAATCATAAATGACCAAAGACGGCTTATTTCAACAAATGTAATTTATGAATACCAAAATAATAACCAAAAGACGGCATATTTCAATCAATGTAATTTATTAATACCAAAATAATAAAGTTATTTATTTCTAAATTGTTTATTTATTACTTATAATCCTTATTTAATGTGAAACAGGTTACATATAACATATTTGATCTAAATTTATTTAAAATTAAGAAAGTAATAAAATAGGTACTTTTTGCAATCATTGAAGATACTACTATACTACTGTTAAAAATACCAAAATTACCAAATACCAAATGTTTTAGAATTCAGTTATTTATTTCAGTCATAGTGAAACATGTTAAGGCCTTAAAAAATAAAAATAATATATTGATACACTGATCAGAGATTACAGGACTAAATTATCCCCACAAATCCTCGGTGCGGCCAAACTTGAAGAGCAGCGAGCCCGCGAAGATCAGTGCATTCTGCAGGAATAGGCATACTCCAGGCCATGTGGATTTGGAGTCTTCTGAAATTTTACAAATTAATTTTAAACTATATTCATACTAAGTTTTTAAAATCCTAAGAACAGATATGATGGTTCCATGGTTTCTAATATGGCGGTGCTCACGGTTTCTCAGGGTTTGCCTTGGTTGATGCCATTCAGCTATCTTCTCTCTTCAGATTTGTCATAATTGCCCAACAAACATATATTATTGCCAATACTTTGGGACATATATTCAGCTGTATTGTCTCTATTTTGAATAATACTAATATTTTTAGTGTTAAAGAGAAGTAGCAGTATTGGCTAAGAGTTTTTAATAAATATAAAACTTGTACCAATTCTTTTTATCGATTACTATCAATAAAATTGTTCTTGTTGTACATACTGTCGTTAACGTAATTTGCAAAGAGGATCCAGCAGGCTGCAATTAAGGAGGCAAACTCAACAACAAAACCCAGAAACAGCCAAAGACGAGCTCCGCGTGGGCCCATGCAGCCACCAGTGTATGTTTCACCACGGACCTGAAACACAAAGTAGAAGAAAATATAGTTAATTCTATAATAACTTAGAATGTCAAAACAATTTAAGATAATAAAAAAAAAATGCTATTAAAGGCTTATTTGCTGTCAAATACGTAAAATTAGTCTCTTTTAGTGCACTACAGTAGGATGATATATTTTCGTAATTGTTAATACAGTGATATTGTGAAGTGTTCTAAATACTATCTGGAAATATGCAATTCTTTAGTAATTCTGTAGAAAAAGAAAATGCAAAGGGGAAGTACATTCACTTCCTCTTTGGATTTTCTTTTTCATTAGTATTATAGCTACCTACACTTTTTACAAATAATAAATGTATGCCAATTCTCAGCACTTTTTGCATAACAATTATCATCTGCATTATTTTTGTTGATCTTGAATGTAAGGTAAGTAAAAAAACTGACCACTCACTGACCTGGGCATTGGATACTGAATTGATCATTATCATAGACAGAGTAGCCATCACTCCACACACATGTGCAGCTTTGATAGTCCCTGGATATTTGGCCTCTGCATCTATTATGAACCACCATCCTGTAAAGAACTAACAGAAAAAAGTTATCTAAACTAATATTATAGAGAGGAAACATAGTATTTGTGTATTCTTATATGTTCTTCACAATTTCAAATCAAAGCCTCCTGGACAGATTTAGACAATTCTTTCAGCATAAGAATTCTGCATTATTCCTCAGTAACATAGGCTGTATTTTTACTAGAAAAAACTTCTCTACTAAAATTTAAATAATGTGTATGTGCAATGTTTGTGTATTTGTTATGAAAAAAAATGTGATAAATAACTTTCATCAAAAGCACTGCAGCAACTATAAATGATAAAACATGTCACGGTACCATATGTACAGTTATAGTAATTATGTCACTATAACCACACTTTTGAAAGAAATCTTAACAAAACCTTTAGGCCAAAAGGCCTAAAAGACCAAGTTATATATGTTATTCATGTCTTTATATTAATCCTTACAATTACCTAAAAAAATCGGCCATTGCATTCAAAAGATATTATGAGTTTCAAAATGAAAACAAAATATGCTGCTCTCTTTGTTTGCTGGGGTGTGATGTTTGCAGGCTTTGCAGCTAAGAAGGAGAACATCAATATATCATCCACTGTTGGGCATAGGCCTCCCCAAGAAAGGAAGAATTTTGCCCATAATTGCTGCACTGGGCTGGTGTGTTGGCAATCGCAGAGTGTAACTTTTCGACAGGGATGTAGCTGCCCATCCTTGTCCTGAGCAATTGAGCTACACTTAAGGTACGGATGGATATATCACCATTTGTCATTTCTGGTACCTCAGTCGCCTCAGGTACTAGGGGAGGTACTATTCTACTTTGCCAACACCACACGGCCCACAGTGCACAATCCCCAAGAATTTTTAAATTTGCTTAAACAGCCAGACTTGCCTTCTATTAAAAAATTAAAAGAAAATATTACACAATGACTTATTATGCTATTGAGAAATTGCACAGCAAAAAAGTAAAACAACCTTAAAATTATAATCTTTTAAATTGTAACTATGTTTTATTTTGCATATAATTATATGCTTATAGCATGTTTCACCAGTGTTAAGCTAAACTATGATTTAATTTTGCAGATACTCTATAACAGAAGACTACTTTCTGTATGTTTTCTAATTCAGTTTCAGCCAATCTATATATCAAAAGTCAGAAATTCAATTGGTGTAAGGGACATACGAGCAAACATTTTTGTATTTATTTATTTCTGTCTTTTGTTAATACATAGTTTCTAGTAAAAGAGGACTATATTAAAAATAATATTTGTTAAAAACAGCTTAAACATAAATAAGATAAAGTTATAACAAATTAATTGATTACATTTTCTTTTTTGTTTTTTATGTAAACATTGTCTCTTATGACAACTGAATTTATGACCATCAATATATTAAACCCAAATGTTTCAAACAACTTGTATAAAGCTGGTATGGAAAGCTATTATTAAATAATTTCAGATCTGTTTATATCAACAATAATCTAGAAATTTCAAACAATTACAGAAACAAAATATAAGGATGTACATAACATGTAATAAGTTTGTGTGTGTGTAAATGTTATATTTTTAAGTATGTGGAAAGTACTTGTAAATACTAGTACATGAAATTCCTGAACAAAATTTCTTTCTTCCTATTGGCATTTTCTCCACAACCAATCCTATTTTTTTAAAGGCTCACCCAGCAAAGATATGGTTTTTTTGTTTGACAATAATGCGGTATCATAATCCTGTTCTTGTTTTAACAAAAATAGAATTTTTAAATAGTTATTAATATATAATAAATAGGATTATGCTCTGTGATTGTGTTGACAAGCAATTATGGGCAAAATTCCCACTTTCTTGGGGAGCCCTATCTCCAGCAACAGACATTGAATAGCTATATATATATATATATATATATGATGATGATTATTATTATAAATATTAGTTTTACAAAATTACATTTTCACATGAACTGGCATGTAGTTGTGATTTACGGAAAGTTATAGTTATAAAAATTTTACAAAAGTTATAGTTCAAAGTAAAATCGGACCACTCTATCAGTATGCCATAAGTGAGTCACCAAATTGAATACCTATCTAACGATTTAACTGAAAATACATCGTCATTACGGTTCCTTTTTTGATTAAAGGGCGACATTATACCTTTCCCCAGATTGATTAATATTCTTAATAGAACCTTTGTCTTGAATCATTGTAGATTAGGTAGGTAAATACTAACCAGTAATCCAGCGAATATCGATGCGATGATATTCTGCTTCTCACCACTTTCGAACCAAACACAGCTGGGCATGGTTATATTTTGACAGCAACTCATTTTTAGGTAATTCACTTCAACACAATTTAAAGAGAAAATCAAACGAGGACTAAAATCAACTTTATTTATTGAGAAATAAACAATCACATTTACTTTTCATTACAATTAAATTTTCTATTAGCCTGTCAAACAAATGTCAAATTCAAATGACATATTTAAGATCTGTTCATAATGAAACATTTCTATTGAAATTTTTTGAAATCAAGTAATTATCTCTATAAGATTCTTATCAGAAAATTGTACAAAATATACAAATCCCTTTAAATTGGAGTATATTACTTTAAGTTTTTTCAATTCTTATTAGTTTGTTCTAGCCTTATCTTTGTAATAATAAGTTTCTAGCTAAATGTTTTAAACAAATCTGGCTTTTGATATTTATTTTTATATAATTATCTACAAAAAGAATTTATCATTAAAACATTTCAATAGATAAATTCTTTTAATCCCTTTACGAGCACAGCCCCTAGAAGCTATATAGCTAAGCCACTGAAAGCATAAGTATAGGGCCACTCATTTATGAGAAATAGACCTACTTCGACATATCAAATCTAGGGTACCTTTACTTATGGCAAGGCGTTGGGTGAACAAGAAGGTAAAGCGGATGGATTGATGATCTTTATTGATCCTATTTGCTAATTCCAACGTCACTGAGAGTAGACCAATGAAATATCTAAAAGTTTCTTCAAATGGGCCGGGTGGCAAACATTATTACATAAATAAATACTTATTTAAGGTTTTCATAGTATAAATATATCATGTGCATATGCGATAGGCCCAGGCCTAGAGCGATACAAGTATGGCAAGTGTCTACAGTAAACCTCCTAAACTAAAGATATGTGACTGGATAAAACAATGGGATCGCTCATATCTGGGTACGTGAAAGTATCACGTATGAGCGTGATACTTTCCTTCCCCTTTTCAAGTGTATTAGGTTCCATGGTATTGCGATTACCAGCGACGTTTAACTTCGTGGTTATTCGTCAGATAAGGTCTCGTCCGCATGAATTCTATAAATGCCTTTTTCAGTCGCTCTCCAACTGTCACTCCTGAACTACGCAGTCCGCCTGAGCGAGTACCGCATTGACCGTATACGATGTTTTCACACAGTTCTCAGTCTATTTTCTTTAGACCACACAAGCTGAGGTCCAGCCTCATGCTCTCGAGTGATCAACCAACAACTCAAACTCTTGAACAGAGGCTGCAGACCAGGAATAATAAAAACAGCGCCATATTGAGGACCGGACATTCGTTATTTATAATGACGGTGTTTGTACCATAGCAATAACTACCCCGCGCAATACTACTTTGTTTTATTAAGCACATCGCGCTTTTTAGAGACTTTGTTTTTTTATTTACTATTCTAGATATTTTTGCGAGCTTGGCAGTTCAGCTTCCCAGGGCGGAGGTTGTAAGTATGTGATTCTTGGATTTGACTACTCATCTAAACTGCGAGCGGCCAGCAATCATCTCACTGGATCTTCCAGACTGCCGCTCCCACACTCCACGTCTACACTGACCAGTAGCCAAATCTTTACAAAGTAACGGAGTCATATTATCTGAATTGTGAATCAAATAGAACAAGTGATGATTACATTAGTGTGCAGATGAACTAAGATAACCCTTATGCTTAGCGTTTATGGACTACGAGAAAGCCTTCGATTCGGTGGAAACATGGGCAGTGCTGCAAGCTCTTCAAAGATGCCGAATTGACCATCCGTCAGCCCGTCTCCAAGATTAGAATGTGAGACAAGAAGATATATCCCCGAAACTGTTCACAATTGTGTTGGAAGCTGTCTTTAAGCAAGTACATTACCCACGTACGGTTTGCCAACGACATCGTAGTCATAGCAGATTCAATAGAGGATCTTGGCAATATGCTTGACAAGCTCAGTAGAATTTCCCAAGGCGTAGGCCTCAAAATGAACATGGAAAAGACAAAAATTATGTCGAATGCCTATATAGTACACTCGAAGTTGTTAATGAATCTAAGACAGATAGTCTGGCTAGGTAGGTCCAACTTCCTGAAAGATGTTAGTCGCTGAATCTAATTTGGATGGGCTGCGTTCGGGAAATTGCGCAAGTCTTCAATCAGTGTGTGTGACCAGTGATGACTTACGGTACAGAGCCGTGGCCGCTAACTCTAAGCCTTGAAAATAAGCTTCGTTCTTCAAGTTCGCTCAGCAAGAGATGGAAAGGGCTATATTGGGAGTTTCCCTACGTTATTGGATCAGAAATGAGGAGATCCGTAGGAGAACGAAAGTCGTCGACATAGCTCAACGAATCGCCATGCTGAAGTGGCAGTGGGCAGTGCACATAGTACGACGAACCGATGGCATACGGGAGAGAAAGGTTCTCGATTGGTGGCCACGTACTGGAAAACGCAGCCAGGACGACCCCCCTTCAGATGAACAGACGACCTGGTGCCGTGGAGTCGTTGGTTCCAGACAGCACAAAACCGCGCGCTATGGCGTAAATTTGTTGAGGCCTATGTCCAGCAGTGGACTTCTGTGGGCTTATATGATTATGATGATTAGTATTGTGTTGTTTCAATACTGACGTATTGATTTAATTCAGCCGATATACTTTTTTTTTTATTAAAGCTGGCACGTGGGTCTCTTTAGGCTCAAAGAAAGACAAAGGATATTAAAAGTACTATATATATCCATCTTTGGGCTTGGGCCTGAAAAAGGTTCCTCGGTGAGCGAAATAACGTAAAGGCATGACGCTTTGTCCATTCACGTTGAAGACCGAATCATAGTTTGAGAGTTAGAAGTAATATTGAATAACTGAAAAGTTTGGTTGAATGCGTAAATCTCAGAGACCGTTGGTCTGATTCAATAGCCCATTTATCTATACTAATATTATAAAGCGGAAGAGTTTGTTTGTTTGTTTAAACGCGCTAATCTCAGGAACTACTGGTCCGATTTGAATATTTTTTGTTGGATAGTCCATTTATAGAGGAAGGCTTTAGGCTATATAACATTACGCAGAGACCAATAGGAGCGAAGCGTCAGTGAGAAATGTTCCAAAACAGGGAAAATTATTTACATTTGAGGTCTTTCGTCGCATGCGCTGCATAAACGGGTTATTCAAAAACTATGTCTGAAAGAATTATTCCTTTTTAATAATAAAAAAAAATCCGCGACAGGATATGTCTATCTCTCAAGATTTACTCATAATAACATTATTTGTCGAAGAAGGCTTGCTACCATTATAATGTCCAAGCAGGCCGCGCGGCGGCGGGTGAGGGGAAGGTGGGCCTCGCCCCACCGCCGTGGTTGCCACTACCACTCGCGAGTGTATCTTTGCGAGGTACCATGCGGAGCGGCTCAGACGCGTGGTTGGCTCCCTACGGAACGGTTGAATACAGCGTGCTTTATTTTAAACAAAAGTAAAAATATAATTTATCCCGAAGTACTTTGACCCATTATTTTGAAAACATTATTTTTTTACATATTTAAAAAAAATTCTTATTCGCGATTATACAATAATACCTACGTGAGCAATCATAAAATAATCTCGATAGAGTTTCCGACAACCACGCGAACGATGTCGCGGGCACAGCTAGTCTATAGAATAAAACTATAGAGATCAAAAGAATATACAATCAAGCTTTTTTAAAACGACTTCTTGTTTAACATTTGATAGCTGTGTAGAGCACAGCCGGGCTGCTAATATCATTAAATATGTAAACATGATATTGTTGTCTGTCCTAGATGTAATGAAAGTTTCACACAATCTACCTATAATGCATTTTTAATGGTAATGCCAATGAAATTCGAAGGAGATGTTACTCACTCGCTACACAGTATAAATTAAAATGGCTTTTAGCTGTCCGTTGTATGCTCTTTTAAACTACGCGTTTTGATGAAGTTTTTTTTAATAGAAAGAGTGATCTAAGATTTTGTGTGTACTGTAAATAAACACTGAAAACTTTAGAAGTTCCAAGTGTAATATCGTAATAGACATATTTTTTGGGATTACATTGCAAACGCTATCTAAATCCGATGAGACACATCAACATAATGTGCCTACACAAAAAAAAGGGTCACATCGAAGTCCATGGTGGTATGTCCATCTATTAAGGAAACCCACATTAACCATTTCATTCCCTCGTTGCACCCGTGCGAACCCGGGACGGATAGCTAGTAGATATTTAAATACAGGTTTAACAAGTAAACTTTTATCATCCAAAAATAGCAATGATAATTGAGGTAATTTTAATGCAGGTACTAAACATTTTAGCAATTCTAGACCTTTAATGGCTTTAGGCTAATAGATTAAAATCGGCAGACAATATAAGACATGATTCTATGATAAAAAAAGCTTGAAAAATAAATAATTCAGTCATTCGCTATTTCTAGGTGTAGTTATTAAAATTCTTATTTTAATAACTACCCCACGTGTATAAAATGTAAGGACAAGATTATATTTTTTTTAAAGCAAATGTTATAACAATGAATTATTTATATTTTTTATTTAATAATCATATATAATATTTTTTTCACTAAAAATACTTTAAATTAACATCAAATGTGTGAATTAACTTCGCTTGTTCAGTAAAAATAGTAACATCAAATAAGTAATCTAGAGGAAATCTAAATATGGAATTTTTTCTCACTATTAATGAACTATGTAACGTGCTAAGCATTAAGTTCGAAACTCGTTGATAAATTTTATACTTATATACTGTCTCGGTTATCTGAAGTATAGAATTCTTTGTACGATGTACTTCTACTTTCTTCCGTCCAAGCTGCCAGACAACCACACTGAGCTGTTTTCAAACCTCTTTGTGTTATTTTAGCTGCAACATGTTGCCAATAAACGGATACCAATGTTTTGTGACTTACTCGTAGTGCCTTTAAATGTAAACTTTTTGTAAGGCAATGAAGCCCTGAACCAATAAATAATGATGCTTTCCAATAAAACTATTAAAACAACAAACTCATTATTCCTAACATTTAATACATAGGTACTTAATATTAAGAAAATTTATAAAATATATATCTACATACATTATTGACAAAAATGCAAAAAAGATTCTTATTTTAAAAGTTTAATCTCAAAAATGAGTAGTGTTATAATAATTATAGACATCAAGACAGTGTAAATAATCACAGTGTATCATAATTTCTTTTACAGGCACGCGTAATTACGTACTAAAAAATATTTCTTACAAAATTACGTACGTATTGATTTTATTCAAAGATATCTATAACAATTTAGAGGTGCTTCCAAACTACCCACATCATGTGTAATACTCGCGAAGGCTCTAACAATACCTGTCCATATTCATATTCACTTGTTTCTATATCTAACAATAAAAATATATTTAAGGATAAAAAACAAATAGATTACATAATGTTCATGATTTATCCTTTGATTATATGAATAAAAAAAACTAACATATTAGTAGATAATAAAGAAATAAGCATAAATAACTTTGTGTTGCAATACATAGGGCATAGTTTGAAATCACCTCATTCGTTCAGCGATAGCAAGACCCTTCATTCTGGTAGCACCATTCGGGTTGGATGGAGTCCGCTTGAATGCCCATGCTCACTAAACGCTCTCTGTAATAAAATAACGAACATTTAAGTTCTAGTTTATTGGAGGATTTACTGATAGGAGGATATTCAAGTGAATATCAATTATGGATATGCAAGCTTCTGTAGTACTCTCAAAAATTGATTTTGAAATGCAATATTTTCTTCATAGTATAATAGCTATTTATTCGGTAGTTATGCACTCACCGGACATGCAACATCCTGTACTCTGCGTCCTTCCAAGTGGTGGCTGGCTCGGCCCACAGGCGCTCGGCAAGTGCCGCTGCACGCGGCCAAAGACGGTTGTCCAGCGTTGACGAATCAGATTGCTCTGACCAGAGAGCTGCTTCCCCGCCTAATCAAAGAATGAAAAAGAAAATCTTAACACCTTATCTATAGCTTTTAGGTAGACCTCTTACAAAGGTCGACTGCATTGGTACCTCTTATCACCAATTTCTACCGCCACATAGTAGCCTTGGCATTTTTTTAAGATTTAAAGGGTGAGTGAAATTACTTGGTAAATGTAACATAACATCTTGGGTTCACAGGGTTGGTAACACGCTACTGATATCTTTGTGATGACACGAGCGCCTACAGGCTGCGGTCACGTTTACCATCATCATTATAGCCATTGGAAGTCCACTGCTGGATATAGGCCTCCCCAAGAAAGTGGGATTATGCCCAAAATTGCCACTCAGGGCACGCGTGTTGGCAATTGCGGATGCGCTCTGCGATTGCCAACACGCTTTCGCGACGAGGGTGCTGCTGCCCATCCCCTCCATCTATGCATTTGAGCTATACTGTCTTGGATAGATATACCGCCATCTGTCGGTTCTGGTACCTTAGTACGTTTACAATCAAGCGGATCGTATGCTTGTTTGCTAACTTTCATAATATTAAAATATTGCTAAGAAATGTCATAAAATTAATACCTTGTACCAACTTAGATGGCGTCTCCCAGTAGTCAAATTGACTAATATTGATATTTTTCATCGATTAAATGTATTTAAGAAATATACGTTGATTAAATTAGGATGGCCTATATAAATAAACATGTTATAAAACAGATAAACATGTTATAAGCAGAGCGTCAACAACTGGGCATATCATATCATCCCCAATAAAGGGGGAACTTTTCCCATAATTGCCGCGTTGGGCAAGCGAGGTGGCAATCTCAGAGCATTGATTTAATCCTATTGTATTTAACTATTGCTAAAGTTGCTTAACTTAACGATAGAGTGGCGGGCGCGTTAACTATTGCGCCAAGAGCCCTGGTATGTTTTATGAGGTATGAAGTGATCCACAGATAACGTGCAATTTTGATGAATATCGGAAAGTGTACAATTTCAATTGTTCACCAAAATATTTTTTTACCCAAGTACCTAACTCTATATAAATTAAACCCACTTTATACCGAGGTCCCCAAAGTAAGACGATTTAATATTAATAATTACTTACAAATCAGAATAATTGCACGATATATACATATATATATTGTTTTGCTTATAAAAATGAATAAATTCTCACCAAATATTTGGGTTGGTTAAGTAGATTTAGCGATAATGGATACAAAATATTTGGTCTGCAATTAACTTCAACGGCGTGCACATATTTTTATGGCATGCAATAAAAAGGAAATTAGCTTCACTTCCACAGTAGTTTATGATACACAACTTGGTATTTGGAATTTATTACAACTAAGCATGCACTTAACCTTTGTGACGAGCATTTGAACGCCCATAGGCCCATCCGAAATTTCATCACATAGGATATATTACACCAGAAATTGAATCGTAAAACGGTCTTACCCAGAATTTGATTGCTGTGTTGGAGTGCAATCACGGCAGGACTGTTATCATAAACCTTCTGCCATCCGATGTAAGGGGAACACCAGTTGTTGCCTGAAATCAATTAATTAAAAATATGAAATACCGCGTCCTCGTTATAAACTACTTTTTGTTATTTAAAATTTAGTTTACAATTTTATTAGTAATACGCGAAATGGTATTTCTAAATAGAAAAAAAGGAGATCAGAAAATAAAACTAGTGTATATTACTCTATATTAACGTCAAATATTCGTTATAATAAATCCCTTAAAAATTTATCCAGTAATTTCGAACGTTATATATAATGTATGAAAATAAAAGTATGTAAATATACTTTTATATACATACATATATTAACTACTGTTTTCACATCACCAACGGACACCTCATTTTTTTCATATGTAGATAGATAAATCTCCTCAAATCACCTCAAACCGTCTTTTGAATGAAGACAAGACAAACTTTAAACAAAGCTCGTCATAAACAGATAGTTGGTTAGTCGCATTATTAAAGCGAAATAATGAATCGTTACGCTATTGACTGGTAATATTCATATAATCTCAATGTCAAGTTAATTTAATTCTTTTAATTGTAATTTTTATTCCATTTCTATTACAAGAATATATCTTACCACTGCCAACCCAAGCACCAAAACCGCAGTCGAAGTATAATGCGTCATAATTGGACATTATCAAGCGGTAACCCTTCTCTAACAGTCCTTTGATTTGAGGATCAAATCCTGTTGTCCATACCTGAAAAAAATAGGTATATACAATAATAAATTTAATCTAATTATTTATTAGATGTAAATCAAATATCAGAGGTGATCTTACTTGAATAATATAGTCGTCTTTATTCAAGTATTCTTCAATATGTTTGTAATTTGTCAACGAACTGGTCCATAAAATAATCGGAATTTTCTTTCCAAAAGCCTGAAAGCGAATATAACACATTAATAATCGTGATATCGTGTTATTCTTTAAGACAACCAATGTATAATTATGATACCTTATAGGCTTTTTCCTGTGCGTTTTTCTGGAAATAGTTCCACAATTTTAGGAAACTGTCGCTGTCAAGCCCCCATCTATTTTGCACCATATAGTTCTGTATCGCTTCGGAGGTGTTCCAGCACTTCTCACTAACTTCGTCACCACCCATGTGGAAAATATCGGTCTCGAACGATTCTTTAACAAAAATATATGTAATTTTTTAACACCGTCGTGCATATCATAATTATTTTGTTTGAATAATTGCATATGAATAGGTCTATCAATACTAATATTACAAAGAGGAAATATTCGATTGTTTACATGTTTGGTCCAAATTAACTCAAAATCCACTTGACAGATTTAAATCATTATTTCACCATTAGAAAGCTACATCTTCATCGAGTAACAGGCTTACTATAAACAACAAAAATGAAATGTAACGAGGCATGATTTTTATTAGTGCGTGTTTGTAACAAAACAGTTTAAGAAGCTACACGAGTGATTTCAAAAACTATTCTATTTATGAAAGTTACATTATTATGAAGTTAAGCTATATTTTAATCCTGAATGTCGATGGTAACGGCTACCCCGCGGATAAAACCGAGGTGCCCTGCTAATCAAAAATAAAAGTATGCATTTATATACACTAATATTATAAAGAGCAAAGATTTGTATTTTTGTATGTAGCAAATAAACTCAAAAAGTAGTGGACTAATTTTAATAATTCTTTTTTTATTAAAAAGCTACATTATCATTGACTAACATAGGCTATATTTAGTACTAGATTACTTTAGAAATTCCTATTAAAACCAACCAAAGGTGTAAAAAAAATGCCATAAAATGTCTTTCATCGCATACGCTCCAAAGAATATTAATGATAGGACAAAAATTGTTTGACAATATTATAGAATATATCAATATCTACAAAAAACTTCCATATATTTTCATAAGACCATATGTCTTACAATTGTACTTACGTCACTATAACTACTTTTTTAAATTTAACAAATTGATAGAAATGCCGTTTAAAATCATACCGTGTTATCCATACCATTTATATTTTTTTATTATTATCATATCATATCGTTACCATTACGTGGGGGTAAATGAGAATTATCATTGAAATTAATGTACTGTCTAATTTTTTCAAACTTTTGCTTTGACACTATTTCCTGAATCATTGGTGTACCAATAGATGAGCTCCAATGACTGGTCACCCTTGGCAATTGTATCAATGACATCATATAAGTTGCACCTATGAATTGCTGAATATCTGTGTCAGTTACCTGAAAAGACTGGTTGGGATTTTTTTGTATGATGTAAAGGTTTATCTGTTCAGCTATAAACGTAATCAATTCTTTGGGGAAAAAATATAAAAAAATTGAATTGGTGTATCGAGCTTGAGTAAATTAGGCGGTAATGTCGTAATTCCGGTAAATCGCAACTGAAGGTCGTTTAGGACCAAATTTTTTTTTCCATTCTAGATGCCGCTTTTGTCACTTTGGATTAGTTCTACTTGGTGGACCACCTTCTTGTGTAGAAGCTGCAGACGAGGGGCCAGCTACAGGCTCACTGCTTTCAACTTCTTGAATAATCGTAAACATGTCAACACCAGTAGGAAAAAGTTCTAAATCTTCCAGATTTTGAGCTTCTAACAATGGCTTAAAATCTCAAAATCAAGAACGCTGTCATCGTCGTCCTATAATCCGTCTTCGCTATCGTATTGATACAATACATCATATATATCGCCATCACGCAGTGAGTGCGAACCCATTCTGAAAAATGAGAGAACATTTTTCATCAATGCCCACATACAATGTTGCAATTCATATTACTATAGTCACTCAATGTAAACACAAGAAGTTACGTTTTACATATAAAATATAGAAAATATGTATTGCTAACAATATATAAACCAAGTCATTCACTTACCTACATGTTTCGATGAAAATAATACAATTGTATACACTTTTATTATTTTTTAAAAATTCAAACTTTTAGCATGATCGAACTTGTTACTTTCACCAACGCACGAAATTCAAACTCGTAAAAGAAACTAGTATTGCCATCTATTATTTATATTAGATACTATAATGATCGGTGTGGAATGTAACAATACAGTGACATTGATCTGACAGAGCTTAAATGTTTAATTTTAATTTGGGCGGGATTATTGGAGTTCGTTACAGAAATGTCACACGGGGCTACAAAGGGTTAATACCTAATTATAACTTTTTGAATTTTTGAAATCAGACATTCCATTCAAAAGATATCATGTAATTAAAATAAAAATACATGCCGGCGGCGGCCGCCACGCAGCGCATCGAGTAACTAACTCGACGAGAGCAATAATTGTATGTGGCACTTTCTTAAGTAGGATTTCCTGAAAAAGAATATGCTTCGTTGCCACCTACAAATACCACAACCAACGTAGTGTACAGGGAGGCTTTAAGATACCTAAGCATTTTTTTATTCTAATTTAGTGATTCATGGTCGTTTTTTTCAAAGCCGGGACGGACCGCCAGTTTATATATAAAAAGAATTACAAGCTTAAGAAAAAAATAAAAGTAACTAAATCTAGCATTTATTACCGACATTATCGTCTAAGATTATTATTAAATAATGAAATTAGACATACTTACCAGCCATTTCTGTGTAGATATCTTCTAAATATGTATACAATTCGTCTTTAATGGGGTTCAACTGACCACATGGAGGTTCGACGCAGTAGGCATGCCATGGCTCACTCTAAAAAACAAACAATAAAATATAGGTAACAGTTTAGAATTGAGAATTTTTAGTTCGACGTTTCGTTTACTTTGCGGCAATCTTGAGAACAGTTTCAAAGCGAACAAAAAAACCGCGTTTTAAATCCGTTCAGTCTTGAATGTGCAGACATTCCTTTAGCATAAGGCGAAATTTTAAATTAAGCCAATAGGTGTATCTTGCTAAGGTAGTGATTTTCATAAGGAAGCTTTAGAAAATCACGTACAAATAAAGGTTATACTGCATCATGCAGGAAAATACCTTGAAACAAACTGTCAAATTGGTATCCTGCCATCCCTCGCCGACGTGCGCAGGTGCGTCGAATTCTGGTAGCACTCTTACTCCTCGCTCCATTCCAAATCTGACAATATCACGGACATCCTCTTTTGTGTATACCTGAAAGTAAATGAAGGATATGAATGTGAAATCTGAATAGTGGAGAATAGTAAGATTAAAGACTACGTGACCTTCCATTTTCTTTTAATGCATAACATAGACCAGTGACTGCAACTCGTATAAAAAATCGAACAAAACACCCCCTACTGTGGTGGTGCACATCAAAAAAATTTCGATTGATTTTACTCGATACAATAGTATTATATACAAAAGACTTATAAAGACGGATTTACAAACCTTTGACGGACTGAGAGCTCCAAGTGCACTGAGGCCAGGCCTCTTCGCCACCACGAACGGGAAGCTTTGACTGTCAGTAATGTGCCAGTGGAACGTGTTTAACTTCACTGCAGCCATTGCCTCTGGAGTGATAAATAAAACATGTTTATTTTAAGATACCTAAATTTTATCTCTTGTTATAAATAATACCTACATATTGAGTATGAAAATTTCCAAAAAATAAGAAACCATACCTATAGTTTTCTTGATAGACTCGACGGAGTAATAATTCCTCGCTGTATCAAGAAGGACTCCTCTGTATGGATATACTGGCTTATCGGTAATGGTCACATCGCGCACCATCTATGAATAAAAATTTAAATATCTTTTAAAGCATCGTAGGCACTAGGTTATTCGAATTAATGTTACAATAGACGACAAACATCGAACATGAAACTTTTATCTAATAGTATACCATGTACTCGTATGTAGGTACTACAAATACGAATCATAATGTAACAATTAATATTGGATGTCAACTATACCCAATTCAATAAGTACCGAGAATTTTAGTGACAACCTTGAGAAAACCTAGACACAAAGCAATAAGCAAAAAGTGAGTCCTTTCTTTTTGCGTTAGTTATATCAATGTATACGGCTAAGGCCATGTCAAAATATCGCTCTGGTGTGTGTGCGTGTACAGTCAAGTGCTAGCACAGCGGAATTCGACGGGTGCGCCAAAAATTTCTACTCCGAATATATTCCCCCTAACATTTTTCATCCAAACAAACGCAATTCTTAACTGCCATGTTTCTATGTTCATAATGCCCAATCATTCGATTTCATTATGTCAGTGGCAATAAACATCTATTTATCGGTAAAATATAGGTAAACAAATATTAGTATAAAAAACAGCAGTAGAAGTTCAAATAAATGAACATTAGTGATATTACTAATTAAAATTTTCGAAAACATGAATGTTATAAACTTCGTCTGTAGTGTTTCAAACTGTATGACTGAAAACTTAAAGAACATTTGTTTAATCGTTTGTCGCAACGACGTGTAAAATTGTGAATGATTCGAGAAAATTTATTTTAACAAGTTAAAAACAATAAACTTTAATGTAATGTACTAGTTATTAAACAAAGATAGTAAGTTAGCAATTGTCTAAGTAATGAAACAGATTCCAACAAAAAATAATCTAATATTATTATTTTACTATTTACGGTTATACCCTACATTGACAGAGAAGAAATGTTCATTTTACGTAGAGTTGGCATGAGAGTAAGGTCGTTAACCCTATATATACCTGAGGCTGAATTCGATGTCCTTTTTGGCAATAATAGATAAAAACAATGAAAGAAAATTTATTTTTGGACCCTCCACTTTTGTTATTATATGTAAATATGTTATTCTCTATCGTTTAACGGTCTATAAAAAATAAAACAAAAGTCTTATTGCATATCAATAACAAATAAATATTTTATTGATTTAAGACAACTTGTGAAAATAGCTCAAAATATTATGTTTTTTACTATCTGACTTATCTGACCAGATCTATCTATCTGTTAACATCAACTATATTTCTCGTAGATTAAGTCAGCAACCTTAAACCTGACTTGCCGAGGCAGGTCGCTATAGTTGTTGAACAAGTTTCAGTAGATAGCAGATAGGTCTAGTGCATTCTTTGTTTTGCTCACTATCCAAAACAAGTTGCATTTATATACTCTGCGAATACTTTTATATAGATCATAATATCCTAATTGTAATTGCGTTGAATTAAAGCTAAGGATAAGACTACTTTTGAAACATGAGAAAACCCTGTCTGATTTATGTGTAAAGTAGGTATGTACCTATACAATCAACCTATTGATATAAATAATGATATTGAACATTACAAATTAATCTCGTTAATGCATATGACCTTTTTTAATTGTCATTTAATTTGTTTTAAAGACTTACTAGCTCGTTATACTAGTTAGATAACATGTTTATGTTCTTCATACAAAATACACTCCGTGCACGTTCCAGTTATACCGTACCTACTTGTATTTTTTATAATGCAGAATCAATGTCCAAAATTCTAACGTAAAAGAACAGTTATTACATTCTTCAAGATGCTAATCTACCTTATGAATGAGTCAGCAAGAATAACAATATCAGACAGTAAATAACCAATTGCTGCAGGCACAAACAATTTTTTGTAAACAATACAATATCTGTACTCTTTGTACTGAGAGCTACTTTCGTGGACCGGTTTGGGTCAATGTCTTGTTATTTGTTCTGCCATTTGCATAACACTGTGGACCCGACAGGGACATTTTAAATCTTTGGATCGGTGGATTGCGAATTAGCATACCTGATCCTGACGCTATGTCATAATAAACATCTTTTATTGGACCGCGCTTAATGTGTTTTTTTGGGGATCGTTTTTTTGGGGTTAACGAACTGTAAGCAGATTATGTGACAAAAATATTTGAATAAACTTATTTAGATTACATTTATTTATATATGTTGTCAAACTTTGTTGGTCAATTGTCAATTAATGAGCAAATGGGGATTGCTACTTTGTAGCGATGAGTATATATCATATGACTAGCATGAGTATTTGGTACTAGCATGTTTGCACAAAAATTGACCATTTGAGCTAAAACTGTAATAAAAAGTACACCTTACCAACAAATGATCCCGAAGATCGTCATATACAAACAGCTGTGACAGGGTTTCCAGCCCGTGGCGCAGTCCAAAGAAAGAGTTCGCTGTGATGGTAGCATTAATCTGGTCACTACCTGCCGGCTGCACTTTCAAAACATAGCTTTCGTCCATGTCCAAAGAGAATTCTGAAACCACAGTGGAACTAGTTTATAACCCGTAAGCAAAAACTCAGGAGAAAAACCACATTGGCATAGTTCAAGTTTCATTAATTATTACATCAGCAGTAACACGTCTACTGGCAGACTTAGGCCGCTCCAACTGATTATCAATAGGATTGGTTGTATGCTTTTGCATCCACTGCAATCCTGTCTACATAGATCGTCCATCCACCTTGTGAGAAACAAAGGAAGGACTGTCACTGGAACTTACAAATCCACACTGATCTCCTCATTCATTTGCACAAAGAGACTCCACGAATTATCTTCTTCATAGGTCGTAGACCTAAATTAGGCACATAGTAAGAGACCACGTTTAAGTGCCATAAATATAGCTTTGATTAGACTTGTTAGACTGAGGTATGACAGACGAGAAGATGTTTTGCAGCTTTCCGAACGATACCAAGCCTAGTAAGATTCGGAGATTGACCTTAGTTGAAATATTTGTCCTATCTTAAAATACCCAGTATAGGACGCACATATGTACAAGCCAACAACTTTTAGATGCGAGTTTTCGATTAATACTGTTGTGGATATAACAAGGCAATAAATATGTATACATTACTTTTGTCTTCGCCGCGTTATTTCTGAGACCCTTCTCTTAAATAAAATTATTTTCTCACAACTTGCCGCAGCGTAGGAAAGTGTTTAATAATACTACAACCCTTTCAAAAACCGCCTTGCTCAAGCTTAAATTAATATGATTACTTCTATCTCAAGAAGTTACATCAAAATAAATCAAAAATTCGCAATCGATAATAATCTATACAGGCGAGCTATAGAGTTCAAAATTGTTAGATTTGGGTAGGTTGAACTGCTGCTTACCGTAGTAGCGGTGACGCGAATGTGACGCGATGCGAGTGCGACAAGGTGGATAGAGAACCGACTGCTTTTTATTTTTGTAAATAATCAAATTTTTCAATCTATTCGTCGATCAGTTAGTACAAAAAAAATCTATTTAAACGAGACTATATTAACTAACGAATTAAATATAGATACATACTGAAACGCTTTGATATTTACGTCCTTGGACGTGACAACTGTTCGACTTGCATCAAAAGTGTCGAAATAACTAAACCATTCAAAAAAATTCAAATGTTGAATACATAGTCACGCAACTATTTATCTACAGTTAGACAGTAATTATATTTATGAGCAAAATATACATAATTATTTATTTATTCTTTTCTTTTAAAATATGTTTCATAATTATTATTACGTATTTTGACATTTTATACCTTAACATTTTATATTGTATGCAGGCAATACCACAATTTTTACACATTAAGAATGTATTTATAGCCAGCTAGATAATTTGAAGGCTGCGATCATTTTCCTTGTTACAAAACATGAACTCCAATTAAACGAAATACCTATGAGTCTTATTTATATCAAGATAGCATAAGAATCAATGAGTCATCAAATAAGCATAGCACTTATAGATATGTGTAAGCAAATTGTAAACATCGAACCCAAAAACTTATATAGTTTCTGATCTGGTTTTCGATCTGATGGATATAGCTAAGTGCAACAGATCGGTATGTATCGGTATATGTCGATCTGAATATGATTCTTGGAATTTTCTGTAGGTGTCAAGAAACATGTAAAATCTCTGAACTGCTCATTCAATATTGAGTTACAAATGATTTTTTTTATAGATTTATCCGCTATACAGATTATGGTTATCACTACTTGTGCGACTATACATTTGCGTAACTGATAGTTGGGCGACCGTCACACGTTCACTATTTGTGTATAATTTATATTTATATAAATGTATATACATATAAATTTTTCCTAGTATTCATGGCATTGTCAACATACTTACTCGTGATTTACAATCATGAATTCAAATATTAAACTTGGAATCCAGTGATATCAGTTCCAACAATTCATAATCATCTATCAATGCGAATAATAAAATCAACAAGTGTTTGTACATTAGATACTCAAAACAATTTGTGCACGCTGTGTTTATACCTGCACAACAAACATATTTTAAAATGTTTGTCTGCTTATGCCCTTGTGCACGCTAATCTGAGAGAGATGTATGAAATTTTGCGCTGATATTTTATTTAAACAAGTAATTAAACAAGTAATCAGATTATGACAATGTGAAGTTTTTAGGTTATAATTATTTTACCACAGATATAATTGAATGACATTAGACGCGCGACTGTGCGGGAAAATTTAAACTAAGAAAAATATATTTTACATATTTATATAAAAAATGAGATGATGCCTATTTTACACGCGATTTCAAACTAGCTAATAATATAAAAATAAAGACCACACTAAGTAATTATTATTATAATAATACATATTTGTAAATAAATAACACATTATCTCAAGAAAATAGACCAAATGACCCGAAACACAGATTTTCAGTCTTGAATAACTTTTAACCAGCAATTAGATATTTGAAATAAGTAAGTCATTTGTATTCAAAACTATGTCATTTTTATTATATTTGTCAATAGAGTATATGTAATTTTTAAAACTTAATTAAAGTGATCCCAATGGGATCGGCTATGGAATAAAATAGGACAGAGATATGAATGGGTCTCCCTAAAATATTTCCAAAATAACCGACTGTATGAGTCTGGATTTCTGCGTGATTCTTCGGTTCTACCATTGGTGTTTTTTATTCATAATTGCTCCGTTAGTCATACATGGTGGCAATCTCAAATGGCTTCGCAACAGCCTTAATGTTCGAGATACTAATGATATATCTTTGTCTGTTAGATCTAATATCTCAGCCGTCTTCGACGACACATTTTGCAGTACTTCCACTCCGTCGGCACCACGATGTCTTGCCACACTATGAGATTCCTAAGCGCAAAGGTAATGTAATAAAAATATATTTATTCACACGTTTTAATTTCCGTCAATTTTAGACAGCCAACAAATTTTTTGAATAAATATTAATGTGTAGAATCATTAAAAAAACATATAATTTTATACCCGAATTAAATGATTGTCTTGTTTTCTAAATAGAAATCTGTACTATTTATTAATATCATGTATTGGCCACCTGCGTAGATTTATTATATTGATATAAATAAACGAAAAATATACGTCACCTTTGTATTTTTTTACAACGGGATCTAAAATATTTAAAGTATTGGAAGTTTTTGAATCAATGAACGACGCCATGAGCTACTTTTTATCCTTAAGAAATATTTTTTTGGTAAAGCTCCGTTTTGCTCGTCTCAGAACAAAGGAACGACGTGACTTTATAGCATAGCATAATTTCCATGAGAACGAAGTCGCGGGCAACAACTGTTCGCTTATAATGTACAAGTTATATACGTACTAAATTATGATTCACATAATGAGAAAGCAACTAAATAAGCATGCGCGTATGTAGGTTTATGTGGCCGTAGAGCAAGTCTCGCCAATGTCCAAACGGAACTGTTTTCGTTAATATTTCGCGCCAGTATTGTATCTAGAACATAAATAATATTCTCTGCTATTGATATTCCGGGTACCAGCAGATTATAATAGTATCTTCCTCAGAACCAAGTGTCGTAACTGGCGACTGGAGTACCAGAACCGACAGATGGCGGTATATCAAATCAAATTCAAGCGGCAATTATGGATCAAAATCCCCCTTTTTCCGGAGGGGGGCCAATAGGGGAGGCCTATATCCAGCAGCAGACATTTTACAGCTGCTATTATGATAATGATGATGATGATAAAATTACATACAGCGGACGCATTAGGTGAGCTCAAGTCTACTAACTGTAAGAACTATGGCAGTTTTCGTTCCATTCCTGTACAATGGAAAGTAAATACTACTACTACTATACTACAATGTTACAGAAATCTGATTAAAAGTTTTTTTTTCATTGAACTGGGCATATATAACCTTTTCCTATTTCTATAATCAAAATACAACATCGGCTTATGATAAAAATATACAAGTACAAACAATACAATAATAAATATTTTGCGTGAAAACACTTTTTTTTTAATACCTGAGATATTCACTTAATCTGCTTACCTCTATTTTCAGGATTCTTGTTATCAACGAACACTTTAACTGTTTTCCCTTTTGATTTTGTTGTTTCCCCTTTATTGGCGACACTATCTGGGACTCTCTTCGCAACCATTTCTTTAAACCTCTGCAAGTTTAAAAGTTTTAAACCCTCTCTCTATGGTTAATTGAAATTACCACTTACTTGATATCAAAATTCTAATCAGTCGCCTACTTGAAAAGCTTTAAACAATATAGACGTGCGAAATTATTAGGAAGCAATAGTTGTCAATTGTTTTTAACAAATATGTTGATGTAAAAATTTGTGAATATTTTAACAAGTTCTGTGTACGATAACTCTATTTGAAGTCCTTAATTTTAATAGATCACTATATAACTTTATAAAAGTTACATACAATCCTTAGAAAATAATACTTAATAAATAATAATACCTTTGCAGCTGCCCCTGTCAAGTCGTCTGTCTTCCCGGGATTTGTCGATTGTACATCAATGTCCTGAACACTGATTTTGGACAAGAAGTTCCCTAACTCGACGTCACCAGTCGGCTTGGGCCAAAGGAGACCTGATATAAACAACATCTTATTTTTAGCCATCTGTTAATCTATGACTTGCTTCTTGAACTACAAAGAAAACTTAGATAGATGTAATAATTTTGATGCTGTGATTAGCCACTGAAATCAAATAACCATATTATGGCAGGAATGCTGTAGCAGTTTTTATTTGGTCCTGCATAATTTCGATTTGTCAGGAAATTAAATGATGGTTTATTATTCACCTGAGGTTTACAGAAGTAGATGAGTCTCAGTAATATGTTTTTTTGCGAGCATCAATATAAAAATGCAATTGGGTAGAATTAAAAAGTATTACGTGAAAGGTGATAAAGGAGTAAAGAAAGAAGGGAATATTCATATGTATTTAGAATAAATCATGCAATACACTCCTTTTCTATCCCGCATTCGTATGCCACACGTGCACATTTAATCATTCGTTCGTGTATGCAAGCACACAAGCGCAAGGTTTTGTACCTGTATAGGATAATTAAGTCCCCTCTTTAAATTCTGGCCTTATTCAATTTGCATATTGCAACGCAGTTTATACTATTAGGGCTATTGTCGTTTTAGCCAGTCAGTGTAAACTTTATGTTTTTAGCTTTTATTTTTGTATAGATAAATAATTTACTATTAATAATATTATTATTATAATAGCCGAAGGGTGCGTAAGAAGCCGTCTCAGCTGCGCCTTGCGCTTGTATAACGTATGGCCTTGCCTATTGCATTTACTACGCTTGGCGTCATAAAAAAAAAACTATTGTACCATTAGACACGAATTACATATTATAAAAATGATTGCAAATCCATTACGTTTAAATATATTTATGGGGTAATTGTAAATTTTCTAGATATTGTAGGCGTAAGAGAAACGCTGGACTAAACAACGATTTATTCGTTAAAATATATAGTTACGAGCTACCCATCTGCCATAGTTTAAACATATTATCATACAAAATCTAGAAACCTCCACTTTTTACTGTTTACATGAATGAACACCGTATTAAAATTAGTTACCAGATTTGGTTACTTACTTCTAAGTAAGCACAGAAACAGACAGATGCAAAGAAAACCTTTTTTTGTATACTCATACAATGTTAGCATTTTTATATAGATAGTAGCCGTACAGCAGTATTCGCATTGATGGAGTCCTAATCGAAGGGTGATAATGCCCTAAGCATCTATAGTAGTCGTCTATAAAGACATGAAATCTGTTTTGGTTGAATGAATATTGATGCCATACCATATTCTTCGCAGAACATCTTGCAAGCCTCCATGCTGAGGGCTGTTTCCGCGCTGCGCGCATCGTGCCGGACTTTGACGCATTTGCCATCATTGCACGTCCACCGCCAGACCACATCGCTGGCTGACGTACTACACAAACAAAAGTTACTATTATTTTAAACGTACAAGCACAGAAAACATCTTAGTATGTTCACATAAAATATTTTATTTGCATGGGTCATTCAATAAGCAGAAATTCAACGACTGTCAAACTCAAAATTTGGAAATATATTTTTTTCGATTGATAATTTGGTGTTTTCCACGATCGAAGGTACAAGTCCGTCGCACAATAATTAAAATGAAACTAGGTATATAGGTATACTATTGTCTTAAACTTTGTAGTAAGCCGATGTGTTCAACACAATAAAATTAACCAATTATACAAAAGTAGTGATCTGCCTACGCTTGAAGCTTGACCACTCCCTAGCTCCAAATAGGCATATTACTTCCGGCGTTTTTAACAACCATCTTCATAATGCAAACAATTTACCATTATTTTTGAGACATGTAAAGATTTATAGTGACTATCAATTAAAACCATATGAAAATTATTCGTATAATTTAGTTTTATAATCCGTTCGGAAGTTATTGAGTTCATTGTAAGTGTGCCTAGTTAGGGTGCCTAGTACCTGTGCTTAATTACAAACAATCGATATGTGGACTCAATGACCTGTGATTTGATGACTTTAAATTTTTTTATTGTTATTTTAAATTTTTAAATAACTTACAAAGTTACGAACGTAAATGGTATTTAGAATAAAACAGTTACGGAGTCTAATTTTGTCGCCTTCACATTGTAATGATAGAGTAGTAGTACATAGTGTTTTTACTTTTATGATCATAACTAGACACTTTGGACGCCCGAACTTGAAATTCCGGACCAAAAGCCAACTAAATATTTACATAAGACGAAATACCAATGCATACAACCTGATTTAGTTAGGTTACATATATTGGCATATAGACAAAAAATATCTTTGCTAAAATAAAAACATTTTTTGACAAATATATTGTATTTTGATTAAGTACTTACTTCTTTTTTTGTTATACGTTGTTAAAGTTTGTTTATTTAACACTATCTACTTTACCACGGCTTAATATATGATTATAAAAAAACTATAAAGATTTTGGATTAAACTGCTAAATACATTTCACGAATATTCAAATAATACAATATGCACCTATTCTCCGCTACTTTATGTATCCTGTCTTTGAGGATACTCAAAAATAGGATTAGGTAGGGCTATGGAATAACCATCGATCAATTGTCTGATGAAGAGATAATGACAATTGACAACTAATCACGCAATTATTTTAACGAGCAATCATTTAAGGGAAATCATGAGTTCTTCGTATTTCTCTGTTAAATGAAAGTAGAATGCCGAACGCGATTAACAAAGCGAACATTATTGGAGTTTAGTAGATGTAGGTAAAATCAGAAAAAGACAATCGGAACAAAGTGAGCGTTCTACTCTCGACCAACGTTCCAGTATAAAGAGATTAATAAATGTTGAGAAAGCAATAAAAATATGTCAGGATCAGAGCAAATGGAAAGAAGTAGAGTCTCTTCCCAGTTAAAACTACTGTTATATAGGCCCCGTGTAATTTCATCACATCGCAATGTATTAAACAATATGAGTTTATATAGGTACGCATCTGTTTGACTAGTTAAAACTGCTGAAATCATTGACAATACATAGAACTTGGATTGTCAAAGTATTTTATCAGTTATGTTGACATTTGGGTTATAGAATAAACAAGATAAAGCACTTATCGATCTTCAAACTATTGGGACGATCGTTAAGTACCCGTAGTAGATACTAACACTAGATATTTTGAAAGAAATATAATGAGTCGACAACTAAAATACGCAACTGATGCCGGTCATATCAAATGTGACATCCTTACAATATAAGATTTAAGCATCATTGGTATCAAATTATCCAACGTAATTTTTGTTCATATTAAGGCAAAAGACGGTTTATGAACCATAGAAATGAGGACGCGGAGGCTCTATTGGCCGCGGTGTTTATGTAGTAACTAAATATTATATAATCTGTGGATTTGACTCCTAAATGACAAGGAACGCACGGCCACTGATCAATCTAAAGAAATATGTCACATCCTAGATAGAGTTTATAATTGAATTTGATACTTACTTACATTCACTCATTTGTAAGAATGTTGGAAGTGCTCCATTGTGCAAACAGTACCCTTCAACCACCACACGAATCACGTGAAAACATAGGTACATTTTTCCGTAGAATAAAACGTTAAGCTAAGAAATTCTGATGAGCAAATAATTGATCCTAGTATTATACGAATGTTTAACATATTAGGTTGACATATTATATCTCCGTATATAAATACGTCTTTGAAAACAAACACTAACACCTATAACACCTAATCGTCAAGAAAACTCTACGCATCAGCCTAAATAGATTGTAATTGGCCAATCAGGGAAAGAGAACACTGAACACACTGAATAACATATCTTCATTTAAGTCTTTGTAACTAAATGGTATCAAAATAATAATACTTGATAAACGATTAAATGCAATATAACTTACCAATTTAATAAAAGAACCAGGGCATAAACTAAACTGGATATTACGTAGACCTTCATTTTATGACCTGAAAATAAAGACTGTATCAATACATTACATAAACAAATTAATATGTTTCACTTCAAAACCTTATAAGTGATTAAATTGAATTGTGATTGGTAGTTGTGTATTGGGTATGGTAGTTGTTCCTTCATTAGTATGATTTATATAATCACCATACAGGATAAAACTATAGGACGTTAGAAATTGAGGGACATTTAATCGAATTATTTTTTCGTAAATTAGTAGGTAATATTAATATAATTTATAAACGATTAGTGAAATTTCAACTCTATCAGTATTTAAGAAATATTTGTTATGTACGCCGATATATCAGGAATTGCAGGAAATAACAGATAATATTATGCATGGTACTATGGTATCGCTTGTCCCGTTCCCTGTTTCTACAGTAAAGGCACAAAGTGAACATTTAGTATCAAACGACGTAATTTCGAGTTTAAAAGTACGGTCAACCTCCGCCAAATAGCAGTGCTCGCATTGCTATTTTCCCATTTGAAGAGAGAGACGCAGTGTAATTACGGGGTAAAAGTGATATTGTATTAATCTTTAGTTCACAAGGTTATCTATGTACATAAAAAAGCCTAAAACAACTATAAAAATTTGTCAATCATATTAACTCGAGTATATATAATATATAGTATATTAACATTCATCGAGTAGGCTATGGACAATAAAACAACATGCCACAACAAAGAAGCGGAACATGATACCTAGTAGGATTTTATTACAACTGTACTAGTAATTATTACCTATGTGTAAGCACAAAATATTCAAAATGTACACAAGACTGAAGATAAACCTATGGAGTCTATAAATAAATTGCAACAAAATTTTAATAAAGTTGTTTTTTAATTGAGAATTGCAAAGGATTATATGTAACCTGTGTTCAGACTATGATATTTTAAATAACACAAGTTTTTGATTAGTAAAAGATCAAAAAAACAGAATATATGCATTATAAACAAACAAATCGTTCGTTTATTATAACAATAGTTTATATAGCTTTTGAATTAAAGCATAAATTCGTAATGAACTCCGCAACCACAACAAAACACATACACACAATTATCCTTATATTGTTGAAACTTCTAATTCAACCTGCATAAATTATCGAACACACCTTAAAAAAATTACAGCAATATATACTGTCAAACATTTAATGTATTCTACTAACTCACCTACACACGTCTGCACCACCCCTCGTTGGTCACACAACTAACAAGACTTTATTAGTATTCGTTCAACCGAACTCGTTTGGCACTACAGGTTTGACTTCAAAATTAAACAGCTATCGGCTATATTTAAGTAAACTGTGTAATATGCTGTAGGACACCTAGGCACTAATTAAAAAAATATTCCTAAATGACTTGTCGCCGTTAAAGGATAAACTGCATTATTTAATAAGTATAGACAATATAAAAAATGGCATGTATTTGTTGGTTCGACATAGGAAGTTCGTACCCGTTGTTATTAAGTTTTGGTACTGAATATCTTTAGCATCAAGACCCTCTAATCACATACCTAGTTGTCATTAGGGTAATTAGATTAACAGAAAAATGTAGTATCATTTATTCTTATAAGGCAATTAATCAAAGTTATATTGTCGCAAGTATACACTTGGCGGACCCCTCAATTGGATGATATATTATCACATACATTCAGAAACAATGAGTGCAATTAAATCTTATCGGAACAGTTTTATTGTAATTGCATATTATAAAAGTTAAATCCCCGTTATGTAATCAGAGGCTTTTTTATTTTGTCTGAAAATCTTTCGAAAACCATAAAAATTTTAACTCATATATAATACAATAATGTTACTCGAGTCAACATTAAATTAATTTGTAGATTTTAATTATTGAAATAAAATTTGACGAGCCCGGTAGTGTTCCTATCATTATGCCAAGGATTATTGGTTAACCAGGACAATTATTTTGATGAATGTTTATGGTTTATCTGTTTCTGGGTGTAAAAATATAAATTTAAGTAGGTACTACACTGTGATTCCTCTGTTGTCTGATGTCCGTAACACGAGTGTTTTAAGTGACTTATGTCAAAGTCAGGTCAATATATAAGATCTTATGTGATGTGTGGGTGAATTTCGAAAGTCTTCTTGGATTTAAATAAATAAAGATAGTCTGTATCGACTTGACAAAATAATTGGACTTTTACTTGGAATAATTTGACTTTTGGTAAATTTAGTAAAATTCCGTAAGCAATGCTTCTCTGAACATGAACTTTTCTTTCTTGTAAAATTTTCGTAAAGACGATAAATAACATTTGTTACATGATAGTATTGCATGGAAAAGTTGGAGTAAATAAAGAAAAAATTGCCACTACAATTATAATTTATGTATAATAAAATAGTACATAAAGAATCGTTTCTGATGAGCTGCTGATCTGTGTGCTATTAAAATATAATGTTCCAAATTATAGCGAAAAATATAAATTTTTAATTATCCATCCCCCTCACTCAGCGTTTAAAAAGAAGGATATAAAAAAACATTAAAGAAAATTATTAAATATATTAAACTTCTTTTACTCTATATATTTTAAATTTCTGCACGCACTAATAAACGTCAACTTCAAAAGTAAAGCTACTATGTAGGGGTGTTCATTTAAAAAATACATCGATGTTTTTTGCGATGCATCAACCAGAAAGGATGCATCGATGTTTTTCGATATATCGGATTGAAACATCGATGTTTTCGATGCATCGCTTAAAATACTAAGGAACAATAATATTGAGTACAGATTCAGATGTAACAGTGTCCCTCGATTTATCAAAATTTATATGAGAAACTGTCAACATTCATAGTAATTTTGACAGCTTACACATTTCAAAAATCGTGTTTGAGCTCAAAATATAGGATAGACAATGAAACACAGATTGAAATTTTAATAATCTTTTTTAGGAAGAACATGAAAATATTACAATTTTAATTAACTTTAGTTATGTTTTAATCAACTTTAATTTAAATTTATATGTAATTAATTTAAATATCCCAGTACTTTCTTTCCAAACTTTGAAGAAATAAAATTTTATTTACTCGCTTTCCTTGTATTCGGGTGCGTTGTTGATTTAATACTTGTGAAGCTTTAGAAAATAGTATTTCGGATGGTACAGAGCTGGCCACTATAGTTAAATATTTATAAGCAATTTTAAATAATTGAGGAAACTGTTGTTTATACCATACTTCTAAGTAACATAACAACACACGTAACTCATCACTTGCCACGCAACTCTGTCTAAATAAGGTAACAATGGCTTTTATTTTTGAAAGAATATTTTGCAACTGAGGAATCTATCGATGTATTGAATTAAATACATCGATGCATCGTGAAACATCGAATATAATCGATACATCGAATGGATTCGATGTATCAAATGGTAAATATCGATGTTTTCGATGCATCGATGTATATCGAGCATCGCTACTACTATGTCAGTGTCACTGGTGTGTCGCTTTCGCTATTTTACTTTCGTGAAAGGACAAATTGATTATTAATAACCATAGACGTGAAAGCAAAATAATATTATAAACACTTACTTGGTTGATGAAATAAAAGTGTGGAATAAAAATGGATCCAGCACTCCTACGGGAACGGGAGGCGTTTAAGAAAAAGGCACTTGCGACACCGAGGTACGCAGCTACATCCTTCTCTTGACACTACTTTACTACGTCTCGCTGCCTTTGTTGAAGTCAATTAATATACTTTCTCTCGCTCTAACATCATACCCCATCTACAACAGGCACGAATGTCTCCTTGTACCTTTTGATTAATACTATAAGAAATCTTTGAGTATTTAGCCCACTATAAAATACATTTCTATAGAATGATCTTCTGTAAGCTAATTTATATAGTTTTTAATATGTTAGAACTTTAGCTAAATGTTAAAATGGTCAGCTTGGTTCTTTCATCACCAATCTAACATGAGAACTGAACCAGAAACAAACAGAACAAGCTAACAGAACCAGAAACTTAAGGAGAGAGAACAAAATTATATTCTATAGCAATATAGAGGGTTGTTTAGAAAATAAAATATAAAAGCATTTTTTTACATTTTAAGTTTTATCACTATTATTTAAAGTAGAAGCAAATTTATTCTGTAATATTATGATGTTCATGTTTCAGTATTGAGAAAAAGAAAAAGGATGAATCCTCTTTTAAAGATGAAACAAAAAAGAAGTCAAAGTCATCCAGCTCTGTTAGTGCTGGCCCAAAACTGGATGCAACAAAGTAAGTAAAGAAAGATATGTCCAATTAAGAGAAAGACTAAATGTTTTCATGTAAACTTATCATCAAGATTTAAATTTATTGAATTTAAAAACTTTAATGAATAAAATTAAGAGTTATATAGTTAAAGCTATTCTTAATTTATGATATTTTACTTGCATATTGAAAGCTTGTAAATATATACTATAATTTTATGTAATTTCATTACATAAAATTATGAAGTTTTTGAAAATGTATATATAAGTTATTATTGCAGTTTGAAAACAAAACACATACATATTATTACATTTAGAGTTAACTGTTATATTATTATTATTTATTAAATCTTTTCAGTTATAAAACAATGACTGGTAGTTGTGCATATCGCTTTGGTGTACTAGCAAGAATTGTACGGCATATGAAAGCTCGTCATCAAGAAGGTGACGATCATCCTCTCACATTAGATGAAGTTTTAGATGAAACAAATCAACTAGATGTTGGAAACAAAGTTAAACAAGTAAGCATAGCAATCATTTTAAACTATTCAGTCTTAATAATGCTTTAAATTGTGGTTTATTTAATTTTTCATTTGTATTTAACATTCCAGTTTCCTCACAGCAACTGTCTTTAAAAATGTAATATGTTAATTTCTTAATATTTTTAATATTAAATAATTACATCCAACTTAATCTTGATGTCTTGAATTACTTACTTAGGTGCTCACACAATATGTAGGTATTGTGCAGTTTCTTTAATAATGACAAAAACACAAAACATTTCTTCCCTTTTTATTTTTAGTGGCTACAGACAGAGGCACTCCAAAATAATCCAAAAATAGATTGTACACCAGATGGAAAATACTCATTTAAACCGGTTTACAAAATTAAGGATAAAAAATCTTTACTAAGGTATGTAGAAAAAAATATTGTATTCTATTCTAAATAAATGTTTAATGTGTATTTCCATAGGAGACTGAACTGAACGAACTCCCAACACTACTATACCTATTCTAATTTAAGTTTGCTCTCTATATGCAGTTTAATCTAACTTGAGGATTAGGATTAATTTTATCTCAATTTTTAGTTGCATATTCATTTTTATTTTATAATTATCTTTGATTTCCATAAGATTCTAACTGTAAGTTTACTATGTATAATACAATGTATATCTTAGATACAGAGACATGTGGCCGGGTATGTTAGATGCATATATTGTCTATTTGTCTCCCAGATTACTCAAACAACATGATCTCAAAGGCCTTGGAGGAATATTATTAGAAGATGTCCAAGAATCACTGCCCCATAGTGAAAGGGCTCTGAAGAATTTGGCTCAAGAAATATTGTACATCACCAGGCCAACAGATAAAAAAAAGATATTATTTTACAATGATAGGACTGCCAATATGGAAGTAAGTTACATTTATTTTTATTAAAATATTCAGGTACATAAATGTTGTACAAAAAATTTGTAGTAATAACAGCTTTCCTCCACGACTTAGTGCACATGTACACTTCTCCTTATATTGCATCACGCAGAAACCGATGACCAAAAATACATCAAAAGTATCTAATGTTCTTTCCTAGGGTGAAAATTAAAAGACAGACTTGCTATCTTAACGCGGCGGCTCATGATATTACGCCCTACGTAAATTTTCAGGAGTCGCCTCTATCCTTTTCAAGATATCAAACCATCATTATAAAAATTTTAATCAAATCGGTTTGCTTTCACAAGTTAAGAATTCTATCTAATGACTATTTTTAAATGACTGCAAATTATGATTTAGGTATTTGGTAAAAAATTAACTTTATTACAATGATACTTTCTCATTCGAGATATTTGTTTATACCAAAAGGTTGACGAAGAATTCGTAAAACTCTGGCGTGCCACTGCCGTAGATGCTATGGACGACGCTAAAATTGAAGATTATCTAAAAAATCGGGGCTTCAAATCTATCCAAGAGCATGGATTAAAGAAACATAAGGTTCCTAAAAGGAAAACCTCTCAAAAGCGGCGACAATTCAAGAAACCGAGAGATAACGAACATCTTGCAGACGTCCTTGAAACCTATGAGGATAATACTTTGACCCAAAAGGGTGTAACAATAAAATAACATTAATGTTTCTGTTTGTTTTATTAAAAATCGTTCAATACATGTGGGCACACAGATGTTGTTAAGGTATTTGTTATGGCCAGTCTTTGTAGTTATGAAAATATTGTTATGAATTTTGTATTTTTAATATGTAATTTTGTGGCAATAAAAAAGCGGTTGACAAGGTAATGACTAAAACCAATGCAGTCATCATCATACCAGCCTTAGGAGATCCTTCGCCAGTCATAGGCCTCTCAAAGTGATTTCTAATAGAACCAGTTGTATGCGGCCTGTGTTCAGCGCAATCCTGCGATATTAGTCAGTATTACCTATATTTTTATGAAGATACTAGTGGATTATTGCAAGAAACTATCAGTCTTGATTGCAAGTGAAAATGTATTTCAAAAAGAGGGTTTATAATGCAAATGCATTAACTCCATTAACATTCCTATGCCATGATACAATCTAACTCTTGATTAAATTTTCACATAGATCGGTTCTCACAGGAGTGAGTATAACATCTATTTCGTGATATAATTAAAGTAAACACTTCAACACATAATTTTAAAGAAATTAAAGCATGTACACACAGCAACATATCAACCTACCCAAATCGATATCAAGCTATAATTTACCAATGAGTTTAAAATTGTATAAATTTGACAGATTTGGGTAGGTGGATGTTGTTTACCGTACCATTCGATTGAGATCATAAAAAATATATACATTGATAAAATGAGTGTTTTTTTTGATAAATCTTATCTTTACTAATAATTTGATATTCTGAACGCGTTTTTAATCATAGAGTGAAAGGTACAGAAAACAAAAGATAAAACAAAACGCAAAATTAGCGCGATCCATTGACTTCTGTGAAATTTGGTCTTCTGTGAAATTTCGTGTTTGGACTTCTCTGAAAGTTAGATTTCACAGAAGTCTACAAATCAATCTACAGAAGCAACAGATCAATCTACAGAATTCTGTAGATTGATCTGTTGCTTCATGCACCTTTTTTATGTACTAGCATAATATAAATTTATACAAATAATTAACCACAAAATTTATTTAAAAAATTGCTACAGACAAGTTTTTCAAAATGTATAAATGTCAAAATGAAAAAATAAAATTTAGGCAATTTTGTTGGTTAGAAACGCTAGAACAGCTTTTCGGCTACTGACATGTCTAAATCCGTGAGATTTTTTCCGAGAACAGAAAGTAACCTACGTGTACACATACACTGGTTAGGCCGTGAAAATGTAACAAACATTTAAAAAATAATATTTTTTCTCGAAGGTTCCTATCTATCTTCATACCTGCCAAAATTGATCATAATTATTTCTAAGCTAAAATAATCGTTAAGACAAATAGACAGAACTACTCTAAATATCCCTTATTTAATACTGGGTAATTATTTTAGATGACAATCCCACTATATATTTTTACACTAAAGTTTGTGAGCCCCACTAATATTTTTTTGCTTGATTTCGACACTTATTCATCATATATTGGACAAATCTTTATAAATTATGGCCACTCTGCTGTATGAGCTAAAAAAATACTACTGAAGTTTCATTAGTATCCAGTCTATAGTACTCACAAACATAAGAAGCATATATATATATATATTATTTTAGGCGGACAATACACGTGGCCGTGACTAGATTTACAATTTTCAATAGTAACTTTATTTTGAAATTATGTGATAAAATAATTTCACAGCACATTCGTAGATGTTTAAATAGCCCTGTCGTGCTATATATTAAAAGTTATTTAATATTTACTCCCTCTTTTTAAGCGATTTCCTAAAATTTCTGCATCTTTAACTGCCGTAAATATGGCACCTTCTTGAAGCTTTTTCAATATTCTCTTATCATGAAATTCATGATTATGTGCACAAGTCCTGTAAGTTTATAATAATTTACTTTTTAATGTCTTACGTATTTTCCAAAATAACATACACACGTAAAATAATATATTAAAGTAATCGAGATGTTTATGTGGACAAGCTATACTATATTGCTGGATTCGAATCTATGTTCTGTCTTACCTTCGAACCACAATGTCATCTTTTGTGGTAACTGTTGCCAAGCATTTTTTTTTAGTATAATTTACACATCTCCAGAATCTTACTGCAGGTTTTGCATGCTTATAATTATACCTCAAACAGTATATGTATCGATTTAAAACCATTTGAATATTTCCTTGATTAGATAATGTGTATTGTACAGTAGTATCAGAAGGCATACCTGTTAAAGTATATCTTCATTAATGTTAATTAAAAAAATCCCCAACTTCCGATTAATTTTTAAATTAGAGATTAAAACAAGTACAATGTTATAGTAGTCAATAAAAATAGATGTAGATAAAAAGAATAACCATTTAACCAAATGTTATACGCAACTCACTTTCTGCTACAACATTAGTTGCATTTTTTTTCGACTTGTTAGAATTTTTTAAAGAAGCATCTTCATCAATAAACAATACGTCTTGAGATTCGTGTACTCCTGATGCATTTTCTGTTTCATTTTCTTTTAAACTATCTACAAGAAACCCATCTTCAATGACTCTTAAAGAAGTCTGGGGAAGTTCACTAAAACATAATAGTATCATTATCATATTATAATCCTCATATCAGCCGCAAGTAGGTAGTTCACCTGCTGAACATAGGCCTCTCTAAGTGATTTCCAATAGGACCGATCGTATCCAACGTGATCCTGCGATCATCAAACCTGCATTCGAGACGGTTCGTAATGACCCTAGAAAACATCTTATAAACATGGCTCAGGAGCGAGATCGGACGGTAATTCTTTAACAAAGTATTGTCACTTTTCTTAAGGAATAGCTTCTGTTCCATACTTCTGGCGTTATGCCCTCGAGAACGACGGTGTTGAAGAGCTTCAGAAGGACTATAAAAATAATAACTACTTATTACGATTAAGTGTATTGTTTCGTCATATTACATTATATGTGATTAGGACTAGTCGAAACTATTTATCGTACAGAATTTTCAGTGCATTGTAGCAAATTATGATAGTTGTCTCGATTTAAGTTATGAATCTCTTATGAATGAATTTATTATAATATACTTTTAAAATCTTAGTTTGTTGTTTTTATGTCCTTAGGTGATTGTTCTTTATTTTAGAAATATATACTATGTCCAGATCAAGCAAAATTGTGTCTCTGTGCCTGGAGCTTAACAGACAGCATGGTCAAGAAATAAATGAATGAATGAAATGAATATATCAGGGGAATCGAAACTTTAAAAAATATATCTAATTCATCTAAGCCGATGTTAGATCCAAAGTCACAAAGTAGTCTTAATGAAAATGAAAAATATATGCAAGATTGGCCTGTGGATTATAATCCTATTCAAAATGGAGAACGTATGCATATTATCTGAGGAGGAAAATATAGATGATTCAGTCAAAGATCCAGATTATGATACGGTTCGTAAATAGAGTAAAAAACACGTGGTCATTCCTCAACGTCGATCATCATCATCATCTGACTCAAGTTCATCCTCAAATAAGGTGTCGAAAGAAATGCCAACTTCACGTATAAAACCTCGTGTTGAACAACAATGGAAGCAAAATGTGACTAAAGTAAGACGCGAAGTCAGGCGTAAAGACGCGGAACAACAACTAAGCTTTCTACTTACAATTGAAGGTTCATTGAAGACGGTTCGCAAAACTATATTTATAAGTACGTTGGATATTAACGATAGAACAATCAGAACTGTAACTGAAAAATCTATTGTGGGTATTTTGAAAGAAGATCAAAGAGGAAAACATAAGAAACATTATAATGTACAAATAATAAGATAAAAATCTCAGATGAAAATCTCAAATGTAAAAAAAATGAATGTCACAAAAAATCAAAATATTAAATTTCAGGCATGAGGTACCGGGCGATTAAAATGGTACCTCCCGCTGTACCAGGTGTTGTAAGAGGCAATTAACATACAGTTATATCCATCCGAAACAGTGTAGCTCAAAAATAAGGGAGGAGGGGTCTGCTGCACTCTGCTGATTGCCAACGCACATGCCCAGCGCGGCATCCATGAGCAAATTTATCCCTTTATTCGAAAGGCCTAAGAATAGCACTGAACTTCCCTTGGCTGATATGATGATTATACTCTTACATAAATTAGTAATTTCTTAGTTGCATAGATATATTCATAAAAAAATATCTTACATGTGTTCCAATTGCAATGCTTCTTCACCATCACACTCTTGAATGCTGCTTGTAGTCTGAAATATAAAATTACAGTTATGACTTCGTGCTTTTTTTTATAGTATTGTAAACAGTTTCACATATAAATCAGCTAAAATGTGTTACAGCATAAATGCATCTCCATAACTTGTGTGGTAATACAGTATTATTATTTGAGAGGCCCAACAGGGATTTTGGTAGTGGATCTTAGATATTAACTACCATTTTTAATTTATGTATGAAAGGGTGTCCAACAGTGAAACAGTCGGACACAATGAAACAGCTCGATATTTCAAAAACGCGGGGTTGCGAAATAGTGCGCCATGTCTTATCCGGACCCTTTTGTGATCCCCCTGCACCAGCCCAGTTTGGGTGCACGCCGAACTTTTTGGGATTTCTCGATAAAAAAGTAAGAATTGTTTATTGTTTTTATACATTTTTCATAAAATTATACAAGCATGTTCCGTATTTCCGAGAATAACGTGGTAATGTACAAGTATCATACATTTACGTGGCCTAGATAAAATATTAATCCGTTCCGTATTAGTCGATAATTTTTCAGGTTTTTAAAATATAACCCGGGTGGTCAACATTGAAACAGTTTGGGGATGGACACAATGAAAGTGTTTCATTGTATACTACCTAGTTTTATTGTCGTAATTATTGTGGTTATTCAAAATGATTATATAGTAGATACCTAATGATAATAATCCTTTTAAATTAGTTGAAATCTCATAAACGGTAAGTAGAAGTATGATTAAAATTTTTGCACTTACTAAAATGTTACCTTTTATTAACGCTAATTACATTAAAGCATTTATATTATTTTCTCTTTTGCCAAAGATGCCGCACACTAAAATGCTTCAAGCTATTCAATTAAACAGACAGGGATTAGACGTAAGAAAAGCGGCCAAAGAATGTGATGTATGATATGCTACATTATTTCGATATATAAACAAAAATTAATGCATCAGTACTGCATTATTACAAACTCAAGGACGAACTCCCAACTATGACGTCAACAAAATTTTTACCGACGCTCAAAAAGAAGCGCTCCAAATTCACGTGAAAGACTGCACTTAAATTTTATGGACTAACTAGTCGAGACGTACGCCGTGTCGCCTACCAAATGGCGAAAACAAATAATATCAAATGTCCTGGCTCTTGGGAGAAATAACAAATGGCAGGTAAAGAATGGCTTCGCTCTTTCAAGTCACGGCGTGATCCGTCAAGAATTTCTTCAGCAATCTAAAAAAGTTATGGAACGTTATCCCGATTTTGGCAATGGATGTAGAGTATACAACCTTGATGAAACTGCTACCCCCACAGTGCAAAAACCACAGGAAGTCTTGGCACCAAAAGGGAGACAGAATATTGGAAAAATAACTAGCGTTAAAAGAGGGATACTAGTCACAACATGTTGCATCGTATGCGCATCGAGGTAAGCATAGCTCTGGTTCTTGTTTTCCCAAGAAAACATTTCAAACATTTTATGCTTAATGGCGCCCTGCCAGGATCTCTCGGATTAGCGGCTCAAACTGGGTGGATGATGAATTTTATCCGTATGACGAAGACATATTTACGGAATCAGACTTTATGCCATCATCAGTCACAGATAGAGATCAACCAGGGCCATCTGTATCTACTGCTACTCCTGAGGAACTAAAACATAGAGAGACTTGTGGAAGTCTTTCATCGGATGTGACATGTGCTAAGAGTCCATCTTTACTGGTAGCCGAATAGAATTTCGCAAAGCCTTCTAGAGGAGCTACACAAACCAGACGCTAATTCACTTAATGGAACCTCACTATACATCACTATAGTCCAGGAATTCTGGCAGGTCTGACTACTGTACCAGGATATAGTTCTCAAAATATAGCGATGACATCGCGTTCCGAAAAAAAATCTGTGAGTGAATTGAACAGAGAATCGATCCCGCCACCCATTGAAGCAAAACCTGGAAGTTCTGGTATTTAATCTCAATTTGTAACTCTGAAGAGTTTATGCCCGCTTTGAATGCTGGGCCACGGACTGGAAAGCGTTAACCAAGAAAGCTCGGTAAAAGTATGATTCCCCAGAAAGAGACCAGATGAAGATTGTAAAAAGGCACAAAAAAAATCTGCGGCAAAAGCAATCAAGCGACCGGTTTTATCTGAAAAAAAGGGAATAAGAAAATCTAAAACAGCTAAGACTGAACCAGATCCTAAAACAAGTACCGAGAAAGAAGAGCCAGAAAATAAGTGCTTAAGTGAAACTGATTTGAGTGGACTAGACGATGAAGAAGAGCTTGATGAGGATAAGTTGCCTTTGATTACAGATAATTTTAAAAAACTTAATCGTGAACCTGTGGAAAATGATTACGTGCTGGTTTCATTGGATGCTAAAAAACTAAATGTTTATTAAATCGCAAAGATAATTGAAGTAATGGGTTCTAATAAATTTGGGGTTTCGTTTATGAGACTGAAAGTTAGAGACGTGATGCAATTCAGCATGCCATTGGAACGAAAGATGTAAAAATGATTCTTCTGCATCCGCAAATCAATAATACTAAAATTCGGAACTCAACCTTTGTTTTTCTTGTCTGTATATCACCAAGCATTATGTTGCGTTAAGTGGAGTCATCATATTTTTATATAATAGTAATTTATCACTACTAGGCACCTAACTACTAGGTTCTAAGTGCCATTAGTTCCATATTAATTACGATATTTGTTACTTTGTGTATTTTCATGATTAAATGTTTATATTTAACGTAGGCTGGTGCCTACAGCTTAATGTGATTTTTGTAACTGAGGACTTATAAATCTTTGTTACTAAGCATTCAAATTGTTAACTAATTATTTAAGTGTTTTTTAACACCAGAGTCTAATTAAAGAGTGTTATAAGAGATGTTGTTTTGTTGTGACTAAAAGTCTGAAAAATATTATGTTATTAAAGGTCCTATTTACGTGTCTTACTGTAAATAAACCTTTTCTGATTTATAATTAAATGTTTTGTATCATTTACTTGTTCAAACGTCAACATTAAATACAAAACAATTAGCATAAAATACTGTTTCATTGTTGAATAAAGGGTGTTGTACGCCCAGGTGGATACTATGAAACATTTTCAATTTTTCCTAATTTCAAAAAAACCTCACAAAGGTTTGAATTTAATAATTATGAAAACGATTAATTCAATTTATAACTAATCAAATAAGCTCTCTTCCTGTTAAAAACTTAGGTCCATATCTAAAGAAATGAAATTAATGTGTAACTTTGAATTTTTGGTGTTTCATTGTTGGACACTTCACCCTACTTAACCATACTTTTATGTGAATTTAGTGTTTATTTGGAATAACAAACACATATATTATTTTATTGTGATTTTCCCTGAATGCCTAAATCCATTATAAATATATATCTGTCTAACTTTTAAGTCTGAGATTCTTAAATGAAAAATACATTTATGTCATTTATGTACATATATACATACCAGTGAATCTAGTCCCTTTATATGAAGATCTTTCCCAGCAATTATTAAATCATCAATATTTTCTTTACTTACAAGCACTTCTCCAGTATAAATAAATTCAAGTATATAGCTCAGTGTTATGTGAGATACCTTCTAAAATCAAAAACACCATCCGATAAATTAAGTCTATGTATATCAGCATCCATATCATAGGTATTCAAGTTCTTTACTTACATTGAGGAATATTACAGGATGGGAGCATGAAGCAGATTTAATTAGGTCTCTTAGATATGGGCTCGATAACGAAAGTATCATCTGATGCACCTTAACGAAATGCCCATCAGCTGCCAAAGTCATATCGACAAATTCTTGGCTCTAGAACCAAATTGAATGTAAAAGCACAAAGCTACAACATTCAATATACAGTTGAATCATTTGCATTTGTTTACGTTCAGCTAAATTACCTACCTGTTGTAGAGAGCTCAAACCATAACAAACATTATTTTTGTAGAAATCCCATTTTAGAGAATATTGATCAGATGACATTTTAGTCTAATAAAAATATATTAATATGCACTTTTATATTTTATGAATTAATTCAACTTAGAACTTTATTATAAAATTTACGTTAACTTCTATAAAAGTAAAATTAAATACTTTTGACATATGACAACCTGAAGTCATAGATCATTTAACACACACAGTTTGAACAGTCGTAGTTTAAGAACATTTTTCAATTGACTATGTACTGAATTATATTGCTCTTATGAAAACTTCGGTTTTTAGTTGTAAATATTCAGTTCTATTCGGTAATTATACCATGAGAAACAAAAAATGTAATAACTACGTTTTATAAATTGTACAGACTTACACACATTTGCGATATTAGTGTTTTGCATTGATATTTAGACAACATTTATAAAAGAAGCTGATCTATCAATAGCATTTCTATTTAAGAGAACTGAGTAGACCGAATAATTAAGATAACATTGAACTGACATTCCAAATATAAAAGAAAACTAATGTCATGTCTATTGTCAATATCATTATTTTGTTGATTTTACGAGTGTATTTCGCATCATAAAGTCAATAACTGCTAAAATCCAGACCAATAAAATCTTAAAGAAAGCAAAACTGTTATTTTTATAAAAAATGACCCATTCTCAATTTTCTTTAGCCTGGGATGAATATAAAAGAAACATTTGTAATGGCTTGAGTTCCTTGCAGCAGGTAATTTCTTAATCAGTAACTCATTATGGTATATGGCTCACTCAGTATGGTATGTTTAAATTGATTAATAAATTAGCTTAAATAAACACTAAAATATTTATTTAAAATGTGACAAAAGCGAGTAGATTTATTATGTACTTTAAAGTATTTTTTGTTCTTGTCACCTATTTAGGTTTTGTTTTGTTTTGGTTTATAATTGATTGCAATACTCGTATATTCTCTTGAAATGTAAGCTCCAGTTATACATCCTCTTGAAATGTAGATTTATGAGTATTTTTGAAGTATAAGTACATAATGCTTATCATATATTTGTATTTATGAATGTAAATACTTAATATTTTAAGAACTTTTAAATAATTAGTGTTGAAATGTCCAAGAGAGTAATTAATATACTGATGTCAGGAATTACTTGCACTTGATATCAACTACACAGTTGTGATTTAAACTCAGAATAATAAGACTAAAAAAAAAATGTAAAATAGTAGTTATTTAAGTTCTTAAATTGAATTATGTATTTTGTTGTTTTATTGATTCTAGAATGGTGAATTTGTTGACATGACTTTAGCAGCAGATGGTCACTTTGTGAAAGTGCACCAAGTAATAGTGGCCCTTGCCAGTCCCTTTATTAAAGAACTGATTACATCAGCACAGTGTCCACATCCTGTTGTCTTTTTAAATGTAAGTATATAAAGATATTAATTATTTCTTATAACCTTAACATAATTTGTGAGCGGTGTCACAATCCAAGCTCTGAGCATATAAGATTGTCTCCCCATACTTTTTGTTATTATATGTAAATATATTGCTAAAAAGGACTGTTGTTATTCATAACCCTTCAGGTTATGGGCCCAGTGAGTAAAATATAACCAATTTCATGATCAATTAGTTGGATTTGCAGTGTTTTAACCGAATATAAGTTTGTGTAAACAAAGTAATAAATGCGCTTCAACATAAGTGAGCAAGTTATAGTGACAAGGACTTGGAAGTTACATTTCGTATTGTTTACATCATTGGAATACGAATATGTTCATTGTTTTGGAGTTGCAAGAGCTTCAAAATAGCTGCATCTATTAAAATTTATCAATTAACTGCAAATAACTATGATACCTGGAAAATACATATGCGTACTATTCTAAAGAAAAATGATTTGTGGGAGTATGTATCGGGGTCATTACCTAAACTGACATCAGTGGACCCTAAGTATGTAGAATGGATTAAAATGGACGGAAAGGCAGAATCAAATATATTATTAGCGGTTAGTCCAAGTGAGTTAGCTGCATTGGATAGCTTAGAAATTTCTAAGGCTATATGGGACAAGTTAAAGTCTATGTATCAGTCAAGTGAGTGATGTCGTATAATTATTATATTTTGTCTATTCTGTTTGTTTTGTCTGTTCATATAAATTATTATATATTAATAATAATAAAATTGACTTGAAGGAACCATAAATAAAAATTTATGATGTTAATTAAGAACGTCATACATTCAAAATATCATGTACAAGTAATTTATATCAACTTTTTTTTTTACTTTACAGAAAATCTCCTACTCCACTCTATGTTCAATATTAGAGTACATTTACACAGGTGAAGTTCTGGTCTCCATTGAAAATCTCAATGAACTTATAGAAGCAGGAAGGGAACTTCATATAAATGGACTGGAAAATATGGTAATCCCTAAGGAGGCTATGATTTAACAAGGATTTAATTTGCACAAGGAATCACTATTGTTAATTTTAACTTTTAAAATTTACAATTTACATGTGATTTAAATAATTTTCTTTTTCTATGAATAATCAAATACAGTCAAATCCAATCAAGTTAAAATTTAAGAATATTACAAGCAATTTAAATAAAATTTAAAATTCCATGTTCTACAGAAATTGCATCAAAGTTTGCCTAAAGCTCAACCATCAAACAATATGCAATCTACTATGGATGACATAGATGAAGAAGTGTGTTACTTTGAAGTGTCCCAAAGAAATGAGGATGATCAATCAGAATTGGATTTTGACAACCAGACGTAAGTTATTTATTTTCAAACAAGCAATCAAATATTTTGAAATAAATCTTTAACAACAATTCTTAGCTTAAACTTTATTTACATAAAATCTTGCCTTTGAGGAAACAAGGAATTACTGAGAGAATTCCTTTGCAACTGGCTGACCTAATAGCGGCGCTTTATAATATAATATAACATATTAACAAATAACATATATACAAATAATTGTCAATTGTAGGTACGTCAAATATTTGACAAATACAACAAAATCCTAATAGCAGTTTTGAATAGCTATGTAAAGTGCTGATGTATGTCTCTTTTAGAAAAGTATGTACTTTAAATATCCAGAGCTGAAGAAACATAATAATATATATTTGTTGTATACAATCGTAGGACCTGTTGACCTGTTTTGTCTGTTCAACAGTGTTTTACATTGTGTGTTTAACAGTTTTTTTTTAAATATGGAGATGTACCATAAGATTATATCTGCTGTGGTTCACCACTACTTATTGTAAAAAAAGTCCTCCGGCTTCTTGGTCTGTTTGATATAAACCCAAAAACTAAAGAATGAATTTTCATTCTTTAAAAATTATTTTAGCCAATGCTAAAATATTACGCTATTTGTTGGAAGCGCCGCAAAAATTAAGCCACCTGGGAGCTTTTAACAAAAACTCGTCGAAATCCTTTGAGAAGCAATAACCCAGAAACAATGCATGGTAGGATATTCTTTTTTTAAATATCTTCAGTGAGCCATATAACAATTTTCGAAGGAAAACTTAATTTACACCCAATTTATATTTCATAGAAATTGACACATATTTATTTATTGAACTTTATTGCACTAAATATTACACAATGTAGAACTGGCGGACTTATGCCAGTTGGCATTATCTCCTGGTCAACCATTACACAAAACAGAAAAAAATCTACATAGTGGTGCAGATAATATATAATATATACGAAATAGACAAACGTTATATACATATTTGTATTAATAAACGCAATAAATACGTATGATATAAAGCATATAAATATACAAGATATACATTGATAAGAAAAATAACGTAGGTACGTCAGAAATAGAATTATAAAGTTAGAGAAGCAGCATCAGTAAATAAAGTACGGAGAAAGCGTTTCAGAATAAATTTGTTTGGGGAACGCTTAATATTTAACGGAAGCTCATTCCAGAGTCGTATACCTGTCACTGTAAAAGAGTTTGTCAAAAAACTAGAGTGATGAGAAGGAGTTAAGAGCGAGAGAGTATTAGAAGAATAGATATTACATTCGTGAGAGTAAGATAGGAATTGGAATATGTCCTTTAAGTAAGTTAGTGCGTACGGATCAAAAAGTATTGAAAATAATATGGTTGGAACTCGCATTTTGCGACGTTCACGAATAGGAAGCCAGCCAAGAAGATAACAGTCATGGGATATATGATCGTAATTATGCAAACCGAAAATGAAACGAAGACATTCTTTTAATAGACGATCCAATTTATACAAAAGAAGTTCTTGAGAGATATTAGTCACCATAGTCAGTTATGCGTAAAACCAAGGATTGAATATGTAGGGTTTAGGTTTTGGTAGGAAGAAAATGTTGAAATCGACAGAGAGCACGAAGCGTTCCAGTAACCTTACTACTGATTTCATTAACATGTGTATCCCAGGTTAAGGAAGAGTCGATAAATAGGCCAAGATTCTTAACGTATGTGGACCACCACGTAATTAAAAATAATTACTGGTACATGTTGTCAAACTAAATAATTGACTGACGAACGTGGCAAGAAAGTGATTAAAGAAATAGTTGACAATTTTACAATGGCATATAGTGCGATAGTTAAACAGAAGTGTGTATTAAGCTCTCTAGAGTATATAACAGAGTAAGACTCGGGAGGATCTAAAGACTTCCCGAGAGCCTGAGAATGCAAAAACTTCGATACGTTTGCCGGTGACGATTGGACATCGTGAATAAATCTACGTTTGGCTGATCTTACAAGTTGATATCAGCGATTTCGAAGTCTTTTGTATGCATTCAAATTTAAATCAGACCAAACTTTTTTAAACTTTCGAAATACGCTGTCTCTTTGTGCTATGGCTTTACGGATATCACTAGAAATCTAGGGAGCACGTTTACGACTGATTGGACATACAGGAGCGTGTTTGTAAAAAAATTGTAAAACATACAGTTACATTACATATAATCCGGTAAATCTTAAACTCCTGCCATATTTATGTGACATTAAATATTATTATTATTATTAATAGAAAAGCTCATTAGACGTATACCATATTAATGCTTAGCATATTATCTTAGGACTGTTTCAAAAAACTACAGGCGCTAGAATAAATTCAAGTGCGTTCTCGCAGCGATGTCTAAAGTCTCTTATAGCGATTGCCGACAATCCCTAAAAAACTCTTGCAAAGTTTGGATGGGTTGCTGGTTTATATAAGTATAATTGCTATGTAATTGAACCTATTAAATTATTCTGCATTAAGGCAATTAATTAATCTAGGAAATATCTGTGTAACACATTTCATAACCTTTCACCATGTATTTCAATAGATTAGTATGCAACCAGAAAGCGATCAAGATAATAGAAGACACTTATGACGATAACGACCTTCCGGAAGAAGAAATTGAAGCAGAATATGAAATGACATCAATTAATTGCGAAATTCCTCAAACACATAACCAACCAATAAAAAACATTGACCCATCACGTGAGTAGCAATTATCTCCTTTATTTATTGATTTATTGCACATGTTAAACCTTTTTGAATAAGAACATTGAAAATAAACCCAAGAGGTTAAATTATTAAAAATGCAATTTAGTGGTTTGTAGAAAACTTAATAGATTATCTCTTAAAACTGTTTTTGTTTATAATTTATTTGTTAACTAGCGGCCGGCCCCGACTTCGCCTAACATAAAGAAAATCTATCTCGAAAGTCCCGTGAGTTTTAATCTCGTGCTTTGGTCTACAACCTTTAAACTCCCTACCTGTATACAAACAATTGGTAATACATCTCAACACAACTCCCCAATCTCAGAGATCCCGTACAAACCTGGTCCTAACAATTGCAAATAAAACAAAAATATTATATCCAATTTGATGCAGTCGTCCGATCGTTATGAGTGTACAAACATTTCGACGATTTATTTTTATTTATTAACTGTTGATGAATTTGTTTATTACTAGCGGAAAACTGAAGAAAATGCATTTACAAATCAAAATCTTAGATTAATTATAATTTGCAGATGTCAAAGTAATGCAGTATACAGTATCAAACCAAGGCTCATTACAGATGATTCTCAATAGATTCATATACTACTTGAAACATACGAACCGAAACAATTCTCGACAGTGGCGCTGCGTAGATTATGTCAGCAACATCAAGTGTCCCGCACACGTTATTACTAAAGACGATATTGTAGTACAAAGGTAAGGCTTCTATGACGAGATATATAAATAAGAATCAACGTCACCAAATATTACTTTGAACAATACAAAGATAAAAAAAAATATTTTTTACTTTTCATACAATACTAATATCAAAAAGAATACAAAAAAGTCAACCAAATTTAATCGGTACCCCGGGTCTATCTATCTATATTCGGGGCGGGTCTAACCTCGTTCTTTAGAATATATATTTGGTAAAATCTATTTTAGAAGGTCGACTGCATTGTTACTTTACTCTCACCTATTTCTACCGCCAAATAGCAGTGTTCGCATTGCTGTGTTCTGGTTTAAAGGGCGAGAGAGAGGCAGTAAAATTTGTGGGTAAATGTGATATCGTATCTTCAGTTCACAAGATTGGCGACACAATCTTTGTGATGATAAGAGTGTCTATAGCCTGCGGTCACGTTTCTGATCAAGCGGGCCGTATGCTTGTTTGCCGACGTTATAACATAAAAAAATTACATCTAATTGTTAGAGATTGCTTTTTCATAAAAATGTAATTATCGTCAAAAAAACTTGTAATTTTAACCTTATTCCCCTTTTACGATTTTCTACCGGATGCTGGGCATGGTCATTTACAATTAAATAGACATGACACGGACTCGAGTATTACCGACAAAAAATCATTTAATCCAATCTTAGTATTGGACATATAACATGTTAATTAATAGTTTACAAATCTATTATTGAATTGCTGACATGGAAAAGGCCAGGCCGTTCATTAATTAAACACTCTACCTTTAAATCCTATAACGTGTACTTCGCAATCGCCTTCAGTGGTCCTTGTGGAGCATATGCGATACCTCCCTGGATGATCTGGAAACCTGAATAAGACAGATGTCGACGATTCAATAGTACATTTATGGATGGGAGCGGAGTAACTGTAGAATCCTACAGCTACTACTCCACTCCTGATCTGATTAGATTTGACAAACGGTGGATCCGTTTGTCAAATCTTATCAGATTAAACACAACGGAATGCGCTAATCACCACTATAGAAAGCTGTATGCATTGCATTGCATACAGCTTTCTATAGTCCTATTGAAGCGATCAAATTATATACTATTACTAGCACGACTTCGTTCGCGTAGAGTAGTGACTTTGGGGGGTATAGTAGCCTTAGTAGTCCTTGATAAATTTATTTTCTAACACTAAAAGAATTTTTCAAATTGAAGCGATTCCTAAGATTAGCATGTTCAAACGAACTCTTCAGCTTTATAATATTAGTATAGATTACAGATAACGATATTCTTTTTTTATTACCAAAACGTCATTTTTTTACATTTTACTCCATTTTTGGACGAATATATTGCTACTTTGGAGCTTCAATTTACAGAGTTTAGAGCAAGCATTTGTATGTGTGCTTTCAAAATGGACCGTGTGTGTGTCCTGACCGATCACTTGCTTATTTTTATAGTATTTTTTATTTGTTTTTAGGATTGCTGCTCATACACACCCATTTCACGATAAAAGAATATTAAAAAAAGTTAGGGCTGGAGCAATCTTCTCTGCGATACAGGAAGCAGAAAGAGAGGGTAGTAGCAAAAGAAGAAAAATTTCTGCAAATGGGAACGATGGAGAAAGTGAATAAAATATTATGTTGCTGTTTTATCGTAATTTTATTTTATTTATATCGGTATATTGTAGGTCTGACAGTCTTGTCGATAAACATTCACGGTGCTATCATGTATAAAAAGAATTGCACATCGTTAAAATGAAGTTAATATAAAATGTAAAAATTATTATGAAGAATGGAAAATATTATAATACTTTTTACCTATCTTAAAGGGCTAAGCTTCGCTTGTTCCGTCACTGTTACTTCGGATGTATTATGTATGGACACACTTACTGTACCTACGTTATGCTATTATTATTATATTGTTCTTTAAAATTTTGACACGCAACGAGTTCAGAGTTTTAGAATGGCCTTTTGCATAGTATTTTTTGTAAAAGTTCACTATCCATTCAAAATGAGGTAATTACTTACAAGACTAGATTATTAAAAACTTAGTAGTTGATTTTTATATAGCAGACTAGATTTTTATAGTCTGCTGTAGCATATAACATCAAAGCATCGGGGCCATCAAGCCCGAAGCCGCATTCTTTTGTGTTCCTATCTTGTGTGCCAAGGGTCGTGACTCCAACCCCCATCCAGGACGAATATTTGTATTTATAATATAAGTATTATATTTGTTATTCAAATCAGTGAGTTTTGTGTTAAGCAAAACAAAGCACCTGCCCATATATATAATAACCGACCGCACTATTGCGGCTGGGCTCACTTAGTTCTCCTTTCTTACTTCCTCACAGTTAATTAGTTCTTTTGCAAAAAACGAATTAACTGTCCTTAACGACGGCCACTCGAGCTGAAGTATGGCCTTGCAATCACCAGAACGCGCCTCTGTTGCTTGACCTCGGCCCGGGTGGCCATCGTGGGAGATAGTCGAGTCGTTTGTAGGAGGACTGAGCGAGCCCGGCCGCGCTAGTGCGTTCGGTTATCGCTTAAAGTGCCGGCACTGCATGCATTCGGACTACCAGATGACAAGCTGTAACTACAATACCACCTGCACGGTGCTCCAATTAATGAATGGCTGTATCTGTGCAGAATCCAAAAAAAGCCTTTAATTTTTTGGAATTTAAATAATAATATAAAACGTAACTATTAATGATATAGGTGAGTGAGAAAAATGAGTAGTTTTACATTCTGTACCAGATATAAACAATTAGCAGTTTTATTTATCTATACCAGTAATTCCCAAAGTGGTCTAGGACCACTGGGGGTCCACCGGAGACTCGACGAGGGTCTACGTTGGGCGTAACAAAAAACGTGCAAATGAATTTGTGTATAAATACAAATGTCAAGGATAACTATTTCTCATATATTTCCGAAATTTTATAAAGAAAAGTGAATCGATATTAGTGACATAATTTGCTTTCAGACTTTCGAAAAGTAAATCGAAAAATAGATGGACAGACTTTTTTTTCTAGATTTTGTAAGTGGCTTTATAGGAAAAGTTGTTTATTATCATGAGTAGCATCACCTACCCGCGGAATAAAAACAATAAAAAAGTAATGGGTATATAGGTAAAATAACGTGATAATCAAAAAGCGTAAAACCTGTGTTGATCAAAAATTGAGTACAAAACCTAATAATAATACACGGTACAATTTCTTTTTTTTTTGGATAAACTTTTACCTCATCTTTTACATTAGTGGAATCGATTCCACTCTTGATTCTGTACAAACTACTTAAAGGATTTGCGTTATTTAAATAACTAGTTGTATTTTTATTTCATACATAATTTATTAACAAAAAATGTTAAGTACCTAAATGGAAAGGAATCTCTTCATGATGTTAAAAGTTTTTTTTGTATGTAATTAGTAAAAACTCATTTTCAATTCTACTGGACGAGTCAAATTTACCTGGCAATGAATCATTATTATTGGCATATGTTCGATTTGTTATGAGCGAAGAAATTCATGAAGAGCTATCTATTATATGCGAGAACTTTGAAGATGGACACTAAAGGTGAATCATTATATGATACTCTCTGTGATTTTTTTTTAAGAAAGGTCGATTCCATTTACAAATGTTAATCCGGTGGCAACAGATGGAGCTCATAAAGCTCATGGATGCCATGGTAGGGCGATATCGTGGGTTTTCAAGCCATCTGAAAAGAGTTATACCAGAGGTAACTGCAATTTATTTTGTTATCCACCGACTACATCTAGTAGCGAAAAATTTGGGTGATAGATTGCACTAATGATTTCAATTTGTGATTAAAGCAGTGTACAAAATTAAAAGCAATGCATTAAATACTCGCTTATTTGCACAATTGTGCGATGACAATTATGATGATTTCCAACGATTGCTGTTGCATACTACTGGACGTACATAGAATTACGCTGGTTGTCGAAAGTGCATTTTTATGAAGATTCTATTCATTTTTTAACTCAATTTTAGAATTTCTGTAAAGTAAAAATCCTGAATAAAAAATGTCTTAATCAATTTTAAAGCAGACATCACGTATGTGACAGATTTGTTTAATAAATTTAATGACCTCAACTTACTATTACAAGTTACCTTAATTTAATAAAAACAAAGAATGCAATTTCAGCTTTTATTGGTAAATTGAAACTTAAGAAGGAAAATATTGGTCAGCGCAATTACTTTACAGACCATATTTGAAGATATTCTGTCGATAAAAATACTACCACCATGGGTCATAAATCCATTTGACGAAGCAGAAGTTATCGTGCCTGGGGTACCGGCAGGAGTGAAATGTGCGGTTATTCCTTATAAAACTCAAGCCAGATGTTGATAATTTGCTTACAATACATCAAGTACATCCTCATTAAAATTATGTATTTTTCGTAATTACCATTGTAAAAGTTACATTACGTTATAAGTCCTTAATATTGATTACGTTACCTACGATTGTTATAACAATAATTAATGGTGTTTTAATAAATTAATTATATAATGTTAATTTATATAATTTTTTAATAAATACCTATAACACGAGGACTTCTTTTTGCCACTTATTTTCAACGTTATTTAATTCAAATTTATGATAATGGGTTGGTACTTATGCTATAAGTCACTGCAGTGTACCTAGAAATCAAAAAAGTAAAATTGGATGGAGACCCTTTTCATATTTCAAAAAACTAAAATAGGATGGATTCCTTTTTAAAATTTGTTTAGCCGACTTAATTTTCAAATGTCATAACCATTTTTTCCCATAACTGTTAATTCGACGTTCGTAAATACATCTAAACTTCTATTTTTTTCGAGATTACGTAAATTGATAGTAATTTAGTTGCAGGAGGTCCACCATATCCAGCAGTTTTGAAAGTGGCTCATGAAAGAAAAGAGTTTGGGAACCGCTGATCTATACTTTTCAATGCCAGACATGGAGTAATGTCACTACACTACATTAGACAGTATGTAGCAACATTATATTCCGGCGCGAAAATATAACGAAAACATAAGCTGTCAAATAGAATTTTGTTTCTTGTTTTGTTTGAGCAGATTTACTGACTTTAGTGTCAAATTTTTCAATATATTGCCCTCTTATATTAGTGAAAGTCATCTTGTATTTTATTCACGTAAGATCGTTCACGTTTTTTACAAAGTCGGTGTCAACAAATAACTTTTAACCTATAATTATGACAATATCTTCTATGTACTTTAAAATGTGCTAAAATGAATCGAATGGAATTAGATCTACCACTATTGACCAGACTAGCCTCTGATCAGGTTGAACATGTGTCATGTGTTGAATGGTAAGTTTATCTGTAATGGATTAATTTTGGTACTTGTAGCCGTATATTACACAGTAAATCACTATGTAATATATGTCATTTGAAGTAATGCCTTATTATACATTTATATTCAAAAAAAATTCAATGCAAGACGTACTCTTATATAGTAGCTTAATAGTACAGTAAGAACTTGCGTGTTCAGAAGAATACAACCAAGCCCAATTGCTTACCTTTCCTAACAAATATGTAGTAATGTTTTTAAATAAACATATTTTCTAAACCTGATCAGGAAATCCAACCTGAAGCAGTCTGTGTCTGAGAATTGTGATACTGACTTGAGTTAAAATATAATATTAATATATTACCATTATACTGTAAAAATATTTATCTCGATGAAAGATAATGATGGTTAGATAAGAATTGAATAGTTGAGTACAAACCAACCTTTAATGAAATAAATATTTTATTGATTTAAGCACAGGAAATGAGGTATATGTTTATGTGGTGCAGTCAAAATGCTATTTAATTTTATTTCAGCTGTAAGTACTATGTTGCCCCTGAAACAGCAGCTTGTGGTCATACATTGTGTCACACTTGCTGGCGAGGTCGGAGGTCATGTCCTTATTGTGCCGCACCACTTGAGAGAAGTTGTCTAAAATTTAATCTGCCTATTCAACTATTAACAGAAAAAGTACATGCTCTAAGTGATGCATTTGAGAAAATATTTAATATAAAATGTAAGTATTCTTCTATAAATAATCATGCTGTTTTATGTAACCTGACTTATAATATATATATATATATATATGTTATAAGTTATAAGTTTATAAGTTTGTAACAATTTTTTATTTATTTATTTTAATAGCTATATTGTAATATCTCCAGATATGTGATACCAAGATCTTTGTTGTGGATCCCCTTAACTTTGGACTTCCTGGCCCATTAACCCTGACCCATTGGAAAGGGTTATGGTGTACCATGTACCATGTTAAAGAAATGCAGGGACAATGTTAGAGCATGACTTTTTTACAACTTCATCATCATATCACTGTAGGATGTCTCCTGCTGGACATAGTGAGTTCCAATAGTAGAGTTTGTATGCAGTCTGTGGTTCTAGCCAGATCACGACTATTCCAACATAGCTGACAAATACTAATCGGGATATAAATTTAATTTTAGAATTAAAATAATATACATTGTTCTAATTCAACTTGAGTTAGAACTTAGATTTAGGATTCTCTTCTTGCAATAGAAACCAAAAACAATAAAATACAAGAAACACCCAAACTCCATATATTTTTATTGGTTGTGTTAATCTTTAATCAAATTGGTAACCTCAATGTATCAACTGGAACATCTACAGCCATCTGGAATTATGTATCTTTCAAATATTCAAATTTTAATCATAAATTGAACATAGAACAATTGGTTTAAAAAATATTTATTTTTATTATATGTTCCAACGAAAGAAATAACTATATCTACTATTAACACTGACACAAAAAAAATATGTTAGAGGAATAACATGTTTTTTCAACCTCAATCCTCAAACAAATTATGTAATACTAGCTGTGCCGGCGACTTCGTCCGCGTGGAATAGTTTTTTGGTACCATACCTCTTTACCTTAACTTATATAAACTTTGAATGCCCTGTTTATAAATATAGAATCAACGGCCTGAAAAATATGTTCCAAGTTTCTAGTTCCAATAATAGCGATACTTCCATAAAACTTTTCATCCCCCTTTTCGACCCCTAACAACCCTTATTTCGAATTAAAAAATACCCTATGTCCTTTCTCAGGGTCTAAAGATTGTCTGTGCTAAATTTTATCAAAATCGGTTAAGAGGTTTAAGCAGGAAAGCGTAACAGATAGACAGACAGAGTTACTTTCTCATTTATAATACTACTTTTTGGAGGAAAAAATTTATGTTTTAAATTGGGTACCAGTTCGCATAGTCTTTATATCAGTGCTGCATTGTTCTGGTTTTCATTCGACAAATAAGTTATCTTGGTATATAGTTAGTTGCCATATAGTAAAGAGCAGGCGAAACAGACAATTCCAGCGCCACCGGAAAAATGAACGGCACTGCTCGACGGCTATCACCCTAGGGCGCATTTAAGTTCGAACCATGGCTCTAGTGGCAGTTGTTACGGACATTTAATCGTTGTTTACTAAAGAGGAGCGCTGAGTAAACGTGATCGCACTTGTGCGGCCGGTATTATCTTAAAGGGTAGGGAATCTCTGTCGCTCGCGAATTCGGTGTAATGCTCAATGGAAAGTTTGTGTATAAAGTGTTCGTTATAGTGGAGTGCCAGAGGGGAGGCATTTATAGAAGTTATACTATTATGAGGGGTTTGATTTAGTGTCTTATTTTTTTTGCTCTCTATACGATTATGCTAGCCGAGTACCTCGCTTGTACCAGAAGTCGAAGTCGAACATAATATTACCTCCTATATTAATATATTTAATTTATGATACTAATTTAATAATATAATTTTGCAGTAAATGAAATTGAACTAGATGTACACATACAAGAAGCAGAAAGTGGTCCTTCTAATAATGTTAAAGATTGGCTAGCCAGCTCACAAAATCATTTTTCCGCACCCTTTCCTAATACAGACACATGTACTCAAGATTTCAACATTCCTGTTGAAATTTCATCAAGCAAAATACAGGTACATACAAATTCTAAGAAAAGTAAAACACCTGATAAAGTGGTATATGTACAACCACCTCAAGACGATTGGGACAAAATTGAACAGTTACCTGATCCTGAGCCTAGTTTAACTAATAAAGAAAACGTGGTAATACATACAAATCATGTAACAAAATATGTAGAAGACGATATATACTCAACAAATAACCCGAGAAGGAGTTCAAGAAAGCGAGAAAATGTTCCAAACATAGATTTTTATGACAAATCCTTAGATAAACGAGAGTCAAAAAATTCCAGCTCAGTAACAGATAAAAAGTCAGCTAAGCAAAATTGGACAAATGTTAAGAAAATGAGAAAGGAATTTAGCAAATTAAATAAAATAAAGAGAAATAAACTGAATGTATCAATAGAAATGTGTAAAAAAACTCAAAACACTATTAACAAGCCAATCAACAATGCAATTGAGCAAATGATGGTAGAGGAATGTTCAGAGCAAGGATCTTTTTCAATTGAAGACAACACACCAACATTACAAAATAAAAAGGAGATAGAAGAAAATCGAGTGTCAGAAAATCAAAATCAACATTTGCGAGAAAGAAATATTAAACCTAGAGCCGATAGTCTTGTGGATTATGGTATAAAAAAAAACATGTCACATTTATCTCCTGTCCATGCTGCAGAACCAAGTATTACTTCAAAGATGCATAATAGTTTAAAAGTACCAGGCTGTGATACAATTACTCATGACCTTCAGGTTAAAACAAATCAACAAAATATCAGTAATAGTACTAATACACAAAACCAATTATTATCAAAGGCAAAAATGCCATTTATCAAAAAAGGTATATTATGCCCAAAAATTACAGAGGAAGATAAAGTTCAAACTATTAACATTGTTGATGAAAATGGCATGCAGGCAAATGATGATATAGAAATTACTATAAAAGTGGGAAATACTCTGACTAATATTGTTATCAAAAAGAAAAATAATGACATACAATTAAAAGTAAATTCTGATCGTGAAGTGCAAACGTCCTTAGGGTCAAATTGTTTAGAATTTAAAAATAATGAAAATTGTAAAGTTATTCAAAATTGTAATCAGAGGAATGTTGAGCTAAATATAGGAAATGAAAGTGGTATTACTAAAACACAAAATATGATTACAAAAAATAATGGAAATTGTGCAATCAGCATTAATAAAACTATATCAACTAAAAAGAATACAGCTTCTGCCGAGACAGCCACTGCACAATTTGAAATAACAGAGAGTGTGGAAAAAGAATTATCCAATATTATGGAATGTGTGGGAGAGAAGAACAACAATGATAGTTTTGCAGAAAGAAATAATCATAACATTATGCCCCCTAACAGAACACAAAAGAATATAGGTGAAACAGAAGATGCTGATATCTTTGATATTGGTTCAACTCATGAATCTAATGTCCAAACTATTAAAGGTTCTAAACATGCTGCATCTGAGATTTTAATGCCGACTGTAAGTAAAAGAACCCAAAACTATGCAGCCAAGAGAGATAGAGAAAATTATGAAGATGATGAAATACCTTGCACAAAAAAAATTAAACCTATCAATCAAAAATTTGAAAAAAAAGCAGATGAAAATAATATTGTTCAAAATAGTGAATCGATGAACTATGATGCTGTTATGGATGAAGTGTTTGCCAGTATAGATGCAGACATTGAAAAAAGTCAGAAACCTAGAGAAATCTTGAAATCTCAGAATAATAGTGGTGCATTGTTACCACATTCTCAAATAATAGAACAAAAATATAGTTCTACACAAATTGGAATTCTAGATAAACGTAGCTGCAAAGAAAATAATGAAAAATGCAGTGAAAATATATTTTCAATTATAGAAAAGGCTACTGAAAATAATGATTTAGTGAATGATAAGAGCAAACATGTAAGTTTTATGCTGATTTATAACATTTTAGAAAGGTTTGTTTTGACAATCTAATTTCAGGAATGATACTAGATTGTTGAAGTTTTATTTCATTTATTGTTATTTTTTTTCTCTTTTAGTGTGGTTCTACACAAAAACACATTGAAAATTTGTTGACTCCTGGTATGTGCCACGATCTCGATGCTACAGAAGATGATAATTTAGTAGCCATTTTGAATGATGCAGAAAATTGTACGCCATGTCATGACCCTGATGATTCTGATAGAAGTGTAGTTGAAGAGACACCACAGAAGTAAGTGAATATCTGTGAATATGTTTTGTTTGGTAAGTTATTGCGTTAGTTAACTGACTATATCATTTTCAGAAGTTTCTCCTTTTCAAAACAAAAGAACAGCGAATCAAAAAGTAATGCAAATGTATTACAAAGAGGTAATATATCTATAAATAAGGCAAAGTCTAAACTGCCAACTGTTGAAAGTGTTATATCTGTATCCGATTCATTAGTGAACATAACCCAAGTAAGCAAAGATACAACAGTTATTGATGCCGCTACAAAGAGACAAGCACTGGAAACACCGCTGACAATAACTAATTTTGTGGATCAAATAAAGCATAAATCAACGCCAGTTGCAAGAAAATCCCTTAATTTTAATAAGAACACCGTCTACGACGGCGATGACCCCGAACAAACGTTTTGTCCAAGTTCTGTTGTTGCTAAAACCACTCAAGAAAAAGAGTTTATGACTAAAGCATTTGAGCAAACACAAAAGTCGCCTATTAAAATAATGACAGTGTCAAAAAGTGCTAGATTACCACTGAAATACTGCATTGCGGGATCATGCTTAACGGCCATTGAACTGACGAATGTGAAGGCACTGTGTCGCAAATATAACTGGAAATATGTCGATAAATACACTAAGGAGCTAACACATCTTGTAGTTAGCGTTGATGAAGAAAATAAATCACAAAGGTTTGTAGACATTTTTTTATGTAGGGATCTATTTTACCAATCTAAATAATAATAAATATATAGTTCTATTGTAATAAAAAAACAAAAGATTTTTGGACGCCTTATAATTTTACTAGGATGTTCTTGGATATTTTGTATTATTGTTCTTATAAAGCATTTGGTTTCTTTCTGTTTCCAATTTATTTTATTTAGCCATTCCCCATATGCTTAACAGCCGTGGCAACTAAGCTAAATGGGAAATTAAATCCTGTCTGTTCGTTTGTTTGATATGGATGGGATATTGAGTTCATACATAGAATTAATCTTGAATTTGCATTTTATCTTAATATTTTTATTAATACAACCATATACGTATTTTAGGTATCCATTTTTAATATATTATTATATACATACACTAGCTGTGCCCGCGACTTCGTCCGCGTGGAATAGTTTTTTGGGTACCATACCTATTTACTTCAAATTATATAAACTTTGAATGTCACGTTTATTTATATCGAATCAATGGCCTGAAAAATAAGTTTTAAGTTTCTAGCTCTAAAAATAGCGATCCATGCAAACAACTTTTCATCCCCCCTTGCAACCCCTGACAACCCTTATTTCGAGTTCAAAAATAGCCTATGTCCTTTCTCAAGGTCTAAAGATTGTCTATGCCAGATTTCATCAAAATCGGTTGAGAGGTTTAACCGGGAAAGCGTAACAGACAGACAGACAGACAGACAGACAGAGTTACTTTCGCATTTATAATATTAGTAGGGATTTTTATATAATAAATTTTTGTGGGAATAAACTGCTTTATATAGATAGCTTTGTGGCAGGTTATGTTAAGAGAAGTTGTGTAGTCAGTCACGACACCGTTTCCATGAGTTGAAAATAAAGCGATACATTCCTAGGCCATAAAACAGTTGTTTATTTATGCCTAATGGCGTAAAAGTAAGAGAGTATTATATACTGTCATTATTTTGAATGGGAATGTTTGTGAGGATGTATGGATTACAGTTACTGTTTAAAAAAGACGATGAATAAGATTCTAACGCCTATTTCCGCGTAGTCGTTCTATCATCTTTCTGGACCTAGACTACCTTTGATAAAAAAGTAGTCTAGCTCCTGAAACAGGGTTCAGTTTAGGTCGAGAGTGGGCCAAAGATCTTTTCAGTCTTGTAGTAATAAAAAGGTAACAACCAAACTTATAGAAAAAACTTACTGGAACATATATTAATGTATGTATATAAAAAATATTACATATATTTCCCGTTTCTCACCTGTAATGTAGGTCAAGCTAATAATCAAATCTTTCTTGTTATATTAAAGATTACTAGAGTAACATATGGTCTAATTTATGCTTAACATTAATTAGAAGCCACACACCTTTTTCTTTCTAAGAATAGATTTATCATTATTATATGTGCGCAAAAAAAGACGCAGCTGGCCGGCAGATTGACATTATTTAAATATAAAAATGCATTCTAGATCTGTAAAGTACATGTGTGCTTTGGCGGCGTCCAAGTGGATAGTCTCATACGAGTGGGTGGATGCTTGCATCACTACAAACACTGTTGCAGCTGAGGTCAGTATGCCCAATAATTAATTGATTGGTTTATCATTCTTATGTAAGTTTGCTATTTATAACAACTTAATTGTGAAAGGCACTGGGTTAGTTTGCGGCGCGTTCCACGGTGCAATGAGGAACCGGTAAAAAGCCAGTGACTAGAATTATCAACATGATATTGATTTCGTTAAATTTAAAGACTATTATATGACATAATTAGTTTTGGCAAAAACAAATTAGAAACACGTTTGCTTTTAATACATTGTACAGTCTAGTGTCTTTAATAAATTGTATATTGATCACATGAATATTTGCAGATGTCTTTTGAAGTGTTAGATGGTACTGGCGAGCCCGGGCCGAACCGATCTCGTACAGCTCAAAATAAGCTATTTCATGGGATAACTTTCTACTGCCTAGAACCCTTTAGTGTTCTGGACCTCAATACTTTGAAGGTCAGTATAATATGCTCTATGTTAATCTTAAAAAGAGGTATTAATTAATAAATTTTTTCGTTTATAAGATAGTATCTAACTACCTTACAGTATACATTTCTGAGGAAATAAAACTATTTATATAACAATAATAATAAATATGGCCGTGGGGTACCGGCAGAGCAGAATAGTACCCCGTCGTAATAATAGTCGTAAAAGGCGACTAAGGTACAAGAACCCACAGGCTGCATCCCCGTCGCGAAAGCTGCGTTCTGCGATTGCCAACACGCTTGCCTAGCGCGACAATTATGGGCAAAATCCCTCTATCTTGGGGAGGCCTATGTCCAGCAGTGGACTTTCAGTGGCTGTAATGATGAAGATGATGATGAATAATATTTATAAGACAAATATTTAATCATGAATATTTGTGTTTGGTCTGTGTCTGAATGTTTAATATGTATTGTGTTTGTGATTCCTCTGTTGTCGGAGTTCCGTAACAAGAGCTGTAAGCGACTTTATCTCTCAGTCAGGTACAATATATGAGATGTTGTGTAAATTATGTGTGTGTATGTATTGATATTGTTTACAGATAAGTTTATGTTTTTATAGGATATGTTGGAAGCCGCAGGCGGTCGAGTGGTTAATGAACCAAAAGCTGTGAAAGCGATCGCCACCTCGCCAGCTCTACTATTAGCGGAACCGGAAAACACCCAAGAGGACCGCTTCATGTGTAAGTTATATAATTGCCGTAATATTGTATATATTTTCTTGAATAGGAGTTATTACTTTCTCACTTCACTTCACTTTTGAAATAATTATTGTCTTAATTTAATACTAACAGTGTTCTGGTACACCCGCGTAGTTCTCGTTTCCGTGTTAATACACAAATAAATTATAACGTATTTTACTTGCTGATAATTATCAGTTAATTAATAAAAAATCTATGATATATATATTTATAGATTCGATGTGCATAAAAATCCTAATAAAAATAGTCTACTCATTATAACATCAGCTGCTTGCCAGTGAAATTACCCCTTAAAATCGGTCCAGCTGTACCAGAGATTAGTCTGAAACAGATTTTTTTTATGAACTATGTATATGTTATTCGCATTTAACAAAACCAAATTTGGACAATATACATACACTTTTTCTTCACTTAAATGGTATGTATTTATGTAGATAACGGTTTAACAAGGTTACAGAATGATTATTATAAATTTTATCTATTCGGTTCCGAAATGATACAGAATTGATAAAGCATGACACCTGTGACAGAAGTCATTAAACTCAAAGGCATCTCTTTGTAAAATCGTATTAAATTATTGAGCCTATAAAAATTTAATGATCAATTATTTAATATACTACAATAACTTTTTATCATTGTGTCATGTAGATTTAATTTATACCAATAAACTCTCTTTTAACACGCATTAATCGCAATTTAAAAACATAAAAGAAAACAAACGTACTTCTTCCTTTATAAGGTAATTTCATTACATACAAATAAATATTAGTGTTCAGGTAGTAAATCAAGTGAAGTACAATTGACATTCAATAATCAATCGATTAAATTAGAATCCATATTTTTTATTTTAGCTGTTATTTAATTTGTTTGTTTTTTTTTTATATTTCTAGAGTATATGCCATTAATAATGAACTCTTAAAAGATCGAAAATAAATCATTTGGCATATTAGATAGGAATAGTATCTCATTAAACCCAGTTTAAATTTACATCACTTGTTTGCATCGTCAATATACCCTTTGCTTTATTTTATTGGGAATAAATAGGTAATACAAGTGCCCACGATATGCAAAACGTGTTTTCTCTTTCATGGTTTCGTTCAATTTGTTAGTTTATTGTGTATTAAAGGAAAGAACTAAATAATATTCACGTTGATATTTTGGACCAAAAACAAAACCTGTGTGTAACAGCAGACAAAGATAAATAACGGAGATGACGTTCAATCAATAACTGCAATTATCATTTGATGCAAGCTATTGTCTCAACCCCAGGTTAACCCTACCCTCGATCTAAATTTGACATCGTACACAGACAATGTATACTGAACCGAAATTGGGACTTCAGTATACATATCAGACAATGTATACTGAAATCCCAATTTCGTTTACTGGTAGAAAATTATATATATATTTTAAATTCGAATAAATTTAAACACACACGCTTACCCGACTCTCCTTTGTTATCTCCGATGTTCTCCTGTGTTAACTATACTATCATCACCATCATTTTAGTCATTGAAAGTCTACCGCTGGACATAGGCCTCCCTCCCCAAGAAATTTTGCCCTTAATTGCCACTGGGCAATCGTATTGACAATCGCAAAGCGCAGCTTTCGCGACGGGGATGCTGCTGCCCACCTGTGCTGTGTCCTGTGCATTTAAGCTACACTGCTTCGGTTGGATATACCGCCATCTGTCGGTTCTGGTACCTTAGTTCCTTCTTACGACACCTGATTCCTCGCGGTTAAATACACTATAATTAAATTAAAAATGTTGCGACTATAATTTGAGATATAAACTATCTAACTCAAGTGGGATCAAACTGTATACAGTTAACATAAATTAATTTAAATTTAGTAGTTAAGAAATTTTTCATGGACAACCACCGTGGCATGATTTTTTTATATACAAACATTAGTAACATTCGGTTTGTGTAACACATTATATTGATTGAAAGAACGGGAAATAAGAATAGTATAAATAGGACTGGCACTTAATCATAATAATCACCAATTATACAAATCTTAAAAGTAATTTATTGTTACTGATAAATTGATTATAAATACGTGCTTTCTATCTTATCTCTACACACTATTTTTGTTTTTTTAATGTCACGAATGTATTATGATATTATACGATAATGCAATCATTATATTATAATATCAAAATAACATCAATATGTTCCATCATCTTTTGATAAAGTGACTTACATAAAATATAGAATATCTCTGGCAGATCGAATATTTGTAGAATAGTTGGATGAGAATTTATCATAAATGCCCGTAATCCCCCCTGTTTTATTATTTCCTAACATGTAGCCTGTTAGCCAACTTGAACTTATCTGATTAATTAAAGATTTGACTGCGCATGCGGTATTATCTCCATTTAGCGCGCAAAGGGTCATGGTCTCGAACCCGTCTAGGACAAACATGTTACGAACATTCGTCTTTGTCTGATATCCGTAACACAAGTGATTTTCTCGATATATCGACACACGATATCGACGACCGATATAAGCATAACTTCCAAGATGCCTCCCTCAGTCGCAATTTCCCTGGCACTTCAGACTGTCAAACATGCTTACGGAATATTAACTTTTAATCCTAACGATAACCACTCGACCTGAATTCCGACCTCATATGCATGCGCATATCAGGCGTCCCGTCCCTCCGGTGGCACTGGATTTGATATCTGAATAACTTAGGTTCTAGAAAAAAAGCGTTCATTACTTAAAAGAAAATCCCATCAGAAACATAAGTGTGAATAAGGAAGCCAAGTTTAAATGCGTGGTGGTCGACTTTTCTGACAAAATATTTTTTTTGTTGATTATTAACAAATTAGAAAATAGTTTGCTTATAAAAACTAGCAAAGCAAATCTAAAGCTTCAATTTATTCTTAGTTATAAGCTATGGCGCTATGAATTAATAAAAATCAACTGTTTGAAAAAATTCAATGTTTTCTGTGTTTCTGACCAAGCTGAATACCAAATTTCAGGTTTCTAGGTCTTCTGGAAGTGAGTTAGAATTTTGATCTGAATTTGAGGATGTTAATATCTCAATAACCGTATGAACTGTATTGATGAAATTTCAGATACTTGTTAAACTAAGAGATTTTAATTAATGTAACATGAGTTTATATTAAACAGATTTTGAGTTATTAAGAGGTAAAAAGTGGCTCCAAACGGTTCGTGTAAAAATACACACGGCTGCTACGTCTCCAGACTTTTTTTTTTAACTTGGCTGAAACGCTGCCGCGTTTCATAATAAATTATAAAGGCTTTAAAAGTCGATTAATTTACGTTCATATTTTTTGATCGATGTGTCGGTCCTCTTGCGATAACCGTTCTCAAGATTTTTGTTAAAGTTTAGAGTTTAAAATTACGACCAAGTTTACAATTACCACCCTCACATATTTTATTTTATTTGTATTTGATGTTGAACGCGCGATTATTGTATTATATCGTTGCAGATCTAGCGTTAGAGCTGGGAATAGTGCCTGTCAACTACGAGTGGGTGTTGAACTGCTTGGGCAGGTACACTCTCGGCTCCATACACGACCTGCTGCTCTGCCCGTCGGCGCTGCTACCACCCGCCACCGCGAAATGGCCAGCTGTGCTGATAAATGGAGATAGTGATTAGTCATTGTTTATGCAATACATTTATTTGTATAATATTTTGGTGATATAAAAATAAATATGAATATTATATGAAGTTTTATTGATCTCTCTTGTTATGAATATCTATGACAGGGATTCTCACTATACCAGTCGTGCGTACCGAGATATTTCTGTGGAGAACGTCATTGAGAGTCTGAACAAAATTGTAAACTTGTATCGAAAACACGATAAAAACTGTGTCGCATAAAGGCTGACTTCATTTAAACCACTCTAATTACACAGGTTTGCGCGTTCACAGCAAAAAAGTCCCTTCGTCATGGCGTTAATCTTTGACGGAACCTATCAAAGTACTAATACAGATCGGCATGTATCTAAACTTTTTTCTTACTATATTACCTATTGTATCTTGTAAGGAATGTACCTCCTACAGGCTGTATCACACATAAACTGCTCTATATTAAAATATCGGTATAATAAAAAATAGATACTTATAACTTTTTTTTTCACCTGGAATTCTTGGAAATCACCGAATGTGAGTAATGTTCGAAGTTAATGATCAATCTTTGTTATTATTCTATTATATTTTCAAGCTATAAATTTTAGTGTGAATTCAGTTTTGAGCTGAATTTTCAAATCACACCTGCAGAAAGGATAAAAAGATTACAACTTTGAAGTCTCTAATGCCTGTTAATAATCTGTTATCTATCGGAAATTATTTTCTAGATATAAATTATGGAAGTCTTAAATCGGCCACGTGGTAACCGATAATACTTTGTAAACAACTCTTGGCACATGTACTATGTACCTACCTAGTGTTTTTTTTATTAAGATAAGTACTTGATTCAAAAGAAAAATCAATGACGATGTCATGTGTTAATAATTACGAATATTACATCATTTAAAAATGCATTGTTGATCACCATTCAGATGTGTAAATTAATATCACGGATATAAATAGAAAAAGGATGTAGGTATAAGAATATTTAATATTTTTGAAGACTACCTCTTAACCCCGCAGCCTATTAGAGGTACGTTTGGCGATTAGTCAGCTGCTATATCATAATGCTTACTAACTTTGCTCCGCCTGTATGTCTTCGAGTTGTTGTATGGAGGCAAAGTTAAAAGCTAACTTTCTCCCTTAACAATGTTTCACACACCAATAGTATGATGAATTGAGATAGGTATACTAGTTTGATTTCCTTACAAAACGGGACTTGCCACCCTAAACGGGAATTATGACCACGTTGCATACTTACCTATGTATTATATCTACTTAATGATCAATCGTAAAGCTACGAGATCAAGACAGGGGTGCAAAAGAACTGGTTTACCTATTTCAATCTACCTTTGCTACTGATAGGATAAACACGTAAGTAAATATTCAGTGAATTAATCTTCTAATGAAGTTCTAGTATATGAAATAAACATTAACAAAATTGTTGCAGCTATTCAATGAGTAAAAATAGTACCTCCCTCCAGGTGTCGTAAGAGCGGCTGAGGCACGAAAACTCGTAGGTATATCTATCTATCTATCTTTACAGGCGTAGCGCAAATACAATAGAACTGAGACGGGCAGCAATGTCCACGTCTCGAAGCTTCGCTCTGCGATTGCCGCTACACCTGCCCAGCGCGGCAATTATTGGGCAAATCATCATCATAGTAACCGTAAAACGTCCACCGCTGGACATAACCCTCCTAAGTAACGGGAAATTACGTTCATAATTGCCGAGCCTGCACGAGGTAGGTAATTGCAGATCGTAGCATCGCGACGGAAATGCTGCTGCTAATTCCCAGCCTGTTTTATTTATGCTACACTTTTTCGAGTGAATATACAGCAGTTTATCGGTTCCGGGACCTCTTTCACCTCTTATGACATTACAAGGGAGGCACTATTCTATTCGGCCTGGGTTTTTCAGGGTTTTTAATTCGGGGTTTTGCCCAGTACTAATATAAATTGCTTTGGAAAAAACTCAGAAATAATTATAAATTACTTTGGATAGCAAATATTAAAAATTATATCTATATATCACTATACACTCGAAACATATACATCTCTATAAAACAAAACTGTTTATAAAGTTCATTTATGATTTCGACATATTTGTACTGTAAAGAATTCAGTTGCCCGGTTGTCGAACTGAAGCCCGCTTCTACCGCCGTACGAGAATACTTTCGCGCTGCACTGTTGTAAAAACCGCTGGTTCTATAATTAAACAACCTTAGTATTTATATAATGCGTTGATGGTTTTCCAAAAATATTTATCCTGGCTGTTGAGGAACGAATATGCTTTTCATTCATGTCATTGTAAAAATGTTGTGCCTATGAGGACCGTTACCTACCCTTGTGTTATTGTTCTACCCTTAGAAGTAGTAGAACAGTAACTCCCCCTATTCCAGGTGTCCTAAGAGGCGACTGACCTATCCCAACCGACAGGTGGCTATGCGCGGATCCACCGTTGTGGGCACGATGGGCATAATGGGCATAAGGTTATGGGCATCCACAACCATAATAGACAGGTGACGTCACACTTGTACGGTCTATTGAGATCGATATGCTGATGATAATAAACGATATGCCTTAATAAAATTTAAAAATGTGCCTCAACGGCACAGGAAATATTATCCGGGCTAGCTCTTCTAAATATACACAAAGATGTGAACCTGGATATCGATGACATTATCAACGTTTTCACAAAAAAGAAACGTAAGCTTGCATTTGTAATTTAAGTAAGTACCTAAATAAAGTTGTTTTATGTAAAATGTACTACTATGTACTAGCATTTAATTTAATTTATTATTCTTAGAAAATGTAAAAAATAATCAAAATCTCGCCTGGTAAATCTAACTTGCTAATCTCACTTACATTACTCCTGATACAACGCCAAGATACTTATTGGCCCAGTCCAGTGTCCCTATATTAGCTTACCGGTTACTAGAAAAATTATACTAAACAGAATTATACTAGAAACTGACTATTTATTTAATTTGAAGAAATCGGGTCCGAGTTTCACCTAAGTTTATTTCGATTCCTAAGGCCAAAGTCCTGATCCTCAGAAAGGAAATAATCTAATTCGACAGTTCATAAACGACTTGCATGGTGGTTAATGAGCATGTTCATGCTCCGACTCGTACTTAGCTGATTTTCTAGTAGCTGTGACCACAACCTTTTTTGAGGGCTGGATCCGCATTTGCAGATGGCGGTATTGATATATCCAGCGTAATTTAAATGCAACAGGGCGTGGATGGGCAACAGCATTCCCGCGTGACTAGCGCGACAATAACGGGCAAAAATCTTCTCAAGGGAGACCTAGTTCAGAATACTTTCTACGGCAAGTTTGATAATTGTAAAAGGCGAACTATTAGGTAGTTACTAATTGGGCAAACCTGACAGTAAAGATCTATTTACATCTAAAAGTAAGATATTAACTCATGATTAACTAATGTTGCAATACTTGCAATATGAACTCTAGACTTGGTAGAATAATAGGTACAGATGACACGACAAGGTCAAAACACCGGCTGGCTAGTGTAACTAACGTAACACGTGACAAGCACGCTGTTGTGCAATGCACTAAAAATTAAAGGTAGGTAGGTATAGCCAATACACAAAGATGAAAACACCACATGTTGATATTCGATAGATTATCACCTAGACTAAACAATATTTATCCGAAAATGTGTCGATAAAAGTGCATAGACGTATTGTTCACTTTTTCTTATTTATCTCATAGTAATATAATTCTAATTACAGGTAACATGCTAGTTGTACAATGATTGAACTAATACTAATAGACTTTAGATTATAATAAACGATGTAGATGAAACATTGCTGATGCCTTCCCCTGGTGCCTGCCTGCCTGATATTTTCAGTAGTAGGTAGGTAGGTCATGGCAGAATATCCTCTGATGAAGGCGCTTGCGTAAAGCTGCTTATCATTCTTATTAAAATAAGATCGCAGTTTTAGAAATTTTAATGTCAATATTAAAACACCTAAATAAGAGTTATAAACGTTTCCTATAATTGGGGTAGACAAACTTTAGATGAGTCGTGCGCTTGTCGTGTCACGCATGCGGCCTCACAGCTACACTCCGGCATCGGCATCGTGTTGGAAAGAGTGACGTGGTCTCAGTATCGCGCCATCCCGTCGGCCAATAGCCGACTCCCCTGCACCACATTCTAAACGGCAAACTTCGTTGGCTCGGGCACAGTTCAACACGTGAGATAATCGGCTGCGCCCGGCTTGCTCGTGTTTTTACAGATTAGATCATAATATGTTTCATATAAAGGGCGCGAACGATCAAAATACATGCACTTGATTGTAATATTTAGTGTTAACAGCCGTGGATCCAATTGTATTAATTAAATCGGTAAGAATACATATTTTAATTATTTTAAAATAGATTATTATATTATATTAAGTCCTTCTAGATTTATTATATTTGTTTTTATATAGGTTTTAATCGTAGGTGCCAAATTATAGAATGTTAGAAATTTGTAAAATGTTGTATTTATAATTTGTTAATTATTGACAATATATTGTTCTCTTCATATTTTAGATTGGAATTATATGTGTAGCATGACATGCATTATATGTAGGAAAATAAAATGCATTTGTAAAATCTACCTAATTATTCGAGTGGATTGCTGACTTGAGCAGCAAATCTTTTCAAGGGGAAAAGTTCCTCTTACATTTTTTTATTATTTTTCGCCCGTTCTTGCTACATATCTGATAGATGCTTCGCTCCTATTATTCGTAGCATGATTTCATATAGCTTAAGTAACTAATTATTATATCAGCTATCAACCAGTAAAAGTTCCATCAAAATCAGTACAGGCGTTTCAAAGCTTACCTCGAGAAAACAGTCAATTTAAAAAAATGTAATTTCGGTAAATGTACATCCATATGCATTAAGTAAAAAACAGTTATACAATAACATTACAAACAGACACTCCAATTTTATTTATACACGGTTTTCTTACTTTTTTCAAAATCGTAGTCATGCGATCTTGGAAAAAATATCTTGTGCTCATATGTAACGGCTACGGCTGTTAGGGTGCGGTTGTATCAAATGTAAATAACTGTTTACACAATGCTCATAATATCTTTTATTTTGTGCTTCGTATAAAAATTTCGTTAACTGCGGTTTTAAACAATAAGGCTAGTTAAACATTGGATTTATAAGAAATGTTGGAATTTCGACAGATACCTGGTGGTCGAACTATGACCGTGCGTAGGACTGTCTATTATTTTATACTTAACTAGTAGCGGTCTGCGGTTTCACTCACGTAATTCCCCTGCAATATATGTTACCTGTATTACTTGCTAATAATGTATAAAAAATATAAAAAAATATAAATCTTGTTTACATAATCCTGTATTAGGTAGCAGTCTCTTGTTTCTTTCTGTCTTTTGTGCCAAGGGTCGTGGGTTCGATTCCCTCTGGGTTGGTGGCAATATTTATATGATGATATTTGTATTTGTTCTTTGTCTGGGTGTTTAATATATGTAGGTATTTAAGTAGTATGTTTGTGATTCCTCGTTTTCTGGCGTAATATAACACAAGTGCTTTAAGCGACTTACCACGGAGTCAGCTCAATGTTTGAGATGTTGGGAGAATTTATTATTAATAAGATAGCCTATGTAAAGACCACTCCTCTACTAAGAAACATATGATTATAATGAGGGAATTTTTAAAATGGGTCCAGTAGTTTTAAGCGTTCATTTGTTACAGGCTTATAACAATAAAAATTTTGCCTCTTTTAACTTATCTTGTTAGATGAGGATCTCTTTTTTCTATTAAAATAATAAAATTATAATGTACTTTCCACGGTGAAGATATACATATAAAGTGATAAATCATAAAAAAGATTTTTTTTTATTTTCTTAGATTTCTATGCATTCGTCTTATCATAAGTAGATATTCTTTGTACATTAAAATTTAATGTTTAAATAGGAACTAACCTTAACGCTTCAGTTAATATCGCTAGATAGATGCATAACACTTTTTGTTTTACTTGCTTAAACAAAGCGACAAACAAAATAATTACATATTTGATTAGCATCAGGCAATCGGCCAGAAAACCCTTAAATAATGACAAATTTATTCATCAAGATTTTCTCATAGAGCAGGAAACAATGATAGAGTAAATATGTAGTGAAAACTCTACATTCTCAATAATGATTAAATAAATATGATTCATGTCGCGTATGTGATCATAGCGGTCAAAGACTGACATTTGACAACAATTTTACATTTAATATTAAGGAACTCTTCGGTGTTAATCGTTTCCGCGAAACCCCTGACGGCTTGTCGACGAAAGCTTAGGTTCCTCTTATAATCATTTTAGGAACCGCTGTTTTTTACAAGATTAAGGATTCTCACATTTTATATGTATAGGTACGGTAACGGTAGTTGTTGGACTTAACAGCAAGGCTGTGTAGGCAAAATCTAATCAAAATAAAAATAACAGCTAAATGTTTTTTTATGAAATCCACACAATGCAATCGCGTGACATGTATGCACATTTTTTTTTGTGCACTAAATATTTTGTAATATAGTAGGTATTTGGATTGCGGATAGGGGTTACGCGCGCGAACAACTGACATAAAAAAATGCATACAATTTTTCCTTATTATAAAATATCTTCATTACCAAGTGGCCTTAAAAATAACCTTGGTACTTGGATGCATCGATTCTCTATTTTACGATCAATGAAACAAATGGTATTAGAACGATTAAAAGCAAATTCTAGATACTATTTGCTATTATATTATATTGCCAAAAAAAAACAAATGTTATTAAGAAATGAACAGGAGTACCGAATTGCAATATTTACGATTGAAAATTCTATTCTAAGCTAAAAGCTGATCAGACTATCAAAATTGACTACGCCTTATTATACACCTTGACGAATTTTGTTTCTAGATTTCCTATTTACGAAAATTTTTTTCTTTCAAATCTATTCACACACTTAGATGCATGTCTCTATTGTCAAATTAACACCTATTTACTAAATTTATACTATCTATGTATGTTACTATAGTCTTTTCACAAGCCTGACTCACTGAAATTATAATGAAGAACAAACTATTATGGATTCTTTTGTATGGAAATCTATTTTGAACAAAATTGAGTTCAATACCCAAATAATAATAAAACGGGGCTGTAATTTTTGTGATTCTTGTATCAACACACACAACACAAAAAAAAAATCAATTAAATTAACCATTACAGTGCAATCGACAAGTTGAATTATTTTTAATCTTAATTAATGCCTCAATGATACTGCCAAATGAAAGTCTGAAATTTAATGTCAGTGTCATGTGTCATAGTTTACGTTAATCAATTCCCTCATTGTTCTTCCACTGTAATTTTGTCAACAAGAAAATCCGGTTATTGATGGAATTATTGTGAAGGTACTGTATCATATAGGCACATGTTAATTTGAGTACACCAGGACTTACCAATCATATTAGCGTAAAGTACATTTCAGAGTAAAAATTTGTGAAATGGTTTTTAATAGTGAAGTGAAAAATTGTTCTGCAAGGTCTGCGGTATTGGAAAGAGCTTTTATTCGTTCCATGCTTTTATATTAACGTCTAAATATTATTTACAGACTGCTTTTAAAGAAAAAAATGGCCCCAAATGCGACAGACGCGAATGGCGTTTTGTTTGAGGACGACGCGGCTACACCAGATCTTGCTCTTTCCACAACCCCAGTACAGAAAGCCGATAATTATCCCAAACAGCTAGTGTGGAGAAATATTATACTCTTTGCATATCTGCATCTTGCTGCACTTTACGGAGGTTACCTATTCCTTTTCTCTGCAAAATGGCAAACAGACATTTTCGGTAAGTTTACTTTATTTTGCATTATCAACATATTTAATAAATTATCTTCTTAAACAATCTCTTCGTTGATGGGTGACACTCACATGGGGTTATATTTAAAGTATAATTTGTATTCAGTTAAAGTTATTAATTTGTATTACTTAAACTGAATACAAATTATACTTTAAATATAACACACAACACTGGTATTACCAAAAAAGTAATTATGCAATATTTTAAGTTTTATATACATTAAAAATATATAAATCATAAATCTGATTATTGTTTTTTTAGCCTATATACTATATGTCATGTCTGGACTGGGAATAACTGCTGGAGCACATAGGCTATGGGCTCATAAGTCTTATAAAGCTAAATGGCCATTGAGGCTTATATTGGTTTTCTTCAACACAATGGCATTTCAGGTAAGATTTTATTTAATTCATGAAATTATAATATTTCTTATGACTGATTGAATATAATAGCTGAAATTTGTAACTAAGGTCTTTATTTTATGTCAGCAACAAAAGGTTTTTTATACTGATAAAATCTTTTCTATTTAAAAGATAGGTAGAATTTATTATTATATTTACCAAACATAAATATATTTATGACATGTTAGAGGTTCTTGGATTTCATATATCATTCCTTAAAATCTCTTGTCTATATGTTGGGGGTTGCTATATTGTACATCAGGTTGATTTTGTTTTGGTTTTTAGGATTCTGCTATAGATTGGGCTAGAGATCATCGTATGCACCACAAATACTCTGAGACTGATGCTGACCCCCATAATGCTACACGTGGATTTTTCTTTTCTCACATTGGATGGCTACTGGTTAGGAAGCACCCAGAGCTCAAAAAGAAGGGTAAAGGTCTGGATATGAGTGACTTGTACGCTGACCCAATCCTGCGTTTCCAAAAAAAGTAAGATTAACTTAATTGTCTTTATTTTTAATATATAAATATAGTGCTAATACTAGTATTAGTAAGTACTATAATTATCTAGACATTTTTAATTAATTCTTGAATTGTCTTATTTTTGTATTTTTAGCAAATTAATAAAAGAATCTTCTCTCTTTTAAGGTACTACCTAATTTTGATGCCTCTAGTCTGCTTTATTATGCCAACTGTTCTACCAGTATACCTGTGGAATGAACATTGGATAAATGCATTCTTCGTTGCTGCACTGTTCCGATACACTTTTATCTTAAATGTTACATGGCTTGTCAATTCAGCTGCTCATAAATGGGGTGACAAACCTTATGACAAAAATATTAAACCTTCTGAGAACATATCTGTTTCAATGTTCGCATTAGGAGAAGGTTTCCATAATTATCATCACACATTCCCATGGGATTACAAAACAGCTGAACTTGGCAATAACAGGCTGAATTTTACAACCAACTTCATAAACTTCTTTTCTAAACTTGGCTGGGCATATGACATGAAGACTGTTTCTGATGAAATTATACAAAGTAGGGTGAAACGTACAGGGGATGGTTCCCATCATTTATGGGGATGGGGAGACAAGGACCACTCTGAGGAAGAAGTGGCTGCAGCCATCAGGATTAATCCTAAAGACGACTAGATTAAAAAAAACTTACATCTATATTAGAATTTTGGCACCAATGGCTTCTCACTTAATATAAATTGATTTTAACATAGCTAGTACACAAATGAAATATCAAAATTAACATTTGATGTTTGTTACTAAGTGGGTATAAAGGGAAACAATTTTAAAACAAATATAACTCAATGATAAATTAACATCATAAATATTCAGCACAACCAAAATTATATTAAACTCAGCTTTTGAATTAAGATATTGGGAAAGAAATTTACTGTATATGTATTTGTAAAAACATTGAGAGCAAGTAATATGTAAGTACAATAATGTGCATTTTAAATATAAACTAGTATTGGTTTCCTATTGTTTACAGGGGGCTACTTTTTCTTTTTATAATGTTTATTGGGGAGAATTGATTTCCCGACTGAAATTGTGTCTTCCTTTCCTTTCCACTATATACTACTTTATATTATGTTCTTGAAACTCAAGTAATTAAGTATATTAACTATTATTTCAACATTGTTGTTGCTGTTACATGGTATATTGTAATAATGTGAAACTTGGGGAATTAATAAATTTAGGCAACTCAGTGTAATTATACTAAGAAAGAAATCAGTATTATAAACCACATATTATACTTAAAGTGCATAAAGTGTAGAACTAGTCTGTTGCATTTTTTATTTATGTATAGTGACATTAGAGAGCACATGATCTGCGGGGGTCTTACAAAATTGAGTAGTTATCGCAATATGTTTTTTAGATTATGCGTATTTATTTAAATAATTATAATTTAAGTAGATGTGGTGTATAAAATGATTACTGTAGCATATTTAAATATGAGTGTCATTATCCGCAAGATATGGCAATATAATTGTCGTTTTCGAATGTGTAATGTGGTTAGCACTGCAATAATATTGCATATTATATGACTGACGTGTAATGAATGAGACTTGTGATATTTAGAAAAAAACAAACCATATGTATCATTAGAAGGTTTGTGGACATTTACGTTTACTAAAAGTAAATATTTTTCTGCAACTAACACTTAGGTGAGTTATATGCGATGAGTTCGCATCGTTTTTAAACTTCAATTTACGTTGTTTAGTGTTGTCTTAGATTTAAGTTTTAGAACATTCTCGCTGGACGTAGATTAAGGTTCTATGCTTAATTACATTGCATCAATTATAAAATGTGGTTTTATTAGTGAATCCCTACCTCACAAAGATACAATAGAATTATAAATTATAATTTACAATAGAATTTGTATTATCGTTAGAGTTAAGAAAATTTTAGTTAATTTTTTTGTTAATATTTTGTTTTTGTAAAACAAAAGTTATAGTATTTTCGGGATAATAATAATAAAAACTTTATTCAACAACAAAAGGAAACTTAAACTAAAATACATTTTGATACTTAGGTACCTAAACTAGGTCTAGCCTGTTCTTATAGGCACCTATAATAAATGTTCTCCAAAGAAACTAATGCGAGAACATATATAACAACAGCGCAGATGGTAGTGATCCTGTGTTGCGCCAAAAGGCGATGGGTGCGATGCCCACCCAGGGCAAATATTTATATGATGGTATTTATTTTTGTTTTATGTCTGGGTATTAAATATATGTATTTAAGTAGTATATTTGTAATTCCTCTGTTGTCTGATGTCCATAACACAAGTGCTTTAAGCGATTTATTCCGGAATCAGGTCAATGTATGAGATGTGGGAATTAATATAATTTAAAAACAAAAGTAAAATAATAAAATTATAACCTTTTAGCGACAACTTATTAGTCAAATTATATTAATCTACCGACCCGCAATGGTTATTATTGGTTCTCCGTAAGAGATGGACATATACCACCACAGCCTTTATTATGGACCTCATTATGGTGTTCAAAACTTTTGTATATTATTTTGATCTATCGCGCCGGGTTCAGACAGCGTTCTCATGTAATCGCAAAAAATATATATATATTTATTTAAAAAACCGCATCAAAATCCATTCATCATCATCATATTAGCCATAAGACGTCCACTGCTAGACATATCCTCAAGTGATCTCCAATAGGGCCGGTTGTATGTATCCTGTCTCCACCGCGATCCTGCGGTTTTAGTCAGATCGTCTGTTCATCTTGCGGGTGGACGCCATACGCTTGCGGTAGGTGGTCTCCATTCCAGAACCTTGCGACTCTATCGGCCATCGGCTCTGCGTACCAATTGCTCTGCCTACTGCCACTTCTAATTACTAATCTGCCGGCACCAGTGGCGGATTAAGAGTATCCGAGGCCATAAGCACAGAGCTTTTGTAGGCCCTCTATTGCTTAAATGGAAATGGAAGGAATGGAATGGAAGGTAAAAAGTATAAAATGAAATTTCATCAAAATAGAAAGTGTAGGTATAATTTAAAACTTAAAACATTTTTTCCTTGCCTTAATTAGAGGAAAACGCTCTTTACTTTATCTTTAATAATCATTTTATATAGATCAAAATGGGTGACCTTTGTTTCTAAAGATTCATATTTTATTCGAACATACTTACCTATTTGTGAAAATTATAATGAAATTCGCCGAGGAAGTTTTCATTGAAGTCAATTGGATATCTTTTTCATATTCTGAACATGACCTATTTAGATCCGAAAGAAATAAAAACTTTTGTGAAACTTCGTGGTATACATCACCTCTTTGCATTTGAGCATTAAGTGTGTCAATTATTACATTGAAAGTCTCAATGCGGAATTTGTCTCTAGGATTATATTCCCCATTAGTAAAAAATTTTTTTGCCTCGCCTTAAAATTTTTCAAATTGATTCCTCTTTTCAACGAGATGACCCTATAAAGAA
>JACJUM010002543.1:9463586-9509511 GCA_020976665.1 Heortia vitessoides
GGAACGCCATCTATGAGAAGAGGTAAGTATTACATGTGAATAATGGTTCTTTGCTGTATTTAAAACGCTCAAAATTCATGCTATCATTGTTGATTAATTCAAGCTACAATATTGGAGTAATTTTGCAGCCGATTAATTGTTCTACTAACACACGGATTTCAGACTATTTAAACAAATATGAAATAACATTTTTTTGTATGCCCAATGAAGTTGTATACAAATTTGAAACAGTAAGTAAATATATTGCACTGAAACGATCTAACAACGGATAGTTGTCGAATATAAAACAAGATGTACAATTATTAACATCTAAACCAGCCGGGTAATGAACCTTAACCTACGAATCAACCTATTAACCCAGTCTTTTATTCGTTCAGGGGGTGAGGGAAGGGTTCAGTGCACCAAGAGTTATTTTTACATAATGAAATAAATACTAAACTCGTATAAATAAAACGTTACAAATTTAATTAAGAATCTAAAATTTGCATTAGAAATCAGTAACACTCACACGGCTGATTCGGCGATAGTTAGTTATGCCCCTACAGCTTGTCTTCGGCGACACTGCGGATCTACGCCTCCCATGATATCGCTTAGATTCAAGAAGGAGATGCGTTACTTTTGGATTTTTTTGCTTTAGACTTTAATTATAACTATTTTACACACACACGATTATTAACACACAAGCACTTATCGATTTAAAAAAAAACGGACATGGATAAAACGTTAAAATCATAGAACGCTTCAGTACCTATATATTACTTTTTTCGGCGTCGCAATTTTGTATATCATGAATAACAGAACCACTAGCTTGACATTGTTATTAATAATTCAGAAAGCAGTAAAAACAATGTTTTTTACCATTATTTCCAACTCTGAGATAATTACTGTTGGTTGCAAAATTCGTTAACAGTTTTAACTAATTAGGCTTCATGATCAACATATGGGAATAATTAACATAATAAAGAACAAGTCTGTTGATCCTTGTATCGAATTTCAAACTAAAAGTTGCATTGGTTTGCATCTCCGGTTTTAAATTATTTCATTTTACATTATAAATTAGTGTGGATGCCTGTAAATTAAAGACAGTTTCGACAGAGATGTACAAACTGCTACCAGTAGTAAGAAACAATTTAAAATTGATAGTATATATGATATTTTTTCTTTGCTCTGCAAAATTAGTCTAATAGGATGGTAAAATTATGACATGAAATGTGAATAAGAAATAACAAACTAAAAAATATGTATGATGATAAAATTTGGTGTGTCTTTTACATCTAGTATGTAAATATTTGATTACAAAAATTACAATTTAAACATGTTAGGTGTCTAAAAGTGTTTAAAATTATGTTTTATTTAAGACTAGTTCTAATAAGAATGTCTCAATCAAACACAATATTAAAATTGTGAAAATGAACTTTAATTCAGCAAGTTTTATACTAAATGTATAAATATGATATAATCTAGATTTTGTTTCACTACCTAAATAGACATCATGTTATAAAAAAGTGTACAACTAAAACTAGTAGCTGATTAAACATCTCAATGTGGCTTATCAATTAGTAAGATCTTGTAAAAGCACTTTCTTTAAATGGTTTATTATACTTAAATAATAGATCAAAATAATAATAGCTTTACAGCTCACAACTGATGTTGAAATACCAAACAACAATCATTTTATTACAAACCTTAAACTTCTAGTAAACTTGAAACATTTAACGAGCAAACTGAATAAATTATTATTCATAATAAGAAACAAACTTAACAATGTCGATAGCTCAAAGTAAAAAATATTTTCAACAAGAGTCGACAGACTTCACACTTCATGGTTACGTGTACACGGGCAGTACTCAAGTCTATTTTGATGCGTGTATGTTAATGCCAATCAATGATAATATATTATTTTTGTCTATTAATTACTGTATTGATAAGGTTATGATAAAGTCTTTATTCACAGCATTATCTTTTTTGTGTCTTGAAACTAACAGACAGAGGCTGCCCATGTAGAACATAACCATTTAGTGCTTGTATTGCCATGGCGGCTTGGTCATAATTTCTCATAGTTACAAAACCAAATCCTTTACTCTTATTAGTTTGATGGTCTTTAATTATTTTTACAGATACAATAGCACCATATGGACCAAATAACTGCCAGAGAGTCAATTCTTCTACTTCTGGAGCAATATTATAAATATAAATAGACCATGTGCTTGGAGAATTATGGTCACCCATAGCACCCATATGATTAATCCAATGATAAGGTTTCACAAGTGGATTTTTAGTAAAATTGTTATTATTATTCTTAAATTTGTTTGGATTACTCTTATTGGCATACTTAACAGTTAATGGGTGTAGAAAACCTGGAGGAGTTGTGCCATTTACATTTTGAATGGCTCTTTCCGCTTCATATTGATGTTCATATAAAACAAATGCTATACCCGCAGCTATGCGAGAATTTACTATTTTTCCAAATTGTGCAAAAAGTCCATGTAAATCCTGCAAGGTCAGTTCATTAGGCAGGTTACATACGTAGAGGTTCCAGTCAGCTTCCGGTTTTGATGGGGGTTTAAGCTCCGGGTTAAGTAAAGCGTGAGAAACTTTCAACGTTTTATTCTGCATGAGGAGACCGTTGAACGCCTTCCGTGCTTTTACTGCATCTTCAGGACAAGTGTACTCCACGAACCCATAGCCTCGGTTTGCTATCAGTTTACAACTTTCCAATTTACCCATTGTCGAAAATAGCGAGAACATCATATCCTGGGTCATGACTTCAGGAATATAATTGACGATAAGTTTGGTGGGTGATTCGTCCGGCCCATATTCGTTATTTCCGTGACAATTACCGTCTTGACACGATTCCGACATTTTTTAATTGTTGTCGGTGAATGACATTTTACCATAAAGTTGCACAGTCTTAAAGTTTCGTTCAGAAATTGAAGCACGTGGCATTCTGTTTTTAATATATAATGTATTATTAGGCTAGGATATTCGTTAGTTGCCGGCGTTCTAAAAATAAATTTGATATTAAATCTCATATCAGCTTAAAAAATTGACCATTTGTTAAAAACTAGTAAAATAAAAGAGACACTAATCTAAATAAATAGATTAGAACAAAATTACAGACTAAACTAGTCTATAGATATTACACTAAAATTAAACTGCTCAAATAAAGATGTTAACTAATTATTAAACATGATTACAGAGAATAATATATGATACATACCTATTACCTATTTTGATTGAGTAGAATTTTAGGGAAGACATTGTTAAAGTAGTTTAATTTAAATATTTCAAATTTATTAATGCACATACATACAACACACTTACAACATACTATTGTACACACACAAAACAAAAATTGAAAATGAACTTTACTTATTGAAGAAATTCATATTTTGGCCATATTTGTATTAGTTAATTTGTAGCCTTATGTATAAAAATATTTATATTATTAAAAAAAGTCTATATTATTACCTTATGTATAAAAAATAGGTAAAAAGGTTAAATGTAGCGCCACAATAAAAAAAACTATCAAAAATACTTGATCGCTATTCAGAGCTTTCAAGGTACATACAGCAACAGATCAACCTACCCAAATCTGTCAAACTTTCACAATCGATATTAAGCATTAACAAAGAGGTATTGAGTTCAAAATTGACTGTACAAAATTGAATTTGAAAGAATTGGGGTTGGTAGATCTGTTGCCCACCGTACATATATCATTCTGCTTTCCGTGGTCCCGTTTAGTTTCGACTTCCAGTGTCTATGTAGGCAGTGGCACCACCTGCATTGTTTAAAAAAAAGTGCAAAAAGCAAATCAGTCCATCTAAAGTAAGTCAAAATCGACTTAAATTGAGTCGTTTACAAACATACATACTTACATACAACTGAAGCTAAAGCGTCTAATCAACTATTAATATTAATTGCGAAGTTTAGACAGATTTGTATAGATTGATGTGTTGCTTTGTGTACGTGGAGAATAAGGAGATATATTTTCTAGAGTTTATATAATAAAGCTCTTTTTATGTTTTCTTTTTAAACTGAATTTCTGTTGAACAGATTTTACTTTAAAAATGTGATATAAATAGTGCACTTAGAATTTGTATAGTATAGTTTAATGACTATTATATTATTTGAAAATTTAGTTTTGTATAAACTTTTACTTAGCTAAATGTAACAAACCAAATTTCGACGGCATAAACGCAGAAATTATTTAACTTTTTTACATTTGATGTATGTACATGTTTGTTATAATATATACCTACATCTTAATACATTCATATGTAGATTTTATCTCCGGAAATATAATCCTTGGCTTTAAAGAGCGAGAGCTCTGTTTTATGATAGGTTCAATTTACAACGGAAATATCTTTTGGTGTTTTAACAGCCATTGCCACCGAAAGTACTAGTACACTTAAAGGATTCCATATATTTACAATGCAATAAAAATTACAATTTAATTTCAACATATTAGGTATATAATTTAAAATTTTTTGTTCGAGCATTCCGTTTTGGCAAAAGTGGCATATATCGAGCCATTCAATTTTCAATAGACGGAAAAGCAAATCTGTCAAATTTTTATAGTAAACTAGCAGACCCGGCCACGCGTTGCTGTGGCTAAAGTTATTTTTATATTACATTGAAGTACATATACAATTTAAGAGGAACAGTAGTAGAATATCAGTCAAGGGGACCACCATGCTTTTTACATATGTAGATAGTATTTGTAAAAATATATGGTGGCTAATTCTAATACTAACTCAATCCAGGCGAAAAGTGTCGACATCTGTTAGAATCTTTTTGTAGCTCATATATGACACGTTTTTCCGTTTACCTACCATAGCAGTGCCATCTATTGACTAATTCTAGTACTAACTCAATCTAGTCGAAAAGTGTCGACATCTGTTAGAATCTTTTGGAGTTAACAGATAATTGTAACTGTCAATTAATTACAGAAAAATAATTTGCAATTAAACAAAATTGCGACTATATATTGAGATATAAACTATCTTTTTTTTCAAGTTGGAGCAAACTACATAGTGTGAAAATTTACTCCTAATCGGTTTTGTAATTTAGGAGTCCATTGAGGACAAACATCGTGATAGGAGATTTAAATATATGTAATAAGATTTTGAACTCAATGATGTACTCTTATAGATTAATATCCAATGCGAAAGTTTGACAGATTTGGGTAGTTTAGTACTGTACTGTACACTTTTTTATCTATCTTGTCGGGTTCAGCAAGCGTTTGCAATATAATCACAAAAAAATAATGTTTATTTACAAAGTATGCATGAATGAAACTTGTAAAATTATCAGTGTTATTATACATATAAACCATCCTCTTAAATCACTGTATTGATTAAAAAACCGCATCAAAATCCGTTCTGTAGTTTTTAAGATCTATGCATATATAGGGACTGAGGAAGCGACTTTGTTCTGCACTATGTAGTAATAAATCAGCAAGGTCTATAATTAACGTGACTTCCTCTTCTTTCTTTCTTCCTTTTTCCGGGTAGACCTCCCTCTCAAGTCCACCCAAGAAACCGGGATAGAAGGCTCAAAAGTAACCCCAACCACGCACCGTCGGTCTCTGCGCCGGTCCGATCAGTGGTACAAGTACCACTAACCTTTTCGGGTGCAATTCCACCGCCTTTTCAATAAAAGGGAATTCACTGTATGGTGGGTGCTGGGAACTGCGTGGCTTCTTCGATCTGAGGAGTCGGGCGCGTTGGAGAGTCGAGCTGTCCATATATAAGGTCTTCTTTTTCGTCTCTGAAAGTGGACCGAAAAGATGGAATCTAATGATTTTAGATGCCCGATTTGCGAGTAACCAACGGGGTTTACAATTTAATTTTATTAAAGAACAGGATACTCATGTACGTTAAAGTTTCACTCCAGACTTTGAAACAATATGCATAGTATTTTTTTTCTAAAAAAGGTCTATTGTCACTATCTTTAAAGAACAAGCTCTTAGGTTTACAATATCCGTTTCCAATCGCGATCCGTTACCTTTAACTTGCTCAGTTAGCTCTTTAAAGTCTTATATGTCGAAGGCATTGTACCTTCCTGTTTTTGGTTTGGTAGTTTTTGTAAAGGTATTGTTCATACTAAATCGAAATTACATGTACCTTATTGTGGTTGTTCTGGATCTGGACAGACGCGTGTCGCGACATAAAATATAAAAAATATAAATGCGTTTTAAAATTTATCAATATTTTTACACGCTCTATATTAGCTTCAGTTGTATGCATATGTATTCGATCGCGATTTTGACCTACTTTAGACGGATAGATTTAATTGAAAGTTTTTGCACATATCAATAATCAGTGCCAAAACAGATATTTTGATAAGATTATTTTATCACCCTGATCAGGATCCTCAGAATGAAAAAAAATCTTCTGTGTAGATCCGAATCTACAAGTCAATTGAGAGGCACGGTGCTTCGAATTGGACAATGGTTAAATGAGCGGAGTGGCGCATTAACAGAATTTTATTTGCAATTTGTAACCATCCGGGTGTGAAGTTTGATATCGAAATTATTCATTCAACAGAAAAGTTATTATAAACACAATAAAATCATCAAAGATAATAATATCAATAACAAAGATAATATCAGATTTGAATAGGTCGATCTGTTGCTGTGTGTATTTAGGTACACACAGCAACAGATCGACCTATTCAAATCTGATATTAATATATAACTGCGAGACATTGAGTTCAAAATTGACTGTAAAATTAGACATATTTGGGTAGGTTGATCTGTTGCTTACCGTACTATAGAAATACTATGAAAATTGTCTATAGTTCGGGAATATCGATTCCATCTCAAACATGAAATCTTAATCAAACACATAAACATCGCAAGGGAACGCACAAAACTTCGTTTGATGTTAGTTCGTTGTTGAAGATTCGATTTGGAGAAAGTCAGGAGAAGTCAATGCGTAAAATAAAACTCTTTGCTAAGGATTGATTATAGTAATCAATTAATTTGTTGGTTTTCTAATTATACCGCATCAAAAAATTATGTGGTAGACCTCATACCTGCAAAGGTAGTCTGCTTTGGTGTCTATATCTCACCTATTTCTTGAAGGGCGTGAGAGACAATGAAATTACTGGAGAATGTAACGTAATATCTTCAAGTCACAAGATTGGCAACGCTATAGTGATATTATAATGATATTAAATGCGTCTACCTATAGGCTGCGGTAACGCTTACTGTATGCTTGGTAGTCAATCTGGTCTATTAATAAAAAAAAACAACTATATATAGTCTAATAAGGAATGATAATATTTTAAGTCAATTGTATTAAAGCAAAGGGTTCCTACCTATGTTTTTCTGTGGCATTACGCATCGTCTCTAGTGCAGGCTCAATGACTCTCAATCTTTACGTTGCGGCAAGTTATGCAGAAATCAGAAGAACATAACCGGCCAATATAGGTACTCGGGGTTATTGGATTTATGAGTTGCAATGCCGCACATAGGTACCACATAATTTATCTACTTAGCTACCCTACTAATTTTAATGAGGGTAATTTCTAATTGTTTACAATATATACCCAATTCATTTTAGCTATAACCAACGGTGTCCCGCGTTGAAAGTCTTATTAGAATGGATCCAGGTCTCTTTGAGATTAGCCGGAACAAATAGTCAGACAATAGTTTGAAGCATTGATTGTTCTTTTGATAGTACCGTAGGTGGTCTATAGTACTGTAAAAAAGCATGCATTATTATTTTAGTCATTTAGAAACCCTAATATTAAAACTATACAAGTTTCTTACTAACTACTTCACCTTTCTACCCCCATAGATTGAAATTCGCATAATCCCGTCTTAGTGTTAAAATGAACCTACCTTTAAATTCTGAAAGATCGTGAAATCGTGAAGAGTGATTATTCACTTTTATGTATTAAGATATATAAGTTTCTATTAATACATTTATGTGGCAGCTGAAAATTAACACGACACAAAAATATTATAAAGTAACTGTTTTTCATTATGATGTAAATCAAACATTTGGGAAATGGACATCCGAATTCAGATAGATATATACTACTCTAAAGTAAGGCTTAAATGAAACAATAATAACTGCTCAACTTTATGTAATAATATTTCAAAACACAGATTGTATACATATATAAATATTTCTTTAATGCACATAAACATTTATTGGAGGCTTCTCCATCCTGTCTAATAAAAACAGATTAAAATTACGACAAAGCAAGCAGGTACAAAATCAATAAAATACACTATGTAGGTACATAATCACATTCTTTTTACAAATGTAGAATTATTAAAAAATATGGCTCATGAAACGCCAAACATAGGACAAAATGCAACGACTAATGATTATTAACATCGACAGGCAGAACATACGTTTCTGTCTATCATTAATATAACTGTTCTTCGAAGATTTTTTTAGCAATAAAAAAATATATGGCGACGAATCGTCATATACTCCGGTTGTTCTTGTGTATTTTTTCATTGACTTACATACTCATTTTAGAAAATCAGTTTTTGAAATTCTCTCTTATATTACCGCTTTCCGAATTTTTTTCAAAAATCGATAGGCTATTTTCTAAAATTGTTTAATTTATAAATGAACATTAGAAATACATAATATTCCGTGTCCCGCATTTGTAAAATATACTTTTGAACAGGTGTAATTTGTGCATTATGATTTTTAGTCGAGCATCAAATGGGTCATCTAAGTATATTAAACAAAATAATCTTACATTTCTATTTGTTGACTATAAAAAATAAAAATAACCATAAAAAATAGACGATGTGCGTAAAGTTCACATGCAATGTGTTTCAGGGTAGTCTTTCAAAATCCAGGCAATCAATTTCCTTCAAATCTAGCTGTTAAATAATATTAGCTTTAAATATGTACGTTGATCTCACCAAAGAAACACACTATATATGTATGGCAAAACCTGACTGACTCAACTTATCGACCACCTTAATAAACCATTATCTTTCACAATAACCAACATTTTGATTCTGATATGTTTTCTCTAAAAAAGATACCGTATTTAATTAAAATCATGTAGTAATTAAAACAATTCACTGTTAAGAAAATAAAATCAGCACCCTGTTAGACTTTTAACCATTTTTTAATTTAGTTCCAGGCGGTAAAGTTTCCACATATTCAGCCAGAACATTGCCTTTTTTGTACATACCTACAAGTATAATGCGAATGCTGTTATTTAAACCTGCTTAGGCTAATAGACTTGAACAAGCCTTTTAATATTAAAATTCCATATATTTATTACTTCGATAACATTTCCTCATTTAATTTATAATTTCTTATAGATCCAATATTCTAAAATTAGTATTTAAATATACTTACGTCAAATATGCCATGTTTTGTAAATAATAAAATGTAACGTCCACTAACAAAATATATTTCCTATGTAGTCTCCAATATTTATGTTTTTTAAGTAATAAGTGTATTTTCTAAGCAAGCTAAACTCTTAAAAATACTTGGGAACAAAATTAAAGTAATTTACTTTCAGTAAGTCAACATTAATATATTATTTAGTATTACATAATAATATTATTATTCAAAAACAAAAAAATATCACAAACAAATACCTGCAGGTACAAATTGATTACGAAGGAATGTAAATATTTTAATAAAAAAAAGTAACAATTAAAATAATCTCATCAGTTTTGTCTATAATTTTACAGTTTACCAAGAAATATTACTATAATAAATAGTGAGATAATTAATTTCTGAGTTTCTTTTAAAGGTGGGCTAATTTAATATTACGAAGGACTCTTTGAACTGTCTTTCTCTCTTAATTATGCGAAACGATCATAATGATAGAGTTAATCAAAAAATAAACACCTACAAGCTAAACACCATAAAAAGCAAAATAGATCACAATAAGTACTACATACAATTATTGTCATGATTATATATTGTTTACATAATAAATATTTAAACTTTGGTTACAGTTGGTATATTGATCTAGTGTGTCCATTTAGGCATGTTTCAGTATAGTTTCTAAACTAGCGTAAGTACCGAAAAAGAATCCCGTGATTCCGAACAACATGATAAACACATCTTTCCAGAGTTTCCAGTCATGCTTACCAAGTTGGTCGGGCCAGAAGGTGACGATTTCGATGAACGGTGGGAATATTAAGGCAAGGGCAGAGCTGCTGAATGCGCCGACTAGAGATATAATACCGCTCAGGTTTGGAATGAGCGCCGCCGCTGAAACTGGGGAAACAGATATCATTAGATGACCTCGCCGTTCGTTGGCAATGATAACAAAACAATAGCTAAACATATTGGTTTTATGATATTGTATCTGCATATGGAGTGAATCATGTATGATCAAATTATCATTATTTAAAACTCTTTTTGATAAATGTTCAGATCGGAACAAACTGTATGTCTATGATGCAGAATTATAATTACGTAAACGAAATGATATTATTAAAACAGTCCATCCTTTAAGCATTATTAACGGTTAGAGTGACCAAAAATGCGTCCTTGACATTAACTCTAACAGGTTGCTAATGCCTCAGAAGAAAATCCTAATAGTAATTGTTCGTTCACGCGGTTACAGACCTATTCACATAGGATACTTTTTATCCCGAAAACATGTCACTATGGGATAAATCTGGCTTTTTATTTATCTTTAAGGAAGCGACAGACTTTTTCATGAAATAACAACAGTTCCTCAGGGATGGTATACAAACTAAACACCTCGTGCTTAAGTCGCGACCGGAAAGCTACTATAGAAATATAGGCTATAATTTATAAATAGAACCATATAATATATTTATGTAGATGAAGGCGGAGGTCGCCGCCAGTATACGTGCTTAATTACAATTAGTTATTATATTAAGAACACTTAGATCACACTACGAGATAAAGAACAAGGTACAAGAATTCGCTTCGCCTAGTTGAAGAATATAAGTATTATCTGATTTATGATATTATCTGATTAAGCAATTTGTTAGGGAAAGCCTATAAAAAGGATACCTTTTTTATTATTAATAGCAAAACCATATTTGGTGTAAAGCGATGCTGTGGAAATCTAAAAATCTCGCAACGTAAGTGCCTTGCAAGAATATCAGCTCAATTAACTAGGTATCAGTAACTTCGATTTTTAGGGTTACTGACTAATACACGTCTTAATAAATTTAGTGTGTATAGAGGTTTGAATTGCTTGCACGACATTTAAAACCCATTCATAAGGTAAGTCGCAAGTTTTCGGACTCTCCAAGTGCAAAACCCGACCTAAGGACCTGATTTAATTTGGTTAGGTAAGGACCGGGTTTAGCTTGTTGAAGTAATAGATATGTTTTATGGCAAAATGTGTATGAAATACTAAATCAAACACCCTATTAATTATTTATATAAGTAGGCAGTTGCAGTCCTTGGTCCAGTTGCAGTTCTAATAGTGATAAGATGAGAGTTGAGTGTATAACTATCATACTAATAAATTATTGTTTCAGCGACATACAACCATTCGGATAAAATTTCATTAGCTTTGCCCGCACGTATTCTCCCTCATACATATTAATATTCTCAGGCACTAAAAATAGGCAGTCTCTGACGGCATCACCCGCTGTTTGCGGATAAAATCACCCCTACATATTTATTAGTTTCAGCAAGAGGGGTTGAATAAATCAAATAATTACAGTTGCAATAAAAAATGTTTTCAGTCATTACAGTTGCTAAAAAAACAAATGCAGTCATAAATAATAGTCCTTCTAATCGTATCATCTAAAAATCGCCTAATATTAGAATAAACGAATCGCCATGTACTAAAATCTTCCAAAATGCTATCACTCCATATTAATTCATTCTTTAAATAAAACTTGTAGGCCGTTACTATTACCCGTTAGTAGTTATAAATACAGCAGGTATTTTCATTTTTAGTATATGGCAAGACTGGCTCCTAGACGTCCTACGGGTAATATAAGCACATCTGCACGTAATTTGTACTATAATTGGATTACATTTGATACTTACACGTCAAGGAAATAAGTACAAAGCGTGTTACAGACTCTCCATACTTCAGCGCTTGTTCAGACGTCAGTTTTGACTTTACGTAAGGCCAAACTATGTTCATGGGCACATAAAATTGTAGACCATATGATAAAAATATAGAAGCTGCCATAATAGCGCGTACGCTTTGTGCTAATCTGTAAAATAGATTACGTATCATGGTAGCATAATAATCATCAAAAATAAACTTTTTTGGTCATAACTACTTTGTACTTACAGATCATTGGGCAGATTCAATGTTATGCTTCCCAATACATTTTCGCCGTACTTCAGGTAACCAAAGAAGCCGATCGCAGTGTACAATGCGGCTACTATTACCATACCAGTATTTAGAACACCGGTCCACCCACCGAAGGCCTCTGGAGTTTTCATATTGTTTTCCAATGGCAACACCTAAAATTCATCCAGAAAAACATTACACGTGATAAAAATATGATAATTACTATTTAATAATCAGTTCATGACTGTCACCAAGTGATAAGCAGCAGTCATTCACATGCTTTTTAATTTTATTTATTCTTTCAATCCTAAGCTTAAGCCGATTACGGTTTTGATGATATGTATGTCCCAAAAATTATATGGGAATTATAAGTATCAACAAATAATATTCCTCTAAACATCAATGTAAATTTATGCGAACGTCAACCCATTTCATGTTAAAGAAACTGTCACGCTGGACCATACATAATAATCGTGACTGTAAATAATAATAAAGTCGACAAAAAGATAAAAGTTTATTTATTGACCTATGTCTGGTAAATATAAATATATATTTATTTGTTCGTTATGATAACGAGTAAGCTGTTACTTTCTGTTAATAATAATGTAATCAATAGTTAAAATAATAACTAAAATAGTACTAAATCATATACACTATACATATGAAATAAAAGGTCAGTAGGCCAGCACAAAAAGCTATCTCATTGATATCAAATTTCCGTTATAACGGTGTGCATTGGTGGCTAACCGCGTTGGTATATATGGATTTATAATTTCCATTAGCATGGGGACGAATGAAGAGGACAATTTATTGTAGTGATGACCTTGTCGGGAAGCCTAGTGTTAGTAAGTTCTGACAATTAAGAAAAAATCAATATTGACATCAATAAGTATAATAAAATTGGAGTGTCTGTTTATAATATTAAAATAAATGCTTTTTACTATATGCATATTAAAACACGGTACATGTATACACATAATTTTTAAATTTTTTGCCTGTCGGCTTGTTTGTCTCAGGTAATCTCTGAAACAGCTGGACTGATTTTGTTGGAACTTTCACTGGCAGATGGCTAATATGAGTAACTCGCGGTACGACTAATACGTGCGGAGCGTTAATCAAAAAGGTGGTAAAAACGGGCGTACAGTGAAGTTTGTCGTCTAAATGAACATATGCTACCTAAAGTTACTATTCCACGCCGACCAAGTCGCGGTCACATCTAGTCATACATATCTATCGTGATTCATCTCAGATTACGTTTCCATTCTTTACAGTTTACGAAGCAATGAAATATCTCATTGTCTTCAATTTAGATCTAAAAATGTTTAAAAGCTCTAGACAAAAAAAATCTGATTGGTATTTAATTTTAGCATTTAAGTTTCGCCAAATTATTTCCAGATGATTATGTCCTTGCAACATATAATCATGACAATTCTAATTGTAAAACTAATAGCGATTATAAAAACAAATGTCGATATCCAATTTAATCCTTTTTTCTACATTTATATAAATAAGAGGCTCATATAACGTATAAAATTAAACGCGCTCTGGTGATTTAAAATCCAAGTATACAATTATACATTTTTTAGTGTTAGTTACAGTCAGTTAGTTTACTGTTTACGTTGTTGTACGTTTAGTTACATAATAAATTTTCCATAAACATTAAATTATGTATTTGTTTGTAGTAGCTATTGTGTAATTTTCCCACGGATGATAAAATAAGGACATCAACCTCTCACTTGGGTGATTAGTAATGTTAAGTACATACTTTGTATTGATTAATTATTATTATTTAGTGTTTGTAGAACTTACTATCAAACTGTATAATTTTATGAAAACACTCGCGTTCACGATTTTTTTAAAGCAGTTGCTGATGTTGCGGTTCTTTAAATTGTCGCGATAAATAAATTAATGACCTACACCACACATTCTAGTCGTTAAAAGTTTTAATTTTCGATCAAAGGTAAAAAAAAAAATTGTTTAATATTCGCGATCAACTACGACTAACAGGTTTTGATACACTTTTTGTATGTACATAACCAGTTTTGGAGGAGACTTTTTACATAAGTCATAAAATATTGGCGATTCTACCTAACAATTGAATGCGAACCGTTAAAGTAAAAATCATGTTAACAAATAAATATTGATAGATAAATAATGCTTGGGAAAACAAGCGAATACCGGAAAAACATGAAAGACTGATAAACAAAACAAACATAAAATATTTTCAAGGAAATCTTACATTAGTAAATATTTCATCTCAATTAACAATGAATATGTTTATTTCTTCATATTTAGTAAAGTTCATTACACTAATCACTGTTTAAACTTGCTGTGTACACAACTTGGTACTTCCTAGTGCACATCAAGATTTGTGAAGCAGTTAAACCAGGCTACTGTTAAAAATTTAGTTTCACTATTTTGTATCCTTGATGTGAATACATATATGAAAATTACTACATAACAGAGTTTTTTTTACAAAACACATATGTTTAAATAAAAAGAAAATTGCTAACACAACAAAGTCAAGCGCAAACTCATGTGATTAGAGGATCAATCATTATATATCAGAAAAAATATATATTGTAGCTTAATTTTTTTGTATATTTATTTTTTGCCCTCTTTGGTCCCAACTTAATTCTTTCAATTTATTTGTTAAGTACAAATTAAATTAAAACATTATTCTCCAACTACTTCATGATTGAATTATAAAACTGGATTTGTTTAACTTATAAATTAGCAAATTTTTGTTCATAGGAGGTAAAAGTGAGCAAACATTCGAAAATCAAATGAAAACTACAAAGCTTGTTTACAATAGACTAAAAAAAATCACTTACCACTCCTATTCCTTCAAACGCATATATAGCTGTACCAAAATATAGTGGCAATTGATGCCAGCTTGCAAATGATTTCACTGTACTAGTATGTGGCAAATCTTGCAATATATAATAAAATGTTACGACTAAGCCCCAAGCAGTCATAATCGAAGCCACCAGAGATACTGGAGTCAAATATTTTAAGTTTTTCACCATAGATAATGCTAAAATTGCCGGGAACAATAAAACTAAGTATGTGTGTACACTTAAGTTTATATGGAAAATATGCAATGTATCTTGAAGGTTAGTGGCAACAAATAAAAAGTACACACAGCAAAACCCCAGTTGTGTTATTACCAAAAATATATTGATAAGAGTCCTGAAACAATTAATAATAAATGTAAGTAATAGCCATGCTAATTTATTTTGAATTATCTTACATGTAGTAAATATATTAAATAATATCCTAATACCTTCACATAATATTGCATAAGCACATAATTAAAGTTACAAATAAGAAAGTTACCAAAATATATTAATTTATCAATCATAAAATTAATTGGGCCAACTAGTGAAGTAATACAATAACCTTTACTCATAATCAGTAAATTATTGAGTAAGTTATAGTTCAAAATGATTAAAATAACATTTATGCCTGAGATTCTCTTACTGTTATCTATAAGTATATAGAAATGTTTAGTTTATATCAAAGTTTATATACTTTAAAAATCATAGGGAAGTAAATTCTTACAATACTTTTAGTCTTAGTATGAATATATATGTACAATTTAGGTAATTACAGTTTTTAAAATGTGAAAGCTAATTTTATACACAACATTAATTATTAGTATATATGCATGTACACATTTTAAAGCATATTTAAAATAATATTCTGATAATGTAATACATTTGTAGAAGAAATAATAATTATTATTAAAACTGAGGAATTAATTTACTAGAACTAACATATTATTTTAGTATGCTTGTTTAAGCTGTTTCTTGTGAGACTACTTTTATACATATTTACATTAACTTACTTCATTTTTTTTGCATATGGTCTCAGGGGCACTGGTCCTGATGTAAATGCATCTTCAACTACTTCCGAAAAGTCTAGGGCTGGTCTCTGGTTTCTTATACATAGTTCATTAGAACACTGGACAAGTATATGCATGCAGTGAGTACATATTGCACCCATAATTAATGTACCAAACACACCTGCATATTAAAAATTTCACTTTTATATTTATGTCGCACTTATTTCAAAATAGCTACATAAGCGAGAAAGATTACTTACCAAACAATAAACCAGCATTTTTAAAAGCATCAGGCATTGCTAAAATACCTGTGCCGATGTTTCCTTTTAGAAGGTGGATTAAGGTATCGAAATTTGATGTAGGATGCTCCAAACATCGCTCCGATGCCGGGTGGTATTCTCCTTTAATTTTTTCTTCTTTGGGCACATCAGGATCGTTTTCTAACTCTACTGTGTGGACGTCATTGTTATCAAACGGAGTACTAGGCCCGGTGAGAAGAGGCTGCTTTTCATCATTCATTGTTATATTTTTCTACTTTAAATCCATGAAATACAATTCTTTTTCTTAAAAATTTCGCGAATGAACGCCTGGTCAACTGTATATTTTTTAAAATTTATTCCAAAGAGAAAAGCAAACGGTTTGACAACATGAACAACATATGTATGGTTTTGCGCTGATCTAATAACAGACGAAAAATCAATGATGCACACAACACAACTACGGCCGAAATGCACAGCAACCACAGTAGGCAGGAGGCAGATACATATGTCATATCTGACGTCAACAATTGTTGACAATTAGTGTGTTCGGACGTACAATATTAAAATTCTAAAAGATACATACCTCAGAAACAGTCAAATTTAAGTGTACCAGTTTTAGAGTTATAATTTAATTACAATAAATATGACTTTATAATATGTACCCAAAAGTATATTTTTATTGATAAAGAGCGGTCTGCTCTTAGTAAATTACCAGTTATTAATCAGTTTGAGTACAGATTTTATAATATGTATGCATATTATAATTATCCATAATACCATCCGCTTAAATCTAATCATCATCATCATCATATCAGCCGTAAGTCCTAAGTGATTTCCAATAGAACCGGTTGTTTGCGGCATGCGTTCAGCACGATCCTACAGTATACAGATTCAATTTTGGTAACCTTGTGGGTGAACGCCCTGCTCTGCTCTTACCGGTACATGTCCAGTATCCAACTCCAATCAATTTAAATCTAAGGGCAATTCAAAAGTAAACTCTTTATACAAAACAGTAATTAAACCAAAACACCAGTTTAGACATTATATATTTTTCACATTCTTATACTACTAATAGAACACTTAAATTTAATTTGTATCCCTTTAAGACAATTCAATTTTGGAAATTAAATCTTAAATCAGCCGAACATATTGGTACAAATCGTTAAAATAACAATATGTAGAAAAAAAGTCATTTTCAATTGTATCCTTTTTATTAAGGCTAAAAAATATATTCATAGACTTATTTATTAAAAGAAACAGTTCATTGTAGGTATTCAAATTCGACTATGGGTAATGCCGGAAGTAATCAACCTAAAGAATGGCACCGTGAAACAGCCTCCAAAGTACCTGATGTCGGACCCTCGTCGCCTGCGAAGGAAGGTGAAGCATTTACATTTGATAAAAAAATAGATGATTCTCGCGGAGGCCGTGATGATGACAATAACATTGAAGATGGTGCTCCATATTACACCAAGGCAGTTCCTGAGAGTGACGTAGAATACAATGTTCCTCGTGAACGATCCAATACACTGACTGAAAGTAACAAAGAAGAGGATGATTTGAAAGTGCTCCCAACTGTATTTAAATGGGAGGGTGGTGGTAAACAGGTTGGTAATTAGGATATAATATTTAAAGGAATTTCGTAGTCTGTTTTTTGCTTAAGATTTTTAACTATTCTACAAATCTCAGTTAATATTTATAAAGTACCAGCTGTGCCTGCGACTTCGTTTGTGTAGAGAAGTGATTTTTCAAGTATTATTTACACATTAAAGTAAGCTAAAATAAGATATTTACTGTAAATAACGTATTAAAGTTTATTTTTATACACAATGTTTTTAGTTCTGCTATCTTTTGGCAAAACAAAGTTATTGTGAGTTTGACCCATGCAAGTATGCTACTTAAGAGTTGCCTATCGGAATTTCATTTTTTATTTCTAAAAGAGCTCCTGCAATTGTGTCTGTTCTTGATCTTTATTTATCATGATCGCAAATGCCACTTTTATGGGTAACTGCACTCTTTTAAACTGAAATGGCTAATCAGAATGACAGGAACATGGGGAACCAAAACACTTTCTCCTTTTGCCATTTCAGTTATAATTATGGCTATAATGTCGTAGCCCAGATGTGTTATTAACCAGTTTTATGACTCTATAATTCTTTGTGTTTTTCCTCTATTGTTATTTAATGGTATATAAGCTGTTGTTTTTGATGTAATTAAACAAAAAAATTCATCCCCATTTTACCTTCTTTAGCTATTGTACATGCTCTTGTTTGACATTGAACATGCGCTTGTTTGATATTGAACATGCACTTGTTTAATTATTTTCTGGATATCGAACACACACTTGTTTAATTATTATCTGGATATTGAAAACACACTTATTTTATGGATATTGAATATGTACTTCCTTAATTGTTTTCTAGCTGTTGAACATGCCACTGTTTAATTATTTATGATGATATTTATTTATTTACAATGTGCATTCACATTGCTTCTTTTTAATACATATTTGTTGTAGACTTTATCATCAAAAATTATTAAATAAAATTTTTACATACCATCAGAGATAATTCTTAATAAGGATAATGATTTAACAATGGCTTTTAAAAACATCTTATTTCCTTTTTAATTCATATAGATTTCTTAGCAATCTTGTTTGGTTGTCATAAACCTCTTTCTGAACATTTTAAATTTGTATACACCTACTGAGTACTTCTAATATAATAAAAAAATTATGACAACATTCTCACTTAATCCTCAGTTTGATTAGTTGATTTTCTTATCTTGTCCTATGTTTAATTTCATAAAATTTTTGCTTTTATAATTTAAACTAACTAAAAGTTAAACTTCTTATAATGATTGTTCATTCATAGTTAATTTAATAAACTAATAAAAATAAAAACTAGATGAACAAATTAGTTGCATTTGTTTTAACATAGATTAATTCCTCTATCAAACCGTTAAATTAAATCATTACCAGCAAAATTAACAATCTATCTGATTTGACTTTATATTAATAATGTTATATACATATTCTTTTCAGGTATACATAAGTGGAACATTTACTGAATGGAAAACTATTCCCATGGTAAAATCACATGGAGATTTTGTGACTATCATTGATTTACCAGAAGGGGAACACCAGTACAAATACTTTGTTGATGGGGAATGGCGTCATGATCCTACAGTAGTATGTATTTATTAACATATAAATGATATATTTATTAATCTAAGTAATAGCTCTATTTACTCATCAAAGCAAACTTAGAAGTTGGTGACTCATAAAAATATGTTTTTATGAAGAAACAGAACAATTGTTTAATCTGCTGTTAATTGTCACTATGGAGTAGTAAATAAAAGGTCGTCACTAGTACACTAGTCATAGTTACTGGCGTAAATAGTATTTATTAGTGAATTTAGAAATAATTCAGCTCTTCTTACGAATTCAGTCACAATGATGATTATTACACTGATTCTTAGTTACACTAACATACATGTTTGATTAACGTCACAAGATATTTATTGAGCATATTAGTCAATTCAGAACTTCTACTTATTACTTCAGTCAACTCTTTATCTGTTTCACTATAAATATGATGGTGCTCTTGACGTCATACATAGCCTACCAAATTCTTTTGTGTGGAAATATTTACCCCCAATTCAAAATACTACTACTAAAATAAAGTTTTAGCTTAGTTTTTGCACAGTCAATTTTATCAATAAACTATAAAAATAAATTTCAGTTGTTTTCTGGCTATTAAAGGTCTTATTGATTCAACAAACAAGGTTCACACATCAAGATTAAAGACAATATATATACACTATTTTTGTAATCATATAACACCTCGAAAATGATATCTATTGACATCTTGATAGACTGACACTATTCAAGCTGCTCAAGTCTGTTCTCTTAGGTAGTTTACAAGGATTATAGGACGGTCTGAAATGTTATTTTTATATTACTATTTAAAATATAATAAAGTTTTATATGTATTGCAGAAAGTCATTGACAACGGCATGGGATCTAAAAATAATATGGTAACAGTAAAAATGTCCGACTTTGAAGTGTTCCAAGCATTGGCAAAAGATAGTGAAGGCATTCATAGTGGAGCACAAACTGAATATTCACAGGTAAATATTAAGATAAAAGTAATTAATTAATCTTAAATAAAGAGCAAGAAGAAAAATGTATAATCATGTTATTTTGCAGGAAATACCACAATCTAAACCATGGGAAAAGGTTTCTGGTCCTCCCATATTGCCCCCTCATTTACTGCAGGTTATTTTGAATAAAGACACTCCGCTATCGGTAAGTGATTTTCTGTATTCGACTACTTAATATGGAGTACCTAAAGGTTAAATACAGTATGGCCATTACACAATTTCGTGTATGTTACATTATTATACTCTTCTATAGGAATAAAGAAAAAAAATTTTGTAAAAATAAAAATAAAATCTAGTCTTGATCTTGCTCGTAGACTTAGAAAATATATATGTATGACAATACAAACAAGCCTTCTATGAAGTCTACCTCATGTAAAAACTCCTCTTGACCTCAATTCGTGTCAAAGTCTTTAGTTGTATATGTACATATTATTATATATATTTCCTAACATATTCTGTAATCTCTTCTATTACAGTGTGAACCAACTTTGTTACCTGAACCAAATCATGTGATGTTGAACCATCTATATGCGCTGTCAATCAAAGATGGCGTAATGGTACTGTCTGCAACACATAGATATCGAAAGAAGTATGTGACTACACTTCTATACAAACCCATATAGTTAAATTTTGATGTAAGGAGAAACATAGTTGTTTGTTATAGCTTGAGAAATTTTCTTCCTTAAATAGTGTGTTCCAAAATGTAATCAAGTTCAAAGGTTGATTCAGTATTGTATCTGTCTATACAAGAAAGTCAAAAGGTCGTTAAACAAAAACTGACAATTGGCGCAATTTTTAATGACTGATACGATTATATTTTCTAAGTATCGCTAAAGATAAATTAGGAATGGATAAATTCTGCTTGCAATTCGCATGTTGGGATACTTTCTACTGTAGTTATAGTAATTGTTCTGTTGATTATGTTATTAAGAAAAGGAACAGATTACTGATTGAATAAACGGAAAGCTTTTATTCTCTAAAACCTTAAAAATTGGTTGTAATTTCAATGACAGGTTACAATGTCGCTGGTTTTGCTAACACAAAATCTTAGTTATAATACATATCGGCAAATACTACATAACATACCATATACTACAATTACATTTCTAATATCTGTCATTGGAAATATACTGTTATGAGAAATGCGGCTGATTTTTAATAGCACCCACATACATACATATGCAAGGAAATAGGTTAAAATTCTTATTTGGTCTCATTATAAAGTCCCCTAAAACAATTTGCTCCTCTTTTTTACTATTTTATGATAAAAGAAATGAATGTACAAATTTATTGTTAACGCCAATCGGTGACACCATCTACTACTAAGATAGTAATAAGAAAAGTATAGTTTTCTATATTACGAGGTAGTGAAACAGAGAGGATTAGTTTATACAAACCGAAGAGAATTTAAAATCAGCTGTTTCTTCTTCATCTTTATCAAAAATATCTAGATATAAGCTTCCTAGTTGCAATCAAACAAGTGCCTTTTGCAGATAAGTAGTAGTTTCTAGTCCTAGTACAGTTGATAATTTTTTATTTACTTATCTTAATAATAAAATAATTAATTTATTGACTTAAAAATCATATATATTTCGGTATTTACATTAATTAAAAGAGCCTCAATTAAACATGCGCTCGACAAACCTTATACATAATAATGTGTCTTACTTGAAAATAAGCAATAAAATCTGTGAAAAAAATAATTTTTAAAGTGTAATAATGCATCAATGAGAATAATTCGTTTTATGATGCTAGTTTGTTTTTCGCATACGTAATAAGTCACGCGTCTGGTTGCGCTTACAATAAGACCCTGAGACGATTACTGCACTTAATAAGCATACAAATTCAGATATTTTCGTCAAATGCCATTCTTAAAAAAAATGTTTTCATCAAATGGGTAGCCTTCGTTTGTTTAGCAGGCATGTGGTATTAATTTTGAAAAATACTTTGGTTCCATTGAATCGAATTGTTTGCTTTATTTTGAATAAATACACAATAATAGATTTATCGGGATTAGATAGATAATTAAATGGGAGTATTATTTTATTCAATTGTATTATAAATGTGATGGTAGGCTAAAGTTAAAATGGATTGACACAAGTTGTGAATAAACTTTGATTATACTTATATATTTTTTTGTCAATTTCCTTTCCCAAATACATCTATACTATACCTAATCACATCTAAAGGGAATTTTGTTTACAAAGCAACATACAAAGTTGTGTTGTTTTATGTTGAAAAAGTTCAAAGGAATATGCGATATCTTGCATTTTCAGACATTACATATGTAAACACAGTCAGCCCTTACTTGGCGTGAGGATTAAAGTTGCCGATACATTTCTGATCAGAAAATTGCAGGTTTTCACAATGATAGCTATCGTATCGCTACCTTAATAAAAAATAGTAAATTTACACATCTCATACATTGACCTGACTTCGAAATGAGTCGCTTAAAGCACTAAAGCGCTTGAAGTGTTAAGTATATTCGGGTAACATTAAACTAGAAGGGTAACTTTGAATTAATCTTTATTAACGAATTCAACCGAGATTATGGTTTTAATCGATAGCAAAACTGTTTTCATGGTGAATCCGAACCGATATTCTAAATATGAATATATTTATTCTATAAAAAGGACGGATCAAAATTACCCGGATTGTCTGTACCAACGTCAGACAACAGTAGAATCAAACAAATATAATAATAAAATACATGTATATAAAAGTTAGACACAGAACAAAAAAAATATTTGTCAAGTGGGGGCCAAACCCAAGACCTCTGGCGCACAAGATATCCGCGCACAAGGTATCCTTATAAGCTTTCTCAAAGAATCTGCATAAAAAGCAGCTTTCTTCCGATAGTAGCGCGCAGATCACTCAGATCGCGCAGGTAGATGCCATTCGTGAATGAAACTGATTGAGCATATTTGAATTCACAAATCGTATTGATGGGTCGTATTGGCTAGTGAAATCTCTATAAGGTAAGTTTGATTCGGCAATAGAGTTAGGCATTTGTGGTCAGTCTGCAGTTTTATTGAAAGTTAAGCACGATGCTATCTTACATATCAGGTAGTGATTATTGACGACAGAAACAAAAATAAGTTAAATACATGCCTATATAAAACAGTGCTTAAATAAGTTGAAGTACCTACTTAATTTGTATCATATTCTTTTCGTATCTGTTTGACTGGTGTACAATAAGTATATATAATTGCAGTCAACATTTAATAAAACCCACGCCATTAAAAAAAGGAATCAATAAAACAATATTATTTGATATATTAAAACGATTTTTAATTGTCATTTTGCACAATCATTACTACAAATAATACTTACAGTATTCTTCCGATCTATTTTTCTTCTACAACATCTACAGAGATACAAAAACATTTTAATTATACACATATCGTCGTTAAAGTTCTAACACCGCGTAAGTCAAAATGTTGACACTTTGTACTTACAATTGGGAAAACATTGCTCACGTTTCTGAAAATTATTTTAAAACTAATTGCTTGTGCATTTAGTTGGTGCAAAATAGATTACGTTATAACAATACACGGTATAAAACGTTTACTGCAGCGTTAGAAATATCGTGTTATAATTGGGCTTAACTATTAAGTTGCCAACTTTGACATGCGCGGTGTTAGAACTTAAGCGACGATATATAAAAAGACATACCGACATAGTTATTTTTAATACGCATGCGTTTGTGACAAATAGTGTCAGTGAGTGTTGACGCTCACAACTTATTCACCAAGGGGAGCAATTTAACCCTTATCATGAACATTAATTGAACTCTATGTCAATCCTCAATGTTTTATCAAATAAAGCACTATTCCTTCTATCTTCAGCTTATTCTTGTCAACAGAAAAGCAATAATGTTAAGTCATAATGCAATAAAAAGGTATCGAAGATTGGTTCGTCTTAGTTATTAAGATAAATTATTTAAATGTAGACAAAGTAACAAATCAACCTACCCAAATGTGTCAAATTTCGCAAAAAGTTGAAAATTGACTATGACATTTGGATAGCTTTGTCAATGATTCGTTGCTTTGTGTACCTGAATACAGACTTGAAGTTGAATAATATATTTAAATGTCCCATACGGGAATAAATGGCCTACACTGGGCATATACGAGCTGTGCTCGCAGTTTCACACGCATCCATTTGGGTAACAAATCTAGTATAACGCTGATATATTAACAACTAGCGGCTCCTCCCGGCTTCGCACGGGTAGACATAAAAAGGTACATTAAGTAATAAGCATGCTAATTAAAACGACCATGAATCCCTAATTTGAAAAAAAATGTATGCTTATCTTAAAGCCTCCCTGTACACTACGTTGGTTGTGGTATTTGTAGGTTGCAACGAATCGTATTGATTTTCAGGAGATCCTACTTGAGAAAGTGCCAAATACAATTACTCTCGTCGAGTTAGTTACTCGATGCGCTGCGTGGCGGCCGCCGCCGGCATGTATTTTTTTTCATGATATCTTTTGAATGGAATGTCCGATTTCAATTCAAAAAGTAATCATCAGGACAGTATTGAATATTAAATTATTTATTTAGATAAAAAATTATAAATGGTATGGATAACACGGTTTGATTTTGATCGGCATTTCTATCAATTTGTTAAATGTAAAAATATAGTTAGTGACGTAACTACAATAGTTAGACATATGGTCTCACGAAGTTTTTTGTAGATATTGATATTATATAATATATTCAAACAAATTTTGTCCTATCATTAATATTTTCGCAGCGTATGCGATGAGACATTTTATGGCTAATTTTTTTACACCTTTGGTTGGTTTTAATAAGAATTTCTAAAGTAATCTAGTACTAAATGGAGCCTATTTTACTCAATGATAATGTAGCTTTCTAATAAAAAAAAAGAATTATTAGAATCGGTCCAGTACTTTTTAAGTTTATTCGCTACATACAAAAATACAAATCTTTTCTCTTTATAATATTAGTGTAGATAAGACGGACAATTAGCCAGATTAGCGAGTTCATAAAAATCTATCAGCCCTATAAAAATATAGGTATTAATAATGCTTACCTAAATCCCTTCATGTTAGGTATTTGGGTTATCCTTGAAAATATTAGCGATCGATTTAAACTCAAATTTTGTATGCATTCGGTTAGGTTAAAACTAACAAGTTTATAATACTTTTTTTAAAAGTAAGCTTAAATAAAATAAAATAGAATTATACACTTGAAATTATTTTTATTGTGAATTATTGCTATCACATACATAATATGTAGTATAAGCACTTTTTAGTGTGCTTTTCACTAGTGATGATTAGTCTTGGGTTATTTTTATGATTATACAGCTTTCTTTTTAAAAGGGGAATTTCATAAACAAACACTTCTTTAAGCATGTGTCATTAAACTAGAAGCGATAATTACAAAAATATGTTAAAATTTTCAAATTATATAAGTCTTTAAAAAAGAGATATTCGAGGAGTTGATCTGGTGCTTTGTGCGCATACAAAAACTCAAACCTAGTGTGAAACAATCCACAAGGAACGTAATAAAACAAATGTTACATTGAAGTTATTATTAGTTCATTGTTCAATACCGAACAAATTAGATAAAGGATTTTAATAATTTTAAATAGCGTTGATGATCACGAGGCAACCAGCGCACGGAAGGAATATATATTACTTGCATGTTGATGCAAGTTGTTGGATCATATGTGAACATAGAGTGAGAGCCGATGCGTGCCTCCATGGTACTAGTTTTACGTTTATTGTCAACGTCTACTTGCTAACTATCTGTGTAAGATAGTAAGACCCAAACATTGACATAAATCAGAAATAAATAATCAGCCTAGGCGCCTAATTTGTATACCAATTTCCGAAAAACACTACACATAACGAGTTGTTGGTTTAATCTTGTTGTAGAATTCGATGTTTTTTTAAAAAGGGGGAAATGCGTTCTTTTTTAGTTTTGATCTAGTTGTGCGATATATCGTCAATGTCTTACATGTTATGGTATATAAATATTTGCGAAAATAGGAATCAAACTTAAGTAGTTTTTTTTTCTTAGTATTAATTAATACAAATAATTTCACATTTTATTAAAAATTATTATGTTTTCAAATAATTAAAAAAATAATTATATAACTGGTGGGTTAATCTTAACAAAGTTTCTTGTAATAAATTACTTGGTAACATTTTTGGATCTTTGAGAATCTAAATTAACACGCTAATGCTTTTTACATATCTAGCTGTAAACATTCCAAGTGTTTGAATGAGATTCTCGGCTGATTAAATGACCCATTTGTGTATAATTATTTTAATTTTGGTATGTCTAGATAGGGTTTTTTATATTAAATATTAATATTATAAAAACCGAGATCCCGTCAATATTCACGAAAAAGAAATAATTTATTTCCATTTTCCTACTATAAATTATAACACAAAAGGACTCGTGTACATTGTACCTTCAGTGTTAGTTTACGGTCTTTCCCTAGAACTTTCTTCTGATTTATTGAAAAACTCTTAAAATGTAGCTCTGCTGGTTAATCAGGCACGTTTAGAACTAAGAATACAGTTACTTTAATAATTTCATATCTCTTTCCCACACCATGAAACACCAATCCAATAAAAAATATTAAGAGAATGTATCCTAATCCAAGGAATAAATATGAACTATAAATATAGATAGCAGACCTGCAGTCCGATCATAGACAAGATGGATAAACCTGATTAAATTGTCAAGACTAATTGGAATTACGAGTATTGCCACAAATAAAGACATGATGAGGATGAAGGAGTCTTGTAAAATACACTTGAAGACGCGTCAATCACGAAATGAAAATGTCAAGAATAAGATGAATTAAAAAAGATTTTAAAATTATAAATACGATAAGTCTTATGCTATACAAAAAATAGATATTGATCTTTAATTGAGGAGTGACAAAGAAATCCAAATTTAGCGACGCTTGAATCATAATTAACTAGCGTTCTGTTCACGGTTCTAGATAGCTAAGGTAAGTTAATTTACAATAATATTTTACTTCGGATGTAATATTTACTTTTTGGTACTCTTTCACAGTTTTACCGAAGAACAATAATTTTGATAAAATTTGGCATTACCCTGTAGAAACTACAATTTTAAATTGGGAGGCAACGAAATCTCGCGGTCCGAGCCGCTAAACAGACAGAGAACTATTTAACTACAAAATTATTTGTTTAATTCTCAATGATCACGCTATCAATTGAACTCAATCAACACGTTTGATCGTATCAGATCACAGAATTTTTGTCGTTTAGTTTATATGAGGTTTATACTGAAATGCATCTCGTTTATTGTTGACAAAACCTGCCATGTTATCAAACGGAATATTTTCCTTATAAACCATATATAGATGTGATAACGTAACATGTATAACATGCATATTTATATATTATTATATACGATACAATATATTTTAAAATTTCATAGAGACCATTTGCTTTAAGACCATTTATCAGGCAATTTGGGAAAATTATAATTTAATTTAAATAATTATTTAATGGCACCAGGAAAATAGGCTAAATAACGCATGTAATACAATTTCCTCAGTTAACGATATATATAATATGCACATATTGTCTAGTGTTAATGGCTTTAGTTGGAATATTTAAAATACAGGTCCAAGAGCTCTGATTTCACGAGGGTAAGTTACTGTGAATTCTATGCACTTGAGGCTTACCTTGAAATAATCATTTCACGGTTGACGGCTATAGCGTCTTCGATTTTAACAGGAATGTTCATGCACAATTTAAGAAAATTTGTGACAATACGATAATAATTTTCTTAATTCTTTGATCATAACCGATCCTTAATATTTTAATTCTATGAATATTTTTCATAAAACTCTGTCTTGAAAGTATTTATTTGTAATTACTATTAGCATTTATTCTTGTGTCAAAAAGTTCTGTGGGTGGTATTGGCTTAATTTACAAAATTTTTCGAAACACGGTGCCGTAAACTCTTTCGCAACCTTGTCAACAAACTCTTAATATGTGGAAAAATTGCAATTTGTGCCGCCAGTCGTGGCTATGGAGGCCAATGACACGAAGCCCATATGTCAGTCTTTTCAAAAAATAATCCGCCATTTCCGTCTTTCAGACAATGCTATTAAGTATACATACAGTCTAGATTTAGTAGGTATTTAGCAATGTATTGCTTCAAAAAAAGTAAAAACATAGTTTTCTCTAAATACAGAACCAGCATATAAACAAATACTACTAATATTACTATATACTCTTGAATGAATGATCCACCTAGACAGGAAACAGTATATACCCACGTCTACGTCATACTGATTACGCTCTAATTTAGTAGTTCACTGGTTTAGAGATTTAATTCTAATCTAATATAGTAGGTATATAAAACTACAATAATTTTAGTACAGTAAACGTAATATAAGTTACTTTTCAGAGTGTACTTCTAACAGTGGCACTTTATCTTTATTTGGTACATCATTTGCGATATTGTTAACGGGGTTTTTAAAATACATTGCTACTGCTATAGTGACTAGACAAATAGATATAATTGTATACCGAGTAATAACTATATTAAAAAGTATATAACATACCACAGCTGTAATGATCAACTCCAAAGCACTGGCATAAGTTTTTAAAATTGAGTTAAGATTTTTCAAAAAGAAACTTGTGACTATTCCGACTACGGCGCTATTCACAGTAATAAGTATAACAAATACATCCCAAAGCGATTGGGCATCATCTAGTAGAGTTACCACCTCTCCCTTAAATATTAAAATAATAAAATTGCATAAAACTGAATCCAGATACATAAATACGTTTTGTAAAAATATATCTACATTAGACCCTTTAGTTTTAAGTAAATACTCATTGTATGTACCAGCTAGACACGAACAAAAGTTCTGAAAATTTATGGATAAAAAGTATATATTAAATATTTGTGACCATATATCAGACCCACCATCCTGTGACTGTATAGTTGCAGCATCAAAATTTTTTATCATACATCCTGATGTCAATATACCTAGTGAGACCCACTGGATGGATGCTAACTTCTTTTTGAACAGGAACTGAAAAAAAAGTAAACAACAGGAACATAGGATGATAGTATATATCAATATTATAGATTCCATATCACTTTGTTGTTATAAGCACTTTTATAACTTGAACTGATAACCTATTGAGTTTACAGTTAGTCATAACAAAATACCTAAATATATTTGTTAAGTTGTCACTGAAATAAATAATGAGACACTAAAAGTAATGACACAGCTCAAGAGTGATAGAAAACTAATTTCTAAGGTAATTTGTCAAACAAACTATTTGTTTGAATAGTATCAAAGGAAATAATAAATTTAAAGGAATTTCTTAATGAAGCAGCTTAGAGAGTTAAGTAACACAAAACACATGTAATTGTATGCCAGTAATTCATTCTTAATGTTGTTCTTTAAAATATAAATGTACATACCTGAAATAATAGAGCTGTAAGAACCACTCGAAACTGTAGCAGAATATAATATGAAGTTGGATCGTAGTGTGACAAATTTATAAATGCTAAATTGTTGTAGAAGCAGTAAAGGAGCGAGGGTACAAAGTACAATAACAGTAGTTTATAGTTTTGGGCTATTGCTTTGAAGATGTGGGGTTTGTTCCTGCAAAGAAATTAACACATATTTATAATTTATTTAGCAAAAAGTATTTGTTTTATATTAAAATATTTTTATACTACCAAGGCACATCAGCATACATATACAAGGTGAGTTCTGGTTTCAATTGAAATTCAGGGAAAAATATAGCTTATATAATTTAATGATAATGCAACTTTTCATTAGTAAAGTAATTTTTTAATTCAGTGAAATAGTTTGAGTTTATTAAATACAAACAAAAAATAAAAATCATGCATTGATGATGATTCTCTTCGTTTATAGTTTAATAATATGAAAATTAATATATGTTACTTGCTGGAGATGTAGCTTTGTAATGGTTTTTCTTATGTTATAAAGTCAGCAAACAAGCTTAAGGTCCTCTAGATAATAAATGTGACCACAGCCTGTAAACACTCCTATCATTACAAAGATATCACTAGTGTATTGCCAACATTGTGAACTGAACATACAATGTCAAATTTACCAAGTAATTTGACTGCCTCTCTCACCATTCAAAGTGAGTGAGGTACCAATTCAGACAATGGAGTTTAATTACTTTAATTGGTACGAGTAGATTTTGAGTAAATCATACTAACCAAACAAAAATCAAATATTTCCTCTTTATAATATTAGTGTAGATTTAAAAAAAAAATGTCATATTTGTCTACAATAAACTCCTTAATATAATAAAATTTTGTTTCCTTGAGTTTATCCAACTTCAGAGATAGACAATATAGTCCCATTTTTGTTCTTATTGTTAGTTTAATTTAATGTACACCATAATCAGAGCCACTCTGGCATGGTGTGCTAGTAAGTATATTGATAGATATATGTTTATTTTGTTAAAAAAGTAAGTTACTTTGTGTATATATATATATACTACTAGTAGCTTATTATGGCTGGACCTTTGAGCCAACTTTGATAAAATAGTTATCAGAGGTTTAATGGTTTAAGATTGAATTGAGATTTAGGTATATAATCACAGAGCATTGCCCACCCTGTTGCATATGAGCTGAATTGTTTTATATTTTTTACATAATTATTCAAATGCGTACTTTGAAAGCATATGGTTATCTTTTACGTGCGTCAGAAAATGAACTTACTCCCTCCTATAAGTGTATAATACAGCAGAAATCGAAAGTTTGAGGAGTTCCGACATAAATACAACCAGTGTAGTGTTATAATCATATCCTCCATTTTCTGTTTTGGAAGCAGTCACAAACACACCTGAAAAATAATCATTTCACTAAGAATACAAATTAATAAAAACAAATTTTACCACGACATAAGGAAATTGATTATTTTTAAAATTCATCTACACAACCCATGTCTTTAATGATTATCCTCTCACACAATAATGTTTCACATTCTTGAATATGGTAATAACAATATTAAAAATCATAGTTTATTTGTGTTGATGCAGGAAATATAAGGTGCACAAACCTTGAAACACAAAAAGGATAATATACAAGCTAAAAGTTATGAATGCTTCTTTATTTGGAAATAAGTCTTTTTTCATTTTAGACTAACAAATGCTAAGCAATTCAAATTGTGTACTTTATAACTAGTCTCTTCATATACTTTACAAACAATAGCCGAAATAGGTAGTTTTAGTTGACAGACAAATGACAGACATCAGTTGAAATGACAATTTTTATCAGGGCATATACTCTTCATTTCATAAAATATCGACATTACCATAATTATCGATAAATTATATTACAGGCGATGTATTTCGTCCAATATACCAAATATCGTAAGATGAGAAATTAAAAGCAAACTCAATTTATTTTTTGTACCGATTCCTTTATTTCCTTTTAAATAAAAATAAAACGCAAATCTCTCAAATAATAATAATAATACTAATAAATTCCCACAACATCTTATACATTGACCTGACTCCGTGGTAAGTCGCTTAAAGCACTTGTGTTACGGACGCCAGACAACAGAGGAATCACAAATATACTACTTAAATACATATATTTTACACCCATACACAGAGCAAACACAAATATCATCATATAAATATTTGCTCTGGGTGGGAATCGAACCCACGACCCCTGGTGCACAAGACAGGATCACTAACATCTGCGCCATCGGGCCCGTCTAGGGAAAAAATTAATCGTAGTAAACCGGCAAACTCGGATGAAAGTATTTCTGGTGAGTTACAGCTTTATTTGTGGGCTCCTGCTGATAGATTTAATAAAAACCATCGGAAGTGTGGGTAGATAACAATTATTATCTAATGCTATGTTTACCAACATTGGGAATCTCTCAGGTCTCAATGTTGATAAATGTAGCATTATATTTTAGTCTTCGTTGGCATCTGAAAGATGTTTAGAAAGCAGCACAGGTTCTATCTCAGTAGAGAAGCAAACTGCAAGTAAAAAGAGTGAATACAATTTTGTTTTTGCAAGGGATAGAGAAAAATATTGGGATTTACAAATAAATGAATTTGATTCAATTCTCTGTTCTAGCTATTTTTACTCAAATTTAACCTATCTTATATTTATGCCTATAATTAGACTACTTAAATACAAACAAATTGCTTACGATATATCTAAAATTATCCAAAGAATTTAACGATATATTATATCGAAAACATATTCTCATTTTTTGTTAATTACATCCCTATCCTTGGGATATAGGCATTGAATAATCTAATCATGTATGATATGTGTATCTTAATATGATATAACAAATATTTAATTAAAAATAGGCAACATAATATTTGTAAATTTCATCGGCCCAAATAAATCTATATTTCTTCCTTTACCAAATTGGATTGAAAATTAGACATTTTTATATGGCTGCACTGAAAACAATATGTCAATCTGTTATCAAAGAATGAACGAATGGAGCGACTGACTCAGTATCACTAAAAAGCAAAGAAAACGAATAAAGAAAATTATAAAAAATTAATTGAATCAATAAATTTTTTCAGAAACAATTTTTGTTATAGACTTAAACCAGGAAGCTTAACAATTTGAGTGTTCGTACTAAGTTTAATATCCGCAGTTTTTGCATGTAAACAAGCAAGTACATAGCTTCATGTGTAACATGAGAGATATTGTGATAGATAACATTCTTAATTCCATTTTTGCAGGTATGAAAACAGAGCTTAAACACAATACGAAGTGAATAATATCGAGTTTTTAATCGGTGATATATTTAAGAGTTTTTTGATTTGTGACTATGTCGGGCGAAGAAGACGACACCACTTGGTATGTAATAATGATAAAATTAAGTAGTTTCTTCAAGTCGAAGTTTCTAAAATCGTTTATCTTTGTGTATAGAAATAAATTATATGTTTATTTAACGCAATATGAACCATATCAATAAAACTATATTATAACATTGCAGGTTGATTGAGTTAGAATCAGCTCTTTTAGATGGTTGCTCGGCACAGCAAATCATTGAACTAACCAAGGGTAACAAAATACCAGATAGTTTAAGACCTGATGTTTGGCTGCTTTGCTTAAATTGTCAAGATTCTAATAACCAATTACTACTTTTTGATGAAATTTTTGATTTAACAAATCAGAATGAATTGAGAGATGATGTCAAAAAATTTGTGAAAAGACTTGGCAATGAGGAAGATGACAAACTGGCAGTAATATCAGATATTGAATCTATTATAACATTTTACTGCAAATCCAAGTCAATTTCATATTGTTCCAATAACGGATGGATTGAAATTTTGCTACCTCTATTGAGTTTAAAGTTACCCAGGTCTGATACCTATAATCTATTTGAAAAGATTTTGAAATTATACATTCCAAAAGGATGCACAAAGAATGGTGTACCATTCCATATACTTCGTCTGATACTTCAATACCATGATCCTGAACTGTGTTCATTTTTGGATACGAAGCGAATAACACCTGAACAATACTGCTTGCCATGGTTGAGATCATTATTTGCTGGAACATGCAATCTGGAAGTAGTACTTTTTATGTGGGATTTATATTTACAAAGATCAGATCCATTTTTTATATTTTTCTTGTGTTTAATAATGATAATTAATGCTCGAGAACAGTTGTTGCTAATGAAAAATGAAGAAAAGTCAGATATTATAGCAACATTAAAAAATATGCCATCAGATTTAGAAGCAAATGATGTCTCTGATTTCTGTTCTTTGGCTCACTATTACTTCTTAAAGACACCATTGTCGTTCAGAGAAGATGTATTGGAGGTTCTGTATTCTGAAACTGGTGTGGAAATTAATTCAAAAATGTACTCACAGGCTTTGTGTCTTCCGGTTGCTGTGCATGAGTTGATTGAAAGTGCCACTGTAGATGCTTCTGATGTGGACAGTGTAAGATTTTTCTTAGTTGATTGTAGACCAACAGAACAATATAATTCTGGTCATTTGTCAACAGCCTTCCATTTAGATTGTAATTTAATGCTGCAAGAACCCAATGCTTTTAATACTGCAGTACAAGGGTTATTGAATGCACAAAGGCAAGCTTTAGCAGCTGGGTCCCTTGCTGCTGGTGAGCACCTCTGTTTTGTTGGATCTGGCAGAACTGAAGAAGATAGTTATGCCCACATGGTTGTAGCATCCTTCTTGAAACGAAACACTAAACATGTCTCAATGCTTGAAGGTGGTTTTGCTGCTATACATGACTATTTTGGACCACATATGACAGATTGTTTAGAAGAGCACAATCCATCAACATGTCTAGTCTGTGCTCCCAATAATAACAATGAAGGTCTTGATGTGCGCCAAACCAAAACCAGAGACAATGTTCCCGCTATTCAACTCTTTAGTAAATTATCTACTGCAATGAAAGCAAAAAGCCAAGAGGTTAAGGGAAAACTAATTGAATATATTGTTAATCCAAACTCAACAGTAAATAATGGAGAGTGGCATGTTTCAGCTAATGATAAAAAAGAACAAAGGTATAGAAATGTTCCTCCAGTATTTAGTATAAACGATGAAGATGACGACTCACGATCGGATTCTAGACGAGATTTAGTTGATGCTGATTCCTTGGAAGAAATAGTAGACATTCATGCTTACATAAAAAAACATAATGTGGTTGATAGTTTTCCATGTCAAGAAGTATTGGTAAATGGTTACATGCATGACTCTTACCTTATCATTACAGAAACTCATTTGGTAGTTTTACGTGATATTCCTAACAAAAAAGGAACTGCAAAAGTTTTGTCACGGCGACCATTGTCTACAATAGTTAAAATCACTGCTAAGAAGAGACATCCAGAGTTAATTACATTTAAGTATGGTGTACCAGATGGTGATAATCTCTTAATCAAAGATATGGATCGTTTTCTGATTCCTAATGCTTCTGTAGCTACTAAAGTAGTCTCGAATCAGATAGTTCAACAGTTAGACAACAAGTTGCAATAAGATGTATATTAATTTTTGTATTCGTGCACTTTACTAGGAAGATTAACACAAATCTCATTAGCACACTTGAATCATTAATCAATACACTGCTTTAAAGTTTAAATCAAGTTGGTCATGATGTTGAACCAGTTTTTCTGTGCTTATCTCAAGTAAATATTTTAAAGTTACTTTTATATAAAAGCTCTATTTATTTAAGAAGTATTACTTGCCTAAATTCTGTACTATAGTATAGGTCAAGCTTGTAGAATGTTTTCTTAGAATTTTTCCTGTTTTACTATTGGCAAAGGTTACGTCCTCATTCAACTCCACAAATGACCCGTGTGGGTTACGCCATATCGATGATTTGGATATATATGTATATTTATATAACAAATACTGACTATGTTATCTCAGAATGGGCTCGATTTTGTAATTTGCGAGTATAACATCAAGTGGTATAGTTTTCAGTTGGCAGTAGTAAAAACTAATTTTATGTCATATACTAGCATGTCTAGCATGTCAATTTACTTAGCATAAATTGTACAACAGGGATAACCTGTTGTAAATTTCCCATACATTTTCTGTTTGAATGATATCAAATTACTGTAGGCTAATATTAATTGAAAACATGTTTTATATATTCCTTTTTAGTAGTAAAGATAAATATTTCTGAGAGCTGTGCTGTCTATTAACATTTCTCATTCGATTTCAGACAAGATGTCTGTCTTTAAGAAAAAAAATATTAGATTTTATATCCATGCTAGCGATGCTTTAACTGTTTAAATAAGTCTACACAGCCCCCAATATAACGTCTTTAGAAGTGCGTGTTGTATCACAGAGTTCATTCTTGGTTTGCCGGATTTTTACTTTGTCAGAATTCATAAATGTACTGTAATGTGGAAAGCATAGAAATTATACACATGCAGATGCAGCTAATAATTTTTTAATACTGATTTCTGATAACAATCTTAAATACTACACTAGTCAACTTATTTCCATTATTTTTCGAGTTATTCACGTAAAAATTATTGGTAATAGAGTAAAAAACTGCAACGTGAGGCAGATTCTACAACGCGGTTTAGGTATTGGAAGTAAAATATGTATGATATGTCATTATTCATTTTAATTAAGTACAAATATATTAAATACTTATTTAATTTAATACAGAAAAAGCCAACAATTTAGAAACAAAAGATTTATTTATTTAATTAATTTTGATAAGTCGAATCAGATAATTCATAAAACAATAACGGCATGGAGCATAAATGTGTTACCTAAGAAAGTCTATGAATAGGCATGCGAAGGAGCAGTTTTACGTCAGTATCCCTAGAGGCCTAGAGCTTATCGTGAGAACAAACTGGATAACTCATTGTCTTAGCAATCTTACAAAGCACCAAACGTTCACTTCGCAAAATACACTTACTAAAAAGGACTCTTAAAGAGAGATTTAGGAAATTGAAATAAAAAGGGGTTCTAAATTAAAAATCTCAAGCTTTGCGTTAGCAATATACTGAAATATAAGCATCTTCACTGAAAGAATGAAAGATAACAACGTGATATTTTTGCCTTTTGAACAAGCCTGATGCACATTTTGCCTATTGTGACTATGCGATTTTGACGACTGCTGTCTGTCGACTGCAGACATATGGACGCCGTTCTCTGTAGATGGTAACAGCTATCCTTAGATATTAAAGGAACGTGTGTAGCATAGTTTTATTACCAATACTGTATTAGTCGGACAATGGGTTAGCCATCTGCTCGTTAGCCTATTGCCTCCTGTTAAGTAGGTCGTTAATACGAAATTTGAGTAAATATAATTTGAGTAACTTATTTATTAAGACATTCTGTCAAGTGTTTTGAAGGTCTTAAATTACTTTGAAGATGCATAATGCATTTAGTATTAAGCAATTGTTTTGTTCTGAGGGTATTGTTATATTATATATTTTTATTGTGATTATGTACATACACCTAATAGACATGTTATAAATATAATAGATTTTATTACAAGAGTTACAATTGTTTTATTTATATTTTCTAATTAATATTAAGTTGGTCCAAGGAAAGCAGTAATCTAACTTTCGAAATTTGCTAAATTATAAGAGTTTCCAAATAACTGGATTTTTTTATTCTTATTTGTCTCCAAAAATAAAATAAAGGAGTCTAGATTTATTATATCTTAGGAGTTACTCCGAGAGAAAAAAAGTAAAACGTATACGTAAATTTCAAATTAATTTTTTGGTTGTCATATTGTAACGCTCATGTATGCAACCGTACGTATGTTAATTCCATAAAAGACCATATTTATTTTTTGACCTCTCAACTTTTTTAAAGGGTAGCCTAAAAAACGTGTCGTAGACAACATTTGCAGTTTTTCGTAAAGTTTCGCTTGCCAGCCAATTTTCGCCAATAATTGAAATGAATTTTGTAAATGCAATAAATTGCAAATAAATCAAGTAATATTTTGAATATATAATTAAAAATGCTTAGACCTATTTCTCTATAAAATAAAAAATCTCTCAAATAAAAAATATCTTGCGTAAGTATTTATCCTAAATAGGAGAGTGAGTCAAAAATATAAAGTCAAGTAAAGAACACCAGTTTAATAATAGCTTTGATCTTCTTGAGTTAGAAATTGATTGATGAAGACCTATGATTTTTTACTAAATCTGTTTAAAATATCCATCTTGCAGCTTTCGGACCACCTAGCACTGATGGTTCTATGATATCTAAATTAATCGCACCCTAAATACCAAATTGTTATTTTTTAATTATTACAGCTGTGGGAATCCACAATTTTATGGCAATTCCTTTCAACGATTTTCATTACCCATATAACGATTCGCGGAACTTTTTGTACAAAATTTATTTCCCTAAATATTAATTAACTACAATTAAATATACAGTTAATCGTTATTTCTTTTCATGTTTTATATATTTTATCAAAATAATATTACGTCGAAGTTTTGTTATTCATAATTTTGTTTAATTTTAAGTTTTGTTACCCATATCAAGTTTCGTTCCATCGTGAGGTTCAGTTTGCAAAATTATTAAAACATCAATTTTTACTTCAATAAATCAATTTACATCAAAAATACGATTTCATGTATTTAATTAGTTCTGTGCGTAATATACTTTTAGGGCATTATTTAGAACATAAATCAGGATGAATGAATAAAAAAAGGTATTTAAATCGGTTCAGTTTACTCCACGTAGTCTTATCTGCCCTACCCCTAGAGTGCAATATAAAAGCGCGTAGGTGCGGAGAGGCGTGCCGACCCGCGAGCTGAGGAGCATTCAAAGCCCACCGAAATGATGGATGTAATGCTCACCACGAAGCTGCAGTGGTGTGCGTTACATCCATCTGCGACGATAAACTCGCGAAGGATCACCGGAACTGTGACAGAAACCATGCCCGATGCATGAAGAAAAAAAAATATATAGAGCTGATCGCAACATCGTCATCAGTTAAAAGTCATCAGAAAAAACATTTCTGCGATTAAAAGTTGTTATGTGAAAAAAAATTATGAATTCCGATACATATTGTAATATATTTTTACAAATAGTTTCATCGATAACTTAAACCTTTTTTATATTATTAAATCAGCAAAAAAGCATACCGTCCGCTTGATAGTAAACGTGACCGCAGCCTAAAGACGCTAGTGCTATTACTATCACGTGTCGTCAACCCTGTGAACTGAAGATACTACTATATCACATTTATCCAGTAATTTCACTACCTCTCTTACTTTTCAAACCGGAACACAGCAATGCGAATGCTATTTGGCGGTATCAGTAGGTGAAAGTGAGATACCAATGCAGACGATCTTTGTAAGAGTAATTACATTTCATAAATACATTTTATGAAATGTAAGTTTTATAGGTATTATTTTCTGGTAATCAAAACAACCTTTAAATATTTTTTTTAAGAAACGTTTTTCGATTTTGTAAAACAGCGATGATTAACTATTCTATAAATTGAAAAATGTATATTTGAAATCATGAAAGAGCTTTCAGTCAAATTAAATAATATTTAAAAAAAACTGTTTCCTAATAGACAAAATTTTACGTACGGTCGGCTATCGCTCGAGAGGCAGGAACAGCATTACGAAAAGAATGTATGTGAAATGTTTGCGCTTATACAGTGCCAGTAAGTGGACGAGGGAGAGATTTATAGCAATTATGCTATCGGATTGTGTAAAGGTTGTTCTGTTGCCGGTCTAGCCGGCAAGCCTGCGGTGTTGAGCGAAAACCATCTGCGATGACAAGCTCGCATGGAACCGCGCAGCCAGAGAACAGAAACGAAACTACATATTTGCTTGTATGCTAGTTTATTTTAGGATAAATTTGTTTAACCTGCCGCCCATACGACGTCCCAGTTTAGCCTAGGAAAAACTACTTAATTTGTTTTAAATTGGGAAGCCGTAACATTAATCATATCAATCTTCAATCAAATCTCCAATCAAAGCAGCTTCACTTACCTACCTACAAATTATTAGGTACTTGTTTTAGAGTTGTGGTTTAAAATGCGCTGTCACGTGTGTCATTCCGGGCTTATTAATCAAATTATCATTTATGGGGATTCCCCAACAAGACATGACAATACGTGTTCGTATGGTCGAATATAATTGTTGGGATATACGACGAGTAGTGCGGTGATTCTTTTCCATATAAACAAAACTAGAAGCCCATTTTTGTATGCGTTTGTTATTATTGAAGTACGACTTGTCAACTGACGACTTGTTTCGAAATGATATTAAAAATACCATTGTTTTCATCCCTCAAAGCGTCTAAACTTCAAAAATGATAAAAAGGTAACTAAAAATTTTAATAAATGCTTTTTAAAATATATAATTGAGTTTAAAAAAAATCAAAACTTAATAGGTCTATGCTTTCTTTTGTTAGCCCTTTTTTAATTAGTAGCCCAATGCATACATATTTACCTGATAATAGTGAAATCACCGGAAGATTGAGATTTGTTATATTGAGTGTGTGGTACACACAGCCGAAGCTACTCAAAGCTCAGGACTCAGGACTCAGGCCTCCAGTGGCTGTAAATGTGTTTTCGTTTTTTGTTTTTCTTATTCGCTAGTTGTTTTTATTACATGTTTAAAGGTGATAACCTCTAAGTTGGTTTGCACATTATGCAAATAAAATATAACAGTATAACTGCCAAAACTTTATTATCTATATGTTAATATAAATTAAACTATTAACAATTTTGTGGTTATTCTATTACAATATTCATAGAGTATATCGAAGATAAAGATTTCTTCAAACGCACTCGATCGCCTGATTGAGAAAATTTTTGATACGTTAGAAGGGTAGGCTCTAATTATATTAGAAGCAAATAGAAAATGATATGTATCGACTAGATATATTTAGGTGGTAATGCTTATTTGTGGTAAATACCTAAATAGTGGGTGGTCTACTTAATTATTCACCAACGATCTGTTTTAATCAACGTGATGGTAGTACAAAATAATACATATTTAAGTAATAATGTTCCTAAACATGTTCTATTGATTGAGTAGATTAAAGTTTTTTAAATATAACGACCCTATATATTATTATTTGAGGTACGTAAAATATAATAATAAATAATAATCAATCAGTGATCAGGAATACTTTAGCTGATTAGTCAAGTTGGATGTCATACGGCTAGTTTGATTTGGATGGAGGTTAAGAATTACCGACTTAATTGAGAAATTGATGAGTACTATAATTATAATATAAAGTAGATATATAGTATAATAACAAGTAATTTACTAGTCAAATTAAATCAATCATACATTGTTTGTCGCATTAAGTTTCCTGTAATCTCAAACAAACGAAAAAGAAAAAGAAATTAGAAAAGAGAACTAAGAAATATAATTTATATTTCTTAGTTCTATTGTTTATAAATATTAGCTTTATAAGACATTAATGTGTAAACTTAAATACTGGCAGCTACCACTAATAGAATTTGATAATTCGAGCTCTATACTTTAAAGTGCCGATATGAAATACCATTAACCTCTGGAGACGTTTCTGTTACATTCATCATAAAATTAAGGAAGAACAGTTTTATGACACATTAAAAAGCATTTGCAAAATTTACATGTAGTTATAAATTAACATAAAACAATGAGATAAATAAAAACTAAAACGAAAAAAGTGCATTTTATTAGATTGAATTTAGCATTCAATGATCACTGGATGTATGCATATTTAATGTGTTAAATAAAATATTTATCTTATTATGAAAGTAAGAATTTTATGGATAGTAAGCATTTTAGTTCATTCGTATTCACCTTAAATATAGGTATTATACCATTATATAATTATATTTACATTCAACCCACCTAGCTATCTTTAATAATGTAATAGATAAACTTTTTTATGGACAGGAACTCGTTCTAGAATCGAGTCACAAATAATTCACGTAAATGCAAATACACAATCATGTCCTTAGGTACTTACCTAAAGTCTTTGTTCCCAAGATTCCCAATTAGGTTAATAATAATTAGTATTCAGCGAGTCTTCTTTAAGACAATGACAGTATAAAATGTATTGGTTACGATAGCTAAATAGGAGTATGTTCTTCTTTTAGGTGTGTAGGTATGTAGGTGTATACAGAAAACAACACTATGTGCCAATACCTTTCAAAATACTTTGAGGGATTACTTTTTTTGTCTATTATTAATTTTATTCAAACATTTTGAATAAAAATTACGTGGAAACAGTTTATTACGCCATAAAGCATTCAGGATATTGCCCATTTTTATTAACATATTAAGGATTGTACCAGGAAGGATGGGCTTTAAATGTTTGTATATTGTTCTCCATTTAATTTCAAGACTTTAAGAAACTCAACGAACTTTTAGGTCATCTAAACTCTACATATACTAGACGGTTAATGCATTTAACCGTCGATATGCCAATTATGTTATGGTTTGCTATTTATTTTTTATGATTTTTTATGTATTCAAATCAACCATAACAGGTAATTTTGACTATATTTTTGTACTATGTTAATTTTTGTAAGGCTTGCCTTACTTTTACTTGCCTACTTGTAGTGCCAAATAAATAGCTATAGATCAAAGTAAGTAGTTTCGATATATATTTTGAGATGTGTAGTTTTCACAAGAACCACTTAAAATCTTGTAGGAGTTTACCGAAAATGTAAGTGTAACAATGCATCTTCTTATTGATGAAACAAAAATTAAGTATAATAAGTTCAGTACTTTCGGCGTGTATTGATTTAAATAAATATTTCTGCTTGAATATATATTGTATGCAACTCGTGCCAAATGGGCCAGAGGCAATTGAGACTAATTTGTGAAATACTTAAAAGTATGGATAAGTAGATATATATACAAATGTTTTCTGAGGCCTTGTATGTGATAAGAATGATGACAGTCCTGTTTGTTAACATTGTAGGCAGATCTTGGTCTCTCTTTGTTTAGGAATCTTATTTGGACTGATATGTGCTTGTTCGTAAGATAATACGAGCATCCTATACTTAATTGTAACAGAATATATCCTAAGAACTTGGATTTTAGCAGGTATGTATAATTTGGCTAAATTTAGTTATTATAGAATCCAAAAAAAGTTAAATAGATTTATATAGACCTCTTTTATAGATATGCGAAGATGAATATAATATCGAACAATTTTTAATATAATATATAATCAAGTTAAAAAAAGGATTCTATTTGGAACGAATTGTTACTGGGTTAACCTCGCGTGAACCTCTCGCGAACCGCCAAACTACAGTCCTTTAAGTTCTTTCGTTTACAGAGATCTAAGTTGTTTAAGCCGTTTTAGTCTAGGTCTTATACGTTAACTGATTGAATCATATTTAATAATACAAACAGCTACAGTTTTAATTTTAGAGCAGTCATGCATTATTTAAACGACTTAAAGGACTAAATCTCTTTCAACTAGTTCGTTGACCTGTAACTATTTAATTAAGTAAAGATATTCACAACACAACTAGGTAGGTTTTTTTGCACCATTATTTGTAATTACTTTAAATAACACAACGTTTCATGTTGTTATCAAGCAAACATGCGTGACTTTACAGTATTCTTTGTTAATTTTTTTTAAAGAGTATTCTATTTTAATTTGATTTTAATTCGGAATCTAGTACACTTTAAAGATCTCCGTTATGTATGGACACTGTATTATGACCTAGGTACTATATTTACAATAAAAATTATGTTACATTCATGCATCTTGTCATATTATTTTAAATTCTAATTTTAAAAGACTTTATACATAAGGGCCTCCCAAGGAGCAATGATATGTCGTTACTTTGGCGATTTTTTCTAGGCACAATAATGGCAATTGTATAAGCTTTCGTCTAGATGAGAGAGAAGCGTCGCAGTCAACTGCACATAGTTAAATATATTACCTAGAAGTTCCTAGATTGAAAAGTCTTATTTTCAAAAAGTAATTGACCAGATTATTTTTAATATGTAACCAATTTTTTAATATTTTATGTCAATAGTGTTTTATTAAGTTACTCTGCATTGTTAACATTAAGCCCTGAATTGGTTTTGATAAGTCTATTATACCATTTTGTTGATGTGAAATTTATTTGATAGTTATTTCACCGACTATATATTGTAGTTACAGTAAGAATCAAATTATCCTTTTTCTTATGATATTGCTTAGGTTGATACAATACAGTACGTATTGTTAAAAAAGTGTAAACATAGTAGTTTGGTGTTGAACATCAAAGTTTGTTTCATACTTCATAAAAAGAAGTCTCTAAAAGATTTATAATTTAACACTCGCGAACTGAGTGAATATCACAGCCCAAAAATAATTAGAATTATAGTAAAGTCCTATCAAGCAATATACAGTCTGCAAATTGGTATTGTACAAATAAGTGTAAGGATGCTAGTTGATATGTAGCTGGCATCGGAGGCACTGGATTCTGCGGCAGTCAAGTTGGCCGACGGTAGCGTGAACGTTGGTTTGATGACGTCCACTAGAAAAACCAAATAGAATACAGCTTAATTAAAAAGATAGTAATTAAATAGATATATTGTATATATATACAAAAAAGATAAGTTTATCTATTTTGTATAAATATTGTCTGCACCACTATGTATATATTTTTTTCTGGCATGGAATTGAGTCCGCCATTTGTACATTTTGTAACATTTTGTGCAATAAAGTTAAATAAATTAAAAAAAATAGTAAGGTGATAAGAAGATATTTTTTTTCAGAATTGTTATCTTTTAAATCATTGAGATATTTACGCAATGGTCAAATTTAAATTGGTTATTCATATAAAACAGTTAGTCTGTTTATTCATTCACCTGCTGTCAACATCCCCTCGTTATTTCAGTCGTGTATACATATATACGTATGTTGTGGAACAAGTAACGGCAGATTTACTAACAGAAAAAGAATCGTCTAATGTAACTGATGATTCTGTGGGTTTACTAAATGAACGATCGAGTTATAAACAACTTTTAATTGCAATGCAGATATGGGAAATATAAACAATTTTGTTTGATTAAAGACAATTGAAGTTACACAAAAAGTTGTTTTTTGTTTTAAATGCCCCATAAAGTAGTAGATTACCAAGCAACATTATTTTTTTTATTTCTTATGTTACCTTGGTTACCAATTATATTTATTAACTAGCCGCCCGCTCCGACTCCGTCCGGGTGAATAGTAGAATTGTATTGCGACTATAAATTGAGATATAAACTAGCTTGTCTCAAGTTGAAAAAAATATATTAAAAATATTTGCTGTTCTTCTTATACTGTATACACAATATACTATACAGTGTACTGTATAGTTTTCAGAATTTTTAAGCTAGATGTAATTTATCTTGTGGATATTTCGAATTTCAGGGAAGGTATAGGCTTCTTTTGTTATCACAAAATTCTGGCAAGATCCAATATGAAGTGATCTCTATGCGGACGGTCGCGGGTGGAAAACTAGTATTACATATCAATATAATCATCTTACCAATCACAGTGTCATTCCGTACATCTGCGAATTTGTCGTCAATGCTTCTAAACTCGGGGATGGTGCTGACGCAGCTTATTTCGAGGCGGCCGGTGGCGACGAGGTGAAGCTCTGATACTGCTACGTACAACTCCCGCCCGCGGCTAGGTCGTCGGCTGCGGTGCCGGCTACTGGCGTGAATAACATGCGGCTCGTCTTGCTCGTGTAGCTCACCTAACTGAAATACGCACAAATGTGTTTTTTATGATTTTCAAGAAATTATATTTGCAAATACATTTTCAAGTAATAATATTGTATACACAAATTGAAAAATCTTAATAAAAATACTCGTTAATCTAATAGTAAGTGTAGTATTGGCCAAGTTATGGTAAAAGCTGGAATATAACAGTGACTAGTTACAGTGACAGTGAGTTTCTAATATATATATTAGAAATATA
>JACJUM010002543.1:9509611-9631150 GCA_020976665.1 Heortia vitessoides
TATGGTAATTTTATAAAGTCAGCGAACTAGCATACGGTCTGCTTGATGATAGATGATGAAAGGTCCGCAAAGATATCATTGCAACGTGTCATTGCAAAGATATCACTAGCGAGTCGCCGACCTTGTAAACTGTACATACAATGTCACATGTACCCAGTAATTTCACTGCCCCTCTCACCCTTTAAACCGGAGCATTTTAATGCAGATAAATCATTGTATGAGGTCTACGAGCTTGGGCGAGAGACATTGTTATAATCAAATTTATTTTTAATGGGTTTTATAGTACCATATATAATAGTAATTAATTACAATAATAATAATAATTATAAAATCAATATTGGCATATGGTTAACTACCCTATAATTTAAGTGTAATTTTAAAAAAGTATGTATTTTCATTGGATTCGATTTTAAGCAAACAGAAATCAATAGACTCTCAAATTAAATTGCTGTAATATATCGTATGAGAAAAAAATCTATTTTCTCTCATCAGTTTTAAATATAATTAAAATAATAATTGATAAAAAATGTATGTCGTAGCATATTGAAAAGGATATTATCAGTTATATCTGATTATTAAAACATATATATGATTATTATACACAAATTTTAATGTATTTACCAATATCACAAAAATGTATAAAAAAAATTCATCAGAGGGCACGGTACTGCTGGTGAACACGGTGAAAAAATTAGCATAAAAGTAATTTCCCTTAGAACGGTTAACAAACAAAATAAGCGGGTGTGTTACTTTTAATTAGGTTTCAGGAATTCCGATGTACGAATTCAACAACAAAGAAATTGAATAAATGATAAATGTTGTGAATACAAACATACGAAATGAAGGTACGGAAATTTATATATGTACTATAAAATAAATAGATATATTTCTTGTGAGTTTCATACACTTGAAATATTAGGTCCTTATATGTGAAATTGGCGTTTTATACGAGAGTATTTTTTTTTGTAAAATACACTCATTTGCAAAAAAACAGGCACCTAAGCATTGAACCATTTCAAATGTTACTATTGGTTTGTTTGATAATTATAGGTAGTTTTACTTTCACAATTTTATAAATTAATAAGCAAATAATCGTTTTCGTCAGTATTATCATAAAATTTTGATAAGATTTATGGTTTTTATTGCTAAAGTTCACTAGTAGTGTATGCTCGCTAGTAGTGCATATGCTCGTGGAGTAAAAGTTAACAAAGATTTTTGTTTGTTTTTTCTTTAATAAAGTAAAAGCAGACTAATGTTTAGTATCGCGTGCGAAATTTAGCTGAAATCACAGCTTGAATTCGTCTGGGTATGCTAGCGAGGATATTCCGGGTACTTGCTTGCTGAATACGTCCCCACTCCGCGGTAATCACATTCTTCAGGTCTCTGATGGCCTGCGGAGCCGGTTATACTGATTTCACGCGTCGTTTCAGAACGTCCCAGACATGCTCTATAGTATTATGGTCGGGACTTCGAGCTGGCCAATCCAAACGACGAATGCCGACCTCTTGCACATACGCTTCCACATCGCCAGACCGGTGGGCGCGAGCGTTGTCGTCCATAAAAATTGAGTCTTCGGCTAAAGCGGTCAATGCGGGTTGTTCGTGAGGAATTAGAACTTCCGTTATGTATCGATGTCCAGTCAGTGAGCTGTTTACAATGAAGATTAACTCTGTACGATCCATTGAATTTATTACTGCCCAAAACATTAACAATACAACACAACAATAAAGCCCCCACTATAATAAGGTGTGATTTCTTCAAATAAGCCATTTCTTTAGAACAGAGATATCCTGGCTTCATCGGAGAACAATACCCTATTCCAGTCTTATTGAGTCCATGACTCACAATTTTGAGCAAACCTAAGCCTGGCCAACTCTGTGCTCACGGAGTAACTTAGGGCCGCGGGCCGGGCGATGACTGCGTATATTGGCCGCGAGAAGCCTTCTCCTGACTGTCCATAGACTCATATGCACATTTTTTACTTCTGCGAGGTTGTTATTAAGGTCTACATACGAAGAATTGCGATTTCTCAATGCGCGACTTACAAGAAAACGATCATCCCGTGGTTGGGTACATGGTTTATTTTCCGAACCAGGCCTTCTCTCGACGGAACCGGTATCTTAATACCGTTGCCAGGTCCTTCGAACCGTCGAGCGACTTACACTTAGCCTCTGAGCCACGAAGCATTGGCTGCAACCCTCTTCGAGCAGTGCAATAATTTTGGTAGCTTTTACCACTTTCTATAACATTATTGGGACAGCTAAACAGCAATAAATGAAGCTTTGACAATTAAAAATATGAAATAAATTCATAAAAATTGACTAAAAGTTATGAAAACCGTTATTATCTTTTAGAACTTCGCACCAAAAATGTAGGACAAAAAGTGGTTTTCTGTAAAAACGAGCATTAAACGAAAATTTGAATTTAGAACTTACTGTTTTAAACACCACGGCATTTTTAAAACCGGCTAGTAACATGTACAAATGATTGAAATAATTTTGGTACCGTATATTTTAAAGAAGAGTTTTTTTTTGCAAATGAGTGTATATTTAATTAATCAGAGTATGTACCGTTGTTATGTATGCACTTTTGCCATGCGGGGCGAGAATCAATAAACTCTTCGAAGACGGTTTGGTCTGCCGCATCGGACTTGAATTTCTTCCTTGTTGAGGCTTAAAGTTTTTGAGGTTTAAAAAATTGTAATCTCTTGGAACAAGGTACGGAGTATGGTGGATGTCGCAGACATTCCAAATGCAGCTCATCTAAATTAGTAGTTGTTTGTTGTGATGCAGCAGTGGCCTAGAGCGATTTACCAATTCTCGGTTGTTTAGCAGCTAGTTGTTCCTTTATGGCTTGCAGTTGCTCACAACAGATATCTATCTGCCGTAATCGTCCGACCGTCTGCCGTAAACATCACCGGCGCTAGTCCACCAAACACTCAAAAGTAACTTTTTCTAAGTACTCTTTGTCTAGGGCAGAATTTTGTTGGGTGTCGAGGGTTCAGCCATTGCGACGAGCGTTTACGATTATGGTGCAGTATTTACATTTCGTTACAAGTAATGAGTCGATTTTGAATCTCTGCATTATTGTGTCGGTTGACCAAAATAAAACAGCAGTCGACGCGTGTTTGCAAGTTTGTTTCACTCAATTCATCAGGTACGATTTGTTTCAAGTGGATTAATGCCATTTTTTCACTCACACTTCTAGCTATCTTTGAAATGCTTTGTGGTGGAAAGATTCGTAAATAGCCTTTGGTTATTAATTTTCCACATTTTTCCAATTTTCCACTTTTTCCGGCCGTCCACGGGGTTGGTTCTAAACGTCAAAATTTCCAGAACGACAACTAAAAACAAACCGCGCTTCCTTTTGCGACACCAACGCCGTACACATCATTAATCCTTCGAGCTGTTTCTGCAGCTCTAGTGCCACTGTAGAAACCGTACTCGTAAATATACCGATATTTTATATTTTCCATTGTGCGGTAATAAGCGACGCCAAATATAAAAATAATGAGGTACAAAATAAATTAATGACGTTTTTAAAACTTATATAAATTTTTTAATTTCAATTTGAAATTCTTAATCAAAGAGGAAAAATTTTAGATGAAAATGGGCAGTACAACAAAACGCCAGTTTCATGTGTCAGTAAAGACTTAATATATATAAACATAATCTCGATGTAGATTCATTACGGCACGATATGGCGTCAGGTACCAACGCTCAATACTAAATATGAGAATAGTACCTGGTGTTCTTTCAAGCTGCATCCAGGGGGTCGTGTGGCGATGTGCGATGCGTGAGTAAGTGCTAGAAGCGGTGGCGGGCTACTTTCACTTTCGTGCTCAAAAGGTCTTTGGAGTTTCCTGCCGTTCCTTTCGCCCATTGGCACTCGAAACTTGTGGGAGTGAGCAGCCAGTTCATTCACCTGTCATATAATAATTTATATTGGATAATAGATATATATCGTTGATATAACCAAAAAAATGTGCTTAGGTGGTGCTTCACTCGATCTTCATTCTTACAAATTTACTTAAGTATTAAACAACTTTTATTAAACAAGACAATTCTTCCCATAATTCTATTACAACCACCTTCAACGATTTCATGACGTCGTGAATAAGTACTTTATAACAAGTATATAAACAACTTATTTCTCTGTAAATATAGTAGTGCCGAAACCACAAAATTTTAAATTTAATATAAATAATCCCTAAACAGAAAGCAATCGAAATATAGTGAGCACCGCACAAAGTTACGGCCGGAAAAGGTGTTTTCATCGCGAATAGTCCTTTACGACTAAAATATGTTTCTCGGAGGATATAAAATGTGAGATTACCTTCTTCCCATTAATAAACCAAGTGATGTGGGGAGCGGGGAGCGCAGGCGCGGTGGTGCAGTTGGCTCTGAGGGTCTCGCCGAAACTGAGGTATCTGGTAGGGAAGTCAATGCGCGGGTGATGCTTCTGAGGATCTAGAAAATAATAAAAAAATTGTATGTGACTTTTCTACATAATAAAAATGCAATAATTAAGACATTGAAGCGTGAAGATAAGCGGTTACTGTAACCTATAGATTATGTGCTTGCAACCTTGTATTATCATTAACACGTCGCCAAACCTTTTAACGTCGCGTCAAAACTTGTATCAGATTAGACAGTACTTTCGTTGTTTCTATCACTATTTAAAGGGAATCAGAGGAGATTTTCTGCTTGCCGACGGAAATGCGTAAGACTGAGGTTCTCATTTACGACTATTATAGCAGACGTAGGAAAATAAATTAAAGGAGATCGACGAAACTTCATTTTTATATATTTATTTATCACACATCGTTCAATCAATTTACATTAATATTTATGTCCCTGTCATGGCGTTGCAGATTGAGTTTTAAACTTCTAATATTAACCATATTTCATAACACAATACGCATTTGTTTACAATAATCATCATTACAGCCATTGGAAGTCCACTGATGGACATAGGCCTTCCAAAGAATCTTGCCCAATTGCCGCGCTAGGCAAGCGTGTAGACAGAGTGCAGTTTTCGCGGTGGTGATGCTGCCAATCCCCACCCAATGCATTTGAGTTACACTGTCTCTGATGGGTATACCGCCATCTGTCGGTTCTGGTACCTTAGTCACCTCTTACAACACCTGGTAAAGAGGGAGGTACTATTCTACTCTGCCGGTACCTCACGGCAAGACCATGTTTACATAATCTTTTACGTTATATTATAATACTGACGTCGTTATAGATATTATTCTATTTATTTATATTATATATTACATTATTTTTATTAATTTATATTAGGATTTTTTTTCTGCACATAAGAACAACAGAAATGAAAATATATTCTTGTATACAAATGTGATTATTTCGTGTATTTTATGTTAAGCAGATTGATGTTAAGTTTATATTTGATAAAAAAAATGCCTACAACTTTTAATAATTTTTTTACACATTTGCAATTAAATTTGCTCTTTGACTATTTGTTGTGTTTAGAATAAGAATTTTGAACTAACATAATGGCTGATTGCCGTCAGTTTTAGCATCGCCGGGTGAAAACATTTAAAAAAGTATTACTTGCAAGTAATTTTTCTTAAAATTCGAAATGTTAAAATTAAGTCAATATAGTAAATAATTAGGATTGGTCAAAACTTTGGTCTCGCTGAGCTATTTTGTTAGACGAGATCTGTTATAAAAAGGTAAGCCCTTTGCCCAAATTATCACATTTGTACAAGTAAAATGGATGGTTTTGTTAGTTTTATGCAAACGAGGCATATTTCAGATGAATCACTAAGGTTTCATCGATAACCATAAATTATTTATGAGGTCCTTGTTATCCATTAGGGTATTTGCTGAAACAATCTGCCTTTTTATTCTGTTATCGATCGCCTTAATTGAAGCTAAATGGTATTTTATTATTGTCTTTTATTATTCAAATAAAGACCATAGGACATAAAATTAAACAGAAGAAATATATTTGAAACCTTTTTATATTGATTTTTTAGTAATTAAATTTTGTTGTAAAGTTGCGAGTCAACTCGAATTCTAATTGTGCTCGTCTACTAAAATTTATATCCTCAAACTAAGTTTATTTCCAGGTAAATAAAAAGATATTATAATTGTTTTTACTTTCTTAATTAAAATCAACTATGCAATAACTATTAAGACAATCATGTAGTTAATTCAATTAATAAAGGAATTCTAAAAAATATATAAAACTTAAACTAAAATAGCTGCTTATCTTGAAAAAAACAACAATTTAGTCGACCCTAATCTTTAAATTAAATATACCAGCTTCTCGTTACAAGGGAAAATTACTTGCGTAACATAAAAATTTGCATTGTGTAATGACTGAGTGAAATGACGACATTTTAGGACGCCAAGCCTCCGCGTTCGCCCCAATTGGGGAGGATGAATTTAACACCGCGACGGTTTCTTAGCAATTTATCTTTCTTTTCAAACTTTCGAACGTTGTTTGAGCAAGATTTTATTGTTAACTGAACAATATAAATATTTATTCAACATTTTAGTGGCTATATTGCATTAATATTGCAGATGATATATAGGCAGAGAAAAATATTTAATTTTGGATAAGATATAACACTTTTAGCTCGTAACGTTTCTAAATTAATAAAAGTAAATCAACTATTACGTTTTCTAAATCACTGCATCTACGCATCTATTCGCAATAAAATGCTGCTTTATTGACTTAGGTAAATAAAAATATGGATTTATTCTGATTAGGCGGGTGATAAGAAAAACCTTTAGATAATTCTAAATTACTTTAATTATATATAATGAGATAAAAACACGTACCAGCAAATTTTTTTATTTGATTGAAACATTAACAAAATTATAACTGCACGCGGATCCAGTCAATGAAACTAGAGACTTTGGCGAAAACGGAAGGGAAACCAAGCTCGCAACCATCGAGGGCTACGAACGAACTCACACCCACTAGGACCGGTTCCCCGTTTACAATCACTGCCAAAGGACCTCCTGAGTCTCCCTGACAGATTCCCACACCTCCTTCACCGTTTGTGCAAATATTTGAATCCAACACAATACCTCCATAGTACGAACGACAACGGTCCAAAGTAATCACCTGCAGAAACACGTATCTCGCCATTGTGTTCATTGTGGGATTTGTTAAATCAGAATACCTTCCAAAGCCAGCCGCAATAGTCCATTCTTCTGAAAAATGTTCTTTGAGGAGATCGCCGCTTGGCAAGCGTATAGGACTGATGTGTAGAGAAAAAGGCACACGGACAGGCGTATATAACATGGCGATGTCGTTAGCGAATGTTCTCGAATCATACTGCGGGTGTATAGAAATTTTGTGAGGTTTGACTCTTAATCCTCCGTGGAAAAGAAATGGTGATCCAAGGACAGCGGTAAATTTCCAGGCTTGAAATACTCCGTCATACCAACAGTGGGCAGCTGTTAAGATCCTGTTCGATGTCAGAAGCGATCCTCCGCAAGCTGAGGGTGAATTCATTCCTCTTATGTCTATGATCAATCCGACCAAGTAAGGGTGAGCAGCGACCGGAGCAATGGTTCCTCCGACGATTCGGTCCATAAGGCCTTCTTCATATTTTTTAATCATTTCAGCATTTTTCATGCCTACCTTGGCATGCCAGCCGTCGATGTATCCTTCTATTTTTTCCCCATAAATGCCAATGTGGGCATATAAAAATAGAAAGGATACAAACAACACACGCATCGCAATATTTTTACACAAACAGTAAAGTGTTTAGAATGACTGTTGTTTATATACGCCATAATATCGGTTATTATCTTTGTGTTAAATATTTGTGTATCAGCCGGTAAAAAATATTAATCTAATTTAATCCTGCTACTTAACAATATTAATTACGATTTACAATATGGAAAATACGAAATAAGGATTTTATTTACATTTAGTTATCTAATGATAATGTCGGAAAACCAGACGGATTAAAGATCAGATAAAGAAACTGTGTGAAGTTTCTTTTTTATATACTGATAAAAGATGGCTATGAAGTAATTTCAGGTATTGACACTGCCAAAAATCGAGATTATTGCTCATCACTTCCATAAATTATCGCTTTTAATACAGCTAGCTATTTTATGCATTTTTACACAACAATTTTATCATTCAGGTTTATTATGACGTAAAAAGCAATTAAGGCTAACCGTAATAAAAAAGGGAGGACAAAAGGCCCAAGAAACTAATCAACTGATTGACACTTCTAAATTTCAAAGTAGGCGTATAAAAATCTAATATTTCGATTTTTAAAGATTGTTAGTTTTTTTTATTTTTATCTTTATTCATTTTTGTGTGGCAATTATGTGTAGTAAATATTTCTGGAAGTAATCAATAAAGTCTCCAAATAGATTTTACACATCACATTGATAGTACAAATGCGAAAGTCTGTCTGTTTGTTATTCTTTTGCAGTTTAACCTGTAAACCGATTTTATAAGACATGTAGATACAATACCTGCAAAGGGAATCGCGGGGGGAAAGCTAGTATTATTTTATTCATCTCGATACCAGAGTGAGGACTAACGTAAAACGCCGCGTCTCCGGAACCGCACTTTTGGTAGTTTAGTATACTAGGAATGGGGTTAACTGGGGGATATTCTCAGTGTTTCTATTGCTTATCTTTAAAGTTAAACCTTGAAATAAAAAAAATAAACTTTAATAATAATAATATATTCACACAACATCTCATACATTGACCTGACTCAATGGTAAGCCACTTTAAACACTAGTGGAAGCATTAATCTACTACTTATTAATTATAACAAAGCTTTTGTTCTTGAAACAAAAGAATTTTTAAACTATGCAGATAATTGAAGGTGAATGAAATACGACGAGATTATGATTAAGTATTTGGTATTATCTACATTTGTTATTGATATAGAATAAATTTGCCCTATATGCCTAAATTTTGGTTATGCCCCATTATGGAAGTGAAGCGCAAAGTTATGATGTGTCTCTAAATATTGCATGCAAACTGGAGTATGCGATTTCTTTCAGTTACATTTTAAATTATGTAGGAATTCAGAAAGTAATGATATAAAATATTGACATTATAAGTAACCGTAATGATTACTTAACAGATGTTCACCATTAGCTACGATTATTTTGAACTAGAGAGTTCCAATTAATCGTAGTTTAATTATATGAAAGTATGATACATTGAAATATTTCGGAATTGTTATTAAATGTACGACGAACTTCAACAAAATTTTGTATTCTAATGCTATTATATCTACATATACCCACACGGGCTACTACTGCATGTTCCGAGTTAATTGTTGACAAAGTGAACTGGTTCTAATTATCCTATATTCGTGTTATATATCCATATATATGAAAAATTTAAACACTGATCCTCCCCTACTACTAGTAGTTATGAATTACGTAACTCTGAAAATACACGCGGCTGGCGTCGAGGCACAAACTTTCGTGTGAATTCGAAGAACCTGTTTGTATACAACTTAAGGGAAAGCGACTGTATATCAAACTTACTTCGTCGGTGGTATTTATCTAGGTAAGTTTACTTCGCTCGAGAGTGGCGTTAAGTCGGAGATAAGTTGCTTTTAAGTACGCGTAATATTCGCGTCTTATCTCATTTGCATTGCGAAGGTATTAGAATTAGAACTAACAGACCCAGTTATCACGGGAGTAATATTTTCTTGTAACGTGTTAATAAACGCTTATCAGTTACGAGGGATTAGCTAACTAGGCGGAAATTTATGATGAAATATAAACATTTCAAACAAAGGAATAATGGCAACTGATCAATCTTTACACTGTAAATTTAATAAGTATTATCTAAGATGATCTGTAATAACACAAGAGTAGACAATACGTAGACAGTAGACAGTACATTTTTTCGTTATTTATTTTAATCTAATCCCGTATCCCGTAATCCTAGTATTGCGCTTAAATATTATGAGGTATATATGAAAAAACTGTCATATCAATTGCTTGGTTTTTATTATGGTCGGTATTAATTCGTGGAAATTAAACCTTGAATTTTTTATTAAACTAAAAATAATGCTTTAAAATAAACTTTTAACTTAACATTGAAAGAGAGAAAATAGGTCAGATGGTGGGTCAATTTTCTTTTCCGTCCAGGTCCGAGTTTGAACGTACGAATGATTGTAACCAATAGCACATGCGCATGAATCGTTCCTTTTTAGTACAGACATCCACCACACGAAACGAAACGAATACTTCTCAATAAAAACGAGACCACAATATTTGTTGCTCGACCCAGGACTTGATAAATGATCCGAGAGGAGAAATAAACCTTCTAACATTTTCTACCTAAAAGATAACCATTTTGCACGGCTGTTGTTTAGCAACGATTTTATTTCACAGTGCATTTATATATGCTGGCATTATGTCAATACTCTTTAAAAAGCCTTTTGTTTGCTAAACACATGTATGCAGTATTTTATTAACATTCTGGGAATATTTATGAGCTTACTAAAAAATTCCTTATAAAATACCTAATTTTCGTGATACCTAAATTGTATGTATTGGAAAAAATACAAGTTTGTTATTACACGTTTCTTTATCTAACAGGAAAGCAAGTTCTTCTGAAGACCGTTGAGTCATATCTCCTATCATGGATAAGGGTGGTCGTTTCCTTATTTTATGGAGTTAGCAAATGTTAAAACACTACATATTCAGGGAAAACTGGGAAATCATTTAAAGGTTAAAAAAGCATAGTAAGCTTTTTTTTTATAATATTTTGGATTACATCAATGTTTGTAAAATAATTCGAGTGACTGTTTGAAAATAGTATAGACAATTTAAAACACTTCTTACAAATGTTGTATTAGTCAATCATATGAACTTTCAATTTGTGTTTGAATATACAGCCAAAACCGGATATAGCGTCATTGAAGGGACCGTATATTTCCGACGTTATATCCGATAGTTGTTATAAGCAATACCTAGCAAAAGTAGTTAAATTATCATAGGTACATATATATCTAATATAGAATAATATATAGTTTTCAAATGAAATGTAAAAAAAAATAAATAATAATGTTTATTAAGAAATAATTGGAGATACAAGATGTATCAGCTGCACTGTAAGACTTACACTAATTTTTAAATTAATCAGTCATTTTAGTCTGTCTTTTTAAGCCCACTCTCAAATGTTTTGCATTTTACGTTTCATACTCCTCAAGTTATGAATATCATCGGTATTAAACTGGTCGTTAAAGGTAACAAATTTTTGCTAAACTTATAGCGCTAAGAGCCTCGGAAATGATCGGAGAAAGAGCGTAGGTAATACGCCTAAATATTATTACATCAATGCTTAGTAATAAGATCTAAGATCGTTCGTATTGTTTTGTTTTGATGGGACTAAATGCGGTTGATCGTTTTAGTCGATGAATATCAACATAGTTTCATCGTTATAAACGATATTTCGCTATATCCGATGTTGTTATAGCCAGTATGCTTACTGAACAGTTTACTGCAGACTCGGCCAGGACCTTATAATCTGGTCGTAATAACCGATCGGTCGTTGTAGACAATGTCGTTATAATCGGTTTTGACTGTAGTAATTATAGGCGAGACGAAATGCAATAGATGAAAAACTAGCCAAATGTCAAATTAATAATCTTTTTCAAAACCAAACTTAAAACCAAGATTACAAAAAGAAAACGAAAAAAAGAGCTGAACTGGAATACAAATTATATCAATTGTTAATTTTTATATGCATATTTTTAATGTTTATATAATTTGCCACTTGGTTCTATAGTTTTTTTATCATATTGTCAGTCTATGTAAAATAGTAAATATCAATATCCGATTGGTAAAAAAAATATCGTTGAGTATAGTATACTTCACCCTATATACTTCACCCCAATTAATGTATCATCAAAGATTGGCCAAGATATAATAGTAATATAAAATGCACGTAAGCGGATATATGATATTCTAGAAGTATGTTTTGTCGATAGTTCTAATTTATATTTCTTTGTAGTTGCCTACTCATTTATTCCAGTCAGTCCGTAGAAAATTTTCTCTATTTCACAAAACGAATTCAAACCCTAATGAACGTTCCATTTCTGATTTCAAATATGTAGTTAGATAACATTAAGCTATATATCTGTAGGACTAAGCGTTTGCTCGTCTTTAGTAAAATAGTCTTTTTCATTAAGAGATACGGTCGAAATTAAGATTAAATTGTTTTGCAGTATATTAATGGTTTGTGTTTACTTACTTATTTGCTATGCGCGTCACGGTGTACCCTCATCTCGAATTCAAATAGATCGTTAATGAGGATGTTTTGGACGTTCAATGTTGTTTACATTTTTTTTTCATGCGACGTGATTCGTTGGTAAAAAAAATAATTTGACCAGCGTCCCAAATTCCCGGATATAGGTAATGTAAATGTATATGTAATGGATGAGATTAGATGTATGCATCGACATGGATGTTTAAGAACTCATATATTTTTATTGAAATGCTATGAAGTTAGTTATATTGTAAGTTAAGATGTAAACTCATTCGATGCAACGTATATCTTAATATTTAAAAATTCGTGTCAGGATGTTTGTGCGGGGTGAACTTCTAAACCACTGAACCAATTTTTATATGTTTTTGCTGAGTGTGTAAAGTTTGATCCAACTTGAGAGAGAGGATACTATATATCTTAATTTAATACAGGCCAACGTCTGTCGTGTCTGGTAGTAGTTAATAAGTATCAAATAGACCTCAGTACATTGATATAGGAATATATTTTTTCATGGCTAATACATATCTGAGGTATACCTTTAAAAGGTATATATGTCAGCCTCACAAGACTAGTGTTTTTATTTTGGTAAAAGGTAAGTAAAATATGGCAATGGTGAAGGGTAAGAGAGGCATTGAAATTACAAGAAAATGTATTGTAATCCATAACATCTTATGCATTTATCTGATTTCAATATATAAGTCGCTTAAAGCATTTGTACTTGGAATCCCTAATAGAATGTTCACATACATATTTAACCCCCAGACACATATATTCATCATATAAATGTTTGGCCTGGATGGGGAGAGTACTGAACGCGCCTTCGGTCCCGTCAAAGTCTAGGTCTAAGTTAAATTATAGCATCAAGATTATTAAAATATTATATTTTTAATAAAATTATTTTAAATCGTATAGCAGAACAATCTGTTATAGCTTAAACGAGATTTGGTTTAGATTAGTAGTTTAAAATTAAACTTATTATCACTCCAACTCAATTCGGTAGCCAAAGTTACGTCTCAAAGGGGTTAGATTCAAATTTGAAGTTGTACCGGAGTTACAGCGAGTAGTAATTTGATGTGTTTCATCTCCAACTCTTGGCGAAGGCTTCTAAAGATTACCTATTGTTACTATTTTATATTGATTTTATTTGATTTTATATTTTATATTGATGAGATTAGAATGTAGTAATAAACGAAGTTGTCTCAGCGTAGTTAAAAGTGATATGACGAAATATACTTGTTATTTTTTTCACAGTGTTATAATCAACGAGAACTATTAGAGTTTATATTCCGAAATCATCAATATTATCGATTTTGGTTGTAGTGTTATTATTAAAAATATAAGGAAAGATTTCATATTAAATAAAAATGTCTGATATTAATACATAAAAATAAATTGCCTTTAACGCTTAAGGAACCTTTTTCTCTATTATATAGAGTGACTACGGGAATATTTCAAGTAGTTACTCCGTATAATTGCAATCTCCGATTATTTGAATTTATCTGTCATCATTTTACAGATATAAGAATAACTTACGGAAAACGGTAAGTTGCTTTTCGGGGGAAGCTTTGGTGTAAATAGGAGTATCTAAGGAGACCTCGCAGGAGTACGCGCCGCTGGCAGCGAAGTCCAGGTTTTGCAGGATGATAGAGTTCTCTGTAGCCAAAGCAATCTGAAAATAAAATAACAACTAGCTGTAAATATTCATATAAAAAATATATTTAATTATTGTTCATTACGCCATCTATTAACTACTAGATTTTGTTAGTGATTATTTTTATAAGACTGGCAATATAAAAAGAAAAGCAGAAAAACTAATAATAAAGTGACATATTGGAAGTTTATTTATAAGAACATACAATATTGTAATATAAAATTAAAACACAAAGTTAGCATAAATTGAAGCTCTAGATTTAACTTGGGTAGTTTTCATCTAGTATACTAGTTATACATATCTTAAATTTGAATAATCAACATTTATTCTATCTAAAAAAAATTATTTGTTAATAAAAACTAGCCAAGTCAAAAGTTATAAGCTTTGTGTTTTACAATGTTGTATGTTCTTGTAAGTTCTTATAAGATTATCTATAGAACTGGCATCTCTATATCAATATCAATTCTTTTGATGGAAAAGTCGACAATCACGCTTTTGAACTTGGCTCCTTTTTCACATTTATATTTTTAATGGGATATCATTACTTTTTATACATAACGCTTTATCAGATTATAATCTTTAAAACAAAGCGACGGAACAATCTAAATCAATTAAAAGAAAAAGTTTTTGTTTGATATTATAATTGCAAAGGCGCTAGCCAGGTATTAATAAAAATCGATTGTTTGAAAAAAAATCAAATCGTAAAGATTTAATGTTTGCTGATTCATTTCTTTCTATACATATATTTACCAAGTTGAATGTCAAATTTCAGCTTTCTAGGTAGGTGGGTTAGAATTTTGATCTATAGGTCAGTCAGTTAGTGATAAAAATGACGACTTTTAGACGTTAATATCTAAATAACCGTATGATCCGTATTTATGAAATTTGGGTTACTTGTTAAAATAAGAAGTTTAATTAACTGTACCAAATTTAATGTCTTTATCTTGAACAGATTTTGAGTTATTATGGGGTAAAAACTAGGCTACCGGCGCCAGGCGGGTCTTGAAACTTAGTTTAGTGCAGGTTGCGTGCCACCAGAAAAGGACCGGCAAGAATAACTGATGCTGATAAAGGTGCATTAACACCTAGTGGTTGAATGTGGAATGCAATGGAATTCACGTTTTCATAGTTTTATCAACGAGTGTTTTTAATATTAAAGATAATTTTAAATTATAATACTTTAATCTTAAATGGTTTTTAATTTACTAATATGTACATGTCACTAGGGAAAACCTGATGACTATTACATACCCCTTAGGCAAATAGATGCCCATTTTATTTATAGAGTAACAAATGGGTATTAATTTTATCTACTATTATAATATTTTTGATTATGATAATCTGTACTTATACTGGTAAGATATATTATCAGATTTTGTATCATGTTATAGTAAATGTGCTGATACTTTAAGGAATGATGTATAATATACTTCTTTAACTTTGCTGTAAACACAAGATGTCGAAGATTCCACGTGTTACCCACAAGATGAAAACCTCTAGGTATTAAGCTGAACAAGACACAAGGGAAAATAAATTTAAATTGTCTCAGTCCTGAGATGGTTATCGCGGAAAAAGTTCTCGAGTAAGCGATGTAGAAAGTTAGGCGCATCCGGTTTAATATTGAGCAAAGCTTGGAACGTTTCGCGGCTGTCTGGAGTTAAGGTTTAACTTTTTATATTTCGCTTAGTGCGTAACTAATTTTTCGTACAAATTTCATTAAAATATCTGTTCCGTAATGGCGAATATTAGAATTTAATAAATTTTGTTAAAAGTTAAATTAAGAGTATACTGGTAGAATACTATTTCATTGCTTACACTAATAATTCATATGTTGTATGTATACGATTATATGTATCTAACTTCTAAACTTACATCTCTGGAAATATATATGTTTTTAACGAAAGTCAAACCTATAATAATGCAATATGCTATTATTGCATTTTCTGCATGCTCAAATATTGTACGACAATATCTAGCAAAAATAATATTTCTAGCAATTAGGCGTACACCACTTATATAACAATGTGACGGCTTTAAAACGCAGTCTATTTAGCATTTTATGTTTTTTTCTGGGACATTTCGGTTATCCAGCTTCAACTCTTTCATTAATAAACCACGTTTGTAAGCTTTAAAAAATAATCTTTTTTCAGAGCACTATGAATATTGTATTCAGTTTTACCCAAAGCTATTTATAAAAATGGTTTCTACTCATTGTGTGAGCGTTGTGAATCCTTTCTCCAGCGACTTCTTTGAAAAGTAAAGAAAGGCGGGCGAGTATTTCTCGCAATACATATAATGATTTATTTTACTTTTTTATTAAAATAGTTATTTAACTATTCCTTCAGGAGAAACGTATAAAAATGAATGACTATTCCTTACAAATTGATATAACGTTACTTAAATTGTGCTTTAAATATAAAAATGCAACTTTATAATAGGTACATATAGGTAAGGTGAAATAATTTTAATACTCAGTTTAGTAGCTCTTAGCATTAATTTTATCAGCCATTGGAAATTCTCTACTGGTCATAGGCCTCCTCAAGGAGGAATTTTGCACATAATTGCCGCGCTGGGCAGTTCGCTGGCAATCACAGAGAGCAGCTTTCGCGACGGAGGTGCTGCTGCCGGCTCTGGAACCATAGTCGGCTCTTATGACACCTGGTACAAGGGAGGTACTATTCTATTCTGTCGATACCTCATGGCCCCCAAAGATTACCCTATATTCAATATTTTAGTATTTATTTATTAGTACAAAGAGAAAACTCCTTTATCATCATCATCATATCAGCCATTGGAAGTTCACTGCTGAACTTAGGCCTCCCCAGGAAAGGGGGATTTTCACCCATAATTGCCGCGCTGGGCAAGTGTGTTGGCAATTGCAGAGCGTAGCTTTGCGACGAGAATGCTGCTGCACGCATCGTCGTCCCTATGCAACTGATGAGCTACACTGTTACGGATGGATATATCGTCAGTAAACAGAAATAAAAAATATGTCCTCTACACATTTCTTAAGTCCTAGAGCTCACCCTAGAACTTTGATATATATATATCAAAGTTCTAGGGTGTGGGTTTATTATGTATCATAATGTCACGACTATTTTCTAATGACACGAATGATTTTGATTTGCTTCGATTGTAGCATACACATGAGTGGCAGTTAATCATTTGAATAAGATACGTAAACTTTTATATTACGCAAAATTGAACTAAAAAAAAATCAATAAAATAAAAGTAAGGTTATTTTAAGTTTTTCATAATTTATTCCTATCATTGGTTGGTTGCACTAAAGTTTTGTTTTTTAAATTCCATGAATGGATCGTCAAAGCAGCTTAAACTTTCAAACTAATAGCTGCTGGGGCTGTAGTTTTATATGGAAACAGCAAATTTCACGGCATTCCAACACGAGATTATTTAATAGCTAAGTAACTAACCGTTAATTAGTTGCACTACTCCATTAACTTTCACGTACGTTCCCAACCGGTATTCCCTGATTGACCTAGAAGTGAGGTCGACACGACCTGTTACGCCCTGGCAGTACGAAACGAGCGGCGTGCATGCAAACCTCGTAGGCATTCTAGGTACGCCGAATTAATTTAAGTGCGCTTTTGCATTACCTACCATTTTGTGTTATAGATACTGACATGCAAGGGTTACCGCGAAGACTAATGACGATAAAGGCTACCAGCTCGTGTCTAGTTAATAATTAAAAGGGTTGTATTTGTTGTACTTAATATGCCATTTAACATTAGTTTGATACTAAGATAAGCTGTGGGATTAATCATTAAAAACGGTTATAGTATAGCATATGAACATTTGACAAATCAGTCAAAAAGACGGCTTTCCGCTCTTTCTATGTACACTCGTTGAATGCAATTACTAAAACAAGGTTTGGTGGATTGCTGACAGAAAGCGTTTAATTCATTAAGACCCATACAATTAGACGGCAAGCTGGCGCCTACGGGAAACTTTTCTGTAGGGCGGCCATAACTCTGAACTTTGCAGCGGAAAAATTAAATATTCAGTTTATTACAGTGAGAGAAACTCGCTGATTGCACGTCTGATTCCTATGAAAGTTAAACAGCTTGTGCGAAGTCGGACTGAAAGAATGGTAAACTTTATTCTCTCTAAATGATACAATGGTGAAGATAAATGCCGAGTGTAATAAAATAGTTCAAAAAATTTATTAAACATAGGTATACAATACAAAGCTGCTCTACACATTTAAATATGGGTTAGAAAGGATATGAGAAACAGAAGATTTAATAGATTTTGTAAATATATTTTTTTTATTACTTACAAAAATATCCCGGACCCTTGGTCTGGATGTCATGTCTATATTAAATACAAACATGTTTGACACTTATACCGTAAGATAAACAGAAAGGAAATGTGAAAGTTAACAAATTATTTATGCTCGTATTCTAAGTACAAAATACATTTTTTTTTAATTTTGGAACCGATTATTCTCTTACGCGTGCCACAGAACCACAGTACCCCAAAAGAACAATAATTACGGCACGTAATTGTTTAAAACGTAGTGGATTTATGGGAACGACGAATTTAGAGGACCCTGGTTACTTCAAACAAGTCTCTAGGGAATTTCAAATGCTCTCTGAACTCATATGATAATATTAATTTATTTCTACAATACATATATGCTATATAAGTAGTAGTAGACGAATATAACTTGACACGTTTAATTTTATTTGTTATTATTAATAATTCACACAACATACAAGTAATATTAAATATATGTATTTAGCACCCAGCCTCAGAACAAACACAAATGTTCATCATAAATATTTGTCCTCGGTGGGGATCGAACCACGATCTTTGGCGCACAAGATACCATCTATGCCATTGGGCCTGTCAACATATCCCTATCTTAATCTACACATACCAACCTACATATCCAAATCTATACTTTAAACTGTATAAGGCAATATCTAAATGCATAACTAGCAATGTAAAGTCCGTAGTGATAGCGTCCCTCTATCTTACGGATCGAACGAACATTCCGAAACCAAATCACAGTGTACTCGGGCTGAAATGTGTGGTACACCTACATAACGGTGACCCGGAAAATTAACTCCACCCGACCCATTACCCGGCCGGCACCCGAGTCCGTAACTTTAAGGTGTGTTCGTACGAGCAGCATTCGCAAGACGAATGAATACCGCTATGAAATAATACAATGCAAATTGTGGAAAACAAAGGGGTGTTGCTTCGGTGATAATACAACTGTTGATCTCACTGACTCACCTAATTTGCATGAGGTGTTATTTTTTTAATACAAGTACGCATTTTTTTTCCCGATGGCACCAATTGCCGATATCTTCGCCATTATTATGTTGTTAATTGTCATATTAATTGTCAAATACATTAAAAGTGTCATAAAATTAAAAATTAAGTACTGTGGATTACCGAAGTAGGACTGTACTGACTGACATATTTAATGCGGGGATAGGCAGCAGCATTCCTATCGCAAAGCTACGCTCTACACCTGCCCAACCCGGCAATCATGGGCTAAAGTCCTAATTTTTTTGGGGGTCCAGACTTAGATAAATATAGATAGAATTAATTGATTCTGATATCATTTATTGATTCTACATTTGAAGATGTAATTTTATAGCGGAATTGTCATGTATAAAACTAGATAACTGCCCACGACTTTGTCCATGAGTCTTTAATTGCATCCCTGAGGAACTCTTGTCGTTCCGAGAAGAGTCGTCGCTTCTATGTCGCTCTCTGATACCTGTACGAAGTCATACCAATTTCATACAGAAAAAATTAAAGCCAGGTCTACCGATTCCAGCCCACGGGAACATCTTTGCGGGATAAAAGTAATTTATGTGTTAATCCAAGCTGTCAATAATCTCTGTGCGAAAATTCGTCCAGATCTATTCAGCCGTTCCGACGTATAAGAGTGGCATCTAAATTGTTTTATATATATCCTGCTACTTAGCAATCTGTTTATTTTAACAATAATCTAATCAATTGTTAAAATTCCATCGCTTTGTCCTCCATCCAGTACTAGTGAACCGATATTATTGTTTACTCTATATAGTTTGGTCCAACTTGAGAGTTAGAATAGTTTACATCTCAAAATAGTCGCATTATTTTTTCATGATACGCATATATACTGTCGTTTAGAGAGTATAATATAATAAGCTAAAGCATCACTTACATTAAGCACAGCTCCAGGCGTAGTGAAGTTTCTGTACGGAGGTTTCCTATCTCTAATGTACTGGAAGATCTTGGTGCCGTGGCGCAAAAAGACCACTTTGTCGAGAAGGTGGTGTGGTACGTCGTGGACGCAGCGGAGCCGCACCGATCCCCCACGCGCCGCCCACCGCTCCATCTGCAGCTCCACACGGACTTCTGTGTGCCCTCGAACTGGGGACAAGAGTTCACATTAAAACAGATTCCTTTACTAATGGATGCAGTAGAAGAATCGCACGGTTTTCAGATGTATCTGGCATGCTTCGTTTCTTATGTGCCAAGTTCTGTCAATCTGCATCAAGGCGAAAAAATTACATGATGTATGATTTAAAGACAATAGTAAAACGGTATGATAGAACAAATCTGGACGAAATAGATTGTATTTTTTATAAATTACTTTTGTAATTCGACGAATTAATTAAAAAAAATAGTCAACTCGCGAATTGTGTTATGAGAAGAAATTCATTTTCTGGGACTTATTACGTAACAGTTTAGAGACATAGAACTAAGATAGATACCTTCTTAATATTTATATGAACTTTCAATTTCAATTCGCTGTGTCTTAATATTCCAGCAAACCACGGCCGGTTTGAAACTGACAACTACTATGGACACTTGATGCAACATGAAGTAACTAACTACGTTTTTCTTTTATTTTACCACTCATGTTATGGTAACAAAAATATGAATAAAACCGTTATTCCAGTGGTCGTACTGGGTACTAGCAATTTGGAAGCATATTCTCACTCTTCAGCCAGGCTTGTTTACTATAAATGTAAACATAACTAGGTTTTATTATTAAGAAGTTATTTAAAATCTAGACTTGTTACGTGAAGGTTTAGGAGCAAACTCAGGTCGTCAAAAGTTTGTTCAAGTCGGTAAGTGCCTTAAGCACTGTAACTACAACTCTAGAATACAAAAGACTTTACTAGCTTGTTCAGGATTTAATATTAAATATTTGCACATAAGAATATTCTCATTACAATATACCGTTATCAAAAATAAGTTTATCCATATTACTCTTAAACATGATCTCAATTTTTTTACACTAAATACACTGTATGACTGGTATAGTAGTCGGGCCATTTAATCTGGATCACAGTCGTATTTTTTTAATCCGGAGAAAGGATAACATTATTTTCATACATTGAATCCGACTCCGATATAAGTTACTAAAAACATTTGTGTTGCGAATATCAAACAAAGAAGTTACAAATATAACACCGTAATACTTATAAATAACACCCACACAAAATAAGTACAACTATTCATCACATAAGTAGTTTTCTGGGGTGGAGATTTAACCTACGACCTTTGGCGCACAATATAGGATCATTACCTTGTTTTAAAACATAATCTGAAAGAAATATATATTTTCCTAATATTCAAATCTTTTTGGTGACATCATTACTGCAAGTATCGTAGCAAGCAACAAGCCCAAGCCATCGTTGTCTTCCGTACGGATTGCTTCGCAGGTCGTATGAGTCATAACAGCTTTTATGTCTAATAATATGTTTTTTTCTTACATCAATATAACATAATCGTAATGATATTTGAACAAAATGGTAAAAAATTTTAATGATTAATTTATTATTAATTCTGTGACTGGTTGTTAATATAGTATATTTATGATTCCTCTGTTGTCTGACGACCGTAACACATGTGCTTCAAGCGACCTACTACGTAGTCAGGTCAATGTATGAGATGTTGTGGAAATTTATTATTATTAAAAAAAGTCTTATTTATGAACCACGCCATTTTTTTATTTGTATGAAATTCAGTTTGTCAGTTTTTATTGTTATAGATGTAATTTATAGTAGTGTAGGAGTTTTGGTATTGTTATATACTGGATCAGAGTTTTACACGTACAAAATCCAACAGAGAACAACACAACCTAAATGTTTCTTTTTTGTTTTTCCTTTATATAATAATAATAATATTTATTCCATAACCCAGACATAATCAATACATATGAATATTAAATACAAACATGCAAGAATTGATCGCTGTGTTACAGCTGTCTGCGGCTTCCATCGTGTTCCATATAAAAATAGCATAACATTTATTTAAAATAACAAACAAAAATCTCTGGTTTTCATAATCAGTGCATGCATGTAAAGGGAAAGTAAATGTATGTACATGGATCGTGAGTTTAATTTGTCATATGAACTCTGTCATTTTAAGTTTTGCATTTTAAAATTAAGTGATATTGTTAGATACGAGCTACGTTAAACCCGTCTGTTTATTAACAGATCTGATTACACTAATACTTTTGTTGTAGGAATTGTTGCCTATTAGAAATGATGTCAATATTGACAATATTTAATTAATGAAATAGATGAATCAATACTTAAATATAAGAAACGTATCATTATTAATTTATGACGTCTAGTAGCTGGAATTTCAGTATTTAAAATCTCTCGTGCAAAATTACGAACACGTAGCTTAACGGCTTAAAACATGATTAACCTGTAACCCTGAAACAAGTCGTTATTTATTTACTTACGCTAAGAAGCGGTGCAATTAAAATGTTCATTTTCATTTCTCTTAAGTTACAACATTGTTCTCCCCCTTAAAGTCAAAATTCGCGTAAATATTTTCATGAAGTTTATTTGAAATATTTAAAAATATATAAAAAAATATAATTCTACCGGTACCGGTGTGGTACCGGCTGAGTAGAATAGTACCTTCCTCTGTACCAAGTGTCCTGTACCAGAACCGACAGATGGCGGTATATCCGTAACATCCGTATCTCTGTCGCAAAGCTACGCTCTGCGATTGCCAACACGCTTGCCCAGCGCGGCAATTATGGGCAAAATTCCCCGTTTCTTAGGAAGGCCTATGTCCAAAAGTGCACTTCCAATGGCTGATATTAGGATTTAATTCTAAATATTCATGTTAGAGTTATATTTTTATTTTATTTTGGTTGTTGTTGTGAAATGTCATAAAACTATTAAAAATACTCCATTATTAAAACTGTAAACACCGAAACTAACCACCATGGGGACCATGCCATTATCGGGAATGAAAAAATAAATAGTGAAATAAGGAACTTATGCAATTTTTTACGAATTTCATATCGACAATCCGAATTTTCTTAAAGAAAACGAATTTATTAAAGCCACATTTTAAAATATACACTTAGTGTAAAAATTTAAGCCATCCGCAGACCGAAGCATGACAGACATACGAAATATCTCATTTTATATTCTATTCCGCATATCCTAACAATCACGTGCACAATGTTTTCTCGAGACGCCTACATGCATAAAAATGTAAACAAAGAATCACCTTTTGTATCGTCTGTAGGTCCCATTACGAAGCCCGCTCGCGACACGCACCCACTAGCGGGACTCACTGTCCTTTTTTATGACCTTTGTCACGTTTTTCAGAAATTGCTTCGGCTCGCTTCTGTTTTCACGATCAAAGAAAACAAACTCTGCTCCGCCTAGCAAAAGCATTTTCTATTTGAATTTCAACTCTTTTCACTTAGTGTAAAAGTGCATTTGCTATTTCTGCTCTGGCAGCGTAAATTTGCTCGAGACCCTGCTACGATCTAGGGTGAGCTTTGTAAAACTCAAGTTTCATGACAACACGTTTTTCACTCAAATTGCTGTTTTCAAGTAATAAAATGTCCTCATTATACCCCTGTTACAAGAATTATTCATTTATTTATCAATGTGTATATCTCGGGCGAGTATAAAATAGCTATTTTGTATTGGAGATCAAATAACTTAAGGGCCCGATGGCACATTCAATCGATCTTGTGAGCCAATGCTTGTTGGTTCGATCTTCACCGGGGTCAGACATTTTTAAAATGAGTATTTTTTTTATTCTGTGTTTAGGTATTCTTATTTATGAATATAAGTATTATATTTGTGTTTTCTTTGATGTCTGATGTCGTAACAAAAGTGCTTTAAGTGACTTATCTCGGAGTATGAGAGATATTGTAAAAAATATTTTATAATTTTATCATGTACAATTTTTTCAATGACCTATTCTTTCTATTACCGTACATGTAAAACCTACATTATTAGTGTGAGCCTGAATTTTGTTGTGTGACATTATTATATTAATAATAGATTTTTATTATTTTGCGACTTGCTTTGTATGTATAGTTATTGTGGAAGAGCCCTATCACCTAAATAAACAAAGTCATCGTCATAATCATATTATATTATATTTTTATAATAATCTGTACACGTGGGGAGAAGTGGCAATGAAATATAACGTGCAATATAGTGAAATGGAGTCTCGTTGGTGAAAAAGCTCGCATCCTTCTTGCGTGTCGTAAACCATTCCCGTCAGTTTATCGTTTGCACGTTTTATGACTTTCACTGCTACAATGCATTCTACTTGGTATGCTACGAGAATATAAATTGTTAATGTATCCAGAACAGCGCTTTAATTAAATGTAAAACATTGCTTGAATTAGTATTTTCTTTGAACTTTGTGACGGCTTCTTCTTCTTCTATCGCACGGTTAATAATGTATATCACAGATTTGACTTCACGTAAACATAACAAGTTTAGAAGAAGGCATTTGTCTTAAAATCATTCCATAATTGGAGAAATCCAGAGAAATCAGCCAGAGGTGGATTTTTACCTTTTACAGGGTAATAAGGGACATTAATGCTTTTTTTAAAGATATACCGTTGTGTTATTATTCTAATTTTGTATTTAATATATAACTTTGTCCAATTTATTACTTACATAGTTCTCATATAATAATAATATAATTTTATGCTCTAAAGCATATCTATCATTCGGTAAAGCCGTAGTTCGACATTTAGTCCTTAACTTATTTGTTTGCAGAATGTTCATTGTTGTTAATAAATTTTCAATAGAGACGGTTGGAAGCTTTTATTGTTTTAGGGGATATTGCCTATAACTGCCATACTGGGTGCCCATAACCACAAAGCGTAGCTCCACGATGAGTATTCGAGCAACGCTAATTCCGACGTATATACCGACATCTGCCGGTTTTGGTACTTCAGTTGCCTCGATGGTATAGTTGGTACTTATTATTATTAATGATGAATATAAATAAATATAAATTTGTATTTATTCTGTGTCTGGGTGTTATATATTAAGTATTATTTTTGTAATTCCTCTGTTATGTGATATCCTTAATAGAAGTGCTTAAAGCTACTTATCTTCGAGTTAGGTCAATGTATAAGATTTCATTGAATTTTATCAAAAGAATAAGGACCCATCTGAATGTAAAATTTTACCAACATACTATTTAGCTGAAATGATTGGTTTAAATATCCGGAATAGAACTCATTATTTCGGGATTAAAATTAACTAGTCGACCTTTATCGTGTTTTGTTATGTTAAACAGATAATTTGCGTCGGCTCAAAAGTCTAATTAACTAGTAATTTTACACCCCATCATAATTACTAACGATTATCGTGTAAATATATATATATATATTATTATAATTAATATATAATATAAAGCCGTGATCTACCGGCAGAGTAGAATAGTATCTCCTCTTGTATTAGGTGTCATAAAGGGCGACTAAGGTACTAGAATCAACAGATGGCAGTATATCCATCCGAGACAATGCACATGGCGGGGATGGGCAACCGCATCCCAGTCGCGAAATCTGCGCGCTGCCAACACGCTTGCCCAGCGCGGCAATTTTGAGCAAAATGCCCTCTCTTGGGGAGGCCTATGTCCTGTGATGATTTAATATAATTTTTTTTTATTAAATTATACCAATATCGAGAGGATCGCGCTGGACACAGGCCGCATACAACCGGTCCTATTAGAAATTACCTGGGGAGGACTATATCCAGCAGTGGACGTCTTATGGCTGATATGATGATGAGTATCAAGAAACTGACTATCTGATTCTTATTCTTAACATGTAATGATGTGATGAGCTGATTTTCATGATTATTTGCTTGTGGATGACTATGAAATACTAGTTAATGACCTGAGATTAGTCTGGTCTCAAACAACAAATGTTCTCATGGGACGCAGTGTAAAGTCCATGTGAACGACCGGAAAGCTAGTATTCTATAAAATAATAAAAGATAACAAAACATACAGTAAACGGGCTCGTTGAGACAAAGTTGAACATTTTTAATATTAGACATAATCATAATCATTTGGGAGCCTTTAAGGCAACATTTTAATGTCACGACTGACATCAATGTTACACGAGTCATGTTAGTGACAAACGATACACGATAGGTTTTTATTAGAAACTAAAGTAATGTAAATATAAAAATACAAACAAAATAAAAATACTGAACGTGATATTTTACTTGTGAATTGTCTTTGTATCAAAATACGTAAATTTTATAAAATTATATTGTAATAATCTAAATTGACCTGTAAAATTTATAAATTATGAATGTCGCAGAAGTAACACGACTGTGATTCACAAATAAATGGAAACAGCATTCGTCACTCACTGTTATTTTTTTCTCCGTTTTTGTTCCCAGCATCGTTAATGTTGTATTGTGAAATTTTAAACTTTCGCGTTCCATGATAAGTAATTAATTTATCGGGAAAAACGATTTCCATTTTGATTTTCGCCGTACGTTATGGCCGGGTTGCGCTTGCCGGCCGTGGTCGCAACTGACTTTCGGGTAATTGCGTTTTTACCTGTTAAAATAATTATTTCGTTTTAACAAACCACACATATCGAATTGCTGTATTCTTTTTTTTTAATGTAACAACATACAACTTATGAATGTATGTATGTAACAGGTTTTTTAATTGTTGTTTCTTTTTGTTTAAATCCTTTTATTTTGGAAAATTGACACGTTTATGTTATCAGATAATCTCTATAGGGAGGATATTTAGGTATTGTTGAGATTTCCTTATTTGTCGGCAGTAAGCAATAGTGTTCTCGTAGAAGGAGAAGATAGCTGACGTCCAGCGAACGTTGTCCTTTTATCAGAGTATTAAATGGGTTCTGATTATAATTCTCATAAGAAAATCAATAATATCTCCGCCTACCTGACCTGAATCCGCAATAAGTAGTACTTGTGTTACGGATTACAGTTAAAAGAAGAATAACAAATAATACTTGAATACATATAAATAACACCCGGACATATAAAAAGTAGAAATATTCATAATATAAATATTTGTCCTGGATGGAGATCGAACCTTTGGCGCCCAAAATAGGATCATCACCATGCCATCAGGCCCATGGCTTCAGGGTTGTCTAAATGAGTTTTTGAAAATGTTAAGAGCACGTCTCCATGCTCTTAAAATATTTCATTAGCAATAACGATTTCATAGCGTAATCAATACGTGTATTTTAGTTTCTTTGTTAAATTCAAGTCTCCTTCAATAAATCAATTCAAAGTTATAATGTATATTCTATTCAGATCTAACAATTTTATTATCACATGTGTTAAACATTTTGGCTGATTAGTATGTTTAATAATAGGGCGTCTTGGGAGTAGAAATATACAGAACAACAAAAATTGTTAGGTTTTTATCATTTTTTTTTCATCGCCATCCTGTAGCGCTACCGATACTAGGAATAACGGTTAAATTGCTTCCAACTGTTTAGGTGTTTTGTCCAGTAATTGCAAGGCTAGTAAGGCGTGGTAGCAAATGTAGACAGCTGTTTTGCGACGAGGATGCTGCTGCCCTTTTTCGCATATTAACTTCCTATTAGATAGGTCATCTAATTATTTTTGTATTTATTTCAATATTTCCTTTATTTTACCGCTCAGGTCCTTTTTTTAAATTAATCTGTTTGTTTTTTGTTCTTTTCGTTTTCTTTATTTGATGCCTCATACTTCCAATATTATATATTTGGCTGTCCTTTTTGTTTTACCTTTTTACCTAAAAACATGAAGTTTTGGAACATACCCAAAAGAATTTTCGCAAAAATATAGAAGGAGTTGAAAATTTATTACATTCGAAAGTTAGACGATAAATTTCGTGGGGAATAAGGATCTGATTAAAAAAAAACTTTTCTTCTTTAATAAAAGTTATATGATAGAAAAGTGAAATACAAGTCAAGGGTAGAATATAGGACGGGTAGTTTTCGAAAATACTTCACGCTTTTGAGGCTGAAAACAGCAGCCAGTAGGTACTAAAATTGTTCCCGTAACAACAACTGAGAACAATAGTTGAAAATACTCACAGCTTGGGATAATCGATACTTAGCACTAAACCAGCATTTGGCTGCTTTCTCTAACTAAACATATTGCAAATATAACCTAACTTGGTTCACTGATTAAACCTTGCATGTACCATTTCCGAAAATCGCTAAGTTTATAAAAAACACTATTTTAATAAAACTTCTGATAAGTTATCGAAAAAAAAATTAGAACTTACATTTGAATTTTGTTAGTTTAATATATTAATTGAATATCTAATACTACTAACAACTTGTGTAAGGCCATAAAGTTTTATAATGCTCTTCAAAAAGAAAATTCAGAATTAGTTCTATTAAATCAACTATTTTTAAAGAAATAATTGTTGTTCCTCTTAGTTTTATACTACTATTAGTAAACAAGGGCATGCTTTTTCGGTTTAAATTATGCTCACAAAATGAGGAAGTAATTATAATATCTTATCACGAATTTCTGCTCTAATGCAATGGTAGTGAGAGAGAGAGAGAGATTTTTCATCGCTGGAATTGTGCTGGAAAAGCTAGAGGAAACGTCACAACTCGTATTATATAAAAATTATTGCTGCTTTCTGTATAAAATATCGACTGTTGTCCGAGCAGCGAAAATAAGTAGAATGTTATGTTATATTATGGTACGTTACATAGTATACATATCACAGCCATATAAGTGTGAAGGCACACTGCGTAATGCATGTAGATAGCTTGATGTTTATATATTAATACCCGGAGCAAAAACGTTGTACTCGTTATTAAAGTAATTGCGCGACCGGATGAACGTGAAATTTGACGTAGTTATAGTTAATGTTAAGAGAGAGTGCATGAAGTAAAATTTGTTACACAAATGCAACAAAAATGCCTTGAATTTATTACCGAATTAGCCGTGAGGTGCCTGCGCTGCCTAAAAGCTGCACACGCTTGCCCAGCGTGGCAGTTACGGGCAAAATTCTCCCTGTCTTGGGGAGGCCTATGTCCAGCACTGGACTTTCAATAGTTGTAATGATGACGTTGATGAACATCATACTCAATATATTGAATGACAAAATTTACTAATCCCAATTGATTTATTTATTTTATTTAGTATAGGTACATTTACAGATTACTGTCACACATTAATATTCAAATTATATATAATATTAATGATAAGATGGTAGAGGATGTGTACACGACCTGTTTTATTTAATTTATAAATTTTTATTATAATCAAACAAGACGTAAATAATGATGAAGAATACAAGCAAAAAAAGAAATTTATATGATAAATTATTTCTCTGCTCTTTAGCCGATTACGATATTTTATGTGAAGGCTAAGATGACTCGACCGCCAGAATTCGAAATTTCCCTCTTAAAAGTAAGGAATCTATTACTAAAAATATCTATGTCTTTGTAACTGCGTTTCTGGTTATTGTTGCAACGACACATTCGGGTTATTAGTTTGGAGAAGCAAGTATTGTTTTTATACACATTTATACCGCGAAAGTATTGGGTGAATGAACTTTTTCTGTTTAATGTTAATAGAATAAACATCTGGTGACTCGATAGAAAAGTGCATTATTTTGTGCAAGCACAACAAGCCATACAGTTTGCGACGGGCATACAGTGAGATAATTTTAAACTCGGTAAGTCTTTCTGTATAGCTTACAAGCAAATGGCCCATGCCGTGCTAAGACAAAGGAAAATAACAAATTTCTTTTTAACCATTTCTATGTTACTTATGTGTATATGATAAAAAGGGCTTTAGACTGTGCAGCAATATTCCTGTATACTTCTAACTAAACTAAGAAAAAGGAGGAGTGTGCTTTGCGGCGATTTAAAGTTTAGTTGCCTATGATATAAAGCCTGAAAGTATGTTACTCAGTTAATCTGTTTGTAAGTTTTTTGAAGTGTCGTCGAAATGTCAGCTTTGTGTCAAATAACACTCCAAGATCCCTAACAACGTCTGTCAAGTCAGCTTGTTTATTAAAAAAATCCATGCTCTTTGTGTAACCCAAATAAATATACAACCTCTTGATATTTAACATGTAAAACAACTTATAAATGTCGAAGCTGAATAAGTACCTACACTTTTTTCATAAATACTGTAATCCCTTGTTGACTCCCAGGTGCCGGTTTTAAACTGGCGAGGTAACTTTTAATAAACAAGGTAGGTGTATAAAACATGACTGGCACTCTCGTGCTGTTCTATTCGGAACACCACAAATAACAGTGTAGGAAGTTCTGCTAGTATCACGTTTTTCGCATAGCAAAATGAACAACAAAAGAGGTTTATTAGTAAACTACGACTTTGCCTACACTGCAACTTTCTAGATTGGTTTTAACTAAAACCAAAAGCTGGCGGTATATCCATTCGATACAGCGTAGCTAAAATTAGACAGGGCGAGCGTGGACAGCAGCATTCCCGTCGCGAAGCTTCTCGCCACGCCTACCCAGAGTGGCAATTATGAGCATAATTCCCTCTTTATTGGCAGCTTCATTCCAATTTGCAGCAGTGAACTTTCAACAGCTGCTATGGTGATGGCAAATAATAACAATTTGTTGAACTATGTACGAAGACTGCGTTTGTCATCTGAGGTAGACTTATAAAGATTGTTTGCGAACCGTCTGGTTCAGAGTAGATAAAAATATCACGATCTGAAAGTAATACAGTTAAATTGTTGGGTTATGTATATACAAATATCTTCAAGTTACAAGGTGTTGGTATCCTTGCGATAATATGATCAGACCGTAGTTGCTAAATAATGAACATAAAATAAAATAACTTCGATATGAGTATTTTACTCATAGTTTCATTTTTTTATTCTCATTTACTCATAACTCATGGGCAACAAATGGCATGATTTTTTTTCCATACGGGCAGCTTTATATTTCAGCCAATTTACACTAAGCATTGATTGGTTATATCGTTACTGAATCTGTATAATAATCACTCTGTTAAACGTTCGTCGAAAATTTATTGAAACTAAGTCTCATTATTTTATTCAAATTGTACCTTTCAATGAGAACAAAAATATTTTAATTGCTGGAAGTACTAGATTACTTATAATACTGATGCCCCTGATGACCCTAAAGTCATTAGATCAGTCATCACTAAATATGTAAGTGATTGAATTTACCCCACATTAAACAAATTTTTTGGCACTATACGGAACGTAAAAACTTTACTGCAGGTTGTACAACTTTCGTTAGGGCGAAAATTTATACCGACAAATGTGACAGAAAGCTTTTATAATATGTTGTGACTTACTTAATTTGATGTTTTATGACAAAATGCACTATTTTATTGTAAGTCGCAAATCCTACACATAGGCTGATGACTGTCTTCGAGGAGGAGATAGAATTTAAGACATATGCTTAACCAAACGATAGGTAGGTCGTCGTAGGTATGTCAATTTGGCCAACGGTAGGTTTATATATTTAAAATACATAAACCAGTTGCTCCACCCCAATATGAAATTTACAATGTAAATACAGACTAAATTTTAGTTTCTTAAATTACTTTTCTTTAATATCTTAATTATCAAAAATCCAGACCATAGTTTAAGCACAACGGTATATCGGAAGAACTCCCATACAATCAAGTACTTATCGGTAAATCTTACCACCATCCCTCGCAGTTAGCTACTGTGGACAAATCTTTCTTTCAGTAAGCTTAAGGGATCTGTGACAACGATCACCTCTATGCAGAACTTCAGCATTGACATAAGAAAGGAAGTACTGAAAAGCAACAAACTTTCAGTATCAAGTCTTCGTCGCAAAAAACGAGTGAAGAAAGCTACAGTTGAGTATCAAACTGCTGTATCCATACTTGAAGGGAGTCACTCAAAAGATTGGAAATATCTGAAAGCGTTCTTCAATTTGAAACACTTCAATTCGTCCAAGAAGATCTACCAATTCTTACCATTTGTTAAGTGCAACATACCACTTCAAGATGCAGGTGTTTATAAGCTTGACTGTGACTGTGGTCTCTTCTCGATAGGAAACAAAGAAGATTGGAAAATCTACGGTCTGTGAGCATGTACTAGACATGCCCAACTACTACATCAGGTTTGACAAACCTCCATTGCTCGAAGGAATACCGTTTATCGACGAATGCTTAACGACGCTGTTAAAATTAAACCTGCCTGTGATTCATTTGATCAGGAACTAGGGCTGATATCACAGCACTGACAGATTATAAAATAGTGTTAGCAACTACTGCGTAGTTGGAAACGCGAACGTACAAAATTAAAAACCTAAATAAATAAAAATGTGTGAAGTTAGGAATTGAAACTGTCAAATCTTGATACAATATCTTTTGTCAATCTTAAAAACGGTTGCTGCATGGTAACCGAAACGTAGAACTAAAATTGTAAAAGTTAAAAAAAAACATGTTTTATTGCCGTTAAAGAAAAGTAGTTTAATTGTGAGAAATGAACGCGTAACTGTCAGAAAACATTACAAAGTTATAAGTATGAATCGCTCATAGATGACGGGTCCGATGGCGCAGATGGTGGTAATTCTATCCTATGTGCCAGGGGTCGTGAGTTCGAGCCCCACCCATGACAAATATTTATAAGATGATATATTTGTGTTTGTCCTGTGTCTGGGTGTCAAAAATATGAACTTAATATATTTGTGATTCCTCTGTTGCCTGATATCCGCAACACAAGAGCTTTAAGCGACTTACCACGGAGTCAGGTTAATGTATGAGATGTTGTGAGTATATAATATAAAAGATTATAATAGTATAGCAACAAAAACTTAGTAAATAAGTAAGCGACACAACATTAGAACTACAAAACATTTAAAGAAATTGTCACCAAAGTTTGCCAACAATAGCGAAGTTTCAGTCCAGGTGCCATTTTAAAACATAATAAACCGTCCCATGAACATTATTATTTTTATGAGAGAAGGACATGTCAAGCTAAAATTTAAAATGTCTAGACGGGACCCAGACAAATGAGTTTCTTATCGCCCAAGTATTTACATAAGCATGCCATAGATTTGATGTAATGTTTGACATCTGACGAAATTTAGTACTGCTATCAAATTCAAATTTTCGCTTTATAACCGAATTAGAATATAAAATATGTTGCTCGTTTCTGCTTTAAAAGCAGTTCCAGATTCGAGACGGAGATTTAAGAGGAAATTCGTCGGATGATTTTACGACGACTGTTTTAAAAGTTCCATTACTTTAGAATTTGATATGCAGAAAAACTAAGTCTGTCTAGTGAAATATTTTTATATTATGGCCGTTGTAATACTAGTTTAATTTTACTTGAAAATATCGACTGGGTCAATTGGTCAATCATGTATGGTATGGTATAACTGTAATACATATTAATGATTCCAAGTAAATTATAAAACATTTTGCCACGGCATCATCACTTCCATTTCTTATATTTATGTACTGTGTACAGTTCTTCGGGAAAACTAAAGCCTACCTAGCCAGGGCAAATACAAATTTATGTGCTATAGGGACACAAATAACATAAGTCGCTATTTCAGGTTTTTACGGACTTGAATTATTGAGGATCCAGAACTCCGGAGGCTTGAGTATTAAATATTTTATCGCAGAAAGCTGACCCAGCTTATCTTTTTGGATTCATTAAAAGAATAATTAATTGTTATTAGGTAGTCTCTTAGTTGCGCATGTTTTCGTCTTTGGTTACATACTGTTTTGTAATTTACGAGTAGTCGGCTTGACTTAATAAGTTTATGGTCGTATTAAGTCGAATTTCTTTTCCACATAATTTTAAATAGGTAGTAGGTTTTTAGTAGTAGGTAATATAAAAAGCGATACAAAACATTGTTAAATTTCTACCTAAACCTTCTCATTATACACTTTATTAAAGTAAACTACATCCTTATATATCTTTCCAGGACTTATGAATTTCATCGTGTTCTCAATATTTTGCCCAGCTTATCTCATGCAAGAACAGTTTTAAAGACTGTACTAAAATAATTTAAACCAGTTAAAAGTAGTTTTATTAAATCTATTACACCTGTAAGTATAATAGGCGACCGAAGCGTTTATAATTCGAATACCTCCAGCAACATGGTTGATTCCCCAACGGTTCGCAGTCGATATCAGATACCAAGCATTCGCTTATAGCTATGTAGGTTCGATTCGACCCATTTTGCGAGATTCATTTATAATTTACTGTCCAATGTCTCTTCATTTTGCAAGTGCAGGTTTCGGAGGTCGTAGCTACTGACTTACAGTCCACTGAAGTACCAGTGGACTGTAAGTCAGTTTATTGTTCCATCGATAGCTGTGCCTCTAGGCAGCTTAGAGTATTTGCATATCAATGTACTTCTGTGCTCTAATTTGGAACTGCGATTCTGTTTTGACTTAAAGCGGTGACCGCACTACCAAGGTTGGTGATATTTAAATGTAAAGGATTTCGTTACAAATAATATCTATTGTTCGAACTAAACACGGTTTTACCTTTTAGTTTATGGACTGTAATTGATTTAGAAACCAATAGATTTATGTTACAGAAATAAATAATATTTTATGCTTTAAATAGAAAGTTCTTACACAAGTGATAATGCGGGCAACGATAAGTCATAGCTCAAGCATGTGGTTCGCGGTCCGTAAGAAAGTGTCACCGTCGACCATAGACGCTCATTATTACAAATATATCACTAGCGCGTTGCCAATCTTCTGACTTGCAGATATCTGTCATATTACCCAGTAACTCTACTGCATCTCTTAAATCCGGTACATTGTCTCGTACGTACATAGTCTTTCCGGTACATAGAATCATAAAAATAAATTTTATAAAATGATATAAAGTGGTTTCTATACCAATATATAAGATGTGTTTAAGGAAAAACAAAGGTACAAAATTCTAGATTTTCCTTTGTCAAAAATCGTACACGCGTATCTTATCGAATCGCCCGAGAAAAGTAAATATGCAAATTCCCTTTTTTGGAAAACTTGTTCCCTTTCTGAGCAATGACAATAAAAACAGATGCGAAATAAAAAAACAGGTGGTTTCACATCTGCACTATACTCCGGGGAGCAATAAAAGCGCGACCCTTAGACCGAGAAAACCTTTTTTTGCTCCGTAGACACCATATGATCTGTGTTGCGAAACCGACCTAATAATAATTACTAAAAAATTTTATACTATTGTTTTACTATATTAATGATAGCAACAAAAACACATTTATAATTTCATATTTCTTATCATAGACATCTTAACAACACTACACAAATGTCTCTTTAAAAAGAAATACTTTTTAATTTACAAACTGTATTATCCCTTACAACGAATCTATAAAAAAATTAGGACTTACACTGGATGCACTTTACAGTCTTTACAGCAAATACGATTATACCAACAATACAAAAGATACATGAAAAGTTTTTTGATGTTGTTATGAACAGCTCAGAAGCTCGTTTCATGGATGTTCGAAACTTTACAACTTACGAAAGCTTTTCAAGTAGTAAACACTTGAAATGTGTAAATCAAATGTTACTAACAGATAAATAAACAATTTATAAATCAAATTATTTAACGATTTTCAACGGTATAACTTTAGTTGTGGATCCTACAGTTTTGTTTGAACATGTTTCACTACAGGCAGACTAAATGGTCCTTTATAAATGAAAAGTCACCTGTATTGGTACCTCAATCGTCTATTTTTGCCGAAATATCAGAATATGTACCGGATTTAAGAGATGCAGTAGAGTTACTGGGTAATATGGCAGATATCTGCAAGTCAGAAGGTTGGCAACGCGCTAGTGCTATATTTGTAATAATGAGCGTCTATGGTTGACGGTGACACTTTCTTACGGACCGCGAACCAGATGCTTGAGCTATGACTACTAGCGTTGCCCGCATCATCACTTGTTTAAGAATTTGATACCAGCTAACCTTGATCTTTGAAGAGGGCTAAGCCCTGAAACCTGCACATGTTATTAGTTAAATATTTGAGATTTAATTCAAGAATTTATTATGCGTTATTGAAACATTAACGCGTAGTACGAGTCAAGCTTTTTGAGATATGTGATACGTGAGACTGTGTGTGTGCCATTTAATCCCTCAAATATAAAGCGTCTCACGGTTTTACCTACGTAGTTCTCATTTTTGTGAAATCATGGTAATAAAATATAACTTATATTATTTGCTAACAACATGACGTCTATTTAATAAAATAACCTCTCTGTCACAAACATAAAAAATACTAAACTTGCTTAAAAGGTCCCATTTAAAATAGGGATTTATATATTTTTTTATAAATATAATATAACTCACAGAATATATAATAAATAGATTGTTTATTATAAGGCGAAGGTGAAGCTTTCTAATAATGACGCAGTTTTTAAGATTGGTTTTTTATCTTTGAGTTATACCGTAACAAACGTACGTATATATATATGTGTATATGTATATGTATATATGTATATGTATATATATCTTGTAATATTAGTTTAGATATTCGATTGAACAAAGACCTATGATGTGGGCGACAAATTGAGTCCGAACAAGAGAATATACGTAGGTGCTCACCTAGTAGTTTTTACATGACGATGCTAAGGCCATGCGCGCTACACTTGACCCACATTCTGAGACGTTCTCACACGGATTGTATCTGTTTCTGATGCAAATAGCTCGTCTGTTGCTGTTTTTATTAAAGTATCAACTGGGATTTAGCACCTGCGCTTCTGTGTACTCACTGTTAAAACAAATACTTCCAAAGTCAATAAACAGAGGTGTACAATTGTGCAAGACAATTCTTACAATAGTAAACTTGGATAGGTTTAAGCTTGGTAAACTAATATTAGAAAAAATTTAAAAATTTATATTAATTAGTATTAAGACACGACATATATTACTCGATGGTAACGGAACAGTGGAGTGCAGTTCTGACCAGTACTTTCTTGGTTCCTATCTGCTACTGCCCACAATCTAGTTAAAGGTAGATCTAATTTTTATATACGAGTATGAGATGGACTGTAGGACCATCAGGGACATGAATATTATGAGTAAAGAATCTAGTATTTTCTATTTTGGAAATATTATTGGTTTTATTTATTACATTAAAGAATCGTAACTGCTTGTTTGATTGATCTACTTGAATAAAGTATATTTTGGCTTCAACTATATGTGCCAGACCTTGCTTTATTCAGTTAATACATAATGGTTCCGAAGTAACACTCTGCTTCCACTGGTTACTTACTATATTCCCAGAGAACGTCGCTCGATTACCGTCTAGTTTATCTATAACTAGCGATCTGCCCCGGCTTCGCACTGGTGCAATCAGTATTAAAAATGATTACTGTCAATTATCCCTATAAGATAGACATATGCCAACGCGAACTTATTTGTTGACCTTTTAAGATGTACAATACCGTAGTAGATTTTGGAGCAATTTCATCGGTTCCTGACAGCGTTTTCAATGTTGGCGCCAAAACAATGTGATTACTTACGATATCACATTAGATAACTCTACATTTTCAGTGTTTTTTTTACTATATTATGCATGTATTATACGATAAACCTTTGTTTTTCCTGACTCTATCTATTAAAAAAACTGTATCATAATCCGTTGGGCTGTTTTAAAGAACTAAGTATATATAGGGGCAGGCATACAGCAGGAAGAGACTTTGTTTTTTACTTTGTAGTGGTATAAACGGACGCATTGTGTGGTGTTTATATATGAATTTAACAATTATACTTGTAATTCCTCTGTTGTTTGATATCCGAAACACGTAGTAGTACATTAAGCTACTTATCGCGAAATCATGTCATCGTATGAGATGTAGTAAATTTATTTATTTATATATAAATTCACTCCTATTTCTAGATACTATTTATTTCAATTCGGTTTAATCCTGTCATACTTTCGATCCTTATTTTTCGTTCATTAATATAAGACATGAGCGCCGATTATACAGAACCTTTTTACGAATGTGTTCAAATTAGTCAGCGTTTGTCCTCCTAGGTTTTTTTGTACTTACAGCTCTATCAAATTCGACATATTTATATATTTTTTAATATTACTTCTTTACTGGGTGCTGCATGCGTATTGCTAGTTGTGTACCCGTTTTAGGTTCTCTCGTAGGTTATTTTATTTTCTTTGCTACTCTTTATAATCTTATCTTCACCAATGAAATCATATCCTGCTTCTTACTAACGCAAAGTAAAATTGTATGTTGTTAAAATACCGTTTACTTTATTGTGAGTACAGTTGTCAAAATATACGCTTAACGAAATAAATAAATGCACACAAAAATTCATACGTTAACCTGACTCCAAGATAAGTAACTTAAAGGACTTGTATTACGAATATCAGACGATAGATTGATTACAAACATAAGACTTAAATAAATATATTCAACACCCAGACTCGGTACAAACACACACGTTCGTTAGGTAGGTTAGGTTATAGGTTAGGTTAGGTTTAATGTCAATATTAGTTCAGAAAGTAAAGTAATATTTATTGAATCAGGTTAACGATAGCCATACGCAAATTGAAAAGATCTGCTTGTTTTACCAATCGGTGGCCCTGCCGTATTTTTAACCTGTCAGAAACTTTAGTGATTCCCCCAATAGCAAGAAAAATAAATATGAAAAACCGGGTATGTAACCTACTCCATTAAGCACATTACTTCCAAGTTTTACCGGAGACACAAATTCTAGCTGTCACATTAATGATACAAAATTACCCCGGAAACAATATATGAAGAGTAGGTATTGTTGAAAAAGCCGAATACATGTACCGTAGCAGTTGGACTTGTGCACCGGCTTCGCTTTTCAGAGAAAGAGATTTTTTAAATATTACAATACGGTATCTTCCAATTATTCGTTTATTTATGTATTTATCTCACTTTATATTATACTATTGCTTATTGAAATTCTGAATAATTCAGTGTTGCGTTAGCGAAATAATTACTGAAATCGGTTTAGCGGTATAGGCATTTTATGAATTAATTAATTACACATAAATATATATATTATTATATATATATTTAAATTTATGTCTATTCTCATTTGAATTCGCCATACTTGCTAATATGTTTTAAAATGTAAGCATTTTAAATAATATATAATTCTGAACTATACCTACTATTGTGTTTTTTAAAATCCATTTAGTGGTGTGGGACAGTTATGAACATTCATATCGTTCCATGTACCCTTAAAATTTTTTGTATTTATTATATATTTACTCTATGAACTATGTATCTGTAATTTCTATAGCTAAATAATACATTATTATCATTATCCTAATCCATCCGGTTGTGTGCAGCATATATCCAGCACGATCCTGCGGTTGTCCGCGCTGTTAGATCGTCTGTCCATCTTGCGGGTGGACGCCCTAAGCTGCACTTGCTGAAACTTACGACTCCATTGGCCATCGGTTCTAAGTATCAAGTGTCCCGCCCACTGCCACTTCAACTTACTAATCGGCTATGTCAGTCACTTTGGTTCTGTTACGAATCTCCTGACTCCTGATTCGATTGCGCAAAGATACTTACAGCACTGCCTTCTCCATAGCTCGTTGATATACGAATATATATTAGCAATTTATGTTATTATGTATGTATTTATATCAATAATACATATGCTGTTGCGTAATTATGTACTTATAACTACTACTAAGTAGTGCAATAGCAGTGCTATTGCTCTACTACTAGTAGTAAAGTGCAACTGCACTACTACTAGTAGTAAAGTGTAACTGCACTACTACTAGTGGCAAAGTGCTACTGCACTACTACTAGTGGTATATTGCTACTGCTCTACTACTAGTGGTAAAGTGCTACTGCACTACTACTAGTGGTAAAATGTTAACCATAAAATGGATACGTACAATGCATGTTTTGTTTTTAAATAAATAAATATAAGACAGGCTAATAACTGATACATACCCAATAGATTTTGTTGTTGCTATTGCTGTATTTCGCATTATACTGTAGACGAATATCTAAGGAAGCGTGCTATTAAAACAGACAGTTCAAAGGAACCTTGGTCAAGAACGTGTCGAGCCAAAAACAAGCGGGGACATTTCGAACACAGGCTCGAGTTCTTCTTACGTAAGTATATAACATAACTGTAACTCAATCGTCTACAAGCTTTTTTGTGCGGGAGCAACTTGGAGAATACGGGTGAGAACAAAAGGGCCACTTAATGAACCGGGGAGAGCCATCAAAAATTCACCACTAATTATTTCGGTTCTAAGTACGGTCACATTTCTCAGCCCCTCTTTATTGAGAACCCACCTCCCGCCTCTTAGGTAGTAGTACAATCAGTGGGTACAAGTTACTTTTATCTCTTTTTAATGTGTCATTTTGAATCTTAATCATATGAATATATATTCACACGACATCTTATATGATTCCGTGATAAGTCGCTTAAAGCACTTGTTTTACGGACATCAGACAACATAGGAGTTACAAATATAATGCTTAAATACATATTAACACCCAGACACAGCGCAAACACAAATATCATTATATTAATATATTTGTCCAATGTGAGGTTCGAATCCACGACCCTTGGCGCATAAGATAGGATCACTACAATCTGCGTCATAGGGCTCGTTATATTGTTTCCTTTTCCATATGCGCAAAACTATGTACAGATAAAACGAAACATAATAAGAATGCGCTCACACAATATTTCATATATTGGACTGGCTCCAAAATATAAATTAAACACCCAGACACAGAACAAACAGAAATATTCATAATGTAAATATTTGTTCTGGGTGGGGACCAAGACCATTGATGCACAAGACAGAAATACTAAAATCGGCGTTGTAGGACCTATTTAAATATAAATATGAAACAAAGAGTAAATATTATATCATGAGAAATTAATAACTTTCTAAATAGTACGAGTATTTGGCATTATATGTTTACCGTTATTTATATATCTACGAATAATAGGTATTCAGTTTGAATATAAATGCCCAGCGTTCACCTAACTGATTAAAACATAGGCCTTTACATATTTTTAAATAGAGCTTCTCTTAATACTCTCTGAGTAGAGATTAAGATGTTCCCAGACCTAGCAATGTAGCTCGAAAAAAAAATTGTGAACTTTTCAGGAGACCGCGAATACCTTGTATAAAGTTTAAAAGGACATCAAAACCATAACTTTAAGTTGTTTACTCTAAATACGGCGTCTCTGATAACAATGTGCAATTTAATCCTTCATAGTTTTAGCAATCATTTTCATAAATCGCAACGGGAGGTCGTGCAATGAATTCCAGATCACGTACTCGCCTACCTCTAGCGCATCTAACTGAGTCTGCTGCTAAGCCGTGCGGAAAATGTCTTGAATTGGGGACTTCTGTATATTTATTGTATAATAACAGTTTCAACGTTCAACTCGAAAGGAACTTACTCAATTACTTTTGTTAGATATATATGTACATGTGGTTTCATATCATAAGCAAGCATGAGAGTTGCTTGCAATAGCTTTATTCTGGAGTTTTGATAATCGAAGTTATGACTTTCGTAGCAATGATTCACTCTTTTGTTCCCATCTTAAAAGCAAATAAAATAATATAAATTAAGATTTTAAATATTAAGTGCAGAATCAGATAAAACTTGGTAAGCGTGTATATTAGTTTACCTCAAGGTTTTATTTTAACCGGCTAATATCAATTCATGTCTGAATAGGTTCGTGTCTCGACACCATTCGCGTATCGGGACCACCAATAACTAAGGGAATTGATGTACTCTAATAATTGCCATAACGATGGCAAACATAATGAGCTTTCACAATTGTTTTTTACTTGAATGATTAGTATGCAAAGGCCATTCTCTCCGATATTGCTGTTTTATATTACCTTGCAACGAAAAATGAACGTCCGCGTTTCTCTGTAAATTTTGTCTAGCATTTCTTTAAAATATTCCTCAGTCGGTACAGTCGCTCATTGTGGAGGATCGTGACTGTCGCCAGGCGACAATCTTTCTCCATTTGTTCGAGACTTTTGCGAGAGATCGCACCCACGTATAAGGCTTCGTCCTCATGACGGTTTCTAACTGGTGGGATGTAGAGTAAATGGAATATATGACAACATTTTTCTAAATAAAATACAGTATATTTTTGACATAGATAAATAATACATGTTTCGATTTCTTTATCTATTTTTAAACGTACACATTTTATGGTAATGCTGGTTATTGTACTAGAGAACAAACACATTGACACGTAATTTTTAAATTCACGTAGAAGTAAGTAAGACTAGTAAGTTAATTTTAAATTTTAATTTAAAAAAAGTTCTACTCATACTTAAATGATTGTTCTTTGTGATTTGCAATATTTACAAAACATAAAAGTTACTAGATAAAAATGCAGAATTTTATAAAACGTTCATACATATACCTTTATACGGGCTACGGAACGTCAAAATACTTGAGTTCGTTGTCATGAATTTATTTCAATATTCCGCTACGGCGACTGGCTTAAAAAGCATATATATCGTGCCATATATTCCAGTTTTCATACGTTTAATATATGTGCATGCCTGCTAAGAATTGATTATTACAATGTGTACATCGGTATAAAAAGAGAGGTATCCGTGCCAGAGGCTGTCGTGTCGTGAACACGAGGTTTATGATTTTGTCTGTTTCATAATTCATAGGTAGTATTTCATCTACACCTTTGTTTTCTTTGTCGAGTTGCGGGCTCAGGACATTAATCTTGATAATGATCATTGTGTGTAGCGATGGGTAGGCTGTGGTGTGTTCTGTTCGTGTTTATGTTATAACAGTAGCCATCATTTTCTGGGGAACAACACTTGCTAAATTATAATTACACATTTTTATGTTGCAAAGATATTTGTTTAATTTTGTTTCACAAAACAAAACAAATATCTATCAACAAGATAGATGTCATGTCATACCCCAGAAAATTATGTTAGATATGATACGTCAGAAAATTATGTTAGCTTGTTTCTGATGTATATACATCATCTATTTCTTTTAAGTATTCTAAAAATTGTTTTAATTGTTTGATTACCATATACAAAAGTTACATTTAGTTCAATAATCGCAACATCTCATACATTTACCTGACTCCGAGATAAGTCGTTTAAAACACTAGTGTGGACGTCAAGCAACAGTGGAACCATAAATATAATATTTAAATACAAATTTAACACCCAGACACAGAACAAATACAAATATTCATCATATACAAATTTGTCCAAGATAGGATCACTACGGTGTTCGCCATCGGACCGGTCAAAATACTTAAAAAATATTCACAAATTAATTTTGTTGGATTTAGGTAAACAAACTTTAGTAGTGAACCCGGATCAATAAGCAAGTATACTATTGGTATATAACGTTCTATAAAATAATATTAATAGGTTCAGCCTAGTTAAGTAAGGGCCGGACATGAATTAAACCACAGGCTCCGTTGTAGATAACTTAGTAAATATACCTACAGTTTTGAAACCAACCGTCATTTATAACAATTCTTGTCTCGACGCAGACTATTTCCATAAATCTGCCCGTGAAAGATGGAATTATCCAGCACAATGAAGGACAACCTGTTAGAAATGCTTTAAGTGAGGTTCTTTTGTTACAAAAACAGAATTTTGAATATTATATTTATCAAGATATTCAAGCTGCCGGTATGACTTATTCTATACTTTTTTCAAAAAGATACGTACCATATGTTAAACACAAATATAAATGTATGTAATGTAAATAGTAAATATAAATGCCCGCGATTGCAATGACAAGAGGTACTCATTACGTTTAAATACGGATAAGATGTCAAAACAATAATAATTTGACTCCATATATTTTCTGAAGTTTAAGATTAACAATTAATAAATTTTTATAACAGAAATTAATTAATGCCTTGACCAGTATTTCAGAATTTTTCTTAATCCCGATAACTCCTTCCTCCCAAAAATAAAGTGTTGATTAATCATAACAGCCATTGGAAGTCCACTGCTGGACATAGGCCTCCCCAAGAAAGGGAGAATTTTACCCATATCCGGTTCCTTAGTCGTCCACGACACCTGGTACAAGGGGAGGTACTATTCTACTCTGCCACCACGGCCACTCTGCCGGTACCATTCTCCTAGTCTTGGGGAGGCCTATGTCCAGCCGTGAACTTCCAATGGCTGCTGATGGAAGGCGAAATGCAATATTTGTTTATGACTATTCTCTATGTCCGTTCTGATGAATCCTGTGAAAGAAGAAACTGTGTGATAAGTAGGCACAAACTAACTACATAGATAAATACCATTAAATCATGTTACTAGAAAGCCAACAGCAATCCATTGATGCGGGATATCGCTTCATAAATAACTATACCACATTTTCCGGCCCATGTGATTTACTCCGACGGACTGCATGGGTTATGGGAGCTGAATGCTAATCATTGTAATTACGACCCATTTTCATAAAAAGTGAAAGTATTAAGAATGCGTGGTTTTAATCAAATTGGCCTGTTGTTTAGCCCCACTAAATATCTTAGTCTTGAAAGCTTTATTCCGTAGAACTTTGGTGCTTATGGCAATAATTATTATGAATTATGGATGCGAATTTGTGTAGTGAATTAGAAAACCAAAAGACTGAGGTTTTGTATAGTTACAGAGATATGTTTTATGGTACGCACAAATTATTATCATTAACAGAAATTCTAAGTTATTTAGCATGTGTGCTATTTAGTTTTATTAAGAACGTGGAATTATTTGTTATGCCAAGTAATCTTCGTGCCACGATTATTTATATAACAAAAAATAAGTTCAACGAAATGGTGTGTATGGGATGGGATTTCTTGTAGGAAAGATAGCTTTCGGTGCTGGTGAGTAATGGTAAACATTACGCCTACGACTAAGTTTCAATCTTTCGACGTCTTCGGTGCCTATTCCCGGGATCAATCTTCACATTGCGTCGATAGACTTCACTTCGTTTAATACGCCCAATACCGATCCACTCTAATTTGTGATGTAGAGAAAAAGAGCGTTTTCCGGACCTTCTAGTCCATTAAGATATACAATGTACAAATAGCTAGGAAAGTATACGCTTAAACGTAAACTAAAAGTTAAGTGAGCATCGGATCCCAAATGACCCATCAGTCGAAATCAAATCGTGTCAATCATTTTTAAGAACGTATCTCTTCGTCAAAAAGCTGAAATACTTGTCAAACCCCAATTACGTAGGCTTCTAAATTAAGATCGCTTCCATAACAGATATTTTTTTATATTTTGAACACATCTGTTAAATATATAATATTATCTCTCAGTAACATTTTCATTGTTATTTGGATTCAATTAAAATGCATATATATATATGCATATATATATATATCCTTATATGCGCCTCCGAGCGACATCTAACTGTAACAATGATCTGAAAATCTGTGCAGATATTCCGGTGATAAAAGAACGTGTAAAGACAGTGAATAATTATATATTAATAAGTCTCTTTTAATTTGACATGGTCTCACGGCTTATATTGTAGTAGCGGGGATAAAACATAGCTTATCTTAATTGCTGATAATGCATTCTATGATTGAAATAGTTTTTGAAATCGGTGGAGTAGTTTTTAAGTTTATTTCTTTCATAATTTTAAAAATACTAATCCCCATTACATATTTTAAATTCAGGTAGATATCTAAATATTTTTTATTAATATAATGTGCCGCTTTTTATTAGTGGAAGAATTTCGAAAACCGGATAAGGAGTTTTGAGCTTATTCGTTACAAATAAAAATAATATTATCCTTTCTTTATAATATTAGTATAATGCCAGTGACAGCGATAGGTGTTGAAGTTCAATAATGGTAATGAGTATTCCAAAAATACTCGCCTTACTCCCTAACTGCTTTTTGCGACTATGTGTACATATAGTTTGTTTGTTCACAATAGAGACAGTTCACTCCCAAACCACCTGATGACCTTGTTCGGAACAAAGTAATCAGAGTTGTTTTAAATCCACCCGCTGTACGTATGTGCCTAGCTTCATATTACTGTGTCCAATACTGTCCGTTGCGGTGCGCTTTTCGACGACCCAGTTTCATATTAAATTATAGCAAACGGATTTTAGTCTTTATGCGTAGCGCTTCGATCCAGCTAGCTTGAGGACGCATTTTATTTTGATGTTATTAAAAGTGCTAATAACATCAAAATGAAGCCGCTGAGTCATGTAGTACCGGCGGTGTTTGCCGTGTGCTACCGACGGAGAAGAATAGTACCCCCCACAATACCAGGTGTCGTAAAAGGCGATTAAGATAACAGGAACCGCTTAAACCGCAGCTTAAATACTACAGTGTAAGAATGGGCAGCAGCATCGTCGTCGCGAGGTTGCGCTCTGCGATTGCCACCACGCCTGCCCAGCGTGACAATTGACGGAACAGGGGGTGCTAATATTTTCCGGCAGTCGCACGGCTACCATTCCAACCGAAAACTGGCCCTGGTAACACACATCATTCGCACGTTGATGACAGACAAGAAGTTTGTTGAGTTGAATTGTGTTGGAGGAAGAGTAGAGATGCGCTGGGATATTCAGGGGTTATTTAGTCCTAAGTCTGAAGAGAGAGTGAGGACACAATGCTACCGGGAGGAAGACCAATATAATTACCATAGAAAGTGTGTCGAGTAGGGTAGTATACCTAATACTCATAATATCCGATAGATATTTGCTGAAGGTCATTTAGGTTACATCCAGATGATGAAGTGGTGACCATAAATGAGGACATAAATCGGGCCATACATATGTCCAAGACCCACTTCACTGTTGTTATGGGAGAATTAAACGTAAGGTTGGACAAAAAACACAGTGATGAGCTGAGATGCCCCACGCATTTTTGATACGGGCAACGGAACCCTAAGAGTGAGAGGCTGGCTGTCGAAACGGCTGGAGAAAGAGGGATTCATTCCTTTTTTTTACCGACCATATTCAAAACCCCGAGAGCCTTCAGCTCGAGCTCTTAAACCGTTTTGATTGCTTGAAGAACCTTGCGTCGGTGGACAAGATTAACTACAGGCACGTAGATGCGCTCCGGACGGTGGGTTTTAAGTTCATTGGACCCCACCGTTCAAATAGACCTCAGAAACTCTTCGAACACACTCTCAACCTCATGGCCAAACGACGCTCATTAAAACTCCAGTCTTCGAGTCTATTGTATAAAATTTGATGACTAAGCTGAAGAGAGAAGATGGAAGTTTAGCGTCGACCTAGGCCGAGGTACTGAAGGAGATTGAGAGATTCTATGGAGAGTTATACTTCAGCAGTTCGGCAAAAGACCCAAGAGCCGAGTTATCTCGACACTACTCCCAGGATATCCCGGACATTAGCCTGAGCAAGATTAAAATGACCCTGAATCAGCTTAAGAACAAAGAGGCACCGGGTGATGATGGAATCACATCTGAGCTTCTAAAGGCGGTTGGAACACCGGTACTTAAAGTCCTTCAGAAGCTCTTTAACACCGTCTTTCTCCAGGGCATAACGCCAGAGGCATGGAATAAGAGCGTGGTGGTGCTATTCTTTGAAAAAGGTGATAACAATTTGTTAAAGAATTACCGCCCCATCTCGCTACTGAGCAATGTTTATAAGCTGCTTTCTAGGGTCATTACGAACTGTCTCAAATGGAGGTTTGATAACTTCCAACCTTCCGAAGAAGCCGGTTTCCAGCTTCAGTAAGGGTACAGTACCATTGACCATATATTTACGATCGAAGTGTTTGTATGACAACGCCACTATGTCGGTCCGAGTACAGGAGCAGAGTTCGAAGACCGGGAGATGTCATTACTCCGAAACTGTTTAATGTCACTTTGGAAAACGCCTTCAAGCTCCTAGAATTGCAAGGATTTGGCATCAATATTAAAGGCGAATGCATCACTCACCTTCGATTTGCCGACAATATTGTGGTTATAGCAGAATCGATGGCAGATTTTAGCACGATGCTCGTAGACCTCAATCGAGTTTCTCAACAGGAGGGTCTTAAAATGAACATGGAGAAGATTAAAGCAATATACCCACCCCAGAGTTGAGAGCTCGCTTCTTTAAGTTGTTGACTTATAGGTATATCTAGGACAAATAGTCTATTTATAAAATTATTTCATACTTCATTAGATAAGTCCATCGTCCATCGCCGAATCCAACTCGGCTGGGCAGCGTTCGATAAACTGCAAAAAAATCTTCTCGTCTGACATACCTCAGTGCCTCGAGTCGAAAGTTTTCGACCAATGTGTGTCCATCCGCAAGATGGTCAGACAATCTGACTAAAACCGCAGCATCACGCTGGACACAGGCCGCATACAACTGGTCCTATTGGGTATAACTTGAGGAAGCCTATGTCCAGCAGTGGACGTCTTATGGCTGATATGATGATGATGACTAATATAATTATACTTTGAGTAAAGTTGATTTATTTTATTTCCCTAAAAAGTAGGCAAACCTATAAAGAACAGAGTAGTTTGAAGGCTAATAGAGACCTGTATGTGATATGCTCTACCAGAACTTCAAAATATATCCTTATATAATAACGCTATACTAGCGCATTTCGAAGATGATATATGAACTTGATTAATACTTCTATTTACATGACGGGCCTGATGACGCAGGTGGCAATGATCCGATCGTGTGTGCCTAAAGTCGTGAGTTCGATCTCCAGCTAGGACAAATATGTGTATAATAAATATTTGTTAGCATAGTATTAATTTTATATTTGTGATTCCTTCTACTGTCTAATGTCTGTAAGATAAGTGATTTAAATGACTATTCTCGAAATCAGGTCCGTAATAAATAATAATAATAACATTTTCATTCCAGTAACCGGCCTATACAAAGAAAACATTTTTAGATATACAATGAATAATTTATATATCAATGTATTAAATAGTATGTTAATTTTATATAAATGTGAATACTTCTGTTTTATCTGAATACAAAAACTCAAATGATGATAGTGTGGGAGAAAACTAGTTCTGAATTTGCTAGCCACAAATACCTTTCCGATCTTTTGCATTACTGAGTAGTGGTTCTGAGCGTCTTCTTAAATGTTAGAGTCGAGGGTTCTACTTGTGATATTGTGATTGAATTATGATATACAATAACAATCTTTACTATAAGACCACAACAATGTATGTAATACATTGTTATGGTCTTATAAAAAAGATTGAAAGCTTTACATACCTATTTATTTTATATGTTAATAACAAAAACATCTATTCTATACATATAATAACATTGTAAGAAACAGACATTGGTGTCTGTAGATTATAAACATCAACGAGCGTAGCATTTTAAACACACATCGTTTAAAAAATACTTAATTTAGTTTTCATTGATTTATTGCTAGTTTAATTTGAAAAATACATTTATTTTACGGCACGGAACTAACGTTAATTTTCAAATGTCCCTGCAAACAATAAAACAGATTCTTCAATTAAAATTCTACGAATAAATTAAAATAAATTAATTGATGTAAACGTCATACCAATTAATGGAAATACTTATAATTTTTACCCTTGGGTGAAAACTTAGTTCGTTCGAATTTATGTTCCCATGGCATGTTGATGAATAACTTGGCCGTGTATTGCGTGTATCTAAATTACAGCTCATAATTATCGCTGAAAGCGAAATAAAGATATTTTTATTATTTTGTAGGGCTACATTATATCAATAAAGGTACTAATTGAAGTCGCTGTTGTGTATATTCAGTATATTTTAACATTTATATTAATATTCAAGTAATTAATATCACAACAAATAAATGGATGCCAGGTATCTTCCTTTCACTTTATTTAAATATTTAGTTTATACTAGTTAAATTATCGTGGAATTAATGTAAATAATTGCCGTCTAGTTTACTGAATATTAATGATGAATACCTCTCTTTGCTGGTATCAAATTACGTTATTAATTTTTGATTCGACCACATTACGATTGCTTCCGTTATCACCACGAACGAACACGAGGTCATCAACTTTACCATCATCATCATATCAGTCAATTGTGTTATAATTGTTTTAATCGCAAAGTCTAGTTTTGCGACGAGGATGCTGCTGTCCACCCCCGACCCTTTGCATTTGAATTACGCCAGTACGGAAGGATATACCGCCACCTACCTCAGTCGCCACTTACGTTACCTGGTACAGAGGGAGGTACAAGCAGTTTATACTTCTATTTTGTAGGGACTCGTCGTACAGTGTAGCAAGTAGCCACGAGTCGCGTCTTATTGTCAACCATTTGCGAATGAACGAGTAAGACTCTTCAACGGCACATACAGATGATATAGATTTTTTTGAAGCCTGCTTTTATTTTTGTTTTTCCATTTATAAAATTTTGATCAAGTTTGCCATGGTTTTACATTTTTTTCCTTCTATTTAAAAAATAATATTTAAAAGTGCTCTAGTTGTGTCCAACTTTCAATGTACAACTAAAAAATCGTTGACTGGACTTAACGATACAAGCTTTACGCTTAATTCAGACTCCGCTAGGAATATCTTTGTATTGGGCAATGTCTTTTATGAAAAAAAGCGAGTGAAATCCTTTAGATATAACGAGTCAATAGGCTGCGGTGACGCTTACTATGTCACGTGGACTCCATGCTTCTTTGTCGACCAGGTCTAATAATAAAAAATAAAGTTTTCAGAATTTGGTTGACACCAACGGCTAGTAATGTCCCCGTGGCAGCCATGGATTACTCGCTACAGCTAAAGCGGCTCCCGGACGGTTTTGTTACTACCTTTAATGTAAAGTGCGATAGCCACTGATGGCTGAAATCGGTGTTCCATCTGCGCAGACATCAAGGTATATATTTTCTAAGTTATTTTGGATATGTATTACATTTCCAACATACATACCAACTAAGAACATAACATAGTGTATGTGATACAAGTAATTTTTTAAATAGGTTAGGATTAATGCTTTTCCATGTGTTTAAAAGAATATATACATTTAATTGTGAACTTTAGGCTGTTTTGAAATCATACCTTATTAAATCGTTGGTCGAGGATACGATAAGTTGCGTCAATTTATGGTCTGTTTTAGATAAAGTGAAATATGTTAATATAACGCGAAACATGAAAGAGCTGAAACCTTGTAACGTATATTTTAAGGATAAAAACGTTAATGAGAAACCAAACACTGATAATTCAGTCTGCAAACAGACCGTTTTAAAGATTACCCAGTGAATTGATTTTGACAATAGTTATCTGCGATCCCTTGAAATATCCCGCGGGATTCAATACGGGACGGATATACGCGTGACATAAAGCGAAGTCCACGCGGATGAAGTCGTAGGCGGGAATCTACTAGCCCTATAAATATGATTTGAGTATTATTTTCACTTTAGATGTGCTGGCACAAATTTGTCCTGTGAATACGGATCATTTTATGGAAATAGACTAAAAGATCTATCTTAAGATAACTCAACGCCCGGTAACCATAGAAACGCGTCAGTTGACGCGTAACCAACTTTTTTGGACGACCGACCCTCCAACGTAAGATATTCATTAGATCCACATCAAAAGCCTCGTGTATCCCGGGCATTGGTCCTGCTTCACAGGCGAGCAGCAGAACAAGCCGCCTCATGATTGCTATAACGTATCTAATAATTGTACCCAGTTTCCTTCTTAAGTCTTAATTTCTTCTTAGGTTATAAGACAATCTTGTATATCTTTTTCTTAATTATGTATGACAGAAGGAATAGACTAAGTATACACAAAGCGACAGAAATTAAAAATACTTCTATCTTTCGAGACAGATGCATCTAAAGAAATAAGAGGATGTTAAAAAAAATCATTGTTATCTATCTATAAATATAGAATATGGAGCTGACTGACTGACTGACTGACACATCAATGTAGAGCCTAAACTATGAGGGTTAAAAACTTGAAATTTTGTACAGAGGTTTCTTTTATAACTTAGAGGAGCACTAAGAAAGAATTTTTAAAAATTCACCCTCTAAGGGAGTGAAACGGGTTGCAAAGTAAGAATAAAACTTTGTTGTCTTTAAAGCTATTTGAATAAAAATGTTATGTATTTTTTTAAATAATCTTTTTAAGGGGTGAAATGGAGGTGCAAAGTTAGTATTAGAGTCCCACAATTTAATGCGGGGGAAACCGCGAGACCCTCCTAGTCTGTGAATATGTTGTATTGTACAACTTTGGTAATCCCAAAATGACCGAACGAAATAACTCGACCTTAATTATTTCCTACTAATCAAAATTCAGGTGTAATTTATCATACTTACGAATGAGCGAAGACATTTTTTGTAATACCATGCTGCTAAATATATTAAGTAAGTAAATTATTTGTATTATCTATAACTATACCAAAATAAAATATGTATTGGAAAAACGTTTCAAAACCAAATTGATTTATTCTTTTGCCTGACTAAATACAGGCTGGAAATTCAGTGCTAGCCTTCGAATTTTAAAAAGCTTTATTGAATGGCACAAATTAACACATACCAAACTAAAATGTTTGTTGCCTTTATTTTTCAGCGCATCCTCTCTCACCTATTTTCCACATGATATATTTCCGATACGGAGGTACTACGTAGCCCTGGAGAATACTTTTACTGTACTTTATTTTACCTGCGTGGGGGTAAAGTAAATAATATACAAATTGCGAATATACACAATGGAACTAGCTTGGAATATAAGGAGATAAGAAAATAATAAGAAAATATAACATGAAGGATATTACTGGTGAAAATACGAAGTACTGTTGCTCATCCGAGTTGGTGTAGCTTATATCGCTTGTTTTCTGGTAACCTGTCATTGTATAATCAACACTATTTACATCAAATTAAAGTTGTTGTTATTAATGTGTTGAATCTTACATAAAGGTGAAAAGACCAATCATATCAGTCGTGGATTTTCTACTGTTATTCATAGATTTTCAAAATTTGGTTAATTATTTTGGGGGATATTTTTGTTCATTATTGTCACCCACGCCAAGCGTGTGTATAATGGAAGCGTGCGCATAGCTCGCAACGAGAATGATGCCGCTCAGCCCTGACCTATTTAATTTTACCTGATCTGTTTCAGATGAATATACCGATATCTGTCGATTCCGGTACTTTAGGCGCTCCTTACAACTCACGGCATGGCCTTTATATACCATCATTAGTGCATTGAACTGCCTATACAACATTGGCTATCTATTAGTATTATGTATAAAACTTTTTATTCACCTTTCTAGCCGGCGAGTCGCAAGACAAAGAATATAGCAGCTTCACAACACACGTAGGTACTAAATATCTAGGTGTAAGTCGGTGCTGATTGCGCGGACTCTACAAACAAGCAAAGCCCGAACTCAAATACGAGCGCCGGACGGCACCTACTGTCAAATAAGACAATTGGGCGAAAGATAGATGAATTCTATAAATTCAATTGTTTTTCTTTGCAGGTAAACATATTTTTTTCATAAAGATATATACAAATTTTCCTAAACTAATTTTTATTTCTTTTCTACAATTAATATATTTTCATAAGTTCTTGACATATTTAACACTATTACAGCGATGTAAAGACATTCACAAAATTGAGTAAAATATTATCAAGTAGAAAATGCTTCTATACGTATGTACGCTGGTTAGTTTCCAGAACCTTCCTCTTGGCAATTATTTCGACCGCGACCTACTTATTTAACTGAAGGCATGCAAACCAAGCCATTTTATTATTTTTATCACAGCTATGATGTCATTGTAAAACATGGACAAACAATTTGGGACGGAAAGCAATGAAGTTATAATGTGATATTTTTGCAGTAGAGAATTGATTATGTGTGAGTAGGGCCAAACAGGCGAGACCTTCGCGAGAAAAATATAAAGCAATGCGACACTGAGCTGTGTGAATGGTTGTACAACTTACCAACGAATCACTAAAATGGTCGTATACTCGTTCTAGTGCATGAGGCATGTATGTATAGTGGCAATGATTTGTGTTGGTCGATCAGAGCATCATATAAATAACCAAGTGAAATTTGTCTATTAGGCAATGAATGTTTGAAGAACGAAGTAGCTAATCTTTTATTAGACGTCTATAGTAGAGGCAGTGGGCATACGTGCATGCAGAGTTGATTTAGCTATTTTCCCACGCGAGTTAGGAACGCAGCATGCGCTACGCGGTGGTACACGTACCGAAAACAACAAACAAAGAGTTGCTCTATCGACAATTGGCACGTGACGTCGCGTACTCCTGTTTGCTATGGTCCGCGATACTTACTAAGGTCGCATGGTGTTGCCCTATCGCTTCCCATAGCTAGGACTACTCGCGAGGCAAACAGGTTAATTATAAATTAACGTTCATAAATTGAATCACAATCAGATAATAAAATAAATACTATTCTGTTTATCTCCAATCATTGAATTATTCTGTCTGAAACCGTTCAGTGTTGTTTGAATTGGAACTAAACGCTTTGTTGATTAAGTGTATTGAAATAAATTTTCATCTTAACCAATCCCCGTATTCTCTCAATAAATTAAAGAAAGTTAATTGTGTCGTAATGTTTTCGTGGGTAATAGTAGAACTATTTTATTTGCCTGTCCCTTTTTGAATTACTGAATTAAAATGCAGCAAGCCCTTGTGTTAATATATGCTCGACCTGTCTTATTTTACTTTGGATAGAGTTATTAAGTTTTAGTAATTGTAGAGTAACATGGAGTCAATCCAATTTAATGAATGCAAGAAATAAATACTTCTAATGTTAAGTTTTTTATGTGCCTTTCGTGTTGTCCTGACTATTTTCCTTTATTTTTCCTTGAGGCAATGTTTTAAGATAAGACTGCCTGCGTACTAGTGAAACTTCCGCTCACGCGCGAAACCAACAAAGTAATTTGTGAGTAATTGCACAAAATTATGCTGTTAAAGTACTTATGTTTAACCTACATTCGTAACTTCTGAAAATTTTATATTTGTTTTTTTTTTTCAATTGTTAGGTAGAAGTAGTAGTGTTGTCGAAAATTAAATATTACTAACGAAAATAAATTGCAATAAAAGCAAACTCTTTCTTCGAATAACCAATATTACTATAATGTCTAAATAGATGTCACTATTATTCAAATCTTGAATATGCTGGTGCTAATAAAAATATTACAATCTATTACAAGTTGTTAGTTTATAATAATGGTAAGTGTTGAAGTTCCAGGTTAATAAATTTGCAAATAAGGCTAATAATTAATTCATATTTAACTGTATTATATTCAACAGGCCTTATTCTCAAAACGTAGCTGTAAAAATGAGATCTTATTAATGATAATAATTCATGTTATTCTACGTGGGCTAACAGTAAATACAGTAGTTTTTGTTTATGGTGCCTGTGAATTGTGGGCTGGCCATTAGTGAACAGGATGATATTAATAAACCAGATGGCTTTAGAGCTTAATCATGCTTAGGGCTGTGTACACACACGCATAACTTGTTGACCCCTACAAATCTTGTTTTTGTCTCGGAACCTCTTCAAATTCTGCCGGTGGGTATTTAGATCGCCTTTTTCGTTCGTTCACCTTTTTGTTCCTTGGTTAGTTTGCATTTAAAGTTGAAACTACTTTTATTCAGAATACAAGAAGTCCGTGTTCGTTGATATGCAAAATCCCCTCCAGTGAACTTTTGACGAAGAAATCAGAATACATAAATCGTCACGAAACTTTTGATAGAATTATAAAATTACAATCAGGCATCATGCACCATTTTTCATTGTGTTCTGAATGCAGGAAATAGCTTTTTGTTGATGAAAACCTTTAGCTCAATGAAAGCAGCAAAAAAAGTGCAAATACATAAATTTTATTCAATCATGACAATAAAATAATTATAAACAGGCTTTTAAACGTCCACTGATAAACTATTCATAGGTCTCTAAAACTAAGTATTTTAACTTTTAGACCAAACTATGTAGTACCACTCATTGCACCAGGTGTCGTAAGAGGCGACTAAGGTACTAGAACCAACAGATGGCGGTATATCACTCTGAAACAGTGCAGCTCAAATGCACAGGGCGGGGGTGGGCATCCCCGTTGCGAAAGCTGCGCTTTGGGATTGCAAACTCGCTTGCCCAGCGCGGCAATTGTAAACAAAAAACCTCCTCACTTGGAGAGGCCTATGTCCAGCCGTGGACTTCTAACGGCTAGTATGATGATGAGAATGCGAAATTACAGGGTAGTAATATATAATAATAGTTGTATTAACAGTTATTGTATTGTATGTATTCAATGAGGTTCAAATGTATGAATCGTAACTATTTAACTTTATCAATCGTACCGGAAGAGCAGAATACCCATGTACCTTAGTACCAGGCGCCGTAAGAGGCAACAGCTGGTGGCAACGAAACTACGCTCTGCGGCTACTGAGCAATACCCAGAAATGATTATAACTCGCTTCCGAAGGCTTATGTCCTGCAGTGGATGTCTTGCGGCTGAACTTAGACACGTTAAATTGCGATATGGTATTATAAAATAGCATATTATATAATTGATAGTCCTAACTTTCTACCATTATCATATCATACGTCACCCCTGTGTCCCTTCGAGGTGGGCAGAGACTAGATCTCCACTTGCTATGATTTTGGCATACCTCTCTTTCTTCCTCGCTTCCTTTACTTGCATTATTCCTTTCATATACGCTCGTTTATTCTTGGTACTTTTGAGCTAGCTCTTTAACTATATTCTACCTGGTTATGGTACGTTCGTCATACTTGTATTCATCCTTTTTACATATCGAAACTCTCCAAATTCATTCTCTTTTGTTGTCACAATATCTATTCTATAATGAATCTCTCAAACTCAAACTAAATTATTTTCGAAGAAGGTATTTTAGCTTTTTAGTTATATGTTCTTACTCGAATTTTTGTGACCTTAGTGAGTTATTATCTAAATACTGCTTTTAAGAATAATATCATATTACATTTTTTAGACAATAGTACTGGTATCTGTAACTTAGTTGCTCGAATCCCAGAGGAGTTCCTCTGGGTACTACAGATTTACAAGAAAAAATTTGGTATGTCGAATTTTATTTTATGTATGTGTAGTATTATTTAAGTATGTTTTTATTTATTTAATGTATGTAGTATTCGATGAAATTTGTATGTATCTATATTTGTTTTAGTACCAAAAAGATTGACAAGGGTATTTCAAATAATAAGTCGAAAATATAGAATGTTAACATAATATCTATCAATAATGTAGTTTATAAAAACATCTAATCTTCTTTAATAATCTTCTTTAATCTAAAAATCCTACGTGCATACAAAACAGTATATCGTCGTGGTTTAAGCGCCCTTTGTGTAAAGCGATATGGGTAAAATACAAGATTATGGTTTTAAAAACTGTTATAATATATGGGGTAATTTATATTTTTATTTTATTTGAGAAACGTTTCTAAGTCACAAAAAAATAAAAATTATTCGTTACTTTCAAAATACCTCAAATCTAGAAATTGTTATATGTTAAGTTCGACGTATTTATACCATTTAATTATCATATGACATGAAGAATTAAGTAACAACATAAACATACTTAGTGTAATTGGAAATAAGCAACAACGACAGCCATAGGGTTCAAGTAAGATTTTATATACCTATGTATTGTAAACAGTGGTGGGTTTGTTGTCGGTGTATGTTATTACAGACAGTGGCTCTAAAGTCATTAATATAACATTATGGTATTAAAGTTACGTGTCGCCTTTCCACAATTGTGCGCCTCGAAATTGAGTTTGTTTTAAATACTTATGTGTAATAAAGCATATACCTATATCCTACCTCTTTGTTTGTTACTCAAACTAAAAGTCTAAACAATGATGTTTATATATTACATTCAAATAAACAAAGCTTATATAATTTAAATGGTAACAGGTACACCTATAATTGGAGAGGGCTCGATAACTATTTACCAAAGGCCTCTGCATTTTTCTACATAAATGTGTCTGCGTTCGCTTTCATTTGGTCGTTCATTCGCGAAGTGGGGCGAGCATGAGCCTCCATAAATAAGCAATGCCGTGTGAGAAGTGAAGCTTTCCTACATTAACCGTACTTAGTGGAAAAGGAGTGTGATTATTTTACTTCGCGTTACATTTTTGTTGAATATATTTTTGAACACAAAGAACACGCGGCCGCAGTGTAACATTTCACTGTGAATTTAAGGTTAACGTGTAAAAGGTAACTTAGTGTAACCTATTTCACGCTGTACAGATATTTACACCGATACCTACGACCTTTACTATGGACACAAGGGCAGTATCGCCCGTCACTCTTTCAATCCCAAAGTTCGAAGAGGGTCAGATCCTGATGTCACAGCTAATTTATTAACCATCTACTTGTTTTGGATCGTATTATTTAAGAGCCGGTATCCACTTTGACTAATTGAGTAATTATTTAAAGTAAGTGAAGCACGCAGTTGCCATTTTGCTTGCTAATATAAGGCAAATGAAGTGTGTTGCCGGGAATACAAATAGGGGATTGTGTATCGATTCGTTTTGAAAATAACTTTGCGATCCAGCTCACTTCGGATACAGCTACTTTGTTAGGAGTTGGCATATCAGGACTTGTTTTACTGTATTTATTTATTAGGAGCACCCCAACAATACATTCACGTGTAATAAATATATAATATAACTTAGTTGGGTTTGCAGTTTTTAATGTATGAGTCAATTATAGCAGCAACACCTACAAACTACGACATTGTGTTTAAAAAAAGAATTTAAAGAGGCAATGGCTAATTTGTAAAATATTTTATTTTTTATTTACAAACTTTTCAAATCAATATCATTAAAAACTTTTATCTTGACTAAACAAAAGCTCGTATTAAATGCTTGCATACATAATGGGAACTTTTCTAACGTATAAAATATTTACTATTACTTCCTATTTTTGTAAATCTAATTTTTTTGTACAAACTAAACATTCTAATAAAGGCTTGATATAGAAATAAAACATTTTAAGTAAACTGTTCTTTATTGTTTATGTAATTTGTATTTATTACACTTAGCTTATACATGAATATACAGATGGTATATATAATTACCAGAGCTTTATTTTGTTTATGCTTTCAAAAATCAACGACAGTTAATTTATCATCATCATTACCATAGCTGGCATAGAACGTCCACTGCTAGACATAGACCCCCAATGGAAGGGAGATTTTTGCCTATAATTGTCGCGCTGGGCAAACGTGGCAACTGCAGAGTGTAGTTTCGCAGCGGGGTTCCTGCTGCCCATCCCCACCTTGTTGCTTTTAAATTATGCTGTCTCGGATACCTGCTCGGTACTACAGTCGATTCTAACGATACCTGGTACAAGAGGAGGTACTATTCTACTTTGCTAGTACACCATGACAATTTACGTTTTATGTCCTAACATGCATAAAACACTAATTAAGAAAAAAGTTATCTACAAGCCATAATTTCCTGACTTCCCACCGTACCCCCAATGCAGATGAAAATATATTGATTGCATTTGACTGTCATCACTCATTAATCACTCAAAGATTTACTGATTTATGACCTAGCAGTTCGATATATCTTACCCATGAGTACATCATTGTGTACTAAAAAAACAGAGTCATGGTTGTTTCCCTCGGTAAACCTGGAAAGGCTTCGCACGAAAGGATAGCGCTGAGATAAGCCGTAACAAACTTGGAATCGAGAGGAAAACATAATTAATAAGATATATCAAAAGTTGCAGACAAAATATGACTAAATGTATAAACCGCTGTTTATATCAAATTGGGGATCATGTTGAATTAAATTCCTCGGCTTTGGGCACGTGTGTGATATTATGTGCTGCGTTTATTATTTTAATTCTGTTTGGGAACGTCGGTTTGCGGATTTACAATTTTTGGAAGCAAACCCTTGTATGTATTTTGATTTAAAAATAAATCATATAGCCGACTTGTAGATCAGTAAACGTACTAGTAAATTGTTGGTTGTTTCTATATGAATATAAAAGTAATTAAAAGAAGTAACAATTATTTTTATTATCTGTTAATTAAATTAAAAAAATATAACAAGAAATAGTTAAACAAACTGATCGCACTACCTTTAAAGAACATAAACAGACCTTAAGAAATACAAATAGCTTAGTTTTCGAAATATATAAAGTTAGTATTTAACAAGGCTTCAACAAAACGAATTCAAAAGATAGATAAACACCAGACTTCTTGCTTTACGTATTCGTAAATTGACTAAATCTTTACGATAATAACAGAAAGACTAAAGGGGAGAAAAGTATTTTATAAAGCCTATCATATAAAGCCAGTAAAAGTCATTTCACCGCCTGTAGTGAATGTTGTGAAAGATATAAACATTGACTACGATGTATGACCGCATTTGAACATTAAAGTAGCCATTCTCCGGCTTGTACCTCATATGAATATAAAAAAAAAATATTTCGGGAATGGCGTTCGTCGTGAACATTTGCCAGTACACCCACCTTGTTCCAGGATTTATGGTTCGGACGTGATTCGTGGGAACTGTCGCTACCCACGCATTATTCAATCTGTATGTACGTGCAAACAACTTTATGTCAATCTTTGTTAGTACTCCGAACGACGTTGCTTACAATTGCTAGGTGTTCTTTATGTGTTAAACTTTTTATTCGCTCACAGGACATCTAATGTTTCTGAGTTCTGAGTTTTAACTCGAATTGCGGTTAGGACTATTCCTAGAACTTTCTGGAATGCTAGGGGTTAGTGTCTAGACCCCAAGCGTGTTGTAAATTTGCTGGTTTCTGTTGTTTGGTGCTATTTCTAGATGTACTAACGTAATTACTTCTAATTAATTTTATTTTTAATAAGTGTTTGAAATAATTCTGACTTGGTTCTTTTCGCTATTATATTTTAGAAATTCTGCGGGAAAATGTATGCATTTTAACTTTATCTACGTTATGCATATATGGGTAAGTTGTGGGACGGCAGAAGTATAGAAGGGTCGAATAGAAACCACTGCGTAAAAGTACCTTGGCCTGTAAGTTATTAAATATTCTATACAGTAACCTTGTCATATACGTATCTACACTTGAGTGCAATATAAGGGGTATTCTGTCGGATCGCGCCCACGGTATATCTCAAACCTGTAATCGCTGGGCATAAGCGCAAATATTTACATAATGGTTAAGGGTGTTTTGGGCACGGCATCAGGTGAGCTTGTGTATGTTTTATTTCGTTGGTCCCAGTCTATTGTTTTCCTCGGGATGTGTAGGTTGCACACAAAAGGTTTCAGGCACAAGGGACATCAGAACCGGGAATTCTCGTTTCTGATATTTCAAATGGGTACCATTGATTCATACTTTTATTATTTCACTGGTATTTTTTCAAAGACTTTTTTTGAGGTTTCTATCGGATTTTCGAGCATCATTCAACAAGAAAAGTGAATTCGTGAACATGATTTACAAGATTCAATTTAGTGCTGTGATTGGATTAGATGAGAGACTCTGAGTTTGTATCATTTGTTAACCTTAACGACTTAAACATATATAATATATGGCGTGGGTAGCAGGTAGAGTAAAATATTTCTTTCCCCTGTACTAGGTGAGGTATATTTCATATGAGATAAATGAAAAAAAACTCGTCTGCATAGGTACATCATTGTTACCTATTTCTACCATAACTAATAACAGTGTTCGCATGGCTGTGTTTCCGATGGAATGATAAAAGAGGCAGTAAAATTACTGCGAACGTGTGACAATAGTATCTTCAGTTCATACAGTTGGCGACAAGCTAGTGATATCCTTGTGATGACGCAAGCGTTTATAGGCTGCGGTCACGTTTACCGTCAAGCGGAGCGTATGTGTTTTTTGGCATCAGCAATTTCATTTCATCGCAAAGCTACACACTGCGACACCTACCCAAAGTTCCAATAAAGGGCGTAACTACTTATTTTCGGTGCTCTATGTTCCCGCAGAGGACATTCGAAGACTGCTATAATGATAACGATGGTACATATTGATTGACCCGATGGCGCATCCGGGTTCGATTCCCAAAATAAATATTAATGAATATTTGTGTTTGTATTATGTACGCGTGTTAAAATTTATTCGAGTATTATATTTCTGATTCCACAGTTACCTCATATCCGTTACATAAGCGACTTATTTTAGAGATAGGTCAATATATATATGTTGAGTTAATTTATTTATTATTTATTTATCTATGGAGGAAGGAAAGTAGATTTATCAGGATCGTAAGAAATAAAAATCAACAATCTCTGTTTAGTTTGATATGAAACAGCGGTGAATGTATGCATACATGTAATAAATATCCTTGCACAGCGTTTTCGAAACAGCAAAGACGAGATGTCATCTGTAGATATGAATGTCGTAGTGTATATCAGCCATTTCTAGGAGTTTGCTTGGTAACGAAGTAATTCATATACCCGAGCAGTACTGCTATTGCTTATATCTAATCGGAAAGTGCTTCAAGCTTAATGCAAAATGCTTATTTATTAATCGATATATATAAAAGTTTATCCTTATTTCCCTTTCTCGCGTAACCAGCGTTACAACGCGTAAAGCTTTGCTAACTCTGCTAATTCTTTTTTGTTATGTTTGTTAATGCCAAATAAAAAATTAAAAAGGTTACGTGGAAATTCTGAAAAATCGGAAGGTTTCAGTGCTCATAATAACATTTTAATTATTTTAGTGTGTTGATAAGATGTTTTAGTGTGATGATGTAAGACAGGATAACATCCGTCAATGATATATGTATATGCCTCGGACACGGCATCACGAGTGAACGACTGGACCAATTTTACTGATTATTTTTTGTCTTGTGAAATCAGGGGAAAGTTCTTGTGCAACAAAAACTCAAGAACATTGCTCGGAAATTGAGAATAATTTCTCATAGTGAATTAAGTTGTGTAATCTTAGCGCCTTTGACAAAATAAACTTTTTTAATGTTACCTAGTGATTGATATGACTGTCCAGTTTCGTGCTGCAAGTATCTTTCAAATCAGATTAGCACAACATATCGTCCTCTTTTCCGTGAGAATAAATTATACAATAATAGTGGGTTACTTCTTATATCAACAACTAACTGCTAATAAAAATCTGATTATTTGAACTCACAATAAAGGAAATCATTATTAGGAACTTATAACCAAAATATAAAATTTTATTGAAATAACTTTAAAAATTAGAGAACTTTCATACATTTTTGCACTATTTTTACCCCCTATAGAAATAATTTTTTACACAAAGATTATGACTTTTATTGAAGAAACTTGATACTGAATTTGATTGGAATAACTTCAAAAACGGTAAAGTATTATACCACAAAGTAGTTTTAAGTGAAATCAATTTTGCATTTCTAGTTTTTTGGCTCACCAATACATCGAGATGAGTCAAGCATCCACCGCTGTGATATTTCAGCTACTGTTATGCACCGAAGCTCAATTTGCATATCATACAACTTAACTGTATTCATGACGGTCTTATTCATTAAAGTTACCCTTGCGGGTTCTTAAGTTACTACACACATGTAATTATGTTCACTTTGGCAAAACATATCTGCAGCGAAGCTCTTCAAAAGAGCTCGTATAAAATTATTAGTTCAACATCAAACATTACTTAGAAAATGTATTTAATTTTCTTACGAATACTAAGAGATAGGGACGTAATGACAATTCTTGAGACATGTGACGAGAAACTGGAGGATAACGACAAGATGCCGTATAATCGGCCTCATAACGCGGCCTTACGCTTGGGCCGACCCTCCAATAACCGTAAGAAGCCTCAACCGTTATTACGTTCTGGAAATGTTTAGTTTTCCAAATATAATGAAGAGAAAGTTTGCCTGTAAAACGGCAAATGTATATAGGTCGTTTTTATTGTTAGTTATAAAAATGGATACGGTTTCAGTTATGTTTATATTTATTACTTAGGACGAATCTCAGTATATGATCAAATAAAGAAATCGTCAAAATTATGTCTAGGTTTTATTGCTATGGAGGATGTTTGAGCAATGATGTCGGACACCAAGTCGTTTATTATTGTATTTGTACAAAATTAAAACTCTTTAAAAACAAGAATGGGCATTAATTACGCAACCGATTATAATTTTACATATTCATAACAATTATAAGAAGTTAAGCTAGACACGTTGCTGGCTTATTGATTAATAATTACGATAATGTGTGTATTTATTCTAAAGCTTACAGTCTATGATGAATTATAAATTCTAAGATGTATACAAGTATTTTGTAATAACATCCCTGGACATATCTTTCGTTGAAAAATGGCGGGTCTTCTTAACTGCAAGCCCCTCGTTTTTTCCTAACCGTTAGCATTGCGATGCATTAAGAGATGAAGTGAGTAACAAGATAGAGGACATCAACTTTCCGTTCGTAGTGAAGAAAAGTAAGTAAAATAAACACTTTAGAAAGTTGTGCTGGGGCCGAGTGACTTTCATACTTTATTAGTTACCGTATTGCGTACATGGTTTGTGTAGTTTGGAGCATTTTCTGTAAAGTGTTATTTGTCTGTATTGGCACACACATCCAATGTTTTACTTAATCTTGAAATATAATTCAATATAATGTTGGGTTACATCATTTATTATAGTCGTATAAGTTTTAGTCGCTACTATTACGTATTTTTCGTAACATCAGCATCTGTTAACAAGGCTTTTATACTGATGAAACCTACATGAGGAGGTATTTTGAAATTGCGTAGAAAATTGTTTGATGTAAAAAATAAGTCATGTTGGTGCAGATTGTAGTGGTTCAAATCGTCACCTAGGACAATTATTTATATGATGAATATTTATATTTGTTCTTCTGGGTGTTATTTATACGTAATTAAGTATTATATTTGTAATTCCATTGTTGTATTACATATATACAAGAGCTTTAAACTACTTATCTCGGAGTCGGGTTAACTTATAAGATTAATTGGTGTGAATAAAAAAAAGAAAAAAATTATCATTGGAATTTTATACTAAGAGTAAAATAATAATATTAAACGTGGATCAGAAAACAGTACTATTTGTATTTAGTTTAAGGGAGTAACGCTATTAGTTCAAATTAAATTTACACTTAGTAAACTGAAATAGTTTTGTAACTGTTTATCACAGTTAATTCAATTTTTTATGTTACTATTTAACCGGGGAAAAGCCAATACACCCCAAAGTGTCAAGTATTATTTCAAATTAGCTTTCTGTCCGTGACTTCGTCCCCAAATCCTGCAGTAACTAGTAACCCCTTAAACACATCATAAAAAAAAGTCTAGTGAAGGGAAGAAATATATTATTAATGGGCGATATACATTGATATGTATACATCACGGGTAACTTTAATTAGTTAAAATAATTCTATATTAAATTCTGTAGTCACAGCGATGTTAATAAAAAATAATCATTTTTTTTTGGTAGTTGTGCTCAACTAACAAGTAATCTATAGCTATGTACAGATGGATTACCGTACCAATTAACACTCAAATGACTCCAGTTCGTTTGTTTCAATTAATGTTGCTTTTATTTTTGTTTCATTTCACTAAAAGACTAATTAAAACTAGCAACATAGCGCAACTGGTTGTGCATATAGGGCTGTGCAATTAACTTGATCAAAAATAGCGACATAATGTAATATGCATGTATTTAAAATATAATATTGATAGTTAATATTTTCTGCAAACATTTGCCTGATTGATATGCGCTATAGATTACTTAATGTTTTGCTGTTTAAAAAATATTTTGATATAAGAATCATAAAATAGAGCGAAATGAGAGAATTCTCAGAGTTGTCTCTTCTTTAATGTATATTTCGATTACTTAACGTGCATTTTATCATGTGCTTTAAGAAATACGTGACTAGATTAAAAAATGAGTTTGAGAGCTTTTCACGGGTGGTATAAAAATAAACATGCTATCCCTATCAGGTCATCATACCCTGAATATGATCTACGTAGTACGTTGTGAAATTAAAAAAATATTTTTAATTGATAGTCAATTCTCAATATTAGGTATAACATCCAAAATTGGTTAAAAAATAATTTACTGTTAAATAATCTACAGCATGACTTCAAACGAAAGCTTAGTGATTGACATTATCGATTATACTTAAAAATATAACCTGTAAATAGCATAACATAACTGAAAAGGAGATGGAGGTTTGACTACATTCGCTTTTTACAGTAATCAGTACAAACGTCTTGGTGCCTGCTGTATTTTTTTTATATCTGACAACTGTGCAAACCTGAGGTGTGCAAAGTCTACATGTTACCTCACTCTCACCTCATTTTACCGGCACATAGCAGTGTTCGCATTCCTATGTTTCGGTCTGAAGATTGAAAGAGGCAGTAAATTTACTGGGTAATGTGGCATAATATCCTCAAATCACAAGGTCGGCAACGCGTTAGTGATATCGTTGTGATATTACGAGCGTCTATAGGCTATAGTGACACTTACTATCACGAAGATTGAATGAATGTTTGTTTGTCGACCTGGTTTAGTTTTAAAAAACTTACCTCCTATTTTTCTTTTGTGGTATGCGTATAGGGGTTTTTTTTAGCAAAATCTTTAATATATGTACTTAGTTAATATTTACTTACTTGGTTTGGACATGTAGAAAGGATGGATGAAACTAGAATGACTGCACAAATATATAGAGTGGAAGTGGAAGTTGGTAGAAGAGGTATTAAAGAAGGGCCAGGTCAGAAGAAGTACCAAGAGATTTTTCTTGGTAGTTCTGACCTGGCTCTTCAGAGAATGTATGAAAAGAATTATGCGAGTAAGGGAAGTGAAAGTGGGATGCCAGGTAAGAAATAAAGATCCATAGTTTCTGCCTATACCAATGGGCACAGGCGTGATGTATGTATGTATTTACTTAATGCTTAAAACAAGGAATTAATATTTAATAAGGTGTACATGTTACTGCCTACCCTGTTTAAATGTTTCTTTGGTGTAAGAAATTTAGAGTCATATATCGATTAATTAACACAATATCTCATACATAATTCCGGTGTTACGGACCTCTCACAATAGAAAAACACGTCTTACAAATATAATACTTACATACATAAATTAACACCCAGACACAGAACAACCACAATTATCATCATATCAATATTTGTTCTGGGTGGGGATCAAACCTGAGACATTTGGCGCTAAAAATAAATAACTACTTAATATGTGTATTATTATCATAAAAGTAAAACGTCCAATATTGGATATAGGCGGCGAACTTTTGACCATAAATACACGCTGGGCCGGCGTGATGGCAAACACAGAGCGTAACCTCGCGTTAGGAGGGGGCAGCAGGCCTATCTCCAGCATGTTACACTTGAGCTAAAATGTTTCAGGCGGATATACCGTAAGTATGATAGAAACAAATTGTATTATCGTGTTTCATATGTTGTATTTGAGTTGTTACACATTCCATTATTATCAAGTCCTATTTAATATAATAATAATAAATTCCCACAACATCTCATACATTGACCTGACTCCGTGGTAAGTTGCTTAAAGCACTTGTGTTACGGACGCCAGACAACAGAGGAATCACAAATATACTACTTAAATACATATATTTTACACCCATACACAGAGCAAACACAAATATCATCATATAAATATTTGCTCTGGATGGGAATCGAACCCACGACCCCTGGTGCACAAGACAGGATCACTACCATCTGCGCCATCGGGCCCGTCAAGATAGATAAGATTAATTAACAAATGTGTATATATTAGATTACTTTAGTGCAATGTTAATTTTACTCTAATGTGGTTTTCCAAAGTAAAAACACTTACATAGGATACAGACGGGCTTGACCCTTAATGGGACCGAACAAAATCCCAATAGAATAGATTTCGGTTTCTCCGGGATTTAGGTATTTCTGTCACGTCTTATATATAATCGTATACGAGGAAAAAATCACTTCGGTTCGGTCCAGCGCCCCTGCATCATTTTGTCTACCTAACTTCTGTTCATAAAGTGATACGTCCTATATTTTTGTCATAAAGTAACGACACTACTCGCCGTAAAATATTCAGTTCGATTTTATTTTAGGTTGGTTCAGCTTTTTGCGAAATCTTTTAGTTATTGTTTCGTGGGTTATGATTTATTTATACATAAATATGTACGTATGTATACTCCTTGTCGGTAAATTCCAAATAAGAAACTCCAAAAAGGAAAGCTTCAAATTAGCCGAAATAGTACTTTTTTTTAAGTTTGCTAACGATTAGACTAATAAATGATGTCACCATCAGTTTTTCTTGCAGGTTCTTTTCTGGTGGCTCGCATAATAAACCTGCTATAAACTTAGTTATAAGACCCGCCTGGTGCCGGCCGACTATTATGAAAGTAGCACACTCACTGACCTATTTGTTTAAATAACTCTTATAACACTGGTTGTCAAAGTCTTCAGTCATTTGTGTAAAATTGATTTGGTTTTTTTGACTATTTAAAGTGACTATGGTAGGCCTATTTAAATAAAAATATATATGTCGTGACTTTGAAATTCACACAACATCTCATATGATTAACCTGACTCCGAGATAAGTCACTGACATTATCCGAATTAATCAGTAACCTTTGTCGTTTATTGTTCCTAAACTAAACTAAACCATCATCAAATTTACATTGGCCGTGAGGTACCGGCAGAGTAGAATAGTACCTCCCGATATGACGATCTACGATAACACTACGATCCCTAGATGCGCTGCGATAGCCGCACTTTGCGATTGGAAACCCGCTTGCCCAGCGCGGCAATTGTGGGCAAAATGCCTCCTTTCTTTGAGAGGCTTATATCCAGCAGTGGACTTCCAATGGCTGGTATGATAATGATGATGTAAGTGTTTCGTTGTGCCAAATTTGTTAAAGCCCGCTGAGATGTTCTGCAATGAAAAAGTAACCAAATTTTTTATGGGTGTGTTGTAGATCTTTACAACTTGTCACGATTAACACATTGATATTATAATCTAAACTACAATATATATCACTAGCACTAGAAGGGATGTACTTCTAAACCACTTAACGGTTTGACACGAAAATGACACGAAATTTTGATATATAAAGAAGATGTAAGTTGTTTAAAATGTCATCGGTCGCTTTAAAAGTTAGTTGATAAATGTCAGAGAAGTAGGTCAAACGAGGTGTCAACAGAATTGAGGAGTAGATGTAGGTATTCAGTAGAATCATTTGTCTTTTCATTTGATCAAATTCGTCACTTCACTGTTTACCTATATTGCTGGCATTAAATTTTTTTTATTGGATTTTTATCTCATAAATATTGACGTACTTTTTGTTAGGTATGTGATAGTTAAAAACATTCAATCACTTTTGAATATCGAATCAGTGTTCATTGACGTTATATTATAATCGGCTATACTTTCAATTGATTATAGTACCATTCATTTATATTACAAATATTATTTAAGACGGATAAGAAAATGTATTATGAACAGTTTGACCATAGATTAAACATATAAATATAATATAGTAGCATGGGGAGCCGTCAACCATATTGTAGGACGTCTACCCACGAGGTGGATCTGATTACAATCGCAGAATTGCGTTAAAAGTAGGTCGCATGCAACTGATCGTATTATAAGTTTTCTGTAAAATTCTTTTAATTTACAGAGGAAGTAGGTATATAAAGAATCTATGCACACAGACAATCTTTAAAATTTAGTGCATTAAGTAAAATACAGTATGGAGCTCGCATTGAAGTTCACTGCCGGGTTTTTATCTAACTATGTTCTAAACATGACAATAAATTCAACTCAAGGAAATGTTGTTCGACCCCCGTTTACACATGTTTACATAACATAACATTAGCCATATAAAGTTAATTGGTTTTCTCGCACTTTTGCGACGCTGATTAGACGAGCACCATTTAGCTAGTCAAACATATGTACGAACATGGATCAGTGTATGTAAACATGCCGCGTTCAAGTCTGTGAAGTCGTTAGCTAGTCGAGGATAATCAGATATGTCGCTGGGCGGTGCCGCTGATTCGTCACACTCAATACAATATGTCAGTGACCCACTTAAGCTCGTAAATGTTTGCAATTACGCCTAGGTGTGTCTAAATTTTTTTGATAAGTCGTTCTAGAGCAAATATATTTATAATCCAAATAAATATCCGGATTTGTGTTACTTGTTGATTGTATTTTACATTCATAAGGTTGACTTCATACTACCACATAGATTATTATAACTTATTTACTTATTAACATAGATAATATAAGTTATGTATACAAATAAAATTGCGGTGTGACTTGATAATAAGTTTAAAACATTATCAAATATATTGTTCTGGATTAAAAGTGAGGATTATCCTTATATTATTGAACCCAGAAACAACGAAAGTTGGTCGTCGGGAATTGAATCCACAACTAACGGGTCTCAACTCGCGCTCTTAACTACAGCGGTAAAAGGGCTCTCGATCGATTTGTTCATATTATACTATAAGCTCCCATATGGTATATTATCCTATAGCTTATTTATGACGATTAGACATTGATTTGCTTATTTCGCTTATAATTGAAGGTTTTATCTTTACTACTTCAAAGAAGTTTTTACATTTTTAAAATACTTTTTAATTGTATTCACATTTATGCGTTTACAACGCGACCTTAACGTTTTTTTTGTTTTAAGAGTCATGAGTGTACATGAGTGTCATGAGTAACTGAAACATAAAATGCAAGGTTGGTGGGTCGCGTAATGAACCTGCATTAAACTTAGTTTTTAAGACCCGTCCCGTGCCGTTTGAGATAGGCCTAATTAAATGTCTCATATGCTAGAAGTTCTCATGCTGTTTGTTGTTGCATGGTCATCAGAGTTGTTTTTATTATAAATATGAATGGAATTACTACCATTATCGAAATATTAATGTTATAATTTTTTATTGAGCCTCCTTGGATAAGGTATATTTACATTTTTAAATAGTTAGCGCATAAGTGCCTACTCGAAGAGAATATGTTAAATATGTACGAACTAACTTTTTCTCATTTCATGCCGTTTTTCCAATGTTAAGGTAGGTACAATATTTCCTTGCATACTCGTAAGCTAAGCTAAGTTTGTTAACTGTCTGCTAGGTAGCAAACATTCGGAACTAATAAATAATTGTGCACTCGCTAAAGTAACGTATACAAACTCGCACTAAATTGGAGCACGCGCTCACCTCCTCCAAGTTTATGGGTATTAACCGTAGAGCGTTCAGGCAAATATCTGTATGATGCAAATCTCGTCTCGAGAGGTATGTCCGCGAGTTATTGCCTCGTTCGATGGAATGTACGCTCGTAATCTATGAATAGCTTGAAACGAATTAGGGGCCGAGAGGCGGTAAACTTTTGAACGTATAAATATTTTCATGTCTCATTCTGATTTGGTACGCGATATATTTGACTTGATCATTTATATTTTATAGTTATACTCTAACTCCCCCCCCCCCCACTCACCGTGTGTTACCTACCCACAGAGTAGAATAGTACCAGTTGTCGTAAGAGGCGACTATGGTACCAGGATCGATAAATAGCGGTATAACCATTCGGAACAGTGTAGCTCTAATACATTGGGCGGGGACGTGCTGCAGCATCCGCGTCGCGAAATCTACGCTCTGCAATTGCCAACACGCTTGCCAATACGCTTACCAACACGCTTGCCAACACGCTTGCCAACACTCTTGCCAACACGCTTGCCAACACGTTTGCCAACACGCTTACCTAGCGCGGTGATTATGGGTAAATTTCTCCCTTCCTTGGTAAAGGTCTGACAGTGGAGCTCTAATGGCTGATATGATGGCCTGACTCTTGTGAAATTAACAGTTATTGAAAATATTCTTCAATGCATGTTCTTCTATTTATAGGTTTGTTTTTAACCTTACATCTTACATAGATAACTATTATTTTTCTTGCCATATTTTTTAATCTGTCTCGAGTTACCGTTTTGGAGCTATCTCCCGATCAATGAGTGTTGTGATCAATGAGGATTGAAGAGTGTTAATATAATTTGTTAATATCGCGATACCAAGTCAAGTTTGAATCTCGAAAGGTACATGTTAAGGACCTAAAATAAAATTATTGAGTAGAAAGCTCCGAATTGCTAGGAGAGTCTTCCAGTGTAGGTTTACTATATTATTTTTAAGAGCCTAAACAGTTGTTTCCTAGCTGGTAAAAATACTTTAACACATTATTGGAATCATAGGTTGAAGTAACGTTCAATCCAAACATTCATAGGAATTATTTACATTGGGACGGTTCCAATTGAACCTTCCTATATCAATTCACACACACAAAGAAAACTTTCCAAGGCTCGAATGTACAATAATAGACAGAAGGCAAGACAAAGCAGCGGGCAAAGGCCATAATCAACATGTTTTGTTACGGAGTTTCTTTTATTTGTTTTCACGAATAACATGCTTCTTATTAGATGAAGTAAAAACAAGAGAGTAGAACTGGTACCCACTACACTTGTTAGTTGTCCGTGGGGAGACTAAAATTAAATATTCATATATTTATACTGTTAATTTTTTAAATGTCATTGAATTACTCTTAATAGTACTCATAATTTTTCATGCTTTAGTTTAATTATTTATGGCATTGAGCTTACAAAACAGAATCAGTACAACCAAGTTGCTCTTAAAATCTATTGGAACTTGGCAAGCTGTGACTCCATGTATGCATATTTTACTCCAAAAATGTTTTGTTTACCCTATTGCAACCGTAACTTAATAAAATAATAGAAAAATACTAGTACAAGGTACAAATTAAAGACATATATTCAGTAGTAATCAACCGTTAAAAACTATGACAAACACAATTTCTATATTGCAGCAGATCGGGAGCCAATGTCCGAATCTTTTATGTTTCAGGAAAGCGTTGTGTTACACACACACACCAATGACACCATTTTTATAAAAAAATATTACTCAATTTACAAGAGACATGAACGCTCGTAAATATAATATTTATTTAAGAATAAAAGATGTCCTTTGTTGAATATATTTAGGACGGCTTTTCCAAGTTATAATTCTTTCATACAACTCGTAAAGCTCTGCGAAAGGCTGCCTTATCCCAGATATTAATGCTAATGGCTGATAATATTTATGTTTACTAAGGACGTTAATTCTACTACCGCGCAGTGCAAATTGCGAGTTCATTAGGCGGCTTAAGATAACATAAACTAATTGCTATTTTCATTTTTCTCTTTGACATTTGGGAATGTTTAAGTAGATTATCTCGGACGCTCATAAGTTAAGATATTGTGTAGTGGGTCCGAGTCAGTATTGGGTCAGCATTATTAACATAAGATCTTAACAATGATAAGATTAGATATAAAAATATATTTTCAAAATCTTTTTCAGGCAATAGAGAAATTGATTGTTTTATTAGAGATAATAGAAAAACTAAGATAAATTAGCCAAAACACTAGAAGCGTATAATTTAATCCATTTTGATTGTATCATAAATATAATACACACACACGATAAATTTAAAGAGACTCCACATACTTAAGTAAGTAAGCGAAGTAAAAACCAGCTGCAATTCATAATGGCATGAAACTACGCGTAAGTAAACCATAAAGTACGTTTTATATGTCACACCGCAGGAAATGGCGCCATAAAATTCCGTGAACAGTTTCATCGTACCTTATTTTTAGTTATTCATAAATTATTCTTAATTATTACGGCCCACAACGGCCTGTGAGAGAAAAGGCTCTCGCGGACGCGGTGCGCCGCGGTGTTATATAAATTATATGAACAGTATACACGACGAGAAGATTGCAGTTAAGGCCTCGCCTGCAGTTAAGGCCGAAGTACCCCGGGAGGCACTCAGGTGAGCACGTCTTGTTTATAAATGTTGCACAGTTGTAGATTTGAACGGTAACCGTTTTCAAAAGTGAACGCAGCAAAAAGTGACAGCATTTGACTACTAAATAAACTTTCTAATTTTTTTATAAGATTTTTGATAACATTAGTCCAGATTGATTTATTTTCACTTTCCATACAAACATAAATACATACATCACGCCTGTGTCCCATCGAGGTAGGCAGTGACTATGGATCTTCACTTGTTACGATCTTGGCAAAACTCTCTCGCTTACCTTACTCGCATTAGTCCTTTTATACAAGTTCGTTTATTCTTGGTACTTCTGACCTGGCCCTTCTTTATTACCTCTTCTACCTGGTTAAGATATTTTCGCCTTCTTTATTACATGTCCAAACCATTTTGACATTCCTTTCTCTACACTATAGTGTGATAAGAGATCGATGTGGTGTTATTACACTATTCTTTAATCTATCTATCAAACTCACGCCATATATACTTTGAAGTGCTCTCATTTCAAGAGTATTTATTCTACTCGCGTGCTTCTTCTGCAATACCCAAAATGTACTACCATATGTTAGTGTTAGAACCAACACACCTCTATGAACAGCCAGTCGTGACATTTTGGCTGCTGTGGCTTCTTAATCACTCACAAATACGTACCTTAAATTACAAAATAAATTTAACAAAATCTTTATACTATGCTTATTACTTATTAAAACGACAGACGTAAATATAGTAGCGATGCTTAAGTTATTTATATTGTCGTTATGGTATTTGGCACCATCATTTATTATAAATATTAATTTCATTACAAATATTTCACATATAACGCATACCATATAAAATAAACCTAAGATAAGATAAAAAAACAAATTAAATAATAAATAATTTAAAAAAACTTAATTTCACAGCTGTGATACGATCAGCGGTCTCATCTCTATAAGTGATCTCTTATAGAGCTTGAAACTGAGGAACTAAGAAGTAAGAGTGCTGTAGTGCTCACAGAAAGATTGAAAATATGAATATACACTATTAATGTTTTAATACGTTCACGTGTTTTATGTATTATTATATTTCAAAGATTAATAATATTATTAGGTATAAACTACCACCGTATAATATTACCTGATTATACACTTATTTGCAAAAAAAACGGGCCCCTAAGCATTGAACCATTTCAAATGTTACTATTGGTTTGTTTAATAATTATAGGTAGTTTTACTTTCACAACTTTGTAAATTAATAAGCAAATAATCGTTTTCGTCAGGATTATCATAAAATTTTGATAAAATTTATTTAGAGTCTTCGCCTAAAGCGGTCAATGCGGGTTATACATGAGGAATTAGAATTTCCGTTATGTATCGATATCCAGTCAGTGAACCGTTTTTAATGACGACTTACTATGTGCAATCTATTGAATTTATTCCTGCCCAAAACATAACAGAGCCCCCACCATAAGGTGTGATTTCTTCAAAACAAGTCTCTGCAAAGCGTTCTCCTCGTCTTCGTAGCACTCGCCGACGTTGATCTTCACCGAACAGAGATATACTGGCTTCATCGGAGAACAATACCCTATTCCGGTTTTCTTGAGTCCATGACTCATAATTTTGAGCAAACCTAAGCCTGGTAACTCTGTGCTCACGGAGTAACTTAGGGCCGCTGGCCGGGCGATGACTGCGTATATTGGCCGCGAGAAGCCTCCTCCTGACCGTCCATAGACTAATATGCACATTTCTTACTTCTTCGAGATTGTTCTTAAGGTCCACATACGAAAACTTAAGATTTCTCAATACACGACTCACAAGAAAACGATCATCCCCTGGTTCTCTCGACGGAACCGGTGTCTTGATACCACTGTTAGGTCCTTTGAACTTTCGAGCGACTCATACTTAGCCTCTGAGCCACGAAGCATTGGCTGCAACCCTCTTCGGGCAGCCCAATAATTTTGGTAGCTTTTACCACTTTCTCTGACATTATTAAGATAGCTAAACAGCAATAAATTAAGCTTTGCCAATTAAGAATATGAAATAAATTCATAAAAATTGACTAAAACCGATATTATCTTTTAGAACTTCGCACCAATAATGTAGGTGTAAAAAAAGTGTGTATAAAAAATGGTTTTCTGTAATAACGAGCATCAAACGGAAATTTGAACTTAGAACGTACTGTTTGAAACAAATTATTTTGGTGCCGTATTTTTTTAAAGAAGAATTAAAATCAAAACCGCCGTTTTTATTGCAAATGAGTGTTATATCACTGAAATTGATTGTACGTGCAAGAAAAGTCTAATTCTCATTATAAGTAGCATCATTACATAGACATAGGCCTCCACAAGAAAGGGGGAATTTTGCCCATAATTGCCGCGCTGAGCAAACAACCGCAGTTTGGATGCTGCAGCCCATCACTACCCTGTGCATTTGGACTGCGTTGTACCGCCTCTTACAATATCTAATACAGAGGGAGCTACTTTTTTATTTTGCCGGTACCTCACGGCCAATATATGCCCACGAGTTATAACTAAACTCTTCTGTTTTCATCATAATCCTTACTACAGTTATTTCACAATAAATTTCCAATGCGATTAAATAAAAAGATTTCTTTCCTAATTTGTTACTAAAATAACGAAATTAATTGCTGCTTTTTGCAGAGTTTCACATTAAGCAAAGGTTTGCCGGTTAGACATAGAGTACAAAGATAATCTTACTTCAGAATTGTTTCGCTTAATTATCTGAGTAAGGTGCACCAGTAAAACGACGAGTAGAAAGTAAAATAATAGACAATTTGGGTTACAAATTAGTAAAGTTTGAAAAGGAGACCCGCATGAAAACAAACATATTTTATTGAAAGTTTTAGACAGATTAAAAATATTTATGCCTGAAGCAATAGAGTTATTTATCGCTGTAATTACTTCGATTCTAGAACCTAGCATTCTTACTGGCCAGTATTGTACTTGTTTTAAGGATATATTACAGTTTTCTATGTTGTCATGTTTTTTACGTTAATATTTTTTAATAGTCTTATCGCCTCTTACGATACCTAAATTATCGACTTAACCGATAGATGGCAGTATATCTGAAACAATACAGCTCAAATGCACAAGGAGGGTGTGGGCTGCAGCATCGCTTTTGCAAAAGCTGTGCTCAGCGATTGCCAACACACTTGCCAAGCGCGGTAATTATGAGCAAAATTTCTCTTATTTTAGGGAGGCCTATGTCTAGCAGTGGACTTCCAAAGGCTGGTATGATGAACTGTAAACAATATTTGTTGTTTGTAAAGTAAGAGGTTATTTGTATTAGCTTCTGAATAGTACAGTACTACAGCTAGATAGAACAGCAAAATTCGTTTATAGTTCAAGCCTCTGCTTTATTCCGGTTTAGTTTATTTAGTTAGTATTAGTTGAATAAACTGAGGAAGCTCTTGGTGCATCTCGGCGCTCGTACTGAGTTCTAGGCACTAAGTCGTGGCTGACTCAAGTTTGCTGGATAGGAAGCACATTAATATTAACTTGCTGCCTCCGGGCATGGAAACTTCATTATTTTCCAGTAAACATCTACACTATACTTAGTATAGGATATATAAATAATAGAAACTAATTATAAACAGGTAAGGTAAGTATATCATTGATTGTTGCCTATTATTTTACTAAGAATACAAGATACGAGGTAAAATTTTGCACTTTCAAGGATCTGAAGGATGATGAAAACATAAACAAAATATTCATACGAATACATATGTAAAGCCTGTGTCCAGCAGTAGACTTCCAGAGGCTGGTATGATAATGACGATGAATATATATAGGTGTAACTTAGCTATTGACAGGCAGTATTCCCGTAGGCGGCAGTATTTCTTTCGACGGTCAGTTAGTTTTCCCTATAGCCTGTTCCATACACGAAGTTAGTCACATAATCTACGTTCGCTATAAATACGACCCGTGTTCGAACAAGTTATATCTGCGAGGCTATATCGATAAGCGAGCCGATCGACACCCGTCACGCGAGCGGTCTTATATCACGCCACCATCGCTTACACTATCAATTATATTGTCAATTTATTCTACGTTACATATGGATGAAGAAGTAAAATAAATTCATGATAATATCAACCTCCTTTGTTACATAAGACGCGTGTTACAGTTACAAACGGGCAAATGTATTTATTTATTTCTAGTTTTTCTTGCAAGCCATCAGAATACGTAAGTATTAAAACTGAAGTTAACTTCTATTCAAGAACCATTTATTGTTGTTTAAAAGTGTCTCTTTCTGTGTGTGTTTTAAAAGTATTTTTGAATAAAGACAAGTTTGATTTAATTTAATGTTTATGAATTTATAATGTTAACGGGGAACCGTTGTGTGACCATTGCAACGGAAAGCTTATTAAGCGCAGCTCTGAAAGAATCGCATCGAATAGCCGTTTTATTTATATTCTTATTAAAGAGCTGTTCCTGGTAACAGTGATACTGCTTACATAGCAAGATTACCGACTTGTCTATATGTAATTGAACACTCGCTTGGGCTCAGTATTAAGGCAATAATTAAATGCATTGGTAAGGTAGACAGTAATAGAATATATAAAGAAATGTCTGCACACTGGATGTCAGAGTTGTCACTTGGGAATTATATGATGTATTTATTTAAGTTAAGAACGACTTTACTAACCTTTCTTCACGTATCGAAAAGGTCAGGCAACAATAATGAAAACCGCAATCTGACACTTGTTTCTTTATTTATTACAACACTTACTTAACGTTACGGTATCCATACCCTCATTAAAAATTTAAAAGCGTGTCTGGCTGTTACTCTTTTAGAGTTTTACTTTTTTTACAATTAATTAAACACATGCAAACGCAGGGTACAAATATAGATATCGATAAGCCTTGGGTTGCCGGCGGAGTAGAATAGTACCTCTCTGACTCCGACAGATGTGACAGTATAGCTCAGATGGACAGGGTTGTGATGGGCAACAGTATCCCCTGTACTCTTACTACACCTGAGGTAAAAGCAGGTACTATTGTACTCTACCGGTACTCCACAGCATAATAATATATAATAAATTTAATGTAATATAATATAACTATTTGTTCTACTTTAATTAAATGAAATAGCGATAATTAATAAACGGTTAGTCGCTACCAATAACTGTTCGCTACATCAAATTGAAATAATACTGCTGTATTTTAAACTTAATTTTATTTAGTATTATACTCATTTCATTCCTTAAAAATTTGTATCATAAATGAATTATAATGAGCATTTTCAATATTTTAGTTGTACGATATTATAGTTTATACGTTTTGCCTCAGCTACTTAAAAATTAGTTTGACCGGTAAAAGGAATGCGTTTTTTTAAGAGTATGGTAATATAATGGTAGCATAATACAGTATATAGATAGATTTAATGTCAAGGCCTGACTCGGCTTGCTTTGATCTTGAAAAGTTTCAAGGTTCGCAATATAAAGCTTATGTAATATTTATATGTGAAAATTTTGTATCACGGTGCCTGTTCGGTTTATTTATTTAAATTTACCAATATTTTACATTACTTAAATTGCAGTATTCAGTTCTAATAACAATTAGAAAAGAGTTCAATTATAGTAGAATGAAACAAACACTAAACAGATAAGAAAAAGTCACAAAAAAATCTTTATACATAAAACATGCCGACTAACTATTTAAATTCAAGACTTCAATACATATCGCGGTTTCAGTGTACTTTTAATATTCCGGGATCAAGTATGATCTATATTGATTTCTTATCGCTAAACCGCAGTGGAAGTATCGTGTCGACCACAACCGTTGAGGACGCAAGACAATGAAACAATACTATTTTAATAGTTAGGAAAAGTACTTTTTTATATTTTATATGGTGTACTTCATATCGTCGCTTAAGTAGAACTTACACACGATGTATGTTATAATATAGAGATTTTATATTATTGAGAATTTAACGCACATGCGATATACAATTATTTTAAACTTAGTGTGTGTATATATTTGATGATAAATAGATTCATTGTTGATGATACAAACATGGCGTAAAACATTTATCAAGGCAGCAGAGATGTAATATAATGCTTTTATTGGGCTTGTTTATGAAGTAACGAATTTTGACTTTCGTCGTGTAAGAACTTATGCACGATATTAGAAGAGACAGTTACTATGTTTTTAATCTCACTGGTGACTAACCCGCTGTTAATTGGCAGTTGACACGGGAGACAATGAACGGTGCCCGCGTCTGCGGGATTCGTCTGAAGTGGTTTCAGAGGTATTTCCTCCCGCTTGACATAAATTTAAGGAAATGAGTTTCATGCTCAGGTTTCAAAAATAATGCAGTTGATATAAAGGCAGTAAAAAGGTTTCTAAAGAATGAGCAACGCTCTTGTGATATTCCTAGAGTTACATGGGTTCATGATGTAAACTAAACAAGTTACAAAAAAACATGTAACACACGAACATTCGATTATGTTTATACTACATGATGGATGCTCGAGTTATCTCCACTCTAAAAAGGTATATTTGCAAACAAAGACAAGCATTCTTTAGTGGTTCTCTTTTGTCTCAAGAAAGTAGACTAACTTTAAATATTAAGTAGCGCCGCCTGGGTAGACTTAGATTTTCTTTTCCGTAATAACAAAGCGCTTTTATAAAATAAAACGAAGCTCTGACACTATTCAGCCTCCTAATTTTATGTACTAGTTTTAAACTATACTTTGAAATACATGTCTCTAAATTAGCATTTTTCAGAAAAGGAATTAATTAAATAACTAATATTAAAAAAAAACCTGAGGGCTAGGGTTTGTTGATCTACATCTAGAAAATTATTTTTACTATAATAAATACGGGATCATAGAATCATTACTTTCTCAAATAATTATTAAAAGCCGTGTCGACATGTTTACGCAAGCGGCCGTATCTATGACACTGCACTATATTTTTCTGAAATTATTTAGCTTTGGAAATATTAAATATGAATGAGGGTGGGTTAAGTCTAGCTTACCCTGTATGCAAATGTAATAAGAAGCCTCGTTATCTTAACACCGCGGTTAAGTTTTATACGCCTGAAAATGAAATGTGAACATTATTTTGTGTTATACGAAGAAAAATACGAGGTGCCAAAATTTCCAATTGTTTGTTCCTATCATCATCTCACGCGAAGTTGCATCTATTTTGATTTGGTTGTATCATAATTTGATTTTGAAACTGGATATTAAATTTAATATTTTTCATTATTTAATTGCTTGCTTAAACGAGAGATATTTGTTTCCAAAGGACAAAAATCTCTGAATCGTGTAAAAAATGTCCACCTACTCTAATACCGAAGTACTTGATACGGACTCAACGCAGACGGAGTGCGGTCATTTATTGCTCGGATTAATGTGCATACGTGCGTCATTATCGAGCGCTTAATGCAGACTAAATGTATGCTTTGTTTAGTTACTGTATTTTTAGGGGACTTCCTCGTACTAAAGTCCTCAGTAAATTGGAGGACTTATTGTACGGGCTACTCTTAGTTCTTTGTGTACGTTACTCTTTACAATTTATAAATATCTATATCGATAGATAAAGAATATAAGGATTAGAAGAAATCATCATACCAGCCATTGTAAGTCCGCTGCTGGACACAGGTCTCTCCAAGAAAGGAGGATTTTTGCCCATAATTGCCGTGCTGGGCAAGTGTATTGGCAATCGTAGAGCGCAGCTTTCACCACGGGGATTCTGCTGCCCATCCCTACCCTGTGGATTTGAGCTGCACTTTCGCCTCTTACGATACCTGGTGCAGTGGGAAGGCATACCGGCAGAGTACCGTGAGGTACCGGCAAAATAGAATAGTACCACCCACTGCATCAGCTATCGTAAGAGGCGACTTAGGTACCGACAGGTGGCGGTATCGGTGCAGCTAAAATTGCACAGGACGGGGATGGGTAGCAGCATATCCGTCGCCATAGCAGCGCTCTGCGATTGCCAACACACTTGCCCAGCGCGGCAATAATGGGCAAAAAACCTCCTTCGTTAGATAGGCTTCTGTCCAGCAGTAAACTTCAAATGTCTGGTATGATGATGATGATATACTAGCAAGAAGAAACTAAATGTGTAAAGCAATGTACATTACACAAGACAGTGAGTTTTAGGCATGAAAAGCTACCTGATTAATTAAAGTTGAACATTATTGTTTATTTAGAGAAGGTAGGTGGATGTTGATTCGATACACTCTTAGTTTGCAGTAAAAGAATTCAAGTAACACGAACAACGATTGTGACCAACAATATTATTGTTTTGACATTTGCTCACACACATTTGTCTATTCTCCTGTTGACTGTGAGTAAGGTTGGCTTCTCAAGCAGTTCCCTAAAGAGCGAAATAAAACGAAACATATGTTTTACATAAATGTTAGCTTCATACAAGTTATTTTCTATCTGAATTTTACTATGTCCAATTTCGTTCCTGGTGTGCACATTAAAATAATATATTGTTAAGTTGCAACGAATATTATAATAATATATCTTATGTACACAAGAGAAAGAGACAAAAAAATAAAAAAGGGAAATGGCGGCTTCATCATATCATATCATATCTTATATAACGACCTTTATGTAGAAAAATCTTGAAACTAAATAAATAAGCCAACATGTTTTTATTATTACTAAAAGAAACATAAATTTTTGTAAAAGCCGTGCGTTCCGGAGGAGTAGAATTGTACTTCTTTCTATAAGTGTCGTAAGACTGACTGAGATACCGGAACCCGCAGATGGCGGTGTATTTCATCAAAAATACTACAGGGTAGGGATGGGCAGCAGCATCCTCGTCGTAAAGTTACACTCTGCGATTGCCATCACTGCCCAGCGAGGCAATTATGGGCATAAATCCCTCTATTTTGGGGAAGCCTAAGGCTGATATGGCGATGAAAAAATTTGTGATTTATTTTCATTATAAAAAAATAAGTGAAGGTATAAAAGAATAATAATTATGCATTGGTATAGACAAAGAAATCAACCTGCGCCGCGGGAAGTCGATCAAGAAACGATGGGGCCAAAGATGTCGTCCCCAGATCCTACCGAGGATCACCCCATTTGAGCGCGTGTCGTAATCGCGCTCCATTTCGGCGCTTGCGAGGTTCTACCAACGCCTGAGGCTTTTCGATTAAGCAATCTCGTAAAAATTTAAGTTTTGATCATGCATGAAAATTTAAACGAACTTTTCTTCTTACAAGGACAGTAAATTTTCTTAGGGTCACAATCATGTTATTATTCTTAGAATGTTTAGGGTTTGTTATTTAATGTTAAGAACTAGTAAAGTCAGGTAATATTTTATCTATAGAAAAATATTGTACGTAACGAATGTTTACTCAAAAATGTTCATTCATTTCAGCTCAGTAATTTGCAAATATCCAACAGGAATTCCACGCTTCATCACTACAAGAGAGATCTGGATGACCTATTTAATATAAAAGTTCATAGTTCATCAAAGTTTATTTCCGTTATAAAGGATCACTGAAATGGAGCTAAAATATACGCTTACAATGAATGTAAGTATACTACTATTTTATTGCTAATGGTGTGAAAAAAATCCTATATCGTAAAACTCGTTAGAAAAAACGTTAACGTATAAATAGTTATTTATTTATTGTATGAGCACACAGAAAAGAAAGAACAGCACAACCAAATACTCTTTTATTCTATAGATCTAGACATGCTGTGACTCCACAAGGATGCATGCACAGCAAACACTTCATCTAAAAACTCTATATATTAAAAATAAAAGTAAAGTGTAAATATCGTAATTATCAATATAAATAATAAAATGAACGAAACCAAGCTAGGTAACAATGAAAATAGAGTGAAAAGCAAAAATACAAGAAAAATAAAATAATATAATAATTCAGTTTCAAGTTATAAGAAGAGTATGGATGGCCACTTTTCACTTATTCAATGTTGATTCACGAATATCAAGGACTCGACCAAAAAGTGAGTTACATTCTAAAGATAAGTAATGTGTCGCTGTATTCTGCTTGCATGCAGTAGCGAAGTCCAGCGGTTTTGATAAGATATTATTATTAATATATGACTTTTTTTAAAAATGTCTTATTTAGTACTTTATACAATTAGTTTATTGTAGATAAAATTAAAAATAGAATTGCTTTAGAGGTAATCAGAAAGGAATTTAGGTGATGGAAGTGACTAATTGCTTGGGTGAGGAAACCTCTATCTAATAATACACCACGCCTTGTGGTTCCATTATGTCTCCTTCGTCATAGCGATGAGTAGATTTGGAAGGTTATATTGACCTTTGTTTTTAAATACATAGTTATAGTTACCGCTAGAGGCTAGTGTTCTGCCTGAATTTGAATAACTATACTAATTAGCTTTCACTAGCTAGTCATAGGCATGTGAATTGATGGAGCAAAGTAACTGAGAGTTAGTTATTACGACTTAAATAACTAATATTATTAATTCAATACTACATGGGCGTCAATACATGCCATAAATGCCAGGCATGATAAACTCATCGACGCGGGATCTGTACATTTTGACTACCTATAATTTCCAAAATGTATTAAATTTGCCTCCAAATATAACAAACATACTCAACAATTAAATGCAGTTGTTATTTATGCGCGATTTACTCCCTATGTTACATTGATCTCATCTCCCTTATGAATTGTGTGAAAAAGAGATTTTTGTTTGTTTATGTTTACAACAGACACAATGTCAGATACAAATAAAAACAAAACGCCATATTCCCAAAGTGTAGATAAAACTGTAAAAACGTTAACAATAAAGAGCAGCAATAAAGCGTTTTTAACGAAAGGGAAACTGTGTAACCAATAATTCCATCGAGTGATGCCACTCTTCGGGAGAACGTTAGTCGAATACGAAATCGAGAAACATTGATTCGGATTGTTACTTGCAAGGCTCAATAAAAAGCGCTATGAATCCTTTTTGATAATTTTGACTTAATACCCCTGTTAGTTAAACGCAAGTAGATAAGGAAGACAACAGTCATCGGAATGTCATCGTCACAGCAATATGACGACATATCTGAAGAAGATGCTTTATTATACAACTTTTTGATATTTTGTTAAATTTTAGTAATATTTAATAATAATTGCAACTTCAATAAATCAATATTTGTCAGCTATATTGGACTTGCTGGCTTCTCGGCCGTGACTTCTATCACATGATTTTAATATATGTGCCTGATTAATATAGTTGATGACTATAACTTTGTTAAAATATAAGCAACTTAAACAGCGGCAACCATACATTTTTTCAAGATTAAAATTGTAAAAATTAAAATCAAACTTATCACGCCGACGCAGTACATTTTTAAGGATAAATAGTTATTTGTAGTATATTAGACCCTATTCTTATGTGCCGGGATTCAGTCAAACACGTTTAGCTGCACGTTAACAAACATTCATAAATCTTTACACACTTATAAATTTCAGTTTATATCGTCGCATTACCACATAATTTACATCATTCAGATATTTATCTTGTATTTAACAGAATATAGGTTTATTTTTTGCAAAAACTAGAAATGTAAAGAGGGTAAATGTAAAGTACATTCCTCACCGATCTTACATTTATAATATTACTTCTATTTTGCGTTGTCCCTAGACTTTTTCATTACTCATACCAGCAATGCAAACGTATACTCCCCTTAGCTTACGCTTAGCGAATCTGGTTAAGCATAGTCTGTATTTCGTATTAAACTAAACTTTAATCGCATAGCACACGTTGTATACAACAGTAAGTAGGTATAAAGCTTGGCAGTATGTAATACAATAGTTATCCAGACACTCCGGAGGAATTGAAACAGAAGTGTCCCTGGGTACGATTCGGCAGCGTCCCCGGGTTACTGAACTCATTTCTATTTCATCGCAGATGTGTTTGTTATTTTGAATATACTTATTTTATTTTGATAATATTCTTCAATCTGCATCCAATTACTCTGTTCAAAGTTTTGATTAAACTTCGTCCAGGTATTATCTGCAATTGAATGTTCGCGGCGATCGCAGAAATTGAATTCGTACATTAAACTCACATTAGTCACGAACGTATCTTTCTAAAAATACGTTCACTTATAAAACCCTTTTTTTGTTTTACAGAACTTTGAGTTGAAAACAAATATTTTGACGATATTGTAGTTTTATTAGTTCTTATATATCTTGCTATTACTATGTAATTAAGTTTTTATAAATGTCTGTACAAATACATTAAAGCTAAAACTAATGAATAATTTAGATCATAGCACAAAATAACAATCTTGCCCTAATTTCTAATGTTAAGTACACTGATGAAGGCACTGTACAAATGCAGCAGCTAGTTTTTAATATGCTTGCTTTATGCTTTATTTTCGACAATTTCTCGTTACTTCGAAACTACTTGTAGATAAAACGTTTTGCAGCTTTACATTTTTCTTTATAAAACGTTTTAATTCGCCGGACAGTCAAGCAGACGCATTTAAAAATGTAGGTTATATGTAAAAACATGTAAAACGAAAATATTTTTGGCAAGAAACTTGGCACCTGGCTTATAGTTTTTCCCTTGGGAACGTCAATCTTCAATTACAGATGGGGGCCTAGTTTTTTTACAACTGTTTGTCTGCTGTACTAATATTTTTTGACTACTCTTTATAAACAAACACTTCACTTTCGATTCTACAGTAAAATCTGGTAAGTTTGACGATCTGATAACTATGTATATAACCATTTAAATTGGATTTTAACTATTCAATTATATTTTTGGCGCTCTTTTTAGTACCGTGCCTACGTGAAGATCTTATATATAAATAATCATGTATTTTTCTACCTGGTGTCAACATTTTTTTACCTTTAGTGTATGTTAAATTTAGTCGATGTAAAATGCAAAGCTACCGTGATGGTATTTTATAAATAAATTGAAGGCAGTTAATTAAGAAAAGGATGGCGTTGGACGAGAACGTTCTTTTATATAGAACAATGCCTTTACGCAATTCTTTGAGGGTTGGCGCACCTACGCTCCATTCATTTTGCTTTCAAGGGCCCTCTTTTGTTTGGTAATAGTAGTTAGATCTTAGGTATAAAATGAAGGGAAAGATAATCAAGGGCACAGTGAGCCATTTTATTGTTGCCTGTGAATATACTCGTAAGTTAAAATGTTTTGACTATTATTTCCATGGCCATAATTTGTTCCGTAGGGACAGGACCATTACTCTGCTCGTAATTTCAGTAAATTACGCTATCGACCCATGTGTAAAGTATTTTTTAAATCCTGGTTACTGAACTTTTTACGTCGTAATTTTCACGCTTCTTTGTTATTGGCTTCATCAAAAGATATTTGAAGAATGAGTTATTCCAAATTGCGTGATGAAGTGGACAAAGAAGCTAATTAACGAAAAAAGAATGACATACATTCCTGTGCCATGATTGCTTTCATGATTTATCCTCAGAAATTTAAATTAACGTTTTTTTCTCAATTCGTCTTCAATTAATGCTATACCTTCATGAATTTTATTATTTTTTCAAGGGCTTCTATAAGTGGTTTACACTAAAGTTCAAAAAAAGCTTTCAAGATATATATATATATTGTTCATTGTTCTTCAAATATAGTGTATTAAAAAATATTTTAAAAAGGTACTACTGTGATATTTATTGAGCAAATGTTCAAAATCTCTTGTTGAATCGAAATCTCTGTAGGCTTCAATGGCAAAACTCGTGTTCATTTGTGGCTATTTGAATGCATAGGCGCGGCCGAGCCACCGTGTCCCCTTGTCATAGCCAACTTGGTTGTGTTATCGTTCACCGAATCATCATCATTGTACCGTCAGCATTTTTAAATATACTACTACTGGCCACTCTTCAACTTACTAGTACTAAGTTGCAAGGTTTAGGATTACAGATAGACTTTTTGTTTTGTAACTTGAACTTAACACGACATTTCAGTACAGAGTTTGATTATTTTCATAAATTACATATAGATAGTGACACTTCAGGCTACCATAATATATTTATTCATTATGTTATTATATAAAAAGAAGTTGTTTTCTCTAACTGTAAAGCGAATTCAATTTTATGTGACTCTTTGAAAAAGTCTCTGTTTATTTTTAAATGAATTACAACTTATTTGCAAAAAGACAAGGCAATATTTTCATAGAAACGCCAATGCTATTGTGAAATATGTTCAATCAGTACCTAATGTTTTGGTCTTACTTTTTTTTGTAAACTGTAAATACAATTAAAATGATAAAATAAACGAGTGTATAAATGCGTAATATTATTGTAGTAATTGATAGTATTTTGGATTTATGCTAGAAATTTTCGTAGCGGTCCATTATACTTACTCCGAATTTCAGACGGCCTTTTGAGATTTGTTAATGTTAAATTATCACTTTAATATCATTACCCTGCGTCCGTTACGATTATAAATCACGATTATATCGCATAATCACGGATATTATGAAAATGCGAGTGTTACCATTAACAAGACAGATATATTGCCTGGGGGAGCGAACTCTGATATTATAAAAGATATTTAATGATTAAATTAAAATAATGCGTTCGTGTGGATAGCATTTAAACCAGTTTTTCTTATTTTATCTTGTTACAGCTAACAGATCATTCTTAGTACTAATAATTTATTGTTATTACCCAAAAATAACTTTTATAGAATATTTTTAAGTATTTTAGACTAACGAACTGATAAAAATCAATTTCAAATAAGATTACTTCGAAATATGTTCGTCCCAAGGGTTTCTAGAATGCTCGTAGCGGTGGTCCAAGCCCCAGTCCACCAAACACCTGAGTTTCTAAAAAAGCCAGATGTCTCAATGTCGACCAACATGAAAAATAATTTAGTGACTTTGGACTATATTTTTGAGTTTAAGCATAATATTATTTTATTAGTTACAACAAAAAGTTACAACGCTAGTCGCATTCGGCATCGAATTTTGGCACAAATCTAAAAATAATTAAAATACAGAGAAAAACAAAAATTACTAAAACTCCTATATTCTACTTGTAATCAAAAAATTCTTTCGAATTGTATAACCCTCATTAATGAGCATTATTTAAATAATTTGTTAAAAAGCACAGGTATTTGTAAGTTTTAAATAGGTTAATTCACTATGTTGGAAATAATATAATAATAAACAAAGCAAGGGGTCATCATGACTTATAGACGCTTGTGACATAGTAAGGACACATACTAACACATAATTTCTCTCTCCTGGCTAATATAGAAGAATACATTTTTTTAGAAATATACTGTTGGGTAATCGAACTCGTTTGATTCGAATCACGAATTGCGTTGAGTGTGAGCTTTTGCCTCTATTCTATATTATTGTATCCTATATTATCGAACGATATATACGTTAAATATAAATATCAAGAAAAAAAATATAGCAGCTGATGATATAATAACCGCCGAATTTACAAGTGAATTTCTTAACTCTTTTCAACCTTTTAAGATGTTCAACTTTAAGTACTGCCGTGCATGCACTTCACCTTTGCATGCACTACTTACTTTTTAACTTTATGCGCATTTCGCAAAGTATGCACTTTTCTATGGTATATCTAAGTGTGTTGTACTGACCTAATAAATTTTAACAAACAATTGGGAAACTATATTAATCTAAAATTCATCCTAAATATTTCGTTTAATGTAGTCTATTCTCATGAGTAAAGTCGTAATGAGCAACAATTTTTTTAGCCTTATACCTATTTCAAATATTAAATATATGTAATATTTTGTAAATCTTTTAAATAAGTGAGTTAAAGGCGTAGTTAGTTGTGTAATTAGGTGCGGCATGAATTACGTACTGACGATTTTCAATAAATAAATGATTGTTTTTACCATAAAAAAAGATAATATGAAAATAGATAATATATATATATATATATGTATGATACTTTTTTTATATGTAAATGTGTAAAATGAGTAAGTAGGGCCTCTAGATTGCATGTTTTGAGTAATAGTTTAAAAAATCGATCTGTTTCTAAATTCAATGACGATTTAATTTCAAATACATGTTATGCAAAATTTTATAAATAATAAATAAATATGACATAACAATATTATAGATCCAATGTAAGCATGTCCTTAGTATCGTGGAAACTATACGATACCTGCAACCGCTTAATCTTTGCTGTAAGCGTTGTCACTGACAACGAAGTCTCATAAAGATTTCTAATACAAACCCTACTGATCTTGTTTTCTTGCAAACCGCTAATGCTAGTATACCAATAATAATCCAGAAGCCTAGAGATTATTTGTACATTACGATTGCTTCGCGTGCCTGTGCCGTCACAGATAGATAACTATCACAAAGTAATGTCGGCTTATTGTATGCTCGTTGTGGGTCGAATAATAGATGGTTTTGTTACAAAGAAAGTTAGTTCGTTGGGAATGATCAAAACAAAGTACATAGGGAGACATTGCATTTTGATCGTGTTCCATTTCAGTCCAATTCAGTATCTAGGCAAATATGATTGTGACAGTTGCATTTTGATGAAGCTGATGAAATAGGTACATACATTGTGTGATCTCGTTACCGTGGGTGTTTTAACCTGAATATAGAGTTTCTAACCTGTAAACTGAACATACCTATCTGCATACATAACGATACATATTTTTCCAATATAAATTTCCTGATAAATCACGTGCAAATATCGTTCAAACAATTACAAGTATAAGAAACTAGTTCATGTCCTTGACTTAGTCTGTGCAGATTTGTTTTTTGAGGTACTTATAATCATATCTAAGCACTTCGTTTTCGTACCGTGTTGTTTTTAGTCTTTAAGCCTATAGCTTCGACTAAATAATGACTTGGCTTTAACTTTGATACTAATATTAATTAACATTTTTAGTACAATGTGTTCGGCGTGTTTTTAACGTAATGTAACGTATGTAGCAAGTGGTCAGGAAATGTACCTTATGTTTTATCCCAGAAAAATATATGTTTCCCGTGGGATAGATATGTGGATATAAGGATTAGAGAATACATAGGCTACTTTAAAACTAGAAAAAAATGTGTTGTATTGTTTATTGTACCATTTTTATAATGTGACTAATTCAACAAACAAGCATATGGTCTGTGTGATAATAAACGCTATTACTAAAATAAAAGTAAAAGATATCACCAGTGGAATACCAATCTTGTGACTGAAGATATTGTCATATTTATCATCATCATCACATCAGTCATTGAAATAGTTGAAATAGAGTGGAAGATATCAGACTTATGTCCACTGCTGAACATAAGTCCACTTAAGAATTTTGCCCACGACGATGCTAATACTGCTGTTGTCTGTAGAAGTTTATGATAAGATTTATTAAAGTAAGTAAAATTAACTTAGAATTTTAGCGCCCATTGTTTATATTATGATTGAGGCTGTATGTCGCATGAATGCCCAATAGAATGGAGTCACGGGCAACGGCTAGTATACAACAAACATACGTCATTGTATGTGTATATTTGCTCACAATCCAGATGACCTATTTACAAGGTATTTCGTCACCTTGTCGACTTATAATGGCTTTGTAAGCTACATCTTGATAGTTTGAAGGCGACTATTCCCAGGAGGTTCTTTATGGGATCTCGGATCCCGAAGGTTCAAAGTTATTTCTGTATCGTGTCAAACTTACAAGTTGGAGGAAAACGAATGACTTTAGCTAACACTATTATACTTAACTATCGGTTGGCTGTTGCTATGAATTATATTTAAAGCCGACACAGATTTTGCAGTTTTCGAGTATTATATAAACCCGTATAGGACTTAAATAAACATTTCACTATAGATACGTGAGGTACCGGTACAGCCGTAAGGTGCCAGCAGAGTAGAATGCCTCCCCCTGTTTCAGGTGTTGTAAGAGGCGACTTAAGTACCGGAACCGACAGATGGCGGTAGGTATCCCATCCAGTATTACAGTGCAGTACAGCTCAAATGCACAGGGTTGGATCAGCAGCAGCATCTCCTTAACGAAAGCTGCGTTCTACTATTGCCTACATGATTGCCCAGTGCGGAAATTATGGGCAGGATTTCCCCTTTCTTGAGGAGACTTATGTCCAGCAACAAACTTCCAATGGCTGGTATGATGATGTATTTAAATGAACAGTTTACGCTTTATTACGCTTTTCTTGCCCTAATCTAAACTATTTTATCGATGTGGCAATTGTACATCATAAATATGACTGTATGGACATATGAGAGCGGTATATATTTTTTTACTTATTCACACAACATATTATGTACATATTCATAAAACAACTGAACTAAAACACATATAATACCTAAATACCACTTTAATCACCTAGACACAAAACGAAAATATATGTTAACTACATAAATGAATATCTTGGCGGGGGTACGAACCAAATGCACAATCTGAATAGTAATATATAGGAATATCATGTATAGGAAAATATACAGTTCCTTTCGGATCACCCCGAATCAAAATCTTAGTATCTGCAATTTATGAATTCATAATAATAATAATATTCTTTATTGTACATACCATAAGATACACGTTCAAATAACATACATCATAGTTATTCAAGAAAAACCTAGTATTCACGTTATGTCATATTAGAAAAAGAAAAGGGTTATGTACAAGACAGAACTTCTTTGCTTTGGTCAGCTATATGGTCAGGTCAGCTTTGAATGAATTGGAATAAATTATACGCGTACAAAACGTAACGAAAAGAGACTTTAAGCTTTTGTCTACGGATTCACTCGCGTGGAACAATGCAATGTTTTTCGTAGATTACTAGTGTCCGTGTATTACCTTAAAACTGTCTCCATTGAGGTAAACCAAATGTCCCAAAGGTTCAGATGTTTGTGATCATATATTCTGCGGAAAGCGGCGTGGGTTCGATCCCCACCCATAAAAAACATTTACATGATGAGTATCTACGTATAATATTGACGATTCCTCTGTCCTCTGATGTCCGTAACATAAGAGCTTCAAACAACTTATTTTATAGAGCCAGTATAAGGTGTTGTCTGAATATATTTAAACTGCTCTTTTTTTTCAAAAAGTACTGCAGTAGTCACTATACCATTATTACCTTGTAATAATTGTAGGCATATATGCTTTGTTATTTGGTTCATATAATTACTAGATTTTCATGTTTGATTTATTTAATTAATCTAAGATTCTAGTATGATAGATACTCCTAATGTTTCGGATGTAACAAATACCCATCTAATCCAAAGATTCTGGATTTTAAAGTCCATACTATTACTGTTGCACAAATATCCAGGCAATAGGTTTCCACGATCTCTGTCTTTGTAATTAGAATTTAACCCAAGATAAATTAATTTAGCCCGGTTCATTCCGCAAGACGGAAAATTGTAAACGGCTCTCCTCATCGGGGACAATGCGCGCACATTTCGTAGAATTGGATATTGCTGCAAACTGAAAGAAGTCCGATTTATGGCTGTGGAAAATTTATTTAAAGTCGGCTATTTCTAATTCTGATAGCACACACTGTCTAGATGTATAATTTTTAGATAGATAGCAAGATATAGCGTGGGATTGAATTATTTTAGTCAACACTTTGATATGTTTACAAGTTGTACAATGAATGTTAATTCGACTTGGGTTTTAGAAATAATGGAATTTGATTAAAAACTAATGAATCTAATGGATTTCCTTAAAATAATTAAACTATCTATATATTCGTATTTACTCTTAAGATTTAAATGGTAGTGTTATAAATAAAAATATATGTATATAATTTTTTTCATTCACATCCGTCAAATCTTAAAATAAAAAGGACATAAATAGAAGTTAAAATTGATAATTTAATACCGCGATCCATCAAAGGAGAAAATCAATTATGTTGATATATAATACATAAACTGATTTACCCAACTATCTTATATCTGATTCGTTAGGTTTAGAATGTATACAGCACTTAGTCTAATACATTTAAGTCCTCTGACAGATTGTATTAACATGACACGTATTAAATACACACACAAAGACTAGTGAACTCTGTATCATACTATGCATGAAACTTACAGAAAATGTAATTAAACCTGAATACAATACATACTACAGCTAAAAACAGACAAATTTCTAAACGCACATATACAACCAAATAACATACTTTTATATCTAAAAGACAAAGATTTCGAAAATTTAAAGCTATTATCAGTTTATATTGGACAATTTAAATGTGGTTCTTAGTATTTTCCTCTACTTATTAATTATGTTTCTTACCGTTTAAATCTACCCTGAACTTTCACAAATGTTTCACATAATATAAAATATGTCCAAATCAATCCAGCAATTCTTAAGATTTCATAAGATATAAGATAACCGTGCAGCTACATATGTATGTATATAATGTATACGTATATATCGACGTATTATTAACAAATATTGTAAATATATCTAAATATCCTGTCGCTCTACTCGTAGGCCTGCACGAATAGCATGCTTCATAAAAGCACTTTCCGTCGTCCACAGTCTGTACTGGATTAATTAACTTCAGAACAAATTGACTGGTAATAGCGAACAAAAATAGTTAACTGTGGATAGGGATAGTTTACAGTTTAATTAAGCGTAAATGAGGCAGCCGACTAATCGAGGTCGCCGATTACGCGCTACTTTTGCCATTGGGTCCAAGGGACTTTGAACTTTAATTACTTGTAGACATAGATCATGGGTAGTTTGAGAAATCTGATAGCCAAAATTAATCATTTTCCCTAGATCCTTAGATTCGAGCCCGATAATGTTGGTTTCTTGTTGAATTGTGGTTAAGAAACTTAATTAACGTGGTTTAACTTTGAAGATGTATAGTGATAACTGTATTCAGATATCTTTCACTAAATTGATGACGTTGATATTGACGAATATAAAATGTCACGATAAATATATATTTTTATAAAAATATATAAAATCGTTAGGAAGAGACATACGTCATTCAACCTCTTAAATACAAATTATTGCGGCGATTATAATTGTAATACAACCTTAATGTAGAATATCGAATATCGTTTTCACCTGTCATGGAAATTTTCTAGAAATGTATTTTCATATACATCATGAATTAAAATATTTAATACCTCAAGGATGGTAAGAATTGCAACTCCGTGTGGAGATGCCGTGAGCTACCGACAAATTAGAATAGTACCTCTTTCTGTTTCAGATGTAGGAGGCGACTAAGGGACCAGAACTAAGAGATGGCCGCACGCATATTCATCCGAATCAGTGTTGTTAAGTTGAGGGGATGGGCATCAGCATTCCTGTTGCGAAAGCTGTGCTCTGCCATTGCCTACAAGCTTGCCCAGCGCGGCAATTAAGGGCAAATTCCCCTTTTGTTGGGAAGGCCTATGTCCAGCAGTGGACGTCTAATGGCTGGTATGTTGATGGGGACCAATGAGCAGTCCTATTGATCTGAGTCGTTTACTTTTTAATTATCAACTTACCTGCAATAGCTCTGCCTAGCAGCAGCGTGGTAAACAGGATCGAGAGCACCCGACGACTAGCTCGCACCGCCATCTTGGCTCGACTCCCAGCACTTTGTCATCAACTGGCCATGCTATAGATACGGCTTCTGGCCACTATCACAAAACGGACACTACACTACCACTGCATTTCGGATCACTACAGTCTGCTCATACCTTTCATTGCGTTATTGTTCACTAAATCCACAGAGAAAGCGCAGACAACCTGTGAAATAAAAATACAGAAATAAACGATAAAATAAACATAAAGTATGAAAACTAAACGCCATAATTTAAACGGAACCCTTGCTTATATCAATATTAAGTGTTTATCTACATGGGTTTTTAATAACTTCAGAGAAATAGGAATTACTCTAGTTGAACGTAGACCATATTCTTTATCTAGGAATTTATTCAATTTGGTCAGCGGTTGCTCTACCTTAACTTTAGGCTTGTAATTCTACTTTAATACGCATTTGATTAAATACACATCCAACTTAACATTTCTCCTTTCAAACTAGTGATAATATTTATCTATCTCACAACAGCGGCTCTTATCGCGCTTTTCTTAATCCTTCTATTCAGTATCACACCACTAATACTACACAAAGACGATTTCTACCTAATGATAATTGTGATATGTTTTTAATTACTGTTCTTGAATTATTTTTAATTGAGTTATGATATTTCTGAAGTTAAATTTAGGTTTGAACCTGTTCATTAGGCCAAACATTTGGGTGAGTGAAAATCAGGTCAGGCGTTGTATATTATATGTTTTATAAGTAATATGATAATAAGTTTAAATACAAGATGAAGCTTCAAATTGCAAAAAACGCCGTGGTCGGTGGACTAGATAAAATAACAGAATAAACATGTTAGAAGCTAATTGAAGCTGAGACAAAATATCTAAAGTTTCTTCCTAGATTCCGTTTAGTTCAGTAACTTTGTAGGTGTTCACCGGCTACCAAGCCGGCTTTATACCCCGGCTATAATAAAACTGAGCAATTTAACTTAGCGCCAACCTTTTTGAGAAATTTAAAATATTGCGCAGTGCTCTTTAGCCGTGTAGTGTAGCGTACTTTTACAAATAGTAGGCAGCATTTATATTATTTATTTCGTTAATGAATAAAAAGCTGATGTCAGTGACTTGTTCGTATGAAAATTTATACAAAAATTATGCAATTTCTAAAAGCCTTATTTATATTTTTTTGGATGAAAAATATAAATAAAATTTTATTCCCTCACCTCTAAACGAATATTGTGCAAATCTCTAACAGAAAATCTATTCCACAGATACCGTATATTTTGCTGGAATAACAAGTAGCATTTATTCTATTACTGACTTTAATATATTACTATACCAAATTGCAGTCGGATACTTTTAGTCTAGCGTATTTGATGAACAAATCCGTGCAAGGTTACACATTTAAAGATTATTAATAATGTAAAAAAATAAAGACTGAAAAAAGTGATAATTCACTTTTTTCAGTCTTCATTTATATATATTTATTAGAAACAAAAGGATATTTTGAAGTGTATGAGTCCTGATATGAGTCCTACTAGGGCATTAAGTTAAGTATGCCGTAGCAGGACTCATTTTAGATATTAGAGATTTCGTTTAAGTAATATATAAAACACATGAAATTAGCGTTTTGTCGTACTGACCACTTTGATCTGAAATGTCTCCGTTTTGTTTAAGAACTTAAAATTCTATTTTTTTAAATAATTTAACTGGTATATTTGGGTCTTCAAAACTGTCATCAATTTGCTTTTTTCCTCATTATTTTTTTTGGCGTCGCTTATTATTACCGCACAACAGGAAACATAAAATATCAGTATATTTTTGAAAACCAGTTCTGCCCTTTTACCAGTGCTACTGAAACAGCTTGAACGATTAATGATGTGTACGGTACTGGTGTCGCAATATAAAGCACAGTACGTTATTGGTTTCAAAGGTTTCAGTTTGGAAATTTCAACCTTCAAAACCTACCCCGTGGACGGTCAGAGACCAAAGTGGAAAATGAAACATTAGAGGCTATTGTGGAGGCGAATCCATCATAAAGCACTTTAGAGATAGGTTCACGCTTCGGAGTAAGTAACAAAACTGTATTAATCCATTTGAAGCAAATTAGGTAAGTAAAAACACGTGGACGATGGATACTTCATGAATTGAGTGAATTAAACATGCAAACACACGTGTTACTTTGCCCTACCGACACAACAATGAAGGCGTTCTAAATCGAAACATTACTTGTAATTAAAAGTGGATACTGTATGATAATAGATAAAGATAGATGAGCCACTATTGGAATGTCCGCTACATCGAACGTACTCTCCGGACCTTAGTTCCAACAGATTACCATTTTTTCCGTAATTTCGACTACTTCTTACAAGGAAAACAATTCAACTCCGATGCGACAGTCCAACCCGTCTTTATACAGTTTATTGATTCTAGCTTCCATGGTTGTTATGGGATGGCAAAAGTGCATAGATAACAACGGTGCATACTTTGATTTATAAAACACATTTTACAAGAAAAAATCCTTCCCTACAAAACGCCAATTTCATATGTAAGGACTTAACACTAATATAATTGTGTACATCATACCTACTTATTTATTAAAATGAGAAACATGAAAATGTAAATGTCTTCAGTGTAAATGTATGCTGGTTTATATTAATTATTCGTGAAAAACTATTAAAACGCAAATAAGTTAGTACAAATATACGTCATGTTTGATAGCGTAATTAACCAATACTAAATGAGTGATGAGCGGTCCATGAGGGAAGTTTATTGGTCCCGAGGTATCCTAGTTTTGTTTGGGATGACGTTATTATATTCTGCTTTAATCAGTAGCAAGTAGATGCTCGTTTTTTATTTAAAACATATGAAATAAGATTCCAGTAGTAAAATTAATTATAATAACGGTAACTGTGACGGTGCGCTCACATAAATAAAAGAATATTTTTTATGCCCGTACGAAATTAAAATATTACGTATTCTTTATTATACAAAATTAATTTATACTTGGCCATTTTTTTATATATAGAACATTGAAATAAATGAAGATCTAATCTATCGACAAAGAAAATCTTTTTGATTTTAACAGCTTAGCCAGTAAATTGATTAAGGAAAATCTGTAGTTTCAGTCTAGAAAAAGACAGAAAGAAGAAAAAGAAAAGAAATATGGGCTTCTTTTAAAGCTTAAGTTCTTTTAAAGATCAAATGTGTATCCACACACCAACTGCATAAAGTAGGTTAAAAAATAAATTTAATATTCTGTTCATTATGTTTTAATTTAATATATGTATTTAAAAAATATATCACAATTAATTTAGTTCAAAATCAGTGGAACTACAAAACATTAAAATAAGGGTGGTATTAAAATGTTAATTATCTACATCAAATTGAAATAATAATTTTAGATACAATATAAATTCATACGACAATTTATACAACTATCTGATATTACTTACTGATCTGATATTGATTATAACTTTCAGTCTATCTCTTATAATATATTAATTTTAAGCATTTTACACAAAGATAATGTTGGAAAGTTGTATTGTGACGTAGCCTTGTTATCCCGGTATAACACTATATTGCCGGAAGGCCCGGCAATACTTCCTGTGACAGACCGTATTTCAAGCGCACGTACCGTTGGTACTATAATAAATATATGAATACTGTGCTCTCTATTTATATATTTCTGCCATTTAACTCAATAATACAACAATCGCTAGGGCTGCAGCAACTTCGTGGCATTGTAGCATAACCGTAGGTATTGAATACATTTTTTAATATTGATTATTAACCCTAAAAATAAAAAATATACTGTTTTAAATGATTCTCATAACTTCTAATAACTAGATTGAACCACATGCGAACTTTTCAATAATCGTGTTACCGTTTTGTATGTGTATGGCGTAGTAATTGACAGAATGTACTTTATTTAAATACTTTATTGTCTTATTTACATAATATTTTGTTAGCATAACATTAATTGAAGTTACTTCTCGCAACGTCGTCTTTTTTCTAGTGAAGTTATGCAAAAAAATAATAAAAATATATTTTTATTATTATACACCAGGTCAACAAACCACAGTGTATAGACGCTCGTGATATCACAAGGATATCACTAGCAAGTTGTTAGTCTTGTGACTTGAAGATATTATGTCACCTGAACCTGTAATTTCACCGCTTCTCTCACCGTTCAAACCAAAACACATTAATGAGTGAGGTTAATGAGTGAGGGCAGACGGACTTTGTATGATATCTACCTCATGTGTTGGTAGATTTTGAAAGTTTTATTGAATAAAATAAGCAGACAGGAAACTTTAAGACTCTTAATCTCTGCGTTTACTTTTGTACAAGAGCTGTAATTTTGACAGCAGCCCATTCATTAAGCTATTTGTATACAAATAGTTTTTTTATATAGTAACGAAACACGCTAAATTTGCACAAGCCAAAATCCAGCAAAGCAAATCAGACTAAGTGACAATTACAAAGAACAAAATGGCCGGCCCAAACAAAACTTTACACGAGGGTTAATTGCATCCGCAGAATCGTGTTGTTCTTTTGAGCACAGCGAAATAAAACTTGTTTGAGTCGTAAACTTCGGGCATGAGGGAAATTAGAGATGGCCGATACGCGTAGGTACGTACTATCGCATGACACAGATCTACAACTTAAAAATCTGTCGTTTACTTTTATGAGGTGTTATGAACTTTGGTCTTTAAGTGCTCTGCGTTTTCTATTAAATTTTCAGTGCTTGTACACCCACCGATTTGTATACTGTATTTATTAATCAATTAAAAGAAGACAAACATAAAAACAAATACGACCTCTTTGTAACCAAAATTACAAACACAACTAACAAGTTGTGTTCATGCTGTATTTACAGTTATTAAATTCTAACTGAATGCAAATGCAAATAGACTTTTTTTGTTGAGCCGGAAAAAAGTTTCATTTTCAAATATCTTGTTTTTTATTTGTTTATCAAATAAAAAGATTTATAGGAAATAATTATTAATTACTTTACTATTATTTAATAACTATTTATTAAGGTTTTAGAAAAATGATGAAATTTATAATAAAGATAATATAAACAGATATGTTTGTCTTTTCGTGTCTTTGATTATCAACGGCATTTACTATTATGTCAGTACAACTTTACTCAGCATAATATTATTTACCATATCATTGAAACCAATTTACTTAATACATCTTTAAATTATTATCTAATCTAAAATTATTTACGTTGTAAAAAGATTTGGTAATGACCTATTTGAGTATTGAAAATTAAAAAAGTATATCTCTGGAATATATAACATAATTTATATCTCAAAATCTTACGAGCTTTGGTAGCTTTTCCATAACAAAGTTTGGCTATGAATCGAAAAACGATAGAAGGTATTTCAAATCTTGAATGAATTCCCGGCGCTCAAAGATTCGATATCTGATAGGGCGGACGTGGTTTAGATGACAGTGAATAATGATGTATTTTTCTTTAGATTCTTTAATTTTGAAGTTGAGGTACGTGTAATCTTGCATTTACATGTAAAAAAAAATTCATAAAGGGATTGATTAAGATCATGTTTGTATCAGTAATGTACAATTTTTAGTGTCACTTGACAAGGGTAAATCACTAACCAAAATACAGACCCTCCATTATACTTTGTTGCTTCGAAATAAAAAGGCGTATCTAATTTTTACTATAGATTTTCAAATAGAAAATGGATAAAGCTTCTCCTGTTTTTATTTCATCTGATTGAAGTTTTAAATTTATTTTATATATTTGTTATAAAGATTAATTTTTACATAATTATCAGTGGTTTGAGTAAGTTGCACAACAAATCGACAACAACCTATATATTTAAGGTAACCGGAAACAAATTAAAATTATTTTTTATTTAAAAACGCTTACACGATGTCTATTTAAACCCAGAGTAATTAAAAACAAATTTATTTTTTAAGAAATACATTGTAAAAATTGCCTTTCTTTTTTTATTTTCTATACAATTTTTATATTTGTATGAAATATTAATACGAAGGAATAATTGTTTATTTACCGAACTTTGATCTTTAAGGAAACTTATTTAATTTAATAACAAGCTAGATGTGAATAAAAGTCTTGACAAAGTGCACAGACTATGGAAAAAATGGAAGACTGTTTAGTCATTCAACTACAATTCAGTAGACGAATAAGCTCAGCATTTTGCATGTCATGTATTAAGGCACCTAATTCCGGAGAACCAACTCCCGGGAGTGGAGGGAACTGTTTGAGCAAAAAGCCGGCGGCGCGAGAACCTAGTTAGGCATAAATTAAACACCTCACCGCATTTAATTCGAATTAAAATCGAAATTAATTCGTGTACGTGTTTACAGAAGTCCCTGTCAAGGCTCCGTATGGAATAGCTTATTTCGGCATAGAATAGGGGGGGTCATTTGTAAAATTGGACGGACACATTGCGTGACTAAGCAAAAAGGCGTTGCCAAAACTTGTGACGCCACACACGCACCTCACCTAATGGCTGCTCGGGCTTGCGGCACAAAGACAGGGTTTCATGCTATCTTGCGGACGTATGGGAAGCGACGACGACGTGACAAATAATTTCACAATGAATAGGCGAAAATGAACATTGCGGGTCAGTGTGAACTTGCGAGCTGACATAATGCTGAATATATCACCTAGGAACTAAACTCTTACTATTTTTATGGCAATACATTACTGAAAATAATTATGCCTGATGCATTATTGTTTTCAGTAACAGACACCAAATTATTTTGTATCATTCCGCCAGTAATTCGATGTTAATTAATGGCAGCAATTATTATTGCAATTAATGATGCGTGTGGTGTTCATGCTTGCCTAGTTTTTTACGGGTATGTGGAAAACAAAATGTTTAGGAAGTTTGTTTATTAAATGGCATTTTTATGTATTTCTATCACTGACTTTGTCGAGTAAACGCTTAAAGTATTTTCGTGTTTGTGTAAAATTTCAGAAACTTTGCACTAGTATCAGATCTCATAGGTACTTTTGTTATCTATAAAAGCTATATCTCTAAGCTTGCATGATTTTTACAGATATCTGTAATCGTAATTTTGTAAACAACTTGTATGATTTTGAATCATTGTAATCAAACGATAAACGCCACAGAATTGCTAAAGATTGCACAAAAACTGATACTGTTTCCTACAGCGGATACAATGATAATGATTAAATATATATATAGATCAGGCAGCTTTTATCCGTATAATGACGAAGGAATTGTATTATATATATACATATATATTTAATTGTAATGCGAATAAATAGTAGTAGAAATGAATTTACATTTATTAAAATTACTATTACTAAAAGTACGAAAAGCGTTAGAAAATACTACAGCATTATTTTTTACAAACTTTTCTAGCGGTCGTTAACCTATGAAGCATATTGCATACAGTCCGACCCATTTTCCCTGTAATCCAAAAAAAAAGAAAGAAGGAAAACACTAATTTATGGCAATGGCCACTAAACACTTTGAATAATGTTGGGCTACAAACGGGATGGCTTAAGTGTGTCGGCCATTACTGAGGTGTTGCGGCATTTGAGCTTAGTCGTTCCCATCACAAGTGCAGAGTAAAGCTCTGAGCACATTTGAACTCCATTAATATGTGATAATATACTTGTTCACTAAAAAAACATCTCTTTCCAAGCATACGGGTCTTACCTATCGCTCACAGCTATTTTTAATATTTCAATATGGTAATAGAAATATTATAAAATTATAATTAATTATAAATTGGGTACAGGCAGAGAAAAATTGCTTCTTCTCTACACCGGAGCTGACAGATATCGGTATATCTACCCGAAATGTGTATCTAGTTCAAATGCTATAAGATTGTGATGGGCAGCAGTATTCCCGTAGCAAAGCTACCTCTGGGATTGCCACAACCCCTACCTACCCATCACGGCAATTACGGACAAAATTATCTCGTCTTGGTTATGCCATGTACATTATACGACAACTTGATGTTAATTGATTACAATTATTTGAATATCTATAACAAGATAATACTGCATATTATACAGGATTTGTCTGATTATCAAATAATCTGAAAATTGGTTTACGCGGGTGTTAGTGAAATAAATACGTTAACAATATACTGGAGTTCTCAGATAAAGTTTACGTATACCAACGTATACCACTATACCACAAAGGATTAATAAAATACAACTTTTAGCTCTGACACTTTTTGGTAAATTATTTTTTTTAATGAGCATAGTTAGCAAACTTAACGTTTCAGGGATTGAAATAGTTTTAAAGTATTTTCTTTTTCTAGAGACTCATACTGAATAAACAATTGCATGTTAAGACTTGTATTATATTTATCATATAAGAAATATGATAAATATAGTGATATGATTATAATTATACGCAAATTTTAAAACATTATGTATGTAAATAGATAACTAAACAGTGTGATCTAACGTTATTTTTTCTGTTTTTGTGTTTGAGTTCTTCCCAATAGATCTTTTTTCAACAAAAAACATACAAGAACGTAAAAATAATTCACATATTTTGCCGAGCAATTATAAATAATGATAATAACAGACATAGAACAATAAAAATACAAAAAATAAAAATACAAAGCAAAAATAATGAAATAGTGACCAATGAACAGAATCACTTTGAACTAGTTTTATTATACACGATTTTTTGGGTACTACTATGCTGTCATTAGGGTACCTTCATATTAACAAGCGAAATACAAAATTATAAACACATTATTTACATAAATTACTAACATTCAGAAACATTAAGCCGCAACAGACAGACAAACAGAGAACACATGCATAGTGTTAGCCTACATATTTGTATCTTTTTATCTATGTGTATGTGCTGAGATCGGTTCTATATAAAAGTTAAGCAAATGAACTTACATATCCACTTTGAGTATGAAACTGAACTCTTGACGCTAGTAATTTAGAATATATATCTCCTGATTAAACACTTACTGTAAATTGTTTCAGTTAGTAGTTGTACAGTATTAAATCCATGTATGCTAAGACAGTTTATATTGTAACAAGTAAACAGATAAAAATCCAATGGTGTGAACGCGTTCAGACTCTTGTAAACGTTTGTTATTTAATAACTAACTTGGCATATGTTGACCTTTCTAATTATAGTTTAATATCAGCTAATGTTTAACATTGTCCTAATGGATATAACTTGGCAATTTTAAAATTAGCCCCTCTAGGCATACTTTACTATTCCCAGTTAAAACAAATGTACAAAATGGTGTAAAAAAAACAAATTTCTTTATGAATACTTAAAATCATTAAGCTAGAAGAAATATTACGTGTTATTGAGCTCATTTATATAAAACACATACTAATTGGTAAATTACATTATTTCTAGAATATTTTGGTAGTAATTGAACTAGACGTGACTGAAATAGGCTATCCTATGGAGGTTATTACACGGTTAGGTATTACACGAAACGCTAAAACACCTTTGTGAACGTGCCTACTTGAACATTGCACGCAAGAATAATAATGATCGTACATAGGTATCTGATAGTATTTTGAATAAACTGTGCAAAAATATAAGAAACAACACAAGGTTTATCTACAAAATTGATATAATATATATGTTTTGTAGCCAGCATAATTAAAAAGTAGCCAATGAATAGTTTCTGAAACACAACCATTGCATTTCTAATGTAACATAAAAGTAGTCTGAGTCTTCGAATATGTTAGTGCGTTCCTTTTAAAGCTATAAAAGGTTTTTTTGTCACGTGTGTAAATAGATTAAGCTCCGTATAAAGTTACATTTATTCTTATTTCATTGACATTGTTCGAAGACAGTAAAATAAGTGTATCATACAACTCTCTATCTAAGATGAGAACTAATAAAAACCTTGTATTATGAAATAGACAATGAACAAAAGAAAATAAACTTGTTGGCAACATCTGAACAAATTTAAAAAATGCATTGTAACAATATTTTCCCGGGATTAATTTCAGGATTCATTATACATTTATAAAAAAAATTTTTTTTTTCAAAGTTTATATAAAACAACAATAATTGTAACAAAAGAATTAATAATGGTGTACCATAAAATGATCTTATCTAGGTGGGCCTGATTAAGATTCCAAGTATGAATTTAGCCTAAGAAACGCCAATAGCACTGAATTTGTCACCATTAAAGGCGAGAATGTGCTCTCTTGACACGGCCTCGAAGTGATCGTTAAAGGTCGAACCTTTTATGGCAGGTTGAGATGAGTTTTCATTCGTTTTGCAGGTTTTCTTCGTAGTCTGCAGTTCACTAAAGTTTTGGCACATACTGTACCATATATGATAGTTATAAATTTACAATTACTGTGAAACGACATAAAATTGGCGTTCCCTATTCAATATATATAAAAGAAATGGTATGGGCTTAACTTTGTTTAAAGTAAAATGACTCTCTGATGTAAAATAATAAAATAAAAGGGAGTGGCTATGACTGTTAAAATAAATTTATACTTTTCATGAAGGCATTACTCAAAGTTTACTCTTATCAAACAAAACGCTTACAGAACTGACACTGAGTAAAAATGGTTGTGCCATTTTACTACGAATTTCGTAGCAAGAACTACGGTATTCGTAGCAAGTAAATTCTATACCTACATATATGCTATTCATGCACTTTGTTTTATGAAACCGTCACAATTTATTCTGCAGAATAAATTAAGTTTACACTTTCTGTTATTTCTTAATTTAAAAAAGGCCTCTGCTGTTTTTTGTTTAAATGTATATTTATTAATATCGCTGAGATACTCTGGGTTTTGCAATTCAAACAGGAATAAAACAGAATGTGACTTTGACTGTCCATCGCCCCAGCTATAAACTTTGCTACTGTTTCACGCAATAACATAAAATGTGGGAAAGGCGCTAGACTTTGGGAATGTTTTTTCTTGGTTTGGAAAAAGGTTTCATATAATGGCGATTTTGTTGCTTTCAGAATTGGAAAAAATCAAATACAACTGTTTGTTTTTTGTTTATAAAATAAAACAGTTTACGACTGTGGCGTCGTGTAATATGTAACTCCAAGTTTACAACTACTCTAACAAATGTTTTCTTAATTAGTCAGAGGATTCAACGCCATCATCTTGTCCTTCAATGTAGTCTTACGAGTACATATGTGATACGATTCACCTTATATATATACCTTTTATAATTATTATTATATTTTCAAAGAAATATATTTATTGCCTTGCGTTCGTTTTCATTGTACTGTTGTGATGCAACTCTGCGTGATTCTTTTTTAATTTAACACGTAAAATATAATTCTCATACTTAAAAGTTTGCCGTGAGGTAGAGTATATTAGTACCAGCTGTCGTAAGAGGCGACTAAGGTACTAGGACCGATAGATGGCAGTATACACTAACTTGAAGATAGTATGTCACATAACTCTGTCATATCACTGCCTCTCTCATCCTTCAAACCAGAACAGCAATGCGACACTGCTATTTGGCGGTAAAAATTACCAAGGTACCAACGCTGACTACCTTTGTATGAGGTCTACTTCATTCAGGGAATGGAAGGTATACGCACAGTGACGTAGGAGTGGAATAGGTCAAAAATACCCCATTAAAACATATGAACGTTCACCTAACCATTTAAAATAAGCAACCGTTTGATTTTGCTTTAAAATTTCTTCTATCGCAGGTGAAGGCTTTTATTTACATAATTAAGTTCAGGCAATGTTTTACCTCCTACCCTTATGAACTACCATATCGTTTTTAATTAAAAGATATGAGTCACGAGTATACTATTTTTGACACTTTGCTTTCTTAATTAACATAATGTCAAATAACTTTGAATTTATGAATTACGTTTTATAAAATTTATGCTTTAAGTATAAGTAGGAATTTGTTAAGCGAATACTGATTGGCTTTTTCTCTGTAATATTACTAGATGATTTAATATTATAAATATTTTGATGTTAACAATATTTTTCACTTCTAGTTTCATAGATTTGAATTTTGTATTTACTAAAATTTGTACCTCTTTCAATAATCATCATTATCAATCATCTATCTCACAGTCTAAGTTTAATCAAAATTGGTCCCATAGTTTCGCTGGTTAATCCAATCAAATAGATATACATAATGTGAACTTAAATATATTGACTTAAGGAATTTACTTTATTCTATTTGATTTTATTTATTTATTTATTGGCAAATCAGTAATTGTTTATTGCCAGAACTTTTAATTTAAAAGTACTAAATCAGATGCTTTTTTCTACTTTCTAGTGAGTCAATTTTAAAATATTTGAGACGCGAAGCGTTTAATGCTTATTAAGATACCTGACTTGTACGCTGAATGATTCACAAATCGCTTTTGTATACGCTATGAAGACTGTGTGTCGCTTAATGTGGACGCAATACTCAAGCACACTACAGACTAATAAGTTGAAAAGCATGATTCTGGTTTTTGTTCTCCGAAACAATTTGGTATTTCTGACAAAGCCGAGATGCCTAGAAGTCTTCTGGACAATTGAAACGATGTGTGGGAAAAACGTTAATTTTTTATTAATAAGTACCGCTAGTAGTAAATTTCTGACAGCATCTACCGCCTTCAAATTAGCACTGCGTATAGAGTAACTGAAAGCAATTGGTAAAAAATTTACGGGTCAAAGTAATCTGCGTACACTTTCCAACATTTATCTCCATATCGTTCTTATAAACCAATCCATCAACCTATCGATATCACACTGCAGTAAGAGTGCATCATTTATACTTTCACACTTCCAATTTTTGATCATCGCTAAACATATAAGATGTAGAGTATGTGAAACATATCGGAAGGTCGTTAATAAAAACGTTGAAAAGTATTGGGCCCAAATGCGACTCTTGTGGTACTCCTGAGGTGGTATAATTGTTAGTTCGGCAAAATCATCAGTTTTCCTAACTAATTGGTGGTTCAGGTTCGGATTATAGTGTCTTTCTCTTATTGGAGCGCATTGTAACATTGGTATTAAAACGGACGAATATTATCATTATTTTTGCCTTTTGGTGTTTTAGATATGCAGATAGGACACGTCTATGAGGTTTATTCACAGGCTGAGTCTAGGTTAGGCATTTATGGTGGAAAACCATTTTGCATGTATCACACTGGAGATCTTTTTCAGTTTTATTATTTATATCTTTGAGGGAACAGCAGCCCCATTTCCTTTTATGCAATAAACCCATAATGTGACTAGTACCCTGGATTATTTTAAAGGAGAGTAACTGACAACAACCTGTCGTCTCTAATGTCAATTCAAATTGATTTGATTAAGAGAGTCCTCAAAAATGTTTGATCGTGCGTCCCTTATCCATTAAGGCCTAAATTTATTTTATTTATTCAATTAAAAATGCATGAATGTATTTTGATAATGTTAGTCTGTTGAAATCATTACTAGAGTTACCGTGATTATAAAAGTACTATAAATACGTCTACAAAGAACTTTTTTACGTTAAACTCTTTAAAAGGCTCTCTTGGGCATATATAATTAAATACTTCTAGTAAAATTGCTTTATTTATGTATCTAAATGTATACACATCACAATACACGAACGAACACCCTGTATTTTAACGCATCTACAGAAATCTAAAATAAAAATTGCGGTTATTACAAGCTTGCTGTAACTACGTAGAACTCAGCGGGTGCGAGTTACAGAAACCTAATAAAACTTTGCCTTCGCCCGTATTCCATGGTGGTAATATTAATGAATTTTACCCGAAATTAGTCACTTGAACGCACTTCACGACGTAACTTCACTTTAATAACGCTGTTAGATCAATTAAATAATTTATTTTAGATGTTCTATTATTTAGTCAAATGTTCTACGATTATAACGATATACGACTGACTCCGTTTGCGTTGATGCTAGGATCGAAAGTAATGTGGTTTTAGAGTTCAAATTACCAAGCCAAATTTCATCTAAATTAATTGACTGGCTCACTTCTGAAAGTATTATAGACATACATGACAGATAAGTAGACGGTCGCATTTTTTATATTGACGTAATTATCAAGTATCAAGGCACGTAAAAGGTGATTAAGGTACCAGAACCAACTGATGGATCTATCTAAATCAGTTAAGCTCAGGGGATGGGCAGCAGCATCCACGCCACGAAAGCTGCGCATTGCGATTACTAACACGCTTGCCCAGTGCTGCAATTATGAGCAAATTTCCCCCTTTCTTAGGGTGGCCAATGTCCAGCAGTGGACTTCTAATCACTAATATGATAATGATTTTTGATATTAATATTGATCCAACGACTGCTAGTAAAAGCTAGTATTATACAAATACCACCTATTGTATAAAATCTGAAACTTTACCAACGCTATGACTGTTAAACCGAATTGACAGTTTGTTCTTAACTACAGACGAAATGGAAACATTAAAAATAACATTTGTAGTGTAAAAGTCACCTATTTTCCCAGCAACTAGGATCAATTTGTAATGCACTACTATTCATTTACAGTAATATTTCCGAGCACGCTACTTTGTCACAGTAATGGACGACAATAAAATATTTTCATTCCATTTCTATATAAACTATTTCTATTACCAGGTTAGTGACTAAGTAAACTGTTATTGAGTGGTTTAATTTATGACTTCATAGTATAAAACATAAACAGTAAGTCTGTACCTATGTATGCTAAGATTTTTAAAACAACACAAACGGATTTTGATGCGGTTAAAAAAAAAATAGAGTGATTCAAAAGGAACATTTATGTATAATACTAGCATAATATAATAGAAAACATCTGGTATTTTCAGAGTTCACTGATGTCGTAGACAAACACATTTTTTTGTGCATACATTGCAAACGCTGGCAGTTCCTGACGTGAATGGAGATGAAAATAAAGTACTACGGTATTGTTTTTGTACACCTTAAAAAGGTTTACAAAAAAGTCCGCGATGGTATAGGTGTAACTCACAATATTATTTTTTTGTCCTCATTGCGTCCGTGCGAAGCCGGAGTGGGTTGCTAGTTTATCAAGCTAAGCTAGAAAACTATACTTTTTAATCAGTAATAACGGTGTGTTAAAAACCAACACAGGCTTATCCGTACACTCACATATTTATAAACAGATGCAGTAAAAAAACCTTCTAGTAAGCTTTTAGAAAAAAAATAATTGCGGTTATTGGAACCTATTATAATAATAATCTCATGCACACTTTACAATTTGATTTTTCAAAAGAACGTTTAAAAATGTGATGAGTTCTTAAAAAATATTTTCAACATTTGGGAGGAATCGCATGATGCGTTAGGTTTTGGGGTGATACTAAGTTTTTGATTGTGAGCACGATGAAATTTGGTTAAGAGACTGCGCCACTACGGAGATACAGGTTCTACTTCAGATTTATTAGAGTCATATTTAGAAAGTAGAGTGCAAAACAGGAAACGATCACCGGGATCACTGGTTTTAATGGGTGTATGTACCACTGGTCTCTATCCTTGGACAATTACTCATCTACATAAATGACTTACCATATTCTGTAAAATGTAATCATGATATAGTATTGTATGCAAATGATATATACATTTTATATAAACTTAAAAGACAATAAATAAAAATTAATGACAATGTTAATAATGCCATCTCATATGTAGTAAAATCTCTCGATTAGACTAATTTCTGCGACTTTTGCAGTTCACAAAATTCATCAATTTATAGATATATAATCTGTACTAATCAGCTATTTAAATACCATTATGTCATATATTGACTGTACCGTCAATAGTCTATAAAAAATATTATTTATGTTCACAAAAATATGACTTAAGTTTCAGAAAATTTGTTTGAACTAAAAATTGTGACATACATAATATTAATACTAGAAATGATTTGGAGAGCTTGCAGTGCTCCAAAAAATAAATAATTCTTTTAGGGGGATTAGTGTAAGGTTTTATAAAAAAATTACAAGTAGAAATACATTTTGAATAAAATTAAAAAATAAATAAATAAAAGCCTTTAAATAAATTCAAAAATTGCATACTAGAATTTCTAAGGTTTATACTTCGATTTAAATTTGTTGATTTGACGGTGTGAAAGTGCCTATGATTGGCCTACTTACATAAAAAACATATTTTACTTTGACTTTGATATTTTTCATTAAGTAAAAGACGGTAAAATAGATCGATTGAACATCCCCAATGCAGGTTTCACCGTTATTACGGGCCAACCATGTACCTGTAGTTACTCCGTACTGCGACTGCGTGTTCTTATTTTCTGCTCAATAGTCTTTGTTACCTTCTGAATGAGAATTTGTTTACGTTCACATTTATCAGACGTATAATACATTAGAATATATTTATGTATTGCATATTGTCTAAAATATAGATTTTATGGTTAATAGCCAATCGTAAATATCAAATCAAAATGTTTAGTCATACGTGATAAATATGTATAAATTTATTTTTAATCTCAACTCAATGCTTCTTATTATTCCATATGTATATAATAAAATCAATTGTCTCTATAAAAGAAATAGCATTTGCACATTTATCATGCACCGTAGGTCTTATAGTTTGGAAAAAAACTAAACTATTAAAAATAAACTAGTATTATATTCTTTACACCTCCGCTCAAATATTATCTCAGCTCAATACCGCGCCCGATACCGTAGACCGCGTCACGTCTTAGATGACCCTCCCGATGATATAACCGCGAAAATTGCAGCCCTTCCTCGCCCTCTTACTGGCACAACACAATCACTTACACTCCACATGCACTCGTACAACAGAGCAGTACACCGCGTTCGCCGGCGAACGCGTTAAGTCCCTGCCCCTACGAGCGATAACCGACAGCCCTAGGGCTGTTGGGCTCAATCTGTCCGTCCTCTTTTGCTACAATTCATAGTAAATTCAACCCCAACGACGGCGGCCGAGCCTAGGTCGAGCCTCTAGAGGTGCCCTCGGACGCGCCGTCGGTCCCGCTCAAATCTCGCGAGCCATTGCGGGCGCGACCGCGCTAAACGCGCGGTCGCGGTCGCGGGGCACGCAGGGTAATTACGGGCATCGGACCTCTCATCTATGAGAGGCCCCGCCCTCTTTTTTCGGTGGCGCTGGAATTGACGCCTGAGTCGTCCAGCACTAGGTTCGTCCGAAAAAAAAAAAAAAAAAAGAAAAAAAAAAAATCAGCTCAAAACAAATTTGGGTAAAAATGAAAAAAATACATGTTTGTTATATTTTTTTCCTTATTCAATAATGTCAAACAAAAAGAAAATCATTATTCAAGTTGAAACACTGTTTGAATAGACCCGCGCAATTAAGACGGGGAGTGCTTAATTTATAACAATACAACAACATTTGTTCCGTGAGGTACAGGCAAAGAGAATAGTATGTCCCATGTACCATGTGGCAGATTGGTGATTAAAGAGGCGACTTAGGTACCGAAACCGACTGATGCCGGTACATCTACTCGAAACAACAAAACTCTCATGGATATGGGGGATGGGCAGCAGCATTACCCTAGCCAGCAACGCTCTGCATCTGCCACCATGCCTGCCCTTCGCGACAATTATGGAAAAATCCCCCTTTCCTGGGGAGGCCAATGTACGTTCGACGCTCTGACAAAGAATAAGGATGCTAAGATATGTTGGTTAGACTATGTATATCTGAGAACTATGAAACCTACCCCCAAAGGACGCCTCTATCTAAGGTGTTATCAAAGATTCTATGAATTTGTTGAAATCCACGGGGAAAACGGTGAAATAATTTTATACAATTTTTTTTGTTATAATATAATAGACAGTTTAACTTAGATTTCTTGTCAACAAATTTCTGTATTTCTCCATTAATATTTTAATATTGTATACAGAACACAATTCCGAAATATTTATATCATCGAAGCCATACATTATCATCCATTTCATTAGTACCTACTATTATTGATGTATGAAATTTATTCCTAATATAGAGCGCTTAGAATTGACTTAGGTAGGACGGTATACAGTGACTGAATTCGTCCCTGTCCAAAGCAATACAACCTAGACTTGGCAATCCCATTGTATATGGATGAGGTTTAGTTGCAGTTTAGATCACTGATGCAGTCTGATTCTTATTTATGTTGAGCTGCGTACCGAAACTCTAAAAGAAGATATATGGCGATTAAATTAACAAACTGCGAGGGACATGGTCCAAGTTCCGCTGTTAATATTGTACAGACAGACATATAAAATACGCGTTTATAATATTAGTATTTTTTCAATGTTTGTCAATTCCTAGCTATTTCAAAGCAACAATTCCATTTTAATGAATACCAAAATAAGTTACCCCTGATCTCGTTGCTATGAATAACTTCAAATAGTTTCTATTGCAGTTCGTAATTAAGTTTCACTGAATATAATTAAGGTTGCTTTTAATGTCACTCACAGACCAAAGCAATTTTAGTGCGCTTCCATTTAGCGTATTTACCGCGGGAATACAGTTCAATTTAAATTAAATTGAATTTTATTAATACTGTAAATTGAAACCACATACAAGGGATACTGAAACCGCAATAAAAATACCTAATCACGACTGCGATGATAAACGTGCCAATTCAATTTATCGCGACTAGGGCATTATATGGCCCATAGAATGGCCGAAGCCGTAACTCGTACATTTATGTCGTATTTCACCCTCTACGTGGTAATAGCGCCACGTACGATGGACCTTGACAGGTACAATGTATAGATATAACTAAGGCAGCTTAAATGAAATTATAACTAACGAATAGAGGCCCACAGTTATTTTTATCTAGTGCAATTACAGAAACGAAATGGTTTCGGTATTCACTCATATTTACATGTTACATCCAAATTGTATTTTGTTCCGGTTTGTTTGACTGTTAAATTTTTATTTGTTACGTGTTGGTTATCTTTCGGTAACCACTTTTTGTGGGTATCTCGATATGCGAATCTAAAGGCCAGGATAGATGTCCTTGAGTTAAGTGCACCTAGTAACGACCTCAGCACTAAGGCCGTCACTAACCGGATCGACGAAGGTAAATAACTAAACCAGGTAATCCTGGGTACAAGCAACATGAGCAGATGGCAGGTCAGGTTTTAGTCGACTTTCAGTCCTTCCTCGGGGGATACCCTGAGGTAACAGGGTACCCTGCATGATTTCCTTTTTTAAAGAGAGCATTGAACAACGCCGAAAATATAATTAAGATGACTTTCTAAATTCATTGCTAGATTTTTGCTTTGTCATAAATATTACGCAAAACTAGCTTTATAAAGCCTTTGTTAACAATTAATCTATATTCATATTTGGGTTCATCATTATCACGTCATGTAAGGGACTCCTTTGTTGTGATTTGGCGCACGCAATTCAGTAATATATCAATAAATTGAGAAAGGTGATATTTATACAAATTGCGCGTAAATTATTAAAATGTTCCCCCTAACAATATAACTAATTGCTTATAATATAAAACCATGATGGCAGATATTTTTTTAATATAAAAGACTATATATTGTTACCAATAATGTGAGTTTGTCAATGTCCAACGCTAAATAATATAGAACGACAAAATACCAGCTTATTATGCACCATGGATTTTATTCTAAGTGGTTTATTTATACACATACTGGCCTGATATCGTGTTCAAGTTCAAACCACATCGGGACATACATTTAAGTTTGTTTTGTGTCTGGGTGGTATATACGAGTATATGCACTTAAGTACTTTATAATTGCAATTTATATTTTATCTAATATCCATAAAACAAGTGCTCTAAGCTAATCTAATTTACTTTACTATTACGAGTTAGTCAATAAATAAGATGTTGTGTAAATTCATATATTTATCACAATACAATAATAACAATATATATATATATATATATATAATATCGAACGAAATCGAACGAAATCGAAGAAAAACGAAAAAGTGTAGCGTATATTAGAGCAATGGAATTTAAAACTAATTCAATTCAACAACACGCATCCAACAAAAATATTGCAGTTTTATTATTGTCATGTTAGAAGCCTTACTGAAAATGTTCTACAATAGATGGTTCTAATGGGTCGTTACATATAAAAAGTCCAGGCGCAAAAACTCTTAAGAATATTAAATTGTATTTAAAAATACGCAAATAAATTTTTTTAAAGTTAACAATTGCAATAATAATATTTTGGTAAAATTTTATGAAACCAGCATATTGAAATTCCCTCTAAGATGACGGAACTAAGCCCATTTGCGAGCTGAATGTGATTTAGGCCGCATTATATGTCAGCTCCGGTGACGTTTTACTTTTATGATTGTATAAGGCTAATTTTGGACGGACGTATTGATTCGAATGACAAATTATACAGTGCTAATGTACCCGACACCACTGTACTACAGACAATTAAAATAAATTGATGTAACAGAACCGATGAACAATGGAGAACGTCCACCCACAAGGTGGCCAGACGATCTGACTAAAATAGCTGGATCGCGCTAGACGCAGGCCTCATACGATCGGTCCTATTGGAAATCACTTGGAGAGACCTATGTCACGCAGTGGATGTCTTGCGGCTGATATGATGATGCTGATTTACATTGGTGTAGAGTACATTTATTTAATTTATTTTTCATTATAAATCTTATAATAGTGGTATATTGTAAACGATTATTCTTAGCATATACAGAAAATAAGATTGCACAAAATGATGATGTTTTACATGGGTAGAGGTAGGGTGAAGTGAAATTACTCGGTAATCTGACGCCGGCAACGTGCTAGTGATGTCCTTGTGGTATGGTTATATGCTTACATTGCCGCTTACTATCATCCGGACAGCTTGTCGACTGGTCGAAAAAAAACTTCTTACTAGATATTTAATGGTCTAAGTTATATTTAGCGTTCTTGGTGTTTAATTTAGTTTTATTTCACACATAGTTTCTTTTGAGACCCTTATAGGCGTGGGCGTCAGCTATACAACCTTTCATTTGGATGGTTGTGCAGCGCGGTCAATAATATCATTTGGTTGACTGAATTACAATATCAAATTTCATCCGGGTTATGGCATTAAAGGTTTTGAATTCACTATGAAAAGTTTAAAATCTGGTTTCCTTTTTATACCTATTTATTTATATTGTGGTATATAACGAGCTGTTTTATAACAGTGCCTTTTATATAACATTTAGAGACTCTTGATGAAAGAACCTTATAAAGTTGATTCCGCGCTCGTTTAATTTCCTTTAAATTTATGCAGAGTTGACTTTTAACGGCACGATAAATTATCGTTATTAATAAACAAGTTTTAAATTATTGCAGGTTAAATTGCATTATTAACTAAAGTTTCTCCAAACATGCTTTTAAAGTACTGACTTTGTCAATACTGGTATTTTAAAAGTGAACCTTTTCGATATTGGTATTGTTTCTTACATTTTCAGAAATAAATACTAAAATAGATCTTACTTAAAATGATTACGTGTATAGGTATATATTATTTTTCAGGAAAAAGTATTTTTGATTTCAGGATAGAGCCAACGCTATTTGTAGCAAAGTTCACGTGGATAAAGTCGCGGTTCGAAAGCTAGTCCAATGTAAAATTTTAACGCAAACAGGGAAAGGAACAATATTTTAATTAATAATCTATGTCCTAACACAAAACTTCAGTGGCTCTAACTTGTGTTAATTTGACCTAGGTACATTTCATTAAATTAAGGGAATCATTCCAATCCGAGGCAGGGCAAGCAATTAAAATGAGTCAGCAGTACTGTATGCCCAGCGATTTGCTTGTTAATTGCAAAAAAATAGTTTTGAACAAACAAATAATATTTTGCGCGGAAGCTCATTCGTTTTGAAGGCTGTCCTAAGCCGCTTCGTTAGCGAGTGGCCGGGTGCGGGTGACCGCTCTGTTCCTACATAGAGTTCCGGCGATCGCCTCGCCGGCAATTCCGTACTTCCTCAATAAATCTCTTCCGGATGAGCTCCGAACGGTACCTACATCGGCGATAACACCGAGAGTTGCGTGGGCTCCAAAGTATTTGAAGATTCTAAAAGCGTGGTTCACGCATAGTTGATTTTCGTTTGAATACCCAAGTTGGGTTTAACTTAACTTTAGTATTAAGACACATCGTTTTCATTCACATTACCTATGAATTGGTAATTTAGTTAGTTTAATTTGTATAGATCCTAAAATAACACTGCAACATATATTTTTAGGTTCTCAACAATGGAAAGAACAAATTTTATTCCAATTGTAATAATAGACTTTTATTGGCAGTTAAGAAGAGAGCAGTGCTAAATAATTTATTGCCGTTGGGGACATAGAACATTTTTAATTCAGTCGTTTTGTTCCCGTGATCTCTGGGCTGAAATGCTAATAAATGTAAGAGAGAAGGAGCGAACTTGTATTTAATGTGTAGTGAAGTCAATATCAAGGATCTTGTTTTGTGCGACTTTATCATCAACATTATATCAGCCGTAAGATCTTCTACTGAAAATAGATATATAATAGATAGCTCATAATTACATAAAGAGCTTAGCTATCCGCTGGGGAACCTCCTGCCTATCCCTCTTTATTTTGAATTGAGTTATGCTGTCGCGCAGAGATAACTGCTATTTTAGTACTCTAATCACCTTTTCCATCGTCTGGTATGCGGATAGGAACTATAATGCTATATACGTCAATGAATGTTTAAAAAATTCCTATGTTTGGGTTTGTATGTAATTATCACATAATTATAGTCAGGTACATAGTATTGGGTTAATATTAATTATCCTATATAATTCACCCAATGGTGGATTACCTACATAGATCAATTGAGTTTGTCAGCTTAAACGCGTTAATGTCTGTGCGATTCTATATTGATATTCTTTTGTTTAAATGCCATTAACAATATATTATAGCAAATGAAGTCAGATTAAAGTAAATGTATGAAATAGATATTTAAAACAAGAGGGCATACAATTACAGTAGGCAGAATAAATGCAAAGTTAATTTACAGTTCCAACTAATCAACTGATTTTGTTAAAATCATTATAATGTCATCATCACTTGAACATTAAACAGTTAAACTCACACATCTCATAGATTGATCTGAGTCCATGGTAAGTCGCTTAAAACACTTGTGTTATGGACATCAGACAAAAGAGGAATTACAAATATAATACTTAAATACACACGTTTAACACCCAGACAAAGAACAAACACCAAATTATCATATAAATATTTGTCCTGAGTGCGGCTCGAATCTAGGACCATTGGCACATAAGAAAATTTTATATTATAAGATATTACAAATTTTGTCTCCTGCATTATTAATCCTGGTTAATTTATTGATTTTATTAAAGTAAAGACCATGCAAATTGAGTCTGAAATCAAAAAGCTTCGAATCAAGTAATAGTTTCTATTTAAAAATAATAAACTAAATCATTGTTTATACATACATTCTTTTGTAAAACCACAACTTTTTAGGTAGGATTTAAAGCAAATCTTCGTTGCTGTTAAAAGAACGTTTTACGTTAGCAGCGTGTGCTCATTAGATATTAAATCCCGTGAAAAATACCAGCAAAAAAGTGGAATACTACGCGAGATTTATTTTAGAATATTCCCTCAGCTGGGATTAATTTATAGTGGTTGCTTGAAGCATTTATTACGGGGCAGTCCACGGCCGCCTGCCCGGCATGCTTGTTCGGTTTTAACAGGATTACAGTTACACCGTGTTTTATTCTCATTTTTGTATAAAAATACTGTTACATTTAAATCTGGATTCTTTTTGTGTCTGTTCAGTGAAATCGTTACAATTTTTTGAGAACAATATTTCAGATTTTTTTTCTTTATTGTGCTTCCGAAAATACGCTAAAATATGTTCTTTTAACAATTTATTTTCAATCAAAAATACGGTCAACTGCTAATAATACAAAATTACTAGGTAATGTGTCACAATATCAAGTCACAAGGTTGGCACCGCGCTGGTGATTTCTTTGTGATATTGCGAGCGTACATAGGCTGCGGTAACGCGCACTGTCACGCTGTATGTATGGCGCACGCTATATGTGCTGACTGTATGCTTGTTTGTCGAATTGAACTTGAATGGTACTTAAAAAAAAAAAAATTTAAAAGCACATGTTGCAATGCAGTGTCTTCTATGTGGCTGTGGAGAATTGTATTAGTAACTGTTATTCCGTCCCCATTGATCCTAAGACAACTCAATTATTATCAGTCTAGCCCGTATATTTCGTGTGTAAATTGCAGCCGAGTATAATTTCGATTTTTATGTTTTAAAATAAAAATATAACTTTTTAAACATTATTAATTGTAAATATTTTTTTAGAAATGCTTCTTATAATTAACTTGCGAAACGCTCCAACTTTGAATAGGCATATAGGCACTTTTTTCTGTTGTAACTTAACATTGCATCAGCCTGCTCACGCCATTACAGCTCAGAAAAAGCCCACACTGAGAGGTGTCTCCCCGACTTTTAATACTATCGTTGATACTATAATAATTGTATCTAATATTTAAAATTCTCGTGTCACAGTGTTAGTTGCCATATTCTTCCGAAACTGCTTGACGGATTCTTATGAAATTTTATATGCATATCCTGTAAGTCTGAGAATCAGCTACTAAAATATATATAACCCTTAAGAAGGGTGAAACTTCTATCACCAACCCCTATTTTAAAATAGTTGTTTTAATAATTTAATTACTTTATATCATTCATATGGGAGAACAACGTTTGCCGTGACAGTATTTTTATAATAAAACCTTTGTTCTGAAGCACTTTATGCTTTGTTAAAACGCGAAAACATATCTTCTCAGGTATTTATATTTGTTTATTTGTTCAGACGGAAGATATTCCTTTATAATTATATATTTATATAACTTCAAAATGCCGAATTCAGGAGTCCTAAATTAATTTACTTATTACATTTTTTACTGAATACAGTAAAACAGAGTATTTTTTGCGTTAAAACTTTAAGCAATATGATGTAAGTGATTATCAGTAAAATAAAATTTAGATATTGAACCTTTTTCCACAAAGAAACTATTGGCATACAAGGAATAACTTTAAAAAAAAATAAATTATAATAATCGTAAATATTATGTAATGATAATCATACTTTAATTATTTAGTGTGAAGATTTGTGATGTTAAATCGAGTTAAATCTATGACTTACAATGGATTCAAATACATGATAGAGAAATAAAGAAAAAATATATTCACTAGAGAAAGCAATCCAAAAAATATAAAATAGTCAGTTAAAAATATGCTAAACGCTAAATAAAAAAGTGCAGCAGAATATTACATTGGAATAAAACCTTGCGCGAAACGGAAGGATTATGAATGAATAATTTATACGAACACTTCCTAATTCAATGTTGCGTTAAAAAAAAAGTAAACGAATTCGAAAACCACAAATGTTCACTTTTTACCATAGAGTTTTAACTACACTTGTTCATTTAGAATTGTGCACTGAACTTTTTAGTGGTAGTTTCGTGATTGTCGCATCGCCGAAGTTGGCGGCTGTGTCCACTTGTTGAGGCGCTACTGGTTCGAACGTTCGCGCGCTCGGCGGAGCGTGGGCGACTGCGCTTCCCGCCCATTCATTGAGCTGCGGGCAGTTACTACTGAGCTCTCGACTCGAACTCGAAATAATTACTCAATATTTAGTATGTACCCGATTTTTAAGACTTTTTATTTTTGAATGAGGCCCGTGGGGTATCGGCAGAGTAGAATAGTAGCTCCCCTGTACCGGGTGTAGGAAAAGGCGGCAGAGGTACCAGAACTGACAGATGGCGGTATCTTTCTGAAACAGCGCAGTGCACAGGGCGAGGATAAGCAGCAGCATCCCAAAATTCCCCCTTTCTTGGAAAGGCCTATGTCCAGCTGAGGGCTTCTCATGGCTGGTGACTACAAACCTTCTCTATATTTCGCAGTATATATTTGTATAGACTGTGTAATCCAACACTGTTACTATTTCACCGAATGTATGTAGAAAATAAAATCTAATTATGATATTCATATAAGTATTTTTCTTAAAAAAAAGGTGTTTATTGGAAACCTGTGTATCAGATTACTTAAATTATGTTTATTAAAATGAAATATTTATTAAACTGTGAATATCAGATATATTTTTTTTTATTAAAATTTAATATTTACTAAGCTTCCGATGACGGTGTATCTACGGAGAACAGCAGAACTGTATCTTAAAGGAGATTGGCAGCAGC